>QTSX02004271.1:0-600000 GCA_014839935.2 Entomophthora muscae
TAGGGCAGAAGAATATAAGGATATAATGACAAAAACCGGTATTTATTTAGATAATGATGTATTTATATAGTAGGAGACAGGGGGATTTCCACCAGGGGAAAGAAGGCACAAGCAGCAGGACTTTTCAAAAGGAGGAGAGTGAAAAGGCATAGTAGAAAGAGCTTTGCAATGAAACAACAGGTTTCACGCGCTTTGCCTAATGGAGGCAAGTGGCAATTATTTTGCCCCTTTATTTATAACCTCGGAAGTAAAGCCTCCACTAGATGCACAATTTGAATGTGCTTCAAACACATGTTTTCTAGGCTTTATAAATATAATTATTCTTTATAAAACTGTGCTGCAATAAGGTGATTGTGTGATTAATTTGTCGCTTAAACCCTAAGTGGACAGTACTTTGTCTAATTCATTCAGCATCTACAACAAAAGTGTTACCCTGACTCTGAGAATTTCTGGCTTCCCCACTATGGCTGCTCTGACTCCCCTGGTCTTATAAGAGAGTTCTACAGTTGGAACCCCAATGCCCCTGACCATCCTGAGCCTTTTTTAGCTGCTATGAGACTTTCTCCTGCTCATAAGAACTTTCTCCTACCACCCCTCCCAGACAGAGGCATGATTTCACCGCCTAAAGCAGGGGGTAATACTACAGCAGTTCCTATAATGCCAGGTATTACCCTTCTAACTGTAAAGCCAAGAATTTTGGGGGGGCAGTTAACCAAGTTGATTGAGTTGATGGATTTGAATCAAACCTTTGGCCAAAAATAGGTCACTACCATCTCGGCCCGCCAGGGTGATCTGATATGAGGGCAAGGCACCACTGATAAATAGACGCCGCCTGAGGGCCACCCAATACAACCTGGTTTATCAGAACAGTCGCCAAAAATTAAATGCACAAGGGTTTTTTGCATGCTAGACAAGATACTCCTTGGAATAGTGAGACAGAATAGGAGCCATGGATGATGGTGGTATTGCTGAGGGGGTGGTTTTGGCACATGTTGAACCTTTTTCACCCTTCAACTCTAAAGGGTTGAGCCCGCCCTAAAATAATACTCAATAAACTTAAATTATCTCTTGGTTAACCCTCTTTTAAATGTATCCTGTAGTGGGCCTGCTCTGCTACGTTCCCTGCAGCTTGATTTTAAATCTGATTGTAACGGGAGATGGGGCCCTGCTCTGGGCTCTACCTCCTCTGTGCTGCCTAATGTTATGCCCATGCCTGCCAATCTTAGAGTCTTTGCTCCAGAATCCAAAGCTGAGACTGTTACCGCCTTGCAATGCCTGAGTTCTATTCTGAGAATCCCTTAATATTGCTATGGGCTATCTATCTATCTAGGGCTGCTTTGGTTGGAGTTAACTATCTTGTTAAACCCTAGTGTATCTTTTGGAAATTTCACTAAACAGCATTTGGAGCTTTATTGGTGGTTGATCATCAACCCCTTGTGGATTTGGGTGGTTATTCCTCACCCCTTGGACACCTCTTCATACTACCCAGTAACTTCTATCAAAATACCTCCATGCAGTACTTGGAGGGGTCAATAGGTTAGGAGTTGCCACTGGCTGAGACTCCACCGCTGGCAGACCTGGTTTACTCCTGCATCATTGTGTCAGGCCCAAGGGATAGCTGGTTGGCTTGATCGGTGTTAGAAGGTATAAAGATTTTTGTTAAAAACTGAACTCGATATTAGGGTGTATGTTTTAGTAAGTTATGTTGTTAATTAAATCGAGTTTGGTGGACACCATGATCTAAATTTAGCCGCGTTGAAACGGAATTGTGTTATATTTGAGAATGTCTGTGACTCCCAAAAGAGGTGGTATGGAGCTGCCGTGGATACTTTAACTTCTATTTTAAGGCGGTTATGGATTAGATAGATTCCAAACTCAACCCCTCGTTTATATCTGAAGCTTGGTTCTTGGGTTGGAAAATCCGGCAATTCCATATCCATGATTTATTTCTTGTTGGCTATGATCTATTGGACTTACAGAAGATACCGAATTGTACATTAGAATCCTGCATATCTGATTTGTGCATCTTGTATTTCCTTGGCGAGGTTTGTCTCAAGTTGGTTGAACTAGTTGCCGCAGGTATTTGAAACTTGCTGATTTAAATGAAGCAAAAGAATATCAAATGGCTGCATTTTTAATCCCTTATTTCCAACTCGGCTAAAATCGTAAGTTGCGATTGTGGTTCGAACCTCGGTCCAGGGATTTGACAATCTTGCCATCAGGTTCTGAATCTACAGTAGTGAAACTTGTATGGTTTAAAGGGATCTATTTAAATCGGTATCAAGATGGTAGATTCAGTTAATCGCTCGGGTATAGACCGAATTTCAATTTTAGATCGGGCCAGCTACGGCAAGGTTCGTTTAGATATGCTACATGAGGCTTCTCCTTTGCAGCGCAGCTTTCAGGGATTTCGAAGTAGTTATTCTTTGATAAGGGTTATAGGCAGCGTAGAGTAAAAACCGAAATCCTTTCCCCTCTGCTTCTGTTCCACACATGCTCCTAGCTTCGAGCTGCTCTGGGATGCGTTTTGGTTTGGGTTTTATTGGAATTCAAATGGGACAGGGAGCGATAGAAAGGGTCATGCTTCAGGAGATAGGGGAGCTTGGGCGAATAGTGAAGACATTTTCAATGAGGTATTAAGCGTACTCTTTAAAATTCTACTGAACTGCGACACCTAAAAATTTATTAAAATATGCAATGATTAAAGCAGTTCTATATGCTGATATAATGGAATCATGTAGCTAGGGTATGTGATACAATGTAGCAAAGTTACGTCACCCTTCGACCAACTCATCTGATTTGGATGCTTCTTGAACACAATGGATCTGCGCGTGACTGCCCAGCCAATCAACTACAGTGGGACGGTCACCATTACACGTCCTCTTACAGGCTGGACTCCTGAAATTTCAGTGCCGATAAAAAACCTAAATAAAATCCTTTTAAAACTAATGGGGTGAGAAACCAGGTGCTCCATTCCCAGGACATTTTATGCCGAGCCTGGTGTGGTTTCAGTGAAGCGGCTACTTCAGCATCCAATACAGAGCTACTCTTCCATTCTCTCTTGCTTCCAACATGTGGACCAGTTCTTTCCTGGCCGCTCTCTGCGTTGTCGCGTTCGTCGATGGCAAACATGAGTAAGATATCATTTTTATTTTCTCATCGTAAGAAAAGCAACAGTTACTCTGAAGCGCTTTAAATCCGACTTGCGTCGCACCATTGCCGATGTCGAGGAGAATTTCCAGGCAACGCGAAAGAAGTACCTCTCATCGGCCAAGTTCGATGGCAAGGGATACGTCCAGGCTGATAGCAAAGGCAATGTCGATCACGGAGTTCCCATCTCCAACTTTATGAATGCACAGGTATAGTGTATTTCTTGGCTTGAGCTAAAGTGCAGTTTTACGGCGAAATCGGCGTTGGAAAACCAGCCCAGGTATTCAAAGTTGTCTTTGATACTGGATCATCCAATCTTTGGGTGCCTTCCAAGAAGTGCTCTTCGATCGCCTGTTTCTTCCACAAGAAGTTCGACTCATCCAAGAGTCACTCCTATAAAAAGAATGGTACCAACTTCGCCATCCGCTACGGCTCTGGCGCCGTGGAGGGGTACATAGGAGAGGTAAGGCTAGTTATGTTCATAAACTTACGTTTAGGATGTTGTAACTGTCGGTGACGTTCCAACTAAAGGAGTTCAATTTGGTGAAACCACCAAGGAGCCTGGGTTAGCCTTCGCCTTTGGGCGTTTTGATGGAATCTTTGGCCTTGGCTATGACACTATTTCTGTCAATCGGATCACTCCTCCCTTTTACAAGATGGTTGACCAGGGGCTTGAGCCAGTCTTCTCCTTTTGGCTCAACACCAACGGTGGTAGCGACCACGGTGGCGAAATGGTGCTTGGCGGCGTCGATAAGAAGCACTACAAGGGTAAGATCACATGGGTTCCTGTCACTCGCAAGGGCTACTGGGAAGTCTCTCTTGATAAGGTCGCATTCGGTGACGAAGAAGTTGAACTTCCCAAGACTGGAGCTGCCATCGATACTGGGAGCTCTCTTCTGGTAGTGCCGTCCGATCTTGCAGACATGATCAACCGCTTCATTGGTGCTAAAAAGGGCTTTGGCGGGCAGTACAGTGTTGAGTGCGACCAAGTTCCATCTCTCCCTGAACTGACCCTCACATTTGGCGGACAACCATTCACACTTCAAGGGTCCGACTATATCCTCCAAGTCCAGAACCAATGCATATCTGGCTTCACTGGGTTGGATGTTCCTCCTCCTCTTGGGCCCCTTTGGATTATTGGCGATGTCTTCCTGCGCAAGTATTACTCGGTCTATGACCTTGGAAACAACCAAGTTGGGTTTGCCAAGGCTACTTAATCATTTGGGATGATGTAGTCATTGTATGTATGCTATTTTTTGTTCTAAGCTTTAACGATGTAATTGGATAAAAATGGTTCTATAAGCAGTATTTTTAATTTTATCTTTTTTAAATGCCATGCTTGAAATTCACCCAAGCAATTTAGGAAACCTTAATGACAAGAATTAAAGCATGTTCTAGCAATACTGCAGGGTGTTATTAGAAGCTGGACTTACAAATATTGTAGCCGTTAGTTATAGGCCAACCGTAAATTTTTGAATCCCAAGCTAATAAAAATCTAAACTTTGTTAAGATCTTGGGTCCAAGTAGAATTCGCCTATCGATCTATTGTAATACAAGCCCAGCCAGTTTTTGCATTTACCTTATCGAGGGTGCATAATGGGCGCTTGTATCAACCAGGCTCAGTACTGGCAGGAAATAATGAAGTCAACCCTCTGAAAGCCAGCCTGGTTGGTCAAGCTCAAACAATCCATGGCTGAAGTATTTGATAACTTGGAATCTATCCGGTTACTAAGTAACAAGCATGGGGTGGCAGCAGGCTTCCAACCGAGCAAAGGTGTAAACCTATTAAAGTTCAGCAACAGCCATCCCAATCACCAAAGACAAATCTATCTCAAACACAGAACAAAGCTTCTATGCCCACTATAGTTTTTGGGAACACGATCAACCCAGCCACTGAAGCGAACCCATTTATCCATCAACCAACCCCCGTAGCAACCGAGACAGCAAAAAATACCAAAGATCAATGGATCTATCCTAACGTTACCAGTGCATCCCAGTTAAGATCTTCAAGCTATAGATGAAAGTGAAGATAGATGTTACAAGTGTCTGTTTCAAGATTAAACCTCTCAAAAAAATCAGATATACCAATACATATGGCTAAAAGTGCACATCTAGGATAAAAACGAATATACATAGAGATTTTATACCCCAATATGGAATAGATGGTAGGGGCTAAAAGCTTTTATGCTACTATGTATAGACAAATAAAAAGTACATTGAATAAATTATATCATCGGGCTTAGTTCGCTTTATTTTTATGCCAAAATGGACCCATCACAACAGTCAAGCCAAGGAGCTAATAAAGTACGCCACAGACTTGGACCCCCTCATGGATCAAAGAACATAGCGGCCATAGCCCAGGGGGGGAAGGTGGGAGCAGCTCCGAGTCTGGGAGTGAACCCCAAGCCACACAGACACAGCAACAAATCTAGGGCACCCAACTGAAAGAACATGTAGTATTAACCCCAGAGTTCCCAAGCTGTCCAGGAAGGCCACTAAAGCCACCACAACTAGAGAAGTGGATTATATCTTTGTTAAGAGAGTGTCCTTGGTGTACAGCCCTGTGTACTGCCAATATAGTATCCCTGCAAGTCTTATATAGAGAGTAAAGGCTATTCTAGATACCACATACAAGTCTTATGTGGGTGATTTTGGAGGAAAAGACAACAAGAATCCACCACATTATCAACCTGGGAAAGAATATCAGGCACTCAAAAAGATCCTCACACTTTACAGCCAGGTGCCTATACCATGTGTCCAGGAAGAACCTCATAATCCACCAGCCATCTTTAAACCCCCAAGCACCTGATGATCCCAGATGCCAGGCGCAAAACTCTTGTAAAGCTTACTGCATATACTCATGGCTCCATAAAGGCTGCCGCAACTGCTGGTGTGTTGAAAACCAGCCCACAGGCTATACAGTAATCACCTAAAAGCCAGCACAGCTCTGTCTACAGAAAGACCCCAGCATGAACCAATATCCAGAACTGGGAGCCCATCTGGGCAATGAACAGCTGGCTGCCCAAAACAGCCTAGCCAAACCAGCAAGTATACCCACCATGGTCAGATCCATCCCTGACATCAGACCCCTTACCCCATCATTGTGTGGCCAGAGAGCTGAGACTTTCTTGGAAAGCCTTGGGGTATCCTGATAAAGTGGTGGTAGCACATGCCATCAATACCTGGCATAATACGCCAAGGCATGCCATGGGCTATAAGGCAGGGGTGAGGTAAAGCTTGGCTGTGATGATGGGTTGCTCCTTGGGTCCTGCATGGGCAATGCATCCAGGTATGTGCTAAAGGTGCTGGGGATGATGTACCTGGATGAAAGCCAGTTTGTGCTGGAGCCTGCTCTGTTTACCTTCCCCTGATCCCCTCAGCCTTGAACTGTACTGGATGGTCAGAGGTCCTGCAATAGCAGAGCCCTGGTTGCATCTTCCCAACCTGGCCTACCTAAGGCTCACCAGCTCAATTTCACCACCACCATGAAGCAGGATGGCTTTGGGCCCCCCAAGGCAGCAGGTAACCTTCAGGGATCCACAATGATCAGTACGGGCATAGTGGTTGCCAACCCCAAGTCTTTACCCGGGCTATGGGCCTTGTACGGCTAGAGATCCGGCTTTGGCTGGCCAGCCCATTGTTTTCTGGGACCGGGCCGGCAAGCCCCACCATAAGATTGGTGCTGGCTTAAGTAGGGCCGGCGTAGATCTTCCCCCTTGGGGCCCTGGCCGGAAAGCTAGGATGGTAGTGTCTATCACTCCACAAAGGATGGCAATTGCTATTGCAGCCGGCCTGATGGTATTGTCCAGGGGAAGGTTGGCCAAAGATGCCGGCCTTGGTTTGGGGGTGAGGGGCAGCTATATGCCCAGTTGGTAGGGAGGGAGGGAGGCAGCTAGACCTATCTTTGAACAGCCAGGGTTCAGCAATAAACCAAGGGCCCTTCCTGTTAAATCTGGCCAACCCTTAACTTCAGACCAAGGGACCATGGGCTAGGGCTTTATCAGCGGTCTATTCTCTATACCTGGGTCTCAAGAAATACTGCCTAAAGTAGACAGGACTTAATAGAACATCTGGGGGACAACAATTTGCAGGTGGTGGGGAAGGTAGGCCAGAAGGGTTAGGGTTGGATTGACAGATAGCTAAGATAGAATATGGCAATGTTTGGGGATAATGATATCCCATACCCTTTTATTTAAAAATGGCAATAAATCCAGGCTCAGGGGTTTATATAGTACCCTGCTACCAGAATTTACATCTAATAAAGGAGAATCATCATAAAGTTGGGGAATGGGGATTCAGGTGGGCAGGGTGCCCAGGGTTTGAGAGGCCAAAATGGCCCTGGCCTAGGGTGGATGTCCATTGTTGGGATCTTCAGGAAGGGTAGCACAACCCTTCTGTTTCTGAGTGATGTTCTTGGGAGCAGCCCTTGGGCCCGCTTTTTTTTCAGGCAAGAGGTCAGGATTGACCACCAAGGTAGACCTCATATTCAATAGGCTAATGGCAGAAATCTCTTCCCCTCTATTAGGCAGTCTGTTGTGTTCTCTGCTAGGTGCTGTTGCTGGAAAATTTATGCCAATGTTTTTATCTGCATTTGCATTTGTGGTTTGGGTCTGAGGGTTTCAATCCCCAAAAACCTGGGCAGCTGGTCTTCTGGTCCTCAAGGCTGATAGCCCACAGGCAGTTGTGACCAGGGTTGGAAACCTGCTCCAAGCCTTGGGCTTTGAGGGGGCAGGGATGGCATTCCTGACGCTTGATGTAAACTCAGAACCCAATAAAAACGTGGGGCTGTCAAACCCTTGGACCAAAATTTGTATTGCATTTGTGAGCAGCTTTGCTGAGTGAAAAGTGAAATGTTTAATGTGATTGCTTAATTAATTTGACGCTGTTTTTTTGTTTAAATCCACAAATTTAATCCCTACAGCAGGAGGCTCAACCAACTTAAGACAAAGCTCACCAGGAAAATGCAGGATTCTAATCTATGGTATGATGTTTTCTGAAAGGTTAACAGATTATAGGCAGTATGAAGTAAATAACAAGTACAAAACTTCAGGACTTCCAAGCCCAAGAACCAAGTTTCAGATACAGATGAGGTGAGTTTGGAATCAATTTAATCAATTACCGCCTTAGAACAGAAGTTAAAGTATCCAAGGTGGATCCATGCCAATTCTTTTAGGAATCACTGGCATTACCAAAACTCACACAATTCTGTTCTAGGGCAACTAAAATTTTGATTGCAATGCATATCAGATTAGACATACTTGGCAATAAAGTTTACTAACATCTGCATTCCTAACTATTGAGTTTATTTTAATAAAAATTATTATGTCTTATTTTTCTTTTGATAACCAAGTCAATAAGATATCCCCTGGGCTTGACACAATGATGCAGGAGTAAACTAGGTCCACCAGCGGTGGAGTCTCAGCCAGTGGTAACTCCCAACCCAAAGGCTCCTCTCCAAGCACTATCCAGGAGTGTGTTCTTTCTCTCACTTCATCTAATATGGCCCTGTTTGTGCATCATACCTAGGCCACTGCCAATCAAAGCCATGTGCTGACACTATCATCCACCAGTAGCCAATCAATTCAGACAGTTGCATGGAGAAGTAAAGCTTTATTTTCAGCCAATCAGCCTGCAGGATGCAAAAGAAAGATCATCACTCCTGAAATTTCTCTGATAATGATAAAAAACAAGGGTTGCCTATGCCACTCAGGAAAATAGCAACTGTGATGGGTTTTTCAAAGTCCAATGTGGCTGAAACTCTAAGAGCTCATGCCAACTGTAGTTCTCCTTCCAAAAAGACATAACTGGGGCTATACCTTGACTGATGATGATTAAAGCCCACTTTCTTATGTTGGCCATAATGAAACATGATCCCCAAATGCCCCTAGTCTATATGCGCCTTCAACTAGGACTTTACAGGGGTTTCCCTAACAAAAAACAGTCTATTACTGGATGCGCAGAGTTGTGGTTGCCACAAGAATCTTGAATACTCAGGCTCTTAATGGCCTCATCTTGATAGACACAAATTCCTATTATTCTGCCGGCATCAACTTCATCAAAGAGAGATCAATTAGAACATGAAATTACTTCATCTTCTTGTTATATGCAAAGATTTCCATAAGCATTCAAGATTTTTTAAAGAAGTGTGGCCAATTCAACATATACAAACAAGGCACTATTATGTATAGATTTGTTAGGTTTGGTTTGCTGCTTCCCCGTGGGGTGAATCATTATCCATATTCACCAATACTGCCAAAAAGTATGCATACCAGAAGGAGCTCAAGGACATGCTGGAAGAGCGGGCTATCTAGCAAGCTGTGCACAAAGTTGTAATAAGTGCTGAGATGGAGCAGTGTGAATGAACTTCCAAGGGAATTGTTAATGAAGGTCATACCTGCTAGACCTATCCCACCAATCATGCTGACATGCATCTTGAAGATGCATGCCTTTACAATTTTGGCTCAGCGCTCAGGCACTCAAAGACTGCCACCTACAGTAGTTTTCAACCCTGTTGAGATAAACAAAAACAACTCAGTCTAAAAGCTAAATCAAAGTGGATACAAATCTATTGTAATTTAACATAAGCTCCTTGATTTGTGTTTTTGTTTTTAGACTAAGATTTTTGTTTATCTCAACAGGTTTAGAAACTAATGTAATTATCACAGCTTATACCAGAGTCTGGCTGGACTCCCACAGGGGAGGCAGGTTGGGCCTGAAAGGCCATGTACACAATTGGTGCAATCCTGGCATTGTAATTCACAGCAGTAGCCAGGGGACGCCAACTTCCAGTATTGGGTGCAACCTGGTTGGCCAGCCCCAATACTGTGATATAGACAACCCCCAACTTACTGAAGTCTTGAGCAGGAGAAATGTTGGGTAAGGGGGAGTGGAGGGGATCTCCTTAATGATGATCAGAATTGGGCCTCTATAATGGCTAGGAGGAAGATCCAGGTGATGAGAGTGGAAGAACTCCAAGTCAAGGGACAAGGTGGCTTAACCAAATGGACAGAAGCAGAACCAGGAGGGAACAGATAGGCACAGTTGTATTGTGTAGTAGATTTGTGAATAGCTTCAAACAGAATTATTATATTGGAGCAAAATATAGATAATTCCTGCAAGAAAATAATGGGTTCTGGGCATAAAGTTGCTTATTTTAAGATGTCAAAAGTGAGTAAGGCTTCTCTATCTCACTACTTATACTTACTGAGAAATACTTAGCCTTTTGTGCTACCAGAGGCCTGGTGACATCATTTTCAGTGATAATTGCAAAATGGCTTGTAAATTGCGCACTGTGACCTGGGGGGGAAGGGCATTGGCTGTTTCTTCATGGCCATGGGTTTGGCTGCAGCATGCCAAGGTGCCACAGCTATTATTAAAACCCGCAAGCAATTGAGCGCCCAATTGCACAGTTGAACAATTGCTTTCCTGATTTACCATTTTCCAATAACAAAGGGACCCAATTTTGTGTTTAGTTTCAATTCCAGAGTTTGTGGCACATGAGCCTTGCAAACCACTGGCCATTTGCAGTCAGAAAGGGGGGCTTTCCTTCTAGGAAGGCAGTTGGCAATGCTTTTCATGCTGCTGGTTGTTATATCTCCAGGCAGGCTAGCTGATTGTCTAGGGCATTCTGGGCCCTAACAGTAACTATACAAATGATTAGTATATTAAAATTTACTGCCATTAATTAGTGGCTTTATTTGCTTTAGTGATTGTGATATATTAACACCTTTTATTATTACTGTAGATTCAGAACCTAAAGGCAAAAATACAGAATTTTCACATCCTTTTGCCTGAATTCACCAAATTACTGGAATGTTTTTCATCCTATTATATAAAAATCAAGACGTTATGGGATTAAAATTACTCCATTAAGTTAGTGAATTTAGGTAAAAGAATTTGAAAATCTTCATTTTTGTCTTTAGGTTCTGAATCTACAGTAAAGTAGTTTTCAAAGCTATGGCTCTAAGAAAAAATACTTCAGATTTAAACAAAATGGACTCAGATTTAAGCAAACTCTAGCTGGGCAAGATTCAGAAATCAAATAATTTAAGTATTTGTGGTAGACTGGCAAAATGTAAAACAAGAAACAAAATATCACTAACATAAAATACAAAATTATATCAAACATCAAACAATGTAGTTCAAACTACAAACAAAATGACTTGGCACAACAAGTGAAATATATTTAGGCTGTTCTGGAAAATATCATAATGTTATCAGGATTCAGATGAGACACTAACAGAAGGGCTAAATGAAAAAATAGAGCAACCTAGAAGCAATATTTCACAAACAAAAAACAAAATGAAGTCATAAAAGATGTGTAGTATGTTTGTTGCAGTCCCTAGATAGATCAGACAATAGGTCGTCCATCAGGGTTTAAGTGGCGTAACAATTGCACAGTTGTGTTCTGGTTTCTACTTCAATAGTTATTTTAATCAAGGACCCAAATGCGGTAAGCAATAGCCTAGTAAATTGTGCACCTAATACAACAAAGAAAATCCAAGGATTGATTCCACACAATGGATGGTTTGAGCTAATTCTCTTAATTGGGAAGCCACATGAAACCAATTGTTCTGTTGCCCTTTTATTACTGAACCACATTATCTATCCTTAGAATATTGATACCATTTCCTGCCCCAGCCAAACCCAATCATCTTCCCCCTCTATATAGTCTTTGCAGTTACAAACAAATAAACCAGTTTTTGTCATTATATATTCTATTCTTCTGTCTTTTCAAAAGGCTGTAACTATAATCATAACAGGTATAGTACTAAGAGTAAAGAAGCAATTGACTAACTATTTGTATAATTACTGCAACCTATAGCACCATTTTATAAAAATGTGCATTCTAGAATAGAAAAAACTTTTTATTAGCCAATCAACAATTATCAAATTTGGTAACATAGACATCTTATTGATTTTCAAGGCTCTTTATTTGTGTATAATGATTTCAAGAACAATCCAAATCTGGGCTTGTGATTACAATAAAAATCATACCATAGAATTTAATCTTCTACTTTTAGTGATTTTTTACTTGGATTTATTTTACAATGGTTTTTTCCAAAAATAACATTTTTTACAACCTTAGCAAACAAAGCAGCAGTCAAAAAAGCTTCAGCAGAGGTGTGGCTCAGTACATGGAGGCTCCTGTTTACACCCAGATCTTTGATGTGGGTAACAAGAAAGCTGACCTATATCTGACCCCCAACTCATATGGGTTTGACTTTTTTGAGAGTCAACTAGCGTCCAGCTCTGCCCCTGTTCCCTTACCCACTCCTGTGCAAGGTGTCAACCAACAAGCCAATCAAAATGGTAACCCTGGTTTAGAAAACTTGTCCACCAACAGCCAACTTACTCCCCTATCAGCCAATCAAGCCTCAGCACCTGCAGCCTAGCTCCCCAAATGCAGAATTATCACTGCCCAGATTCTCCAGGAAATTTTGGCACTCACCCAGTGTGGCCTGACCTGGGACCAAACTTCCAACCAATTGAAATCCACCCAAGCCACTGTCATGCAGAATTCAGCAACCTAATGAATAAGAGGAACATGATTGGGAAAGCTAAGAATTAGAAGAAGGCCCCAGAGTCCCAGATCAAGCAAGACATATCCTATTATGCTTGATCTTTTGCATTGGGACCCTAAGCTTCCCCTGACCCAGGTCTAGAAGCAACTTGCACACCATGGCATTTGGGTGTCTGAGTGCATGGTGCAGCTCTGGATGCATGGGAAAGTGGTGTCAGTCCAGGTGTTACCAATTTTGGCAGCAACCAATGGGATGATAGTGAGGATTTCCCACACAATCCCGCCATCAAGTCCACTCTGGTCTAATGCTTGACCAGTCTAACAGATGACACCATGTTCATCTCCTACTACAAGCTATGAGTAGCTTTTGAAAGTTTTGGCAAGTAAGGAAAAGCTACCACCCAAAAAGGAAGAAAGAAGATCAAGAGGGGGACATTCATTGGTGCCTTTCTGGCTGTCTTGTTAAAGGGGTTTGTCTATTATTGGACAACCCCTGATTTCACCAATGGCTACAATTACAGCCACATCCTTGGAAAACTGTTCAACTCCTGAGATAGCTTGAATTCCACCCACCAGGTTTTCTTGAGCCACCAGATGGAGGGTAGCTCACTGCCCTTGAGGCAATCCAGGGGCGCAGATATCAGGCCTCAGTCTACCCTGCCAGCCACACAGGCATCCATCTGGCAGATGTTGTGTTCTTCATCATTAGAGACATACTTCAGGAGCGCCGTCCTCAGGATTTCAATGATCTTTATCTTGGTGTTCTTGACCACAAGTCTCTCTTTGGTTGCCAAATGATGACTGGCTTGTTTTCTTAAAAGGTTTTCCACATGAACATGGGCAACCAATTGTGTAAAAATAAGCGCCTCCCACCCTGTGCCACAGCCACCTACCAGCCAATTCAACCAATGACGGACAAGAAACACCACCAGCAGTACATGGCAGCCATCACCCAAAATCCTCCTGGCTCTACCCCCGCCACCACCACCACCCACCTGCCAGCCCCACTCACCCAGTCCTAGACCCCCCAGGCCAGCACCGCTTCTACGCCTTCCTTCCTTCCTGCACTATTCTGCCTAATAGGCATCACTCTTCCCCTCCCCAATAAACTCCTTGCCGTCAAACATTTTCTATTTATATTATCTTTATCTTGAATTTTCTTGTTTATTTTCTCTTTGTTTATAGTTAGTTTTATTCTTTATGCTCAGCTTATTTCTATTAAATCATATGTTTACAGTAGTTTTATAAACTATGGCAATAACCAAAAATACTTCAGATTTAAACAAAAATGATTTTAGATTTGAAATAAATCCAAGTTGCGCAAGATTCAGGATTCAATTAATTTATAAAATTTCAGTTAATAAATGGACTGTCAAACAAAAAACAAAATTTCACTAGCCCATTATACAAAATCATATCAAACATCAAGCAGTGTAGTTCAAACTATAAACAAAATGAACTGACGCAACAAGTGAAATGAATGGATGCTGTTCCAGATTATATTATAATCCAATCAGGATTCATATGAGGCACCAACAAAAGGACTAAAATGAAACAAAATTAGAGCAATCTAGAAGCAAGATTCCACAAGCACAAAACAAAATGAACTCACACAAGATGCATAGTATGATCAGCCTAAAATAGAAAACTATTGATTTAACAGCCAATCAACAGCTATCCAATTTAGGAACAGAGGCATTTTATTCATTTTCATGGCTCCAGATTTGTATGAAATGGTTTGAAAACCTTCCAAATATGAGCTTGAGATTACAATAAAAATAAACCATTAAATTTTTAAATTTCTACTTTTAGTGATTTTATCCTAGGTTTTGTTTCAATATGGTTTTCAATAGCAACATCTTCAAGGCCCCAGCAGCCAAGCCAGCTTTAATGGAGGCGAGGCTCAGAACGTGGAAGCGCCTGTTTACACCCAAGCCTTTGAGGTGGGTAACAAGGAAGCTGACCTGTTACAGTAGTTTTAAAAGCTATGGCAACAACCAAAAATACTTCAGATTTAAACAAAATGATTTCAGATTTGAACAAAAACCAACTCTTGGGTTAAAATATGCACTCTGTTAACAGGGATTTTTGGCGTTAATGGGCAAAATGGGTCAACACAGCAAAGAAGTGCTCACACGCAAAGTGAAACCATTCAAAAAATAATCCAAAATACATGGATTCACAAACAAAATGGTATGAGTTAACTTTAGGTGTATATATGTTTACTATGTGAATCAGTGACAAGATACACCCAAGCAAGGTGTGTCAGAACGCAAACTAAAAACAAAACACAATAGCAACTCACTACATAAACAAAATCACTCACGCAATGTGTTCAATGGATTGTAATCATGAATGATACCAAGGTATCTAAAATAAGACACACAATCTGAAATATAAATTTTAAAAATATTGTGTTAGGTGTTTTAATTTAGAAGTAAAATCTAGGAAAATGGGTGGAAATTATTTCAGGTATTCAAAAATGGGTGTTGTAAAACCAAAAACAACTAACTAAGAAATAAATAATCTATAATTGGGATATTGGGTGGGAAAAAATATTAATTGAATATACATAAACAGATAAAAGCAAAAATTAAAAGTAGGGAGTAACTTAATTAAGTTTTATTTAATATTTTATTAAATTTTAAAATGGAAGGAACACAGCAACAGACTACCATTGCACCCGTTGTGCGCTGTGGTTGCCCCTGTGGGTCAAAGAATAGACTTAGTGCAACTAAGTGCCTACTCAGAAAAGAGACAGGAGAGGAGAGCTCCATAGTGACGCTGCACTGACACAGCCGGTTCAAGGAGCACAAGCTGCTAGGGTGCAGAGCATAAACCCTTGGGTCCCAAAGCTGACCCAGAAGCCAATCAAGGCCACCACTATAAAGAAAGTTAGAGACAAGGAGGTAGAACTTAATTAATATGTGTTTGATGTTGTGTACCGGCAAGAGTTGGTCCCATCAGCCATGCTGAAGAAGGTAAAGCCTGTACTTAGTACTAGCTACAAGCCCTAAGTCAGTGATGGCAATCAGGAGGATGACAAGGAGCCCCAGTTCTATCAAACCAATGAGGGACAGCTGGTGTTAAAAAAGGTTGCAGCCTTCTATATCAAGGTACCTATGTCCTGTATTGTGCCCAATGTCAACGAGTTAATCCCCACTGCTAAAAAGCCCTCCCAGAAGCGCATCCCCGACATCAAATGCATCATCCTGCTTAAGCTAATGCAGAAATCGGGTGATTACAAGGCGGCCGCAGCCATTGTTGGAGTGGATCCCAAATACGCCAGCAAGACCTTCCAAAAATTCATCAATACTGGTTGTGTCCTTGCTGCAGAGAAATCCTTACACATGTCAACCATGCTCACTAAGGAGCACAAATGGGCAATCTGCCAGTGGATAACCTGGGATTGCCATCTTGAACTGGCAAATATACAGGCCATGGTTAAATCTACTTTTGGGATTGAGGCCTCAATTTCCTTCTATTATCATTTGGTCAAGGAAATGCGCTTTTCCTGGAAAAATCTTGGGGTATCCCCCTACAACAGAAACAGCCCAGACAATATTGACGTCTGGAAAAACTACGCAGAGGCGTACACTGCCCTCAAAGCCAAGGGGACAGTCAAATTTTATTATATTGACAAATCAACATTTGCCTTGTCAATGCGCAATGAGTATGGCTATGTCCCCAAAGGCTCCAATGACGGGATGGCTTGGCATGCTGCAGTCTGCGCCATAGCCTACTCAATGGTGGCTCTCCTTGGTCCAAAGGGGGTTGAGCTTTATCAAATGATATTGGGTTCTCACAACAGCCGTACCTTCTTGTCATTCCTCCAATTGGTTCAGGAGCACCTGAGGCGCACAAGCCTGGGCTTCACCAATGTGATTGTGTTGGACAACGTTGGTCTCCACAAAGTGGCTGACATTCTTGAAGAATTTCCATCAATTGACACCAGCATTGCTGTGGGCCCCCAGCAATTAGCCATGGCAAATTTACATCTTCTCTTCCTCCCAGCTTATTTGCCCTTCCTAAATCCCATCAAGGAAGTCTTTGGGTGGCTTAATTAAGTTGTCAAGCGAGGAACCCCAACTGGGACCAAGGACCTCTTTAATTTGCTGCAGGCCAGGATCCACACCCTCCCAGCTGAGACTGTGGCCAAATTCTATGGCCACGCTGATTTGTTCATCCTGCGTGCCTAGCCAAACAGCCTATCAATTAAAGGCTTAGTGTGTCCAATTTTTTTATATTCTCTTATTTACTATTTAAGAGCTATTAATTATCATTTTATATTTAGATGTTTCCAAGCCCGCAATCATATTCAGAAGATCCATCAATAGATGTAAGTAATTTATTTATTTTATTATATATTATTTTATTATGCCATCTGAGGTAATCCCAAACGCTCAATACTGGATTACGCAAATAGATTTAAATCACTTTGGTCAAATAAATATAAAAATAGTTTTAAAAAAATT
Source organism: Entomophthora muscae (assembly GCA_014839935.2). Taxonomy (NCBI): domain Eukaryota; kingdom Fungi; phylum Entomophthoromycota; class Entomophthoromycetes; order Entomophthorales; family Entomophthoraceae; genus Entomophthora; species Entomophthora muscae. The sequence continues at coordinate 17,149 of QTSX02004271.1, forward strand.
AAACGTAAAATGTACAAGTTAGAATTTATTTTATTAACATATAATTTTATGCTTTTATGAAAACTGTTTCTGTGATATATTTTGCAAAACTGATTTGCTGAAATAAAAATTATAAGAATTTATTATAATTAGAATACTATAAATTGTAATGAAATTTATTGGAATCATATTTTTATTGTGTGCGCCTGTAGTGGGTTCTTTGATATGTACCCACCCTGCAATGGATGGGGCGCACAACCTCCACTGCCACACTGTGAACAGTGGATACACCTTTATTGAAATACTCCCTCCTGCTGGTGAAAAGCAGTAGGGTCAGGTGGGAGTGAAGCAGCGGCTTTTCAGGCGAGGCTACAAACCCTTATATCCCAGCCAGGACCAGGGCGTCCTGGAGCACATGATCAACCAAGTCATATCCAGGGGGGGACCTTCTTCCTGTTGAGTGCAAGCCGGGCCTTGTCAATTCCCAGAGGGACCCCGTCCAGGTCTTCTACAGATGCATCCATCCCAAAGTAGAATAGGAACCCCAAGTAAACAACCAGATGAAGCCTTTGCCCTGCAAAAGCTTTTGTGAACTCACACAGTTTATTATAGACCGCACTGATCTTCTTGTTGTGCCTGGTCTTTGCAAAGGTCAGCTCCATGGCTGCAGGGACCCCCGTCTTGTTGGCACTCCAGGCCAACCCAAATTTGGCAAGGAGGATTTTTGTCTTCTTGACGGCTAGTGTGTCTGCAACAGCCCATTTGCCCACCGCGCGCCCAAAGTTGTCCAGCTGGTAAGACAGGGTGTGCTCCAACGGGAAGCAGAAGCAAGCAGCTGCATAAGCCCGGCCCATCTCCGGTACATTCTTGAATGAGAGTGTTGCCAGGATGTCCCAAACAAGCTCAATGGAGTTTACACAGTAAACTCCACTGAGGGATACCGGGTCCAGTTAGGCATCCTTATTGGCAGTAACTGCCCACTCAGATGCCCCCTTGGCATGTGTAAGTTCTGCCAATGCCTCCCGCAACATCAGAAAGGACCTGTGGATACGGTCCTCCAGCTCCCGCACAACAGGGGGGACAGATACAATTGATTGGCCACATGAGTGGCATAATTTGCATAAAAAGTGGCCAGGACAAAGGGGACCAGGACTTGCTGGAGTTTGCTGTCTACATTTTCTAAGAAAATAGGTAAGTATCTATATATTTTTATTAATTTTGTTTTTTAGGCTACCTTCTTGTATTTCTTCCTTGCCCGCAGCCTCTGCCGGCTTGGCCATTCTTGGCGCAATCAATTGTGCAGGCAATTTGGTATCCTCTGCCCCGGCACGCTTGGCAGGTTTTAGGTGGGCATACATCTCCGGGTCATCAACCCAGACAGACAGTGCGGAAAGATTCTATGCCTTGAATTGGAGGTCCTCAACCACAGTTTTTTGAATATTTAGTAAGCGCTCAATTTTCTTCTTTGGGGTGTCTGGCATTTTTGACATTAGTGCCTTTGCAGACACCTTGTCAAGTTTGTCCCCAGTGAGAACGGTGTACTTCACTTTGGCTTTGACCTTGCGGTCAATGTCCTTTATTTTGGCAATTGCCATGTTGAGATCCTTCAGAAGCTTCTTCAATTCTCTCATTGATTTTTTACTAACCTTTTCATATTAATTATAGCTTTTGCCCCAATGAATTCTGTATTATTTTGATACTGTTGCTTCTTTATTTATTCCTTTTTGTTTTCCCATCTACTACATTATCCCATCTTTTTACCCATTTTGTATATGTTTTACGCTCATCTCAATATGTGTTGTTTTCTTTGTGTTGGCATTGTTTCTTTAATTTACCATATTATTTAAGGCGCTTGACATAGCCCCTTGTGAAAATATTAACAACAATTTGGTGATCAACTCAATTTGAATTAGAAAATTATAGGTTAATTGTATTTAGATAAAGTTGTTACTGATCCAAATTCAAAACCTTAATGATAAACTTTAAGCCAATCAGGAGCTGAGTGATAAAGTGATTGTTGTGACATAAAGGGTTGTTCAATAATTCTTTGATGCATGTGCGCTAATTAATATGATTGGCTGGATGTTTTTCCATTGTACGCCATTGCCGCTGTGGAAAGTTGTTGGTGGACTAGTGCCCAATCAGCTGCTGGGTTAGCACTAGTCCACCAACAACTTGCCACAGCAACAATGGCGCACAATGGCAAAACAACCAGTCAATCATATTAATTAGCGCACATGCATCAAAGAATTATTGAACGGCCCTTTATGTTACAACAATCACTTTATCACTTGGCTCCTGATTGGCTTAAATTTTATCATTAAGGTTTTGAATTTGGATCAGTAACAACTTTTTTTAAATACAATTAACCTATAATTTTCTAATTCAAATTTAGCTGATCACTAAATTGTTGTTGATATTTTCACAAGGGGTGTGTTTAAGTGCTAAAAATAACTGTGTTCAGGATCTAGATACACAACATAGTAAATATATGATTTTATAGAAATAAGCTGAACATAAAGAACAAAACCAACTATAAACAAAGAGAACATGGACAATTGAAATTCAAAAAAAAGATAATATAAATAGAAAATTTTTGGTGACAGGGGTTTATTGGGGCGGGGGAGAGTGATGCCTAGGAGGCAGAATAACGCGGGAAGGAAGACGTAGAGGCAGTGCTGGCCTGGGGGTCTGGGATTGGGTGGGTTTGGCTTGTGGGTTAGGAGTGTTGGTGGCGGGGGTGGAGGCAGGAGGATTTTGCGTGATGGCTGCCATATAACGCTTGTCGTATTCCTCATTGATCATTGGCTGGATGGGCTGGTAAGTGGCAGTGGCCCAAGGTGCAAGGTGCTTATCCTTATATGATTGGTTGCCCATGTTCACATGGAAAACCATTTGCGCAAACAAGTCAGCCACCATCTGGCAGCCAAAGAGAAAATTGTGGTCAAGGACCCCAAGATAGAGGTTGTTGAAAGCCTGAGGGCGGCGCTCCCGTAATGTGGATCCCATGTTGAAGAAGACAATATCAGCCAGATGGACGTCTGCATGCTGGCAGGGTAGACTGAGGCCTGGTGCCTGCGTCCCTGGATGGCCTCAAGGGCAGTGGAGCTACCCTCCATCTGGTGGCTCAATAAAAACTGGTACTTGGAATTTGAGCCATCCCAGGAGTTGGGTAATTCACTGAGGATGTGGCTGTATGAGTAGCTATTGATAAAATCTGGGTTTGTCTGATAGTAGACAAAACCCTTGGCTGAAACAGCCAGAAATGCACCAATGAACGCCCCTTCTTGACCTTTTTCCTTCTATTCTTGGCGGCAGCTTTTCCTTGCTTGCCAAAATCATCAAAAGCTATTGATAGCTTATAATAGGAGATGAACATGACATCATCAGTTAGACTAGACAGGCATCAGACCAGGGTTGATTCAATGGTGGCTTCAACCAGGGAATCATCAGCGCCATCCCATTGGTTGCTGGCAAAATTGATAAGAACCCGTATGGAAGCCACCTTTGCATACATCCAGAGCTGCACCATGCGCTTGAAGACCCATATGTTATGGTGTGCAAGCTGCTTCCAAACCTGGGTCAAGGGAAGCTTGGGATCCCGCTGGAGGAGGTCAAGCATGATTGGGTATGCCTCAGATATTTGTGACTTGGGAGCCTTCTTGGGCTTATTGGCTGTCCCAATCAGATTCCCCCTGTTCATCAGGTTGTTGAATTCCCAGATGACATAGCTTGGGTAAATTGCAACTGGGCAGCAATCTGTTCCCAGGACAGACCCTGTAGATTCAGTGCCACAATTTCCTGAAGAATTTGGGTGGTGATGATTTGTCACTTGGGGCGCTGGGCCAGGGGAGCTGAAGCCTGATTGGCTGTAGGGGGACAGGTTGGCTGGTGGCAGGAAGTTGTTTCAAATCAAGGTTGCCATCCTGATTGGTTGGTTGGTGGGCAGGTTGTGCGGGGGTGGGTATGGGAGCAGGGGCAGAGCTAGACACTAAGTGACTCTCAAATAAATCAAAGCCATAGGAGTCGGTGGTCAGTAACAGATCAGTTTCCTTGTTACCCACCTCAAAGGCTTGGGTGTAAACAGGTGCCTCCACGTTCTGAGCCTTGCCTCCATTGAAGCTGGCTTGGCTGCTGGCGCCGTCAAAGATATTGCTTGTAAAAACTATATTGAACTAAAACCTAGGACAAAATCACTAAAAGTAGAAGATTTAAAATTTAATGATTTTTTTTATTATAATCTCAAATCCATATTTGGAAGGTTCTCAAAACCTTTTCATATAAGTCTGGAGCCATAAAATGAATAAAATGCCTCTGTTCCTAAATTGGATAGCTGTTGATTGGCTGTTAAACTGTTATTTTCTATTTTAGGCTGCTCATACTACACATCTTGTGTGAGTTCATTTTGTTTTGTGCTTGTGTAATCTTGCTTCTAGATTGCTGAAGTTTTTTTTTGTTTTAGTTCTTCTGTTGGTGCCTCATATGAATCCTGATTGGATTATAATATACTCTGGAACATCATCCATCCATTTCACTTGTTGCATCAGTTCATTTTGTTTGTAGTTTGAATTAACCGCTTGATGTTTGATATAATTTTGTATAATGGGCTAGTGAAATTTTGTTTTTTGTTTAACACTCAAATCTTAATTGAAATTTTATAAATTAATTGAATCTTGAATCTTGAATCTTGTGCCACTTGGATTTTGTTTAAATCTGAAATCATTTTGTTTAAATCTGAGGTATTTTTGATTTGTTGCCATAGCTTTTAAAACTACTGTACTGACCACCAACCCCTATGGCTTTGACTTGTTTGAGAGTCACTTAGCGTCTAGCTCTGCCCCTGCTCCTATACCTACCCCCACATAAGCTGCCTGTCAATCAACCAATCAGGATGGCAACCTTGATTTGGAACAACTTCCCTCCACAAGCCAACCTGCCCCCCTACAGCCAATCAGGCTTCAGCTTCACCAGCCCAACACCCCAAATGCAGAATAATTACTGCCCAAATTCTTCAGGAAATTGTGGCACTGAACCTGCAGGGTCTGTCTGGGATCAGATAGCCAGCCAATTACAATTCACCCGGACTACCATCATGCGGGAATTCAACAACCTGATGAATAAGGGGAATCTGATTGGGACAGCCAAGAAGCCAAAGAAGGCCCCTGAGTCCCAAATCAATGAGGTTTACCCAATAATGCTTGACCTCCTCCAGCAGGACCCCAAGCTTCCTCTAACCCAGGTCCAGAAGCAACTTGTGCACGATGGCATTTGGGTGTCTGAGCGCATGGTGCAGCTCTGGATGTATGGGAAGGTGGCTTCCATACGGGTTCTTACAAATTTTGCCAGCGCCAATGGGATGGCGCTGAGGATTCCCTGTATGATTATGCCATTGAATCAACCCTGGTCTGATTCCTGACTAGTCTAACTGATGATGTCATTTCATCTTCTATTACAAGCTATAAATAGCTTTTGATGATTTTGGCAAGCAAGGAAGAGCCTATCAAAAAGGAAGCAAGAAGGTCAAGAAGCGGACTTTCATTGGTGCGTTTCTGGCTGTTTCAGCCAAGGGTTTTGTCTACTATCAGAAAACCCTGATTTCATTGATGGCTGCTTGTACAGCCACATCCTTGGTGGATTACTTGACTCCTGGGATGGCTCAAATTCCAAGTACCAGTTTTTCTTGAGCCCCAGATGGAGGGTAGCTCCACCACCCTTGAGGCCATCCAGGGACACGGGCACCAGGCCTCTGTGTACCCAGCTGGTCACGCTGATGTCTATCTGGCAGATGTTGTGTTCTTCAACATCAATTCCACACTTCAGGAGTGCTGTCCTCAGGCTTTCAACAATCTCTATCTTGGGGTCCTTGACCACAATTTTCTCTTTGGTCACCAAATGGTGGCTGACTTGTTTGCACAAATTGTTTTCCATGTGAACATGGGCAACCAATCACGTAAGGATAAGCGCCTCCTACCTTGTGCCACTGCCACCTACCAGCCCATCCAGCCAATGACAGAGAAAGAATATGACAAGTGTTATATGGTGGCCATCACGCAAAATCCTCCTGCCTCCACCCCCGCCACCAACACTCCCCACCCAATCCCAGACCCTCCAGACCAGCACTGGATCTACATCTTTCTTCCTGCAATATTCTGCCTACTAGGCATCACTCTTCCCCGCCCCAATAAACCCCCTGTTGCCAAACATTTTCTAATTATATTATCTTTATTTTGAATTTCAATTGTTTGTGTTCTCTTTGTTTATAGTTGTCTATATTCTTTATGTTCAGCTTATTTCTATAAAATCATATATTTACTATGTTGTGTATCTAGATCCTGAACACAGTTATTTTTAGTGCCCAAACACAGCCCCTTGTGAAAATATTAACAACAATTTGGTGATCAACTCAATTTGAATTAGAAAATTATAGGTTAATTGTATTTAGATAAAGTTGTTACTGATCCAAATTAAAAACCTTAATGATAAAATTTAAGCCAATCAGGAGCCAAGTGATAAAGTGATTGTTGTAACATAAAGGGTTGTTCAATAATTTTTTGATGCATGTGCGCTAATTAATATGATTGACTGGTTGTTTTGCCATTGTGCGCCATTGTTGCTGTGGAAAGTTGTTGGTGGACTAGTGCTAAACCAGCTGCTGATTGGGCACTAGTCCATCAACAACTTGCCACAGCAACAATGGCGCACAATGGCTAAACATCCAGCCAATAATATTAATTAGCGCACATGCATCAAAGAATTATTGAATGGCCCTTCATGTCACAATGATCACTTTATCACTTGGCTCCTGATTGGCTTAAAGTTTATCATTAAGGTTTTGAATTTGGATCAGTAACAACTTTATCTAAATACAATTAACCTATAATTTTCTAATTTAAATTGAGTTGATCACCAAATTGTTGTTAATATTTTCACAAGGGTCTGTGTTTGGGTACTAAAAATAATATTTCAATTAAGGAAACAAAGCCAACAACACACATTGAGATGAGTGTAAAACATATACACAATGGGTAAAAAGATGGGGTTATGTAGTAAAAGGAAAAAAACAGGAATAAACAAAGAGGCAATAGTATCAGAATAACATATAGTTTATTGGGGTGAAAGCTATAAGAACACATGAAAAGGTTAGTAAAAAATCAATGAGATAATTGGAAAAACTTCCAAACAACCTTGACTCTGCAATTGCAGAGATTAAAGAAATTGACTGCAAGGTCAAGGTAAAAATCAATGCTGCTGTCCTTACAGGGGACAAACTTGACAAGGTTTCTGCCAAGGCACTTATGGCCAAGATGCCAGACACCCCTGAAACAACAATTGAACACCTTTTAAATGTCCAGAAGACCGTTGTGAAAGGCCTTCAATTCAAGTCCTTTGCCCTCTCTGCACTGTCTGTCTGGACAGACAACCCTGAGATGTATGCATATTTCAAGCCAGTAAAGCATGCCAGGAAAGAGGACACTGAATTACCAGCACAATTACTTGCACCATGAATGGCAAAGCCTGCTGAAGCCGCCGGCAAGGAAGAAATCAAGAAGATAACCTAAAAATTATAATTAATAAAAATTCTAAAATACTTACCTTTTTTGGAAAACATTGATGGTGAATTCTGCCAGGTCCTGGTTCCTTTTGTCCTGCCCACATTCTATTCAAATTTTGCACTCACTTGGCTAAACAGCTTTTTCTGTCCCCCCCTGTCTTGCAGGAGCTCAAAGACAGGGTCCACGGGTTCTTTCTGATGTCGCAGGAGGCGTTGGCTGGACTTACGCATCCTGAGGGGGCATTTGAGTGGGCATTTACTACCTACAAGGATGCCTAATTGGTCTTCATTGACCTGGTGGTCCTCAATGGAGTTTACACAGTAAACTCCATTGAGCTTGTTTGGGACGTCCTGGAGACGCTCTCATTCAAGAATGTACCAGAGATGGGCCAGGCCCATGCGGCTGCTTGCTTCTGCTACCCCTTGGAGCACATGCTCTCTTACCTGCTGGACAACTTTGGGTGTGCGGTGAGGAAATTGGCTGTTGCAGATTCAACAGTTGTCAAGAAAACTAAGATCCTCCTGGAAGACTTTGGGATGGCCTGGAGTGCAGATGAGACAGGGCTCCCCTTGGCAATGGATCTTACCTTTGCAAATACCAAGCACAAAAAGAAGATCAGTGCAGTCTATAATAAACTGTGTGAGTTCACAAAAGCTTTTGCAGGGCAAAGGCTTCATCTGGTTGTTTACTTGGGGTTCCTATTCTACTTTGGGATGGATGCATCTGTAGAAGACCTGGACGGGGTCCTTCTGGGAATTGACAAGGCAAGGCTCTCCCTGGATGGGAAGAAAGTCCCCCCTGGGTATGACTTGGTGGATCATGTCATCCAGGACACCCTGGTTCTGGCTGGTATCTACGGGTTTGCAGCCCCGCCTGAGAAGCTGCTGCTTCACTCCCACCTGACCATTCTGCCTTTCACCAGCAGGAAGGAGTATTTTAACCAGGGTGTATCCACTGTTCACAGTGTGGCGGTGGAGGTTGTGTGCCACCTCCATTGCAGGGTGGGTACATACAGAAGAACTCACTACAGGTGATCCTAATAAATTCTCTCTTCTAATAAATTTTATTACAATTTATAATTTTTTTATTATTATAAATTTTTATAATTCTTATTTCAACAAACCAGTTTTGCAAAACATATTGCAGAAACAGGTTTCATAAAAGCATAAAATAATATGTTAATAAAATAAATTTCAACTTGTACATTTTATGTTTAATTTTTATGACTATTTTTATATTTATTTGACAAAAGTGGTATAAATCTATTTGCGTAATCCAGTATCAAGTGTTTGAGATAACCTCAGATGGCATAATAAAATAATATATAATAAAATAAATAAATTACTTACATCTATTGATGGTCCTTCTGAATGTGATTGCGGGCGTGGAAACATCTAAATATAAAATGACAATTAATAAATCTTGAATAGTAAATTAGAGAATATAAAAAAGTTTAACATGCTAATCCTTTAATTGATTGGCTGTTTGGCTAGGCACACAGGGATGAACAAATCAGTGTGGCCATAGAATTTGGCCACAGTCTCAGCTGGTAGGGTGTGGATCCCGGCCTGCAGCAAATCAAACAGGTCCTTGGTCCCAGTTGGGGTTCCTTGCTTGACAACTTGCTTGAGCCACTCAAAGACTTCTTCAATGGGATTTAGGAAGGGCAAATAAGCTGGGAGGAAGAGAAGACGTAAATTTGCTGTGGCCAATTGCTGGGGGCCCACTGTAATGCTGGTGTCAATTGATGGAAATTCAGCAAGAATATCTGCCACCTTGTGGAGACCAACGTTGTTCAACACAATGATGTTGGTGAAGCCCAGGCTTGTGCACCTCAGGTGCTCCTGGATCAATTGGAGGAATGATAGAAAGTTCCTGCTGTTATATGAACCCAATATCATTTGGTAGAGCTTGACCCCCTTTGGACCAAGGAGAGCCACCATTGAATAGGCTGTGGCGCGGACTGCAGCACGCTGAGCCACCCTGTCATTGGAGCTTTTTGGGACATAGACATACTCATTGTGCATCAATGAGGCAAATGCCAATTTGTCAATATAGTAAAATTTGACTGTCCCCTTGTTTTTTAGGGCAGTTTACGCCTCTTTGTAGTTTTTCTAGGTCTTGATGTTGGTTGGGCTATTCCAATTGTACAGAGATACCCCAAGCTTTTTCCAGGAAAAGCGCATCCCCTTCAGCAGATGATAGTAAAAGGAAATCAAAGCCTCAACACCAAAAGTGGACTTGACCATGGCCTGTATATTTGCCAATCAAGATGGCAGTCACAGGTGATCCACTGGTGGATTGCCCATTTGTGCTACTTGGTGAGCATGGTGGAAACATGCAAGGATTTCTCTGCGGCAAGTACTCAACCTGTGTTGATGAATCTTTGGAAGGTCTTGGAGGCGTACTTGGGATCCACCCCAACAATGGCCGCGGCCGCCTTGTAGTCACCAGATTCCTGCATGAGCCGGAGAAGGATGATGCGCTTTACGTCAGGAATGCGCCTATGAGCGGGCTTTTTAGCAGTGGGGATTGACTTGTTGGCATTGGGCACAGCACAGGGCATGGGTACCTTGTTGTAGAAGGCTGCAACTTTCTTGAGCACCAGTTGTCCCTCATCAGTTTGATAGAACTCGGGCTCCTTGTTGTCCTCCTGATTGCCATCACTGACGTAGGGCTTGTAGCTAGTATCAAGTACAGGCTTCACCTTCTCCAGCATGGCTGATGGGACCAACTCTTGCCGGTGTACAACATCAAACACATATGAATTAAGTTCTACCTCCTTGTCTCTATCTTTCTTGGTGAAGGTAACCTTGATGGGCTTCCAGGTCAGCTTGGGGACCCAAGGGTTTATGCTCTGCACCCTAGCAGCTTGTGCTCCTTGAACCGGCTGTGTCAGTGCAGCGTCACTATGGAACTCTCATCTCCTGTCTCTTTTCTGAGTAGGAATTTGGGTTGCACTAACTCTGTTCTTTGACCTGCAGGGGCAACTGCAACCGCAGCGCACAATGGGTACAATGGTAGTCTGTTGCTGTGTTCCTTCCATTTTAAAATTTAATAAAATATTAAATAAAACAATTAATTTACTACCTAACTTTAATTTTTGCTTTTATCTGAATATGGATATTTAATTAATATTTTTTCCCATACAATATCCCAATTATAGATTTTTGATTTCTTAATAAGTTGTTTCTGGTTTACAACGTTCATTTTAGAATACCCAAAATAATTTCCACCCATTTCCCCAGATTTTACGCCAAATTAAGCACCCAACACAATATTTTTAAAATTTATATCTCAGATTGTGTGTCTTATTTTAGATACCTTGGTATCATTCTTGATTACAACCCATTGCACACATTGAGTGAGTGATTTTGTTTACATAGTGAGTTCCTATTGTGTTTTGTTTTTGGATTGAGTTTTGACTTGCCTTGCTTGGGTGTATTTTGTCACCAATTCACATAGTTAACATATGGGTCATTATTTTAGAGGTTAGGCCATTTTCTAATGCACATGCTGCTCAAGTCGCAGCATAACACAGTTCGATTTTGAAAAAGTAACTAATTACACAATTTATATTTAAAACATTAATAACTCAATGAAAAATTAATATTTTTTCACACTGTAAACTATCAAAATGAAGCTAAGAATCTTATCTTTCTATTGGTGTAAAAATTTTAATATGTATACTATGCTTAATATTAAAGCAAAAGTAATTTAAAAGAGCATAATCCAGATTTTATTATATGATTATATCTAATGATATAAAGTAGATCACTTCAAAGCTAATAAATACTCTTTTTTGAATACACAACAGATGTTTTTTATTTGACGAAATTAAAGATAAGATTGAGAGCTTTATTTTCGCATTTTATTTTATTTAAAAAGCTCAATTCTCTAGGATTTTATGATAGTTTGAAGTTAGGATGTTTTTATCACTGTTTAGATTGATTCTAAGGTTCAAGTGAGCTTCGAACCTCAAATTGAGCATTCTTTAAATGGAATTCTTTAATATTTTATCATTTAAAAATATGCGGAAGAGTTACAATTAACTGAATACATCATTTTAATTGATTTGCATTGATTACAAAGAGGATATGATGTAATAATAATGCTTAGCTGCTTCACATATATCACTTGTGCATGAAAACTGGGTATTTAATTAATTTCTGCAAACATAAATTCAAGTTCAAACTATAATAAAAGCTATCACACCATTTCTTTCAGAATGGTGTCATTTAGCTTGGTATATAAGAGCTAAAGTACCACAAAGCTTCTAATCCAAATAACCCAATTCAAAGACCACATTCTGATCATAACTACTCCATCATTAAGGCACACATCAAAGATCTGACCTAATTACAGATTCAAAATACTACCATGTCCTCAGTTAAATTTACTTCTTCCATGCTACCCTTTTTTTCCTTGGGAGCTTCAACAAAAAGAGAGAGAATTGCAATGTTAAAAAAGGCATTCCTCTTTATTGCTGGTGATGATCTTGATAATTTCATCAAGCACTTCCTTACTCAAACTGAATTTGGGAAAGCTCAGTTCCTGCCAACTATTCAAAATCAAAAAGGCAATGAGTTCATTGAAAACTTAAAGGATCTCATGAAATCTTCTCCCCAAAAACATCTCCCAGCCTTGCGATCTCTGGTTACTTCCAGTTACTCTTTAAAAGAGCTTAATGATATGGGGTTTAATATAACTAAAAGTGAGTTTGAATACTCAAGAAAAATAAATAAAAATAAAAATGTAAGCTTAAACAAAAAAAGCCAAAAAAATAATAACTATTCATTAAAAAAAGAAATAACTAAAAAAATAATTAAAAAATTGCTGGAAAATTCTTTTGAAACAAGCCAGTTTACAAAAAAAGTGCCTGAAAAAATTTATAAAGATATAGAAAAAGAGATGAGTAATTACTCAACTGAAATTAAATACTCTCTACTTAAAACAAAAAAAGAAATATATGAAAATATGAAAATAAAAAATGAAATTTCAGTTTCAATTTCCACTTACTATAAATTAATCCCTAAAAATATAATAAAAAGTAAAAAACAAACCGATATGTGCAATATTTGTAATTTAAAAAATTCACTAGAAAAAAAGAAGGAAGAATGTGAAAGTAAAAACTTACCATTACCAGAATCTATAGACAATGACTTAAAGACTATTAATCAGCACCAAGACTTTTATGTTCATCAAAATTGTGAATATAAAAAAGATATTAATGAACTAGATGATGAGTCTTGTATTGTAGTTATAGATTATAAAGAAAACTTAAAGGTTGGAGGTGGTCCAATTGAGACCAATAATTGTTTTTATTCAAAAAAACTAATCTCATTATTAGGGTTTGCATTAGTTTTTAAAGAAAACAATAAAATTAAATATGAATATCATGATTTTTTGTCTCAAATATTATCACATGATTCTTTATTTTCAGGTGAATGTCTAATAAGTCTTCTTAAATTAGATAGATTTAAAAAAATAAAAAATATAAAAGTATGGACAGATAATGGAAATCATTTTAGATCATATGAATTTTTATATTACTTATTTAAAGAGGCACCTAAATATATTAAGGGTTCCATAAAATATAACCGTTTTGTTGAATGCCATGGAAAAAGCATTGTTGATGGTCACTTTGGTGTAATATCAAAAATTTTAAAGGAAAAAGAAAATGTACTTTATATTAACAACATTAATGATCTAAAAAATATTTGTGAGAAAGAAGAAAGAAGAAAAGAATTATACAATTCAGCTTTAACTGGTTCAATTGTTTCCCAAAAAGCATTTTTTTATATTTATGAAAGGAAATTTAGGCCTATAAAAAGAGAGCTTGAAGTTAAAAATCTGCGCATTAATCTTTCATATTTGATGAAAGATGGGAAGTTATATACTTCACCTTTAACATTTGAAAGCTTCTCAGAATATTCTGAGATATTTTATCATTTGAAATCACGTGATGATACCAGAGAAACAAAAATATCAGAAGATGCTAGTAGTGTATTGGGGCAAGTTCATGAAGTAGGGCAGCTTACTAGAGGGTGTATTTTAAATAGAGTTATCAGTCTTTCAAAAACAACAACCTTTTTTTCTGAAACAAACTAAGAATATTTATGATGAGCCAAAGATAGGGTAATAGCATTTATAGCTTTGGGGCTGCTATTACTCTCCCATGCAACTCATCATAAATATTTTTGGTTTGTAGTAGCACTTAAGATATTTTCAGTAGTACTATAAGTTGCAATTTTCAATTATAAAATCAATGAATTATTTTTTAAAAAATCACCCAAGCCCAAGATCAATTAAATATTTGGGATTGATTGTATTTTACTCTTTCTGAATAATTTGAATATGAATAATGTGATTAAGTTATAAAATAACCAATCTGGCGCCTAGGCATAACAAGAAAAATAATGTCCCATATGTACACCAAAAGTCAACTCACACCATTTTGTTTGTGAATTCATGTATTTTGGATTATTTTTTTAATGGTTTCACTTTGCGCGTGAGCACTTCTTTGCTGTGTTGACCCATTTTGCCCATTAACGCCAAAAATCCCTGTTAACAGAGTGTATATTTTAACCTGAGAGTTGGTTTTTATTCAAATCTGAAATCATTTTGTTTAAATCTGAAGTATTTTTGGTTGTTGCCATAGCTTTTAAAACTACTGTACTATGCTGTATATTTAGATCCAGAACAAAGTTATTTTTAACCTTTTCAAGCATCCTCTTGTGAAAAAATAACAAGGGGTTTGCTATTTAGTTAATTTACACTAGTTATTATATGTTTATTGTGTTTATAGAAGTTACCTGTGATCTGAATTAAAAAAATTAATGATAAAATTTAAGCCAATTAGGAGCCATGTTTAAAAGTGATTGTTGGGACATAAAGGGTCATTAAAAGATACTTTGATTCATAAGTGCTAATTAATCTGATTGGATGGTTATTTTGTCATTGTGTGCTATTGCTGCTGCAACAAGTTGTTTGTGTACCAGTGCTTTTAAGACTTCAGACTTTTTCATCAACAGCTGCAGTTGTATCAAAGCCTGTTCTCAATAATCACCAATAAATTACTATTTACCAAGGATATAATAGATACAGCTAGGATTTATAATATAGTTTTATTGATGAGCCAAAACAAGAGGAGATTAAATTGCTTGGAATAATAGAACTGTGAGGGGTTTATTACCAATTCTAAAAAAAGGAGATGATAAGTGGATTATGCTTAAGCAAGATTAAACCATAATTTTGAATCAGAAATATATTGTCATGAGTAGGATTATGAAAGCTGGAATCAAGGGCTTTTGGCTGACACCAGTTTGAGCAAAAATATTTTGGTATTTGCGGAAATAAAGATAACCAAAGATTGTAAAGGAGAAACAAACATAAGTCTTGGCATAAATAATGTAAATTCAGAACCTAAACATAAAAATGTGGGATTGTCAAATCCTTGGTCCAAATTTTGAATCACTTTTGCGGGCAAATCAGCTGAGTGAAAATTAAAACATTAAATAAAATTAACCATTTAATTTAACTTTTTTGGTTTATTTAAATTGGCAGATTTTGAATCTCTTGAGCAGATAACTCAACTAACAAAATACAAAACACAGCAAACAAATGCAGGATACATGAATCAGAAATGTGGGATTCTAATGTACAATCTGAGATTTCTTGTATTTCAAACAAATCATAGACATCATGTAAAAGTTAATGAATCTGAAATTGTGGGATTGTCAAATCCAAGAACCAAATTTCAAATCAAAAATGAAGTGAATTTGAAATAAATATAACTTATGGGTGTCTCAAAAAGGATGCTAAATGATCTAGAGTGGATTTGTAATAATTCTTTTAGGAATCATAGACATTCTCAAAAATCACCCTATTCTATTTTAGGATGGCTAAAATTTAGATGCTTGATTACAATAGATTTTAAGAAGCACTAATAATAAAATAGAATTAGATATTACAATCTATTTTTATCATTTTGCCTTTTCATTGGTGTGTTGATAGAACATTTGCTATTGATAATGTGCTTGCATTTAATTGGATAGTTTCACCTCTAGTTGCCTTGGCAATAGGAAATCAAGTTGCCTCCCCAAGACCAACTGTGGTTGCAGAGGCAACTTGATTTCCTATTGCCAAGGCAACTGGAGGTGAAACTATCCAATTATTTCAAGCACATTATCAACAGCAAATGAACTATCAACACACCAAGGAAAATCCAACGTGATAAGATAGATTGTAATATATAATTCTATTTTATTATTAGTGTTTTTTAAAATCTATTGTAATCAAGCATCCTTAATAGTAATACATGAATACATAGTGTAGTAAACTGATGTTTTATCTTTTCCCCCT
Source organism: Entomophthora muscae (assembly GCA_014839935.2). Classification (NCBI taxonomy): domain Eukaryota; kingdom Fungi; phylum Entomophthoromycota; class Entomophthoromycetes; order Entomophthorales; family Entomophthoraceae; genus Entomophthora; species Entomophthora muscae. Next base: position 33,045 of record QTSX02004271.1, read on the forward strand.
CTCCTTCTTCCTTGAAAAAAGTTTGTTTGGCCCCTGACTATGCCATGGCCAAAAAAACTTTTAAAAAATTTCTTCATCATCAGGAGGGTAGCTCATATATCATTATATGGTTTTGTGGTTGCTATATTAGTGATTTAGAGTGCGGAATATTACATCATTTCCTGTTTAGACAAGTTTAAATTTTACTTAATTTCTTGTCTAAACATGGTTGTTGAGATTGAATTTTTTATTTGATTTTATCCAGAGTGGAGCTTCTTGATTTGGGTTGATTTGTCCTAGTTTCTTACTGTACATTCAATTTGGATTCCAGTTCCAACAATTAATATCTGAGTTTACTAGTGGCATTCAAAAGTGATTTGAAATTTGGTTCATGGATTTTACAATCCCACAATTCCAAAAAACATAGTAAACTTAATGAAAATGGACAATGGATTTGAATGCTTCAAAAATGATTCCAGTTAGTTCATTTTTTCCATTGAAAATATGCAGTTTGACTTGAACTTTACAAAGTGTCTATGAGTTCCCTCATTTTCAAATATTCAAATAAATACTCAAAAAAATCAATTTAATTAAAAAAGGCCATCCTGCAAAAGTGATTCAAAATTTGGACCAAGGATTTAACAATCCCACATTTTTATGTTTAGGTTCTGAATTTACAGTATCAACAAAATAGAAAATATCAATTGATACTTAAATTCTCAGTCCTGACAGTGCTCAATCAGCAACTGGGCTAACACTAGTCTACAAACAACTTGCTACAGCAGCAATGGTGCACAATGGCAAAACAATCAGCCAATCAGATTAATTAGCACCCATGAATCAAAAAAATCTTTGAATGACCCTTTATGTCAAAATAATCACTTTTACACATGGCTTCTGGTTGGCTTAAAGTTTATCATTAAGTTTTTGAATTCAGATCACAAAAAACTTCTCTAAACACAGTAAACATATAATAACTGATATAAACTTAACTAAATAGCAAATCCCTTATTATTTTGTCACAAGAGGCTGTTTAAAAAAGTTAAAAATACAGCAACTATGAGAATATAAAAAACCGTAAAGAAAACAACACCAATTGAGAATATCTATCAAACCATGTACATGATGGGTAAAAAGGAGTTAGAATATTGTACTTATACATAAAACCAAACAAGGAAAAACAAAGCAATACTGTAAATTTAGAACCTGAACGTAAAAATGCGGGATTGTCAAATCCTTGGTCCAAATTTTGAATCACTTTTGCGGGCAACTCAGCTGAGTGAAAAATAAAATATTTAATAAAATCCACCATTTAATTTGACTTTTTTGATTTATTTAAATTGGCAAATTTTGATTCTCTTGAGCAGATAACTCAACTAAAAAAGACAAAACTCAGCAAACAAATGCAGGATACATGAATCAGAAATGCAGGATTCTAATCTACAATTTGAGACTTCCTGGATTTCAAACAAATCATAGACATCATGTAAAACTTAACAAATCTGAAATTGCAGGATTGTCAAATCCAAGAACCAAGTTTCAAATCATAATTGCAATGAATTTCAAATAAATATAATTTATGGGTGTCTCAAAAAGAATGCCAAAGGATCTAGAGTGGATTTGTGCTGATTCTTTTAGGAAGCACAAGTATTCTCAAAAATCACCCTATTCCAGTTTAGGACGGCTAAAATTTAGATTGTAATATTCACAAAATTGACATATTTAATAATAAAATTGATTAAAATATACACTTCTCTTTTTGAGTTTAATTTTTTAATAAATTTTATTATGTCTTCTTCCAACACCAACTAAGTCAACAAGCTGTTCCCTGGCCTTGACAAAACCATGCTGGGCTATGCTGGGTCTCTTAACGGTGAAGCCTCTGTCTATGGCCACTCCCAACCTACAGGCCCCTCTGCAAGCCCCACCCAGGAGTCTGTTATTTCCCCTGCAACTTCTGGCATGGCCCTGTTTGCCAACCATGCACAGGCAGCTGCCAACCTAAATCTCTTATCAGCAATGGCATCCAGAACCAGCCATTTTAGCCATGGGGTCACCCAGAGAGCCCAGAACCCCAAAATAGCCAATCAGATGGCATTGACCAGTTCCCAAGATGGACACATCCCTCCCCCAGCCAATCAGCCTGCAAGACGCAGAAGAAAATTAATCACCCCGGGGATTGTTCTCAAAATGGTTGAAAAGCAAGGAAAGCTTATGTCCCTTGGGGAAATTGCGGCCGCAATGGGGTTTGCAAAGTCCACTGTGGCTGCAACCCTGCAAGCCCACACCAACTGTGGCCCCCCTACCAAGAAGACCCCAACTGGTGCCCATACTTCAACTGAAGGTGACACAGCCCATCCCCTTATGATGGCCATTATGGAACGTGACCCATGGATGCCCCTGGTCCAGGTACGTCTCCAGTTGGGACTTCACGTAATCTTCACCAATAAGAGAATGGTGAATTTGTGGATGCACAGAGTTGTAGTTGCTACTAGAATCTTGTCCAATCAAGCTCTCAGTGGCCCCATTTTGGTGGATACTGACCCCTACAATTCAACCATTATTAATTTTATCAAAGGAAGGGCAATGAGGGCCTGTAATGACATCATCTTCCTATCATACGCCAAAATTTTGGCCAGTATCCAAGACTTTGGAGAGAAGTGTATCTGGTCTGACGTGTACAAGCGTGGCCCAATATTGTATCAGTTTTTCGGGGGTTTATTGGCAGTTTCCCCATTGGGCGTCAATTATTACTTGGTAATATCAAACACCGCAGATGAGTATGCCTACCAGACAGAGCTCAAGGCCATGCTGGAGGAGTGGGCCACACAAAACGCCGTGCACACAGTTGTACTGAGTGCAGAGATGGAGCAGCAGGAATGGACAACCCAAGAAATCAGGGCTGTGGGGCATACCTGCTGGTCTACCCCATCAACTACGCCAACATGCATCTTACAGATGTATGTCTCTACAATTTTTTCCACCCTCAGGCGCTTAAAGCCTGCCACATACAATGAACTATGCACCCAAATTGATAAGGGGTATGAGCTTTTCCCTTCAGCGTCCATCCAGGACCTCTTTGATCTCATCATCTTCTATGCAAGTGATAGTGATAAGTCCAGAAAGGACCCCTGCCTCCCCCCATGCCAGTCCATCTGTTTTGTCAAGCCAGTATATGTGATGGAGGAAAAATTTGAGCAATTGAAGCAATCAGCTCTTGCTTCCCCTTCCCAGTCAACAAACCCTGCCTCCCCAACCCCCCCATCAAGCCACCTGCCTTCTAACACGACTCCCAAACCACCACCCATTCCCTCACCACTATCTCTGATGCTGTCCCTTTCATAGGTGCAGATGAAGGTGATGTTTATTCCGCCCATTCCCTCCCATTCCTGTCCTTTGATTAGTAAATAAATCTTTTCTTTGTGATAACTCATTAAAATTGATTTTGTTCTTTCAGTTCATAATTAATAATATATTTTTACATTATTATTAATTTTCCATGTTTAAAGAATGTTGTACATTTGATGTGGTGACATAAACTTGTTTCTGAGGATATTTTCATCATCATCATTAATAAATTAAAGACAATAGATGTAAATATTGCATTATAATATTGCAATTAGACGTCAAACTCTTGATATTTTGATATTATGTGCATAAGTTAATGCATTTCATTTAATAAAATCCATTGTAAACATGGCCTTTTCATTGTAATTTATATAAACAGACTGTGTTTATATTAGAACCATTAACGCTTAGTATGAATATTAATAATTAGTGCATTTTACAGCCTGTATATTTACCTATTGGTAATAATTCTACAAACTTTGTAGTAGGATTTTGTAAGGTAATAATAATGTAATATGTTAATAGAATACTGTTTATTGTCATTAATTGGCTGATTTTCTTTGATGTGGCAATTGTGAATTTTCTGATATTTACACACTAGTATCCAATTGGTTGGTTTCACATCCAATTGCACAGGCAATAGGAAAACAAGCTGCCACCCCGAGACTGGATGTGGTTGGGGTGGTAGCTTGTTTTCTTATTGCCTGTGTGATTTAATGTGAAACCAACCAATTGAATACTAGCTTGTAAATATCCAAAAATGCACAATTGCCACATCAAAGAAAATCAGCCAACTAATGACAATAAACAGTATTCTATTAACACATTACACTATTATTACCTTGCAAAATTCAACTAAAAAGTTTGTAGAATTATTACCAATAGGTAAATATACAGGCTGCAAAATGCAATAATTATTAATATTCATACTAAGTGTTAATGGCTCTAATATAAAAAAAGTCCATTTATATAAATTACAATGAAAAGAACATGATTACAATGGATTTTATTAAATAAAATGCATTAACTTATGCACATAATATCAAAATATCAAGAGTTTGATGTCTAATTCCAATATTATAATGCAATATTTACGTCTATTATCTTTAATTTAACAATGATGATGAAAAATATGTATGTATTGAAGATAGTACTATAAAAACCAGTTTTTTGATGGAATTCAAACAAAATGTCAAAAATCTATAACTTGATCAACAAATTAGAAGTAAAACTGCAAAAGGTTGTTGAAATAGAAAAAAATATCAGGGAAATAGTGACAGGAAAGCTGGGTAACAAGGGCCAGCCACTAATCCAGTCAAAAGAAGATGCTCTGGATAAATTGGTAAATATTATAGATGAAAAGAACAAAGAAGCATTACTTAATCTACAAGGAGCAATCCTATCAAGTCTGAAGTTCCACAACGTGGTCTACAATTTGTGGGAGTTCTGGCAGGGGGAAAAGAAAACAATAAGATCAAACTAATTGAAGGAACTGAAATTCAAAAGGAAATTAACACCAACAAAGATGAAAACAATCAAATGGAAACAGACAAAAACAAAACACAAGCAAGAAGCAGAAGCACTTCAAGAAATACAGAAACTTTTTCAAATGAAACCCAAGAAGAAACACAAGTTGCAAGAAATATAAGGAAGATCAAGCCCAGGAAGAGCAATGAAGAGAATCCAATGCTCATGAAGTTTGCTGATATGGCGCCTGTAGCTGAGGGGGCCACAGGGGAAACAATCAGTAAGTCTTTTTATGCTTTAATTATATTTATTTTAGTCATCACCTGGGATGGGGATGAGGTCACGGGAGTGGCAGCTTTTACGCCGAGTTGGTTTTATGGGGGTTACCAGTCACTGGTGGCCCCTGTAAAACAAATAAATAAAAACCAAATAAATAAAATAATTCAACAGAATATGATTAAATTTTTTATTATGAAGCTCAAGATAGGGAATATTTACCACCTGTGGGGTGCTTGCCATGGATAAGGGAAGCATATGAGATAGGATCAAATATCAAAATCAAAGAAATGAATGAAATTTGTGGGAATATCAAACCAAACTTTGATGAATATATATATGAAAGCATTCAACAATTCCCCTTTTCAAACATCAACAAATATGAAAAAAAAACTTAATAAAAACCAACTTTCAAATTGGAACCAAATATTTGAAAACTGCAACTTTTAATGAAGTATTCAAGGCACTATCAAATAAAGTCGGGGATGCAGTCCTTGTGAATACTTTCAAACCTTTATTTATTTTGTTTGCCAAGGCCTGGGGGGCTGATAAAAGTCAGGCGCCCCCCAAAACCCTCTTCAAGTTCAGTCAAACATCCAATATTGATAGGTTAGTTCAAACTTTCAAAAAATTATGTATGTTCTCAGAAAAGTATACCTTGCAAAGAATTCACGTTGCGGTCTACCTGGGGATCCTCCTTCACTGCATATTGAAAACCAACATCAAAAAGTTGGAGGATGTACCTATTTAAATGGACATTTGCCACTTAGCACTTGACCACCAGAAGACACCGCGGGGGTATAGGACAGTAAGCACATCCTGTATGACTCCTTTGCATTGGCAGCGTTATACGGGTACTACGTGCCCCCTGAAAAAAATCTATTGATCAATTCCCTCACCCTTCTGCCTTTTATCAAACTATCAACAACCACTGGGGTACAGGGCGTCACCCCTCTAGCAATTGCATCCAGGGTTGTCCACCACGTACAGAAGAGTACGTGGATCCAATTAGACGCTTTAGCCAAAAACTTAATTTCGGGGTATAATTCCCCGGAATAATTGCATTCCCTTTGCAATCAACATCCCCCAATAAATATTTTCCCCTTGTAAATTAAATTTTATTTTTTTAATTTTTATATTTTAATATTAAAAATTTAATATTGAAATATATACTATTAAAATTTTACTATGAAAATTTTAGTATTACATCTTTCAATATTAAATTAAAGTATCTAAAAGTTAATATTAAAATTCTAATATTACATCTTTCAATATTAAAATTTTTAATATTAAATATTTTAATATTGAATAAATAACAATTAAATAAAAATAGTTAAATTTTGAATAATTAAACTTTAATATTTCTATTTTAAGATTTATAATTATAATTTTACTTTTAATATTTTAATTTTAATTTTTAATTTTAATTTTTAATTTTAGTATGTAAATTATAGTATTAATATATCTAAATATATTAAAAGACATCAGTTAAAGTTGCAACCACGTCAAATAGTAAAAATTAAGTTAAAAATGTGTTTAATTACAAGCTTGCATTGAGTATGGGTCCATTTATTGCATAAGCAAACAACAAGAATTGAATTTATCTGCATCATGTGGCCCGCTCCACTATTATTCTAAACAAATTATTGTTTAGAACTTGAATTACCTTTCCCTTGTAATATGATTTGATAAACATATTTGATATACTTGACCTGCGTCCTAAGTACTAATTAGTAAGCAATACACAAAAATCATTGGTTGCCGTGTTGTGTGGCTATAGTGGCACTGAAATAACAAGGATCAGATGATGACATGCAAGATCCAATTTGTGGCTCAGAAAAGCCAAAGTACCATCAAGGATTCACAAGTATTTAAATAAACTAATTTATTTCTATCTTTTTTAATTCATTTATTTGTTAGCACAAAAGCCAATATTAATATTCAGTGCATTATAATAAAAATATATCCCTCTTACCTAGTATAATTAATTTTACTTACTTTTTGTACATATTCTTATATGTCTATAATACAATCAGATGTCATATTATTATATATAAATAATATTTTTGAGTCCTAATAAAAACAAACTAAATAAAATTAAAACCAAATAAAACCCAGAGCGCCCATTTATCTAATTGGCTCGGAGGCCAGGGCTTTGGGGAGGAAGGATTCTGAGTGCTTGTAAAAAGCCGCCACCACATTGGGTGGCATTGCAAATTGGCTGATCTCAAGAATGTTGAAGAGATCCTTGGTGTCCTGAGGGAGGCATTATTTCACCTTATTCTTGATCCAACCAAACACCTCCTAAATTGGATTCAGAAATGGAGAATAGGGCAGGAGGAAGAGGAGTCTCATTGGGCAGTCTGCAAGGTGATGGCTGGCAGAATGGCTGTTTTTGTTGATGGGGGGAACTCAGACACAACCAGATCCACTTTGTGGAGCCCAACATTATCAAGCACAACAACATTGGTTGTACTGTAATAGTTGATCTAGAGATACTCCTTGACGGCTCGGAGAAAATCAAGTAAAGTCCCACTATTATGGGAACCCTTGATCATCTGATACTGTCAAACCTGCAAGGACCAAGAAGCGCAACCATGGAATAGGTCTGGGAACAGACAGCTGCATAATGGGCTATGCCGTCCTTGGACCCCTTCTTGACCCACCCATGCCTAGACCTGAGTGAGGAGGAAAACAACAATTTGTCAATATAGAAGAACTGGGCATTCCCAGTCTTCTTTAGTGCCAGATATGTCTTGGATGAATGTGTCAATCCCTGATGGTCTTTTCACTGTTCCTATTTTACAGAGAAACTCTGAGCACCTTCCACAAGAAGCCCAAATCAACCATTGCTTTGTAAACAAGGGTTTTAGAAACAGAAAGCCCAAACTCTGTGGCAAGCATTGATTGGACAGCAAGTGTGTCCAGACGGCAATCCCTGGCTACCCACTGCTTGATTGTGTCAATGTAAACGGGCTGAAGGAGTTTGGGCTGTCTTTTTGCCTTGGTGCATTTGGCAATTCACCCGGTGTTGCCATACTTGGTGTTGATGTTGGCAATGTATCTGGCTGTGACACCAAATTGGGTTGCAATATCCTGAACCACCATTCCCCCGTTCAAGCAGTTGAGGAGAGCTTCACACTCACTATCAGACAAATGACTCCAGCCCTTGGCAGGTACCACGGCATCCTGGCTACCAGGCTCAACACAGGGGATGAGGACCTTTGTGTAGAAGGTGGGATCACGCTTGGTTGCAGTGGTGCCATCAATGGTGGCATAAGACACAGGTGCAGATGGCTCCTCAGTTGTGGCCAATGGCTGATAGGAGATATCAAAGATGCGGGGGCAGGAAGTAGCAACTCTTGGGTCAAGAGTGCGGGCCGGGTGACAACTGGGTACATGGTGGAGGTGTATGTAACCTCAGTGTTCCCGGTGACCCTGGTGTAAGAGACTTTTGTGGCAGGCCTTGAGAGTGGCTTCTGTCTGGGATTCAGGCTGGTTGATTGGGCTTGGGATGTGGGAGGTGGTTGGCTGGCGCTGGCACCTTGGGAGGCCTGTGTATTGGCATGACTCCCCTTGAGTTGGGTTCTGGGTCTGTTCTTGGACCCTCTGAGACGCCCTTGTGGACAGGCTGCCCTGCAGGCTGGTGCAGGAGCTGGTTGGGAATGCAATTGATGGTCCATAAAAATAAAATAAAAAATATATTTTAGATTAAATATGTATTTATTTGGATTTATTGGTTTAGTTGTGAGTAGTTATTTTCTCTTGAGTTAGCCTTGAATAGTAACAGAATTTCTATATCCGTGATTTGAAGTGAATAATGTTGTATACTTTCTGGGTTTGGATGATTTTAAAGTTTAATCACTTTTTATGTCTAATTATGGTTATCAATATTGAATTTTTCATTTGATTTTAGTTGCAGTGGAGCTTCTCAATTCAGGTTGGTGTTTCCTAGTGTGCTTAGTGTACATTAAATTTGGATTCCAGTTCCTGCAATTAATATCTGGGTTTACTAGTGGCATTCAAAAGTGATTTGAAATTTGGCTCTTGGGTTTGACAATCCCGCAATTCCAAAAAACATAGTAAACTTAATGAAAATGGTTGATGGATTTGAACACTTCAAATCTGATTCCAGTTAATTCATTTTGTCCATTGGGAATATGCAGTTTGACTTGAACTTTTCAAAATGTCTATGAGTCCTTGCATTTCTAAAAATCCAAATAAAAATACATAAAAATCAATTTAATTAAAAAAGGCCATCCTGCAAAAGTGATTTGAAATTTGGACCAAGGATTTGACAATCCCACATTTTTACATTCAGGTTCTGAATTTACAGTAATAAGATCATAATAATACAGAGTTTATTTGCATGAATTATATAAAAAATGGACAAAGGTTAGAAAAAATCAATGAGAGAACCCAAGAAGCTTTTGAAGGACCTTGACTCTGCAATTGCTGAGTTAAAAGAGCCTGATTATAAAATTAAAGCTAAGGTCACAACAGTAGTCCTTTCTGGAGAGAAAATTGGCAAGGTCATCATAAAATCTTGCATTCCAAAATTCCTGACACATTGGAGAAGACAATCAAACGTCTTCTCAATGTTCAGAAGACCGTATTCAAGGGGCTACAGTTCAAATCCCAGACTCTTATCAGATTGTCTGTCTGGGGTGATGACCTTTATAAGTATGAACATCTCAAGCTCACCAAGAGGGCCCACAAGAAGGACCCAGAGATGCCTACACAGCTTGTTGTGCCCCAAAAGATCTGGCTATCAGAAGCAACTAGAACCAAAGCATCCAAAGAAATTACTAATAAAAATTTAAATACTTATCTTTTCCTTAGATAATGTTGATGATTTTTTCCAAAAGGTCCTAGCTCTGTATGTTCCTACCAAATTTATTCAGATTACTCCAGCCATGTGGGCCAGCATCTGGCACCAACTCCTTCTGTGGTCTGCAAGCTTGAGGATCAAATAATTGAGAGCTTTCCTTATGTTCAAAGATCCCCTCTCTCAACTGCCACCAGATGCTGATGCAACAGAATGGGCAGCTGCAGCTTACAAGGTCATCCAACTGGTCCATCTAGACCCAGTGGCCCTTAGTGAAGTTTGCTATGTAAACTTCACAGCGCTTGGATGTCACAACCTGAGGATGCTTTCATTAAATTATATACCTACCTTGATCACTCCTGAAATCCAAGTCAAAATCCAGCCAAGTTGGGAACAACATTATAGGCCACAGACTAGTGCAAAAGGGGAAATTTCAAAACAACAAATCAGGTCATGTTTACCTTACCAATCATGATAAAGAGTTTGCATGAATTATGCCATTCATGCAATGTAAATTAGCAAGCAATAAATCAATGAAAATCTATGCCCAAGAGCACGTTTCAAAGCCCTTATCAATGCTGATGGCTTTCCTCCTTTTCCAAAACCAGCTAAGACCGCCAATCAAGAGATGGATTGAGTTGAAGCAAGCCATCTACATGGCAGCCAGCTGCATGAAACCATGCCATCTGTGAAAATTTAACCCAGCAAGCATTTTTTGGATCTGTGTGTATGAGACTTATTTAAAAGGTCTTTGATTTTCAACAGCTTTTATTGGGAAGTTATGCCATGAATGACATTTCTCCCAAAAGGAATAATGAACCCTGACTAGAGGAATTGAACTTGGACCTTTCTCTGATAATTCTGTGAACCCTGCAGACCCCTGGACCCCCTGTTGATGCTTTTTATAGCTAGCCAATGAGCAATCTGGAACAGGCAGCAATTCAAATCTGACAAACCAGGGAAATTTGCAGGGTCACCTGGGAAAGAATTTTCAGAGTGCAGAAGAGCGGTGTCAGAAATCTGCAGACCAGGGTATTGTCAAAACCTCAGGCTCAACCCGCCAGCAAGGCTCTAACCAAGCGGGTTCTTGACCCGCAATCCAATTATCCAGTTACTCAAAGCCAGACTAGGAAGTCAACTCAAATTACCAAATCCAACAACATGAACAGATGATGACCCTTTATAGTGGATACCTTGTTTTGGCACTTGACTCATTACCAGGATTAAGCCACCCCCTTCATCATCCAACTGTGTGACCAACAATTCTGTTCCTACTATCCATTGATTCACTATGGCTATATAATCACTATCTCCCAATAAAGATTATTATCTGGTTTCTAAATATTTTCCCCTTGTAACTCTGCTAAAACAGCACAGTTACAACAGTATTTTATCATCTTTGAGATGATATCCTAAGTCTTTTAACATTAGGAAAGTACAGAGAACCTGTGCCTTTGGCGTAACCTCTGGCCCAGAATACTTTATTTTCTGCAGAAGTAGCAAGTCTGACTGCGCCCAAAACCCAAAGGATTTGAGATGGTTCTTCCTATTTCTGGATACGGTTCATATGAGTTATCTCTATATTTTACTATAGATAATTATACTATATGACAACAGTATCATTTTTTGCTCTACTAATAAAGCCTAAGAGAGGATCACATTAAGGAAATAGTACTTGAATCAATCATCAAGTCAATACGGAGTCATCAGTCTTTTATTCTAATGGACTGGCTTTAAGGTGGCCCTCCTGTTTACTTTTTATCTGAGTTAGCTCACAACACTAGGAAGAGACTGAAGTAGCATTAGGTCAACACAGCAGGAGGCCCGGCCTTTTCTGGGTGGATTTTTTGGAAGCTTGCTTGACAACTTCCTCAGCTTACTGTGTTTGTTCTAGACACACTGCACAGCTGTATCTCTTTTCAGCTGCCTGCCTGGGCCACTATCCAGGGCTAGCTAGCCAGCGGTTGGCTACTAGTTCATGAGACAATTGTTACACTAATCAGAGCTACTCTAATACAATAGGCTCAGGGCCTTTTATCTTAGAGTGTTTGGCCCGGTGGCCCAGTCCATGTTGGACTCTGCTAGACATAATGCAGATGACAGTTCTTATGATGGCCCTCTTATTCTAGGATACAATTTAAGTTTAGAATAGTAATTATTATGAAGTGCATATTGAGGTACTTGATGAAGGGAACTAATTAATGAGCAGTAATTGCATGTTCCATTCATTAATTGTAATGCATGAATTTGTTAATGCCAGGATATGATTTGATCATTGATTCATTAATACTGCAGCCTGCAGCCCCATTGTTCTGTTGAAACTATTCCAAAGAGTGATTGACAGCTGGCCTGCAATAATTGGTTGAATCTGCTAATTAGTCAATATCTCAAAATCTTGACAAGTGGCATAGGCTGGTGATTAATTCAAACCAATCTAGATTGCTGAAAGTGTTGAAACAACATACTGCCACTCCTGTCATAGCTGATGGGCCATCTGAAAAAGGAATTGCTTCTCAGCATGAAGGATTGAAGTCAGAAGTGAACTCAGATGATTGGCTTAAAGTTTGGGCCACCCAGCCTTATGATCTCTGGCCATCCAGTAAACAGGAAATGACTTCAGAATATGCGCAACTCATGAGACTGAAGATGACCCGGCTTGTGGATTCTAAAGGGCTGATGATCTGGAATGACAGGAACACTATTAGGAATTATAAAGCTATGAAAACGCTACCAGTGGACTGTCAGGGTGAGTTCATATCAATAAAAAATGATGGTCCAGAAGGTACATGATGGGCCCAGAACTCTTGGGCCAGAAGAAACTGAGAAAACTCAGCTATCAGGTGACAGAATAAGCAGAACTTAGCATTTTTGAATAAGTATTTATAGCTCTGTGGATACCTGTAAAATGGTATTGCCATTCTGAAATAAATAAGATTATGGGACCCTGGTTCTGCCATTTTATTCCTTATTTGGCCTTGGTTGTTTTCCACTTCACTATTGTTCCAACAGAAAATACTGGCCTGGAAGCCCCCATTCCTGAGAAAGTCCCAGAAACTTGGCCCATGTTTTATTGTCTGCCCAGAGCTCTCTTTGACCCACTGCATTTCTCTGATTACCCTTCCAAAGCTGGAATACAAGAAGTTCACCTTGGAAATCACCCTCTGATTTTACTGCCTGGCCAGACAAAGAGCCCCAAGAACAGTACATCATGGTGAAACCTGGTACAAACATCCATCTGACATATTCTGTGAAAAGTATAACTATCTTACTGCTTATCAGATAGATATGAAAGCACCCCCTGACACTCAAACCTGACTGCCTGTCCCCCAGCCTTTGACCATCTCCTCCCACTGACAACCAATATGCAGGCATAGCCTACATTACTTTGGATGGACTGGTTGACACCATAATATCATCCACTGGACCATGGGCCTTGTTAGGCTGCTCAGCATCTTATCTCATCAAGTTAGCACCCCTTCTATGGTAGGCAATACCCTTCACCCAAAAAAATAAGTTGGTAGCAGAGGCTAACAGAACTCCTACTGGGATGTGGTATTCTGGCAAGTTAGCACCTGTCAATAGCCTGGATTGCCAGCAATTATAATGTGTACAGAACTTGGTGATTGATGAGCTGAAAGCTCATCAATATACAGAATTGATTTGCATACCCCAATTGATTCTATGGCTTTACCACATCTGTACAGTAGTTTTCAAACCTGCTGAGATAAATGTATATTATTCAGTTTAGAACGCATGAACTCAGTCTAAAAACAAAATCAAAGTGGATCCAAATCTATTGTAATTTAATATAAATTCCTTGCTTTTTGATTTTGTTTTTAGACTTAGTTCATGCACTCTAAACTAAATAATATACATTTATCTCAACAGATTTAAAAACTACTGTATGATCTCCTACAAATAAATTATTTGTGACTGGTTGATAGCTTAAGCTATCATCAAAGTTCAACCCAGATCTTTACTATCTATCCAGTTTATTACAAGAAGTAAACTCTGCTGTGTCTAACATAGCTGGGCTTTTTATTACTTACCCAAGGCCCAACCGCCTGCAAGAATCTTTTGCTGCCAATGAAACTGCTCCTACCTAGATTTTTGGTGTACTGTATGTTCCTCTGACAGGCTTGGCTGATTTCATGGCTCCAGCCACTGGTTCTTGTTGGGTTGTTCTCTCTTCTATGTTATCAAGTTATCCCTGTGGTAGGCTTTGCCTTCCATCCTACACCTGCATCTTCTAGCCTCTACTGCAGTTCTTGGATACCTGACAGTTTTATTATTTGATATTTTTGTTGGTTCCTGTCAGGAAGCCAGTAATAGGTAGAGGCATTGGGCAGCTAAGGGTGTGGTGCGGCCAAGCCGGCGGGTAAGGCCCACCATAGAATGGGTGCTAACTTGATAATGTAAGATACAGATTGCCCAAGCAAGGACCAGGGTCCAGAGTTGGGGATCATGTAATCCACCAATCCTGTCAAAGTAATATAGAGTACTCCAAACAGTTGGGTAGAGGTGATCTTGGCTGCAGCAGTAGGTTTCAGTGGGCAGTCTGGTCTAGGGGTTAATGGCGGCGTCATGGGAACGGAGTACGCTGGTAGGTAATTGTACTTGTCTTTGAACAATAAGGGCGGTATCTTAATCCTCTTTCCTTTGTGTCCTATGTATTTGGTCCCTCTAGTCCTTGCCAATGGGTCAGCAATGAGGATGGTTTCCAAGTTGTACTCTTAATAGGCTGGGTTGGGCGGGTATTCAGTAAAGTGCACAGGTCCAAAGGGGGCTCCTGGGGGACAATATAATGCCTGGGGCGGTTCAGCAGGTTGGTCTTGGGAGGGGGCGGTGGCCTGGTTATCTACTTGGCCGGAATTAAGATGGAAGATCACTAAGACTAGATAGGGTAAGATTTGTTCAAACCAAAGGTTCATAAAACTTTATTATCAAAAATGACAATGTGGTCATCACCACACTGCCAGCATTCTTATACCATGTGATTTTGCTTCTTTGCTTTTTTCAGGCTTCAGGTCCATGGGTGGTTTGCCAGAAGCATGGATCTTGGCTTAGAGTCTGGAGGGCATCAGTTCCTGGTTGGGTACACTCTGGCAAACAGAAGTGGCAATGCTTAATTTCACCGCTTTGGTTCACTATGTCACCTGAGCAGGCTAATTGCATTTCTCTTTCTGGACTGGGGACTGGCAGCAGTTGGTGCTTATTGGCAGGGCTAGTAGTGGGTCTTGCCCAAGCCACGTCTTCTGTGTAGGTCTGGACTGTCAGGAATGACAATTTAGATGCTCCTAAATCTCAAAATACGGAATTGGAGTCAAACCCTGGACAAAACCCTTTGTGGACCGCCAGACTCATAGGCTGGGAACGCAATAACCCACTACTAATTGATGAAGTTGCTGCCAGCCTGCTGGGACCCAAACCCTTATCTGGCCTGCAGGATTCTGCAATCAAACTGCCAGTGCAAGATGCCGGGAATTTCTTCAAGGTGCCAACGCCTGACACCAGCGGTTTGCCTGGTGAAATAGATGAATTTCTCCCTGAAAGTTATTCTGAACTCCCCCAAAGTCCTGGGGAAGGCACTGAACCCAAAGAGGCACCCAATACCCAAATTGATAAACAGAAGGATTCAAAGTCTTCTCACCCCAAAGCAGCCAGTGCCAAACTGCCAGTGCCAAGCGTCACACTGCCATCTGAGACACCCAATGCCAACCCACCCAAGCCCAGGAAACCCAACCAGGTAGTGAAGCCTGGCAGCGTGGTATAAATACCTGCCAGGCTGAGATCAACCCCCATTGTCATTTTTAAATAAAGGTTATGAGATATTGGTTTCCCCAACTATTGCTGATTTTATTCTTGCCATCTTCCAGTTAACCCCAAGATTGTCTACCCCCCTGCCAGCCCACCAGCTATGTACCGCCCTCCAGGTGCCCCCTTTGGTCCTGTCCATTTCACAGAGTACCCCTTAAAGTCTGAGTACAAGGACTACACCACCAACAACATACTAGCCTGGGATCTCTTGGCCAGAACTACTGAGTTAACCAGATACAACCAAGAAGGCCCTTGGTACATTACCAAACCCTGTCTGTTCAGAGATAAATACAACTTCCTTCCCGCCTACCAAATGGACATGGAACCACCCATCACCCCCAAACTAATGCCTGCCTCCGCTGCCAAGCTCCCACTAGACCACACCAACAAGCTTTTTGGAATTTTATATATTAGTCTCATGGGATTAATAGATAATATTGTCCCAGCTGCTGGTCCATGGTTGTGGGTAGGCAATTCAATGTCCTACCTCATTAAGTTAGCACCAATCCTTTAGTGGGCTCTGCCCACCCAGTCCGCAACCCGCCAGTTCCCAAACACTAGCAAGCCAGCCAATCAGGGTTGGTTCCCTGACATTATGAAAATCTATTTTAAACCTGGTACCCTGAGCCCCAAGATGTTGATTATTCTTGGGGCATCTTGTATGTTTTTTGTAATGATAATTGCTTATTACACATTTATGATGACCAAGAACCTGATCTCTTCTGCATGGAAGAATACAAATGTGACCCAGACAACCCCAAGAACTCTGATCCTGCCACCAAAGGACCCTCCTCTCAGGTTCAGAATGTTATAGTCAACCAATCCCTCACCAAAGTGGAGATGCCCCAGATGGGAAAACTCACTCTCAAAGAGGCCTGCTGCGCCATGCCAGTGCTCCAACTACATTTTTAAGCCAATGCCCTATCCTATTCCAGTGATACCAAAAAGGTACTTGGAGTAGCCGCCATGCTATCAAGAGATGCCATTGACTGGTTTGGCAAAGCCACTGCTGAAGACGTGGAATTTTGCCTATAATATGCCAAGTTTGAAGCCAAACTGATGGCCACAGGGGAAGACTGCGACACCAGATACTACGCCCTGAACTCCTTGTTGGAAATCTGGCAGGACGCCTGTCCCATCCAAGCTTACATTGACAAATTCCTCAAACTAAAGACTTGCACCCAACTGGAAGAAGAACTGGCAGCCATCATCTTCCAAAAGGGAGTCAACCTAGCAATGAAGGAGTTGTTGAAGCACCATCCGCCCACCCTCAGCCTAGACAATCTGGTTCCCCTGTGCAAGGACCTTAGCATGAACCAAGAAAATGCTGGCCCCTCCCAGACCTGCCAAACCTGAGCACCAACCCCCAACAGAACAGGAATGACACCTGAAGAGCTCCAACAACACTATTGCAAAGGACTCTGTTTCCACTGCCACAAGGCAGGCCACTTGACCAGAGCCTGCCCTAAGAAGAACACTGCCCCAGTCTCACTGGCGCAAATAAACACTTCTTCCCAGTCTTACAAATTCATCCAAGTGACCATAGAACTATTGGGAAAAAGGCGCCAGATCAAAGCTTTTATTGATACAGGAGCTGATGAAAGCTTCATTGACGCCGGCCTGGCAAAGGAACTAGGCATGAAAGCTTCAGAGCGTAGCCTACAAGTAGTCATGGGAAACAGCTCTCTGGACACTGGCTATGAGTGTGAACAAGAACTCTTGTTGACAATTGGACATAATGTGTACCTGTTGTCCCTGATCCTCTTACCCAGACTACCCCACCCCCCTTGTACTGGGCAACTCCTGGTCCAACAAACATGGCCTGATCCTGAACTATCACAAACAACCTGCCACGTTGGGCTGGCCTGAATCTTGCGACACCGTCCCCTTTTGCATGAGCCATGGCCAAGCCCCTACCAACAAACTCTTAACCATAAAGATAGAACCTAGTGTTGAAATACTACCTACTCCCCTACAGAAATGGGACCATGCTTTTAGTGAAGAAGAAGCCACAAAACTACCCAGCCATTCAATATACAACCACGCCATAGACCTGATACTGGGAATCCAACCTCACCACGGCCCCATCTACAGCTGCAACCACTGCAAACAAGTAGCCTTGAAAGCATACCTGGAAGATATGACAAAAAAGGGTTTCATCCGAGTGTCAAAGGCCCCCTGCTTGTCACACATGCTGTTTGTAGGGGAAAAAAATGGTGGGATGCGCCCATGCGTGAATTACTAAAAACTGAACAACATCACAGTGAAGAACCGCTATCCCATCCCCAATGCCAACAACCTCTGTGATGTACTGACTGGAGCCCAGGTGTACTCAAAAAATGACCTCCAAGATGTGTTCAACCAAATACAAATCAAGGATGAAGACAAGTACAAGACTGCCTTCAAAACAAAATATGGGCTGTACAAGTACCTGGTGATTCCCTTTGGCCTCTGCAACGCCCCCAGCACCTTCCAAAGGATGATCAACACTGTCCTAGGGGAATACCTTGACCACTTCTGTGTGGCATATCTGGACAATATCCTGATCTACAGCAAGTCTCACGAGGAACACCTGTGCCACCTGGACCTCATATTGGAGAAACTCTCCCAAGCCAATTTACACGCTAAGCTCAAGAAGTGTGAATTCTTTCAGTCTGAGGCTGAATTCCTTGGATATGTAGTAAAGACTGGTGGCTTTGTCATGGCACAAGACAAAGTATAAGCAATAACGTCTTGGCCGGTGCCCAAAAGCAGGAAGGATGTGAGAAGTTTCTTGGGCCTGGCAAATTATTGCAGAGATTTCATCAAAAACTTTTCTCACATTACTCTTCCCCTGACCCGCCTTTGCTCTGACAAGGTCACCTTTGCCTGGACTCCAGAGTGCACCACTGCCTTTGACACCTTGAAACTTGCCTTCACTTCTGCCCCCGTCCTGACCATGCCAGATCCCTCCAAGCCATTTGTACTGGAAACTGACGTGTCCGACTTTGTGGTGGGAGGGGTCCTTCTTCAGGAAGGAGGGGATAGTTGTGACAGAAATCACAGGATAGTATGAAGCCGCTTCTAAGTGGTGGGGAATTACCACCCAAATCCACATAGAATTAATGATTAACCACCAACGCAGCTTAGATATTTTTTTGTGAAATTTCCAATTGTAACTCCAGGATTAAGTAGAACAATTAGTCCCAACCAAAGTAGTCCAATATAAATGACCTGGGAAAGCATCAATGCATCTTCAGCGTAAAATTCTGGGCATTGGGAAGTAACATGATTTTCAGTTTCCAGAATGGAGGGAGAGCTCCAAGATTGGCTGGCATGAAATTGACATTGGGCAGCACCAACAACAAAGTTCTAACTGCAGGGCCCCATCTTCAAGAAATGATTTGGTTCAGAATCAGATTGTACAGAATATACTGCAACAACCCAATCACAGGATGCACTTTTTTAAAATCAAAATTAGAACTTGGGATAAATGATTTTTATTGAGTAAATTTAGGAGGACTCAACTCTTAGAGTTGAAACAGGGAAAATTATTCAATATATATCAAAAAAAGCAACTAAGCAATACCACCTGAATCTTGACCTCCTATTTCTTCCACATTGTTCAGCAAGTACCTGGTCCAGATTGCAAAGAACCCTTGAATGACCAGTTTCTGAAGACCCTGCCAATTAACAAGCTCATATTGGGTGACCCTCAAATTACGTCAATTTATCAACATCTGTTTGAAAGGGGGAGCTGGTTTCAGCTGGCAGACTAGAGCAGCTGTGACCCATTTTCAATTGACTGTTTGGTTCAAATTTGTTAACTTGATTATTTTAATACAGGTTTCCTGGCTTTCCAAGCCTTCTTACTTGGACAGACAATACCCGGGTTTATGGAACCTACCGTGACATTACCCTCTGCTTTAGCCCTGGGCACAATACCACCATCTGGTAGATGGGATAAGGAGAAATTCTTATGGACAGGTGGGAGTTTCATTGTGGCTAAGTTAAGTTCATGGTGACCAATAGCAGTGGGATTGCGCTTGTAGAACTCATGGATCAGATCTGAGGAATTTGAACAATTGTAGTGGGGAACCCAGGAGTTTCCAGAATCAGGATAACCCTTCCAAGACACCAAATATTCCAAACAGCAATGATTCTTGCAGGAAGCCAGAATACAATTTAACTCATACTCAGGTTCTCCTTCCAAAAGAATGGGTTGGGAAGAGGGAGTCTCTGTTCCTTTGAAGGGAGTAAGAAGACATTCATGGAAGGTGTGGAAAATCTTGAAAGCAGGAGGTAAATCTAGCTGATAGGCAGAGGGACCAATCTGATGTTCTACCTTGAAGGGACCAACTTGCTTGGGACCTAATTTGCAACAGGGAACCTTAAGTTTCATATTGCAAGCATAAACCATGACTAGATCACCTGGCCTGTAATTTGGACCCTCCTGGCGCTTACAATCTGTGTATTCCTTGTAAGTTGTCACAGCGGTGGCAAGAGTAACTTGGAGCTCCTGATGGACCTGCTTCAATGCAGCAGCTTGATCAGTTGCAGCTTCCACTTTGCCAACCAAACAAGGACCCATGTTGGAAGAAGGATTGTAACCCACATTGGCATAAAATGGTGATACTTGAGTTGACGTGTGCAGGGCGTTATTATATGTGAACTCTGCCATGGGTAAATTAGCACACCAGTCATCTTATTGCGCTTTAGTGTAGCAACATAGGTAGACCTCCAAACTTTGGTTTACCCTCTCTGTTTGTCTGTTAGATTGGGGGTGGAAAGCAGTAGAGCGGCACAATTTGATATCAAGGATTCCAGTAAAAGCTTCCCAGAACTGAGCAATAAATTGAGGCCCACAGTCACTTACAAGCTCCATTGGGATGCCATGTAGGGAGAAGATTCTGTTCACAAATAACCTAGCGGTTTCCACTGAAGTAATTGTGGTTGAGCAAGGTACAAAGTGTACCATCTTTGTGAAACAATTGACTACCACCATGATTGCATTAAACCCATTGGAATTGGGAAGCTCACCAATGAAATCCACCAACACAGACGTCCAGGATCCCGCAGCAGGCTGCAGTGGAACCAGTAAACCAGTAGTCTTATTCCAACTGGCCTTGGATCAAACACATACCAGGAAATCTCAAACAAAAGCTGCTACCTGCACAGTCAAACCTTTCCAGGAAAACTGGAGGTGGATTAGTTCCACTGTTTTGTTTTTCCCTGGATGACCAGCCGTTAGACAGGTATAATTAGCCTCCATGATTTCATCCCAAATAGTGCCCTCAGGAACCCACAAGCAACCTTGATGATATAGGACTGGACCAATCTTATGATAGCCCTGAGGCTGACCCACTTGGTTTGTGCATGCTAGCTCTAATAGCCTATCATAGCCTTTGGACGAAGGTTGCAGAAACTTAACCTTGGAATACAAGTCCAGGTCTGCGCCCTCAGCTAAGGACATGGTGGCTAACGTAGCCTGCAGAGGCAATAAAAAAGGCATCACAGCCTCATCTGGAATCATAGTATGAGTGTTAAACTTGGCATCCATACTAGCATCTGGGAGATGGGAAGGGTTTCTGCTCAGCGCATCTGCCAAGTGATTGTCTAATCCCTTAATAAACTTGTAGCAGAACTTGTATCTTGTCAGGTCACCATGCCATCTGGAGTGATGACCCAAAAAAACCCTGGGTTGTCAATAATATAGAAGAGCTTTGTGGTCAGTTCTTACTACAAATAGATGACGTGCCAACATGAGATGGTGATGCCAATGCTTTAACAATTCCACAACAGCTAACAATCCCTTGTCCTAAATCATGTAGTTGCGTTCTTGAGCCTCCATCTTCTGGGAGAAATACCCTACAGGTCTCTCAATCCCATCACTAGCTGTCTTCAATAGCACACCAGCCACAGCGTATTTAGATGCATTGGTGGAAACCACAAAAGGAAGCTCAGGATCCACATGTCTTAACACTGGGGAGGACAACAAAAGAGCCTTGACTGCTGAGAAGGCACTTGCGCAATCAGGCGTCCAGACCAAAGTTGTCTTTCCACTAGCCAAATATAAAGGGGCGGCCACCTCAGACAAGTGGGGGGTGAATTTCTTCAAGAACGTACATGTACTTAAGAAACTACAAAGTTGAGATACTGCCACTGGCGTAGCATACTCTCAAACTGCAGCTTCCTTTTCAGGGACAATGGTGTGGCCATCCTCAAAGATAATATTACCAAGAAAGGTAACCTTACGTTTAAAGAATTCACACTCACTCCTTTTTGATGATCAAGTTTTCTTGGAGAATGTGCTCTACAACTGCCAATAAGTGGGCCTTATGGGACTCCTCATCCAGAGAAAACACCAAGATATCATCCATATATGCAATGGCACAAACACCTAGGAGATCCCCTAGGACTGAATCAATTAACCGCTGAAAGCAAGCCAGAGCATTCTTCAATCCAAAAGGCATTACACAGAACTGGAAGATACCCTTCTTGGTTCTGAATGCTGTTAACCATTACATTCCTTCTGCAATCCTGGTTTAATTGAAAGCATTCAACAGATCCAGTTTTTAGAATACCTTGGCCTTCTCAACACACCTAGAGATCTGTGCTTTGAGGGGTAAAGGGTAAGGATCCTATTGCAGATTAAATGGATTAGACATTAAGTTGTCCATCTAGGAATTGAGCGATAGAACAATTGCGCAATTGCACTATTGCATCCTGATTCTACTAGTGATAAAGACTTTTAAAACGCCTCTAAAACAGGTGTTTAATTTGCCTTTCAAATGCGCACAAGGCAAGGGCTTCACTTCCGGGATTATAAATAGAACAACAAAGTTATTTATATCTCCCTCCTTAAGGAAAGCCACGTGAAAGCAGTTGTTCTCTTGTGCGGGACTTTTAGCTGTGCCAATCCACTCTCCTCTATTTATGAAGTCCTTCTGTCTGTGCCTCCCTGCCTCTGGTGGCAATTCCCCCACCTTACTCTATATAAGTGCAATACTATCTAAATAAACACCAGTTTTGTCTATACACCTTATTATTCTTCTGTCCTTTCATAGGCTGTCACTATACCATCAACAGGTATAGTATTAAGAATTAGGTCCCTTACTAACTGTTTGTAGAAACTAGCAACCCTTTGCTGCAACTTTTATGACATTGGCACTCATGTCTTACAACACCACCAGCCCCCACCCCCGCAGTCCTTTCAATGAGGAGGGAGGAATGCCCCTGGTCCAGTCTCCTGCCACTGCTTCTCCTTACCACCAGGCACCGGCCTTTACTGCTGCTAATGCCCATGCTGGGGAAAGAGCAGGCGCTCCCTATGGCCTGCACAACCTAAGCCAATTCATGCCAGAACATCAATGCCCCCAGGCTATTGTTTTTGGTCAACCACTGCTCCTACAAGCCCCTGCCCCCTTGGAGATGGACGCCAACTCTTCACCTTCCAAGGACTACATCTGTAATGCCATACACACCATGGATGCTGGTGCTACTGGCAATGGTTCTTGCTCTGAACACCTGGCCATTCAGCAACCTTCTGCTGAAAACGCATTGGGTTGCTTTCAGAATCTCTCCCAGGTCAACCCTGACCAGCTCTGCTGTGACCTCTGTACTGTCAAACATATCAAGGACTACCTACAACAATTCACCCATCCTGCTGTATGCCACAACCAAATGCACCTGGGCCGCATCCAAAGCCTAGTGCATGACCAGGGAATACTGGTATCTAACCAACAGACGTTCCTCCAGGTCCTTTACTCTGAGCTTGGCAATACTTTCACCACTGTCAATCAGTATCTTGCCAAAGTCACCAACACCCAGAACACCATGCTCCACTGGGTTGATGCCATCAAAGCAGGTATAGCTAAGCTAGTTCCAGTGCATGTGGTACAGATCCTCACCCATCAGGGTGTAGACGCCAATTGGATTAGTGTGGTTACTACTCACGTGCTGGAGACTGGCCCCATGGTTTGAAGCCTGACTCATGAGGTGGAAGTCTTAGCCTGCCGCCTTGCCACCATCCCCTTGTTCACCCCCACATCTGCCGCCACCAACAACTCCCCTTCCAGCGCCCTTCTTGGCTGAGACATCCTTGAGCTCTTTGATCACTACAAGAAGATGCAGACAGAATTGGTCCAGCAGAGTGCTAATCTTGCCTTCCTGTTTGATGGCTACCACACTGTGTCAGAACTTCAGGATTGTCTCAAACTTTGCCAATTGCATGACAGAGCCAACAGCCAGACCCAAGTCAGGAAGGACAAGGAAGTAATAGCCTTGCTCCAAGCTGAGCTTGCCACCCACAAAAAGCGCATCACCTCTCTGGAAGATGACTTGGATATCACCCATCAGGAGAACAAGGTCTACCAAGATGAGCTGGACAAGCAACAACTTCTCCTGGACGCCTTTCAGAGCCAATTGGATAGGATGGACAGTAAGATTATGGCCGTCAACTTACAGGCTATGTCCATCAACTCCAAGAGTCACCACAGTCCACTGAGGTCCTCTAGTCCTGAGTTCTATCATAGCTACAAAAGCAATGAGGACCACACTTGGTTGGCCCCTAACGCTGTACAAGTATTAGAGCCAGTACTGGAGTCTGAGGATGACGTCCTGGCCACCCCTGAAGCTTCTGGAGCTGCTCAAGACAGAGAAGGTGAACGCAAAGCCCAGCAAGAGGAAAATTGTTGCTGCGCCTCTGAGGCTAGGTTTGCTGCCTCCACTCTCAGCTGTTCCCGTCTCACCCGCTCTCCAGTGAGGATCACACCTGCTCCCCTCCAACATGGCTCCAACAACTTCAAGCCCGTCAATCTACCCAAGTTTGACTGCAAGAGCAATGTGGCCATGTTCTTATGTCTGTACCAGAACTCCATGTATGGCACAGACAATGCCATGAGGGACTCCACAATCATCAACTGTCTGGATGCTGAGACTCAAACCATTATCTTGCCACGTCTCCCTGAGAATGGCTGGACTTTTGCCAACGTCTCCAGAGCCTTGACAGAAGAATTTGGTAGCCAAGAAGCACTCCTTGGTTGTAAGATGGACTTTGCCAACACCAAGTTAAAGGTGGGGGAAACCCTAGAAGACTTCACTTCTAGGTTCTACCTTGAAGCTCAAACTCTGTTGTCTATGAGTGTGGTGCAGTTTATTGATGTGCAGTCAGCACTCCTTAATGCTGTACGTGTCAACCAGGAACTATCTCTGGCTCTTAAGTCAGGCATTTACAACGCTTGCACTGTACCAGATCTGATCCGCCTCCTACGCACCTACAAGGAGGAGTTCAAAGTCCCTCTTCCTGAAGGCTGCCCTTGCCAGCAATCTGAGCATAGACCCTGCGTGGCTGTTGAGATGCCCAAGCCTTCCGACAAGGTTGGGCCTGCTCCAGTCAACAATGGCCCCTGTACTTGCTTCAAATGTGGTATGGCTGGCCACTTCTCTTGGGAATGTAGGAATCCACGCCAAAAGATCCATCATGTAGGCATGGAGGACACTGAGGAGGACTACGCCAAGGACGCTGATATTGAGGAGGACAATGAGGACCAGTCAAAAAACTACTAAGCAGCCAGGACAAGGAGAAATCCTTGGCTGCCTTTGTAATTTTGACACCCTCATCTCCCCCCATACCACTGCCCCCTGACAAACCAGATCAGAGGCCTGCTGCCTTGCCATCCTCTGGGACCAACCCTAAGGATGAACCCTCTCTGATTGACTTCAACTCCCAACCAATACATGAGGATGCAGAGTCTGACAGAGTTCAAGAGGACCTCCTCCATTGAGTCCTCACTGTTAACACGCAAACTCATTGGACTACACTTTGCCCTGAGGTGGTTATCCCCCAAATAGCTTGGAGAACAGTGTCCTTACCCTATGCTGAACAACTGGCTCAACCAGGCGTTGAAGTCACTCATGAGGAGGACAGTGCTGAACAACTGGCCAAGCTGCTCCACACAGTAAACGTCTCAGCACTGCTAGAATCCCTCAAGGAAGTAAGCCCAGCTGTGGGAGCTGCCATGGCTACCTTCCTGGAGAAGTTCAAAGGACTAAGCGTACACCAGGTCTCAAAGATTGTGGAGATCAGAGAGGACCGCCAGGATTGCACCTATATCAACCTGGTAGTGAACAAGACTCATGTCCGGGCCATACTGGATACTGGTGCCCCTGGAAACATTATATCCTCTCAGCTGGTTAAGAAGCTTAAGCTGGCACCGGACTTGGCCTACCATGAAGAGTTTGGTACTGCTGGGCCACTGACCACTAGAGCAAAAGGAGCCTACTCTTCTCTCCCT
Organism: Entomophthora muscae; assembly: GCA_014839935.2. Taxonomy (NCBI): domain Eukaryota; kingdom Fungi; phylum Entomophthoromycota; class Entomophthoromycetes; order Entomophthorales; family Entomophthoraceae; genus Entomophthora; species Entomophthora muscae. The sequence continues at coordinate 59,034 of QTSX02004271.1, forward strand.
CTTTGCTTTGGGAAGCTAATGGTCACTGCTCCTGCTATAGTTCTGGAAAACAACAGCTATGACATTCTTATTGGGACTAGCTTCATGGTTCAGTATGGCACTGTGACTAACCATGGAGACCATACATTTGGAATATTGGGCCATTCCATACCCATGTTCTATCATGGTGATTGCCTGTCTGACCTGCCCTTACAACGTCTGCACTACATCAATCTGGAGTACGCCAACAGAGAGCTTCCAGTTGCTTATACACTGTGTAGTAAGAAGGTCAAGGTGCTACCTCTCTCAATTGGGGAAGCCAAGGGTATCCCAGTCTACGCCTCCTGTAATGTGACTATCCCACCTGGCGCCCAGGTGATCCACAATACAGGCCTCTTGCTGGCTCTACCAGCTGGCACTCATGGAGAAATCTTTGGCATCCCTAATGCCTCCAGACTAGAACCATGGGTTGCACCAGGCATCCTCATGCCAAGTGAGAAGGAGGTACTCATACTCTTGGCCAACATGAGTTGTGAAGCTATGGTTGTCTCCAAACACCAACTTCTGGCTTATATACAACTGGAAGAGCATGACAACCTGCAGGAGACTGCCCCCTTTGCGGACTTCTCTGAGTTGGGTCTACCCTGTGAGCAACCACTGGTGCTATTGGTCATAAGCCGCAACTCTCTATCCGGCCTCTCTGAAGAGCAGAAGGATCAAGCTATGGATCTCTTTGCCCAGTATAAAGATGTGTTTGCCAAGGATGATTATGACCTGGGCAAGGCTGCAGATGTTGCTCATCATATTGACACCCAAGGCAGTCCACCTATCTGCTCCAGACCTATACAGCACAGTCAAGCCAATCATGCTGTGGCTAACAAGGAGCTTCAGAAGCTATTGGGATCTGGCTTACTGGTCCCCAGTAAAAGCCCTTGGGCTTCCCCTCTCCTGATTGTCAAAAAGAAGGATGGCAGCAACTGTGTGGTGATTGACTACTGTCAACTGAATGCTGTTACCAAGAAGGATTCATATCCCCTCCCTTGTATTGACAATACCTTGGACCAACTGGGTGGCGCCAAGTTCTTCAGCGCCATGGACCTTATCAGTGGGTACTGGCAGATTGACCTACCCCCTGCTGATCAAGAAAAATGTGCAATCATCACTGACCAAGGGCTATTCCAACCCACAAGGATGCCTCAAGGTCTGTCCAATGCCCCAGCTACCTTCCAACGGGCTATGGATGCAGTGATGGGCAACCTCAAACTCACCAGTGTCTTGGTCTACCTGGATGACATTAATGTGTTCTCCCAAACCTTTAATGATCACCTACAACACTTGGAGGAAGTCTTCCAGAGGTTACTTGCAGCTAATCTCAAGCTCAAGCCACGCAAGTGCAACTTCTTCAAGGAGCACCTTGAGTTCTTGGGGTTCATCATTAGCCAAGATGGACTCCGCCCTGTACCTCTGAAGGTGGAAGCCATTGAGCAAATGCAGATCCCAGCCAATAAGCGGGACATGCAGGTCTTCCTGGGGATGATTGGGTACTACCGCCGCTTCATCCCCAACTTTGCATCCCTGGGTGACCCCCTTTTTCAGCTTCTCCGAGCTGATAAGGAATTCTTCTGGAGCCCAGCGTGCCAATCTGCCTTCAATGCTCTCAAAGGAACACTGACTGCAGCTCCTGTGCTGGCCTACCCTGACTTTTCCAAGCCGTTTGTGGTTCATACAGATGCTAGTCTGACAGCAATTGGGGGTGTTCTCTCCCAACTGGACTCCAACAGACTTGAACACCCTGTTGGATACTGCTCATGTACGCTTAATGTTCACAAGAGGAACTACACTGTCACCAAACAAGAGTGTCTGGCTGTGATATACTCCTACCAACAATTCAGAGTCTATCTCCATGGGGTACATTTCACGGTTGTAACAGACCATGCCTCCTTGCAATGGCTAAAGACCCTCAAGGACCCCAAAGGACGTCTGGCGCGTTGGGCCATTAAACTTCAGGCTTATGACTACGAGATCATTCATTGAGCCAGGGCAGCCCACCAGAATGCTGACTGTCTCTCCCGCCTTCCCACTGTTGCCTTAGTATCCCCCATGGCTGACATTCTCTATGACAAGCTTATGGAGGATCCTTCTTTGTGGGGAGAGGAGCCAGTAGAGATACAGAGAGCTCTCAAGAAGCTAACTGTTGATACCAAGGTCTCTAAGGGACAACTCCTGAAGCTTTGTGGAGACTCTTGGCTACCCTACATACGCCCATCCCTACGCATGGACTCAGTGGTGGCCGCTCACAAGACTACTGGCCATGGTGGCATACAGAAGACGTTAGCTCTGCTACAGCAGCACTGCTTCTGGGAAGGAATGCACACTGACGTAGTGGATACGCTAGCCAACTGTCATGACTGCAACATTGAGAGGCCTAAGGTTGCCAAGTTTCAACACAGACTTGTACGCCCTGGGTTTGCCTTCCACACTGTAGCCATTGACGTAGTGGGCCCCCTGCCAGCTACCAACAGTTGCAACAAGTTCATCATTGTGGCAGTTGACCATCTGACTAAATGGGTAGAGGCCAAGGCAATTCCCAACCAATCTGCACTGGTGACAGCCACGTTCATCCTGGAGAATATCATATACAAACATGGTTGCCCCCAGATCCTGCTGACAGACAATGGTACCAACTTCACCAGTTATATCATCCCCCGCCTCAACCAACTGATGGGAATCCGTGGGACACTATCCACTCCTTATCACCCACAGACAAATGGCATGGTAGAGCGCACTAATGGGAGCCTGGTCCAGATACTCTGGAAGCTCAGTCATCAACATGAGACTGAATGGGATACCTTCCTGCCTGCGGCCACCTTTGCATATAACATTGGGTACCATTGGGCCACTGGCAAGCCGCCCTTCCAACTGCTCTACAGCCGGCAACCAGGACTTCCCCCTTTACTATATTCCTTGGTAAAGCCCAGCCTGGCTGTGTCCCCAGAGGCGTACCTCAACAAGCTGGTTCAAACTCTTATTTGCTTGCAATCAGAGGCCTACACCGTAAACTTAAACCATAAGTTGCAGGACCTAGAACAAGCTGCATCCAAACGCCCTGCCTTACCCACTTACCTGGTAGGAGACTCAGTCTACTTCTTCAGCAATAGAGGGTACAGCTGCAAATCCAAACTTGCCTCCCTTTGGCAAGGCCCAGTTCAAGTTATCCAGAAGACTGGCCCCAACTCCTACACCCTTAAGGAGCCCCATTCTGGGCAATTGATCACTAGAGTACACGCTCAGTATATGTGTGCTGCTCCTAGTGACCAAGAGTAAGCCCCAATGAGGACAACAACCCAAAAAAACAAAAGCCTAATTAAAAAATTCCATGGGTTGTTGTCCTGTTTGCAATAGTGTTGCACCAAAGTATGAGGAATAAGAATGAAAGAACAAGGCGTTTATTGGAGACTGACAAGACTCTTCCAGTACCGCACCAACTGTTCTACCACCTGAATGACAGCCAAGAAACACAACTGGTTGCCTACAGATCCACAAAGCCAATGACCAAGGATTGGGCAACAAACCCCCACCTAACAAGACATGTGATTTGACCCCAACACTATAGCCGCTACCTAGAGACGCCAAGCCATTCTTGACCCTGTTGTCTAATCCAGTGGAGGGAAATGTTGCAGATTAAATGGATTAGACATTAAGTTGTCCATCTAGGAATTGAGCAACAGAACAATTGCGCAATTGCGCTATTGCATCCTGATTCTACTAGTGATAAAGACGTTTAAAACGCCTCTAAAACGGGTGTTCAATTTGCCTTTTAAATGCGCACAAGGCACAGGCTTCACTTCTGGGATTATAAATAGAACAACAAAGTTATTTATATCTACCTCCTTAAGGAAAGCCGCGTGGAAGCGGTTGTTCTCTTGCGCGGGACTTTTAGCTGTGCCAATCCACTCTCCTCCATTTGGGAAGTCCTTCTGTCTGTGCCTCCCTGCCTCTGGTGGCAATTCCCCCGCCTCACTACTATATAAGTGCAATACTATCTAAATAAACACCAGTTTTGTCTATACACCTTATTATTCTTCTGTCCTTTCATAGGCTGCCACTATACCATCAACAGGTATAGTATTAAGAATTAGGTCCCTGACTAACTGTTTGTAGAAACTAGCAACCCTTTGCTGCAACTTTTACAACAGATCTGGAATCGTAATGTTATTCAAATTCCTGTAGTCAACACAAGGACAAAGGGACCCATCAGACTTCTGAACAAACAATAACAGGGAGCAGATTGATAAAGCCTTCTTAAAAATGTACCCTTTTTTCAACATGTCATGAGTCCACTCTTCCAAACATGTGTCTTCCTTCAAGGTTAAAGGGTAAATAGGAGACGCAATTCTGATCAGATCAACAGTAACCTTAAAGTCAAAGTCAAACTTAGTGTTCTTGGGAAGGACCTTGCCTCTGGTGGCGTCAAATGCCGCAGACCAGGGTTACAAGCATGCCGGTAAATCTGAGCTTACAGGGACAGGGACAGGAAACAATTGTATGTTCTGTGATGATTGCTCCAATTCAGACATATCCAACAGTGGAATACAAATAGTTATACCCAAAGAGTGTTCCACCTGCAGCTCATTTTTCTCCAGTAAGGTTGATACATTATGATCTCTCCACCAACTCACTCCCAAAATGATATGATACATCAGGGTAGAGCAAACAGAAAACCTTGCAGTAAAAGACTGACCTGCAACTATAAAAGTAACTGGCTTCTTCAGCTGGAAAGAGGGAAACGTCTGACCGTTCCCACCCCTAACAAGCAATCCCGGGTGGTACTTGAGTTGTAGCAAGTTGGCAGTCTCCACACTCATGAAATTTTTGGAAGCACCTGTATCCAACAAAATAGCTGGCTGATAGATAGTCTGATCATTATCAATGCTACCATAGAACAAGAAGTAACCAGAAGTATATTTATTTGCAGCAAAGGTAGCAATCTTGGCAGGGTCTTGTTTTTCATCGGCGGTACAGATGGCAGCTAAGGAGGCAGGATGCTCCTTTAAGTAACACTCAATCATTTCTTGGACAGCAGCTGGAAGAACAGGGTTATCACAATCAATGGGAACAAGGGGCAACTCTTCAGACATAATCACGGAAGATTTTGCAGGTACAACGTGCTGAAGCATTGCCAAGGAACTATCAGGACCGGACACTACAGGGGCCTCCTTTACATTGCCGGGTTTGTTCACCACTGCCAACTGTAGCTGAGACAAGCTAGGGGGAGAACAATCTTGGCTCAGTTGGAAGGAACTACCATGGAGCAAGGACCAGAAAACCAGGAGCGCGCACAAGTTTATCCTCAATTACCAACGTACCTTGCTTGGAAGTAGACAGATTTGAGATCAGAGAAAGAATTTGGCTTACCAGGGCCTCAGTTGTGGTTAACAGGGAATCCCAAACTGCCAAATCCTGGGCAGTCTGGTCAACTGCTAACCACAACGTTGAGAGTTTATTCACCTCGGGAACATCAATTGTATGACAGTAGGTAAGAAACTGAGGAAGGAAAATTGAAAGCGGAGTAGTACCCTGATGGAAGGCGTACAGCTTACAATATACTTTGAGCTCCTCAATAGGTACACACAAATTTTTTAACAAATGGTATAGAGATGCACTCTCAGTTAAAACATGTGGATTGCGCTCCACCGCGGACAACAATCATTCACAAGCATCTTCAGAAACCTTTGTCATCACATGGTAAACTTGGGATTTGTGACTAAGGCTTGAGCCGGAATAAAATGATAATGCTGACAAAACTTCACGTGAAATCTCATCAGTGGGTGAAGCAGGAAAATAATCCGGACGCCAAAATGACATGACGCAACAGAAATAGGAAACAGAGGATCCAGTCTCAACAACTGCAACCAGAGATAGAAACCACTAATTAAAGAAAAGCCCAAACTGAAAACTCAGAAATGAACTGATGCAAATAAACATGGTAAACGCAGATATCTCAGCAGAGCAGGAGAAAAGAAACACAAATTCATGACAAACTGCTTCCAAAAACTCAGAAGTAGAAGAGTTGAGTAATGTGACAGAAATCACGGAATAGTATGAAGCCGTTTCTAAGTGATGGGGAATTACCACCCAACTCCACATAGAATTAATGATTAACCACTAACGCGGCTTTAGATATTTTTTGTGAAATTTCCAATTGTAACTCCAGGATTAAGTAGAACAATTATTCCCAACCAAAGTAGTCCAAGATAAATGACCTGGGAAAGCATCAATGCATCTTCAGCGTAAAATTCTGGGCATTGGGAAGTAACATGATTTTCAGTTTCCAGAATGGAGGGAGAGCTCCAAGATTGGCTGGCATGAAATTGACATTGGGCAGCACCAACAACAAAGTTCCAACTGCAGGGCCCCATCTTCAAGAAATGATTTGGTTCAGAATCAGATTGTACAGAATATACCGCAATAACCCAATCACAGGATGCATTTTTTTAAAATGGAAATTAGAACTTGGGATAAATGATTTTTATTGAGTAAATTTAGGAGGACTCAACTCTTAGAGTTGAAACAGGGAAAATTATTCAATATATATCAGAAAAATTGACTAAGCAATACCACCTGAGTCTTGACCTCCTATTCCTTCCACATTGTCAAGTAAGTATCTGGTCCGGGTTGCAAAGAACCCTTGAATGACCAGTTTCTGACAACCCTGCCAATTAACAAACTTATATTGGGTGACCCTCAAATTACGTCAATTTATCAACATCAGTTTGAAACAGGGAGCTGGTTTCATCTGGCAGACTGGAGCAGCTGTGACCCATTTTCAATTGACTGTTTGGTTTAAATCCGTTAACTTGGTCAATTTTGATACAGGTTTCCCAGCTTTCTGAGCCTTCTTACTTGGACAGACAATACCCGGCATTATGAAACCTACCGTGACAATAGTATGATACATCCTGTAGCATATTACTCCAAGAAGATGCTGCCTGTCAAAGGAAACTACCCAATCTACGGCAAGGAGATGCTCGCAATAATGAAGACCTTGAAACACTGGTGCTGGTACCTATGTGGCGCTGAATTTCCAGTAAAAGTCCTAACTGACCACAAGAACTTGGTTTACTTTTTTAAACCCAGACAGTTGAACCAGAGACAGGCCAGATGGGCTCTAGAACTGGCCGACTACACTCTGACAATTGACTACAAATCCAGGAAAGTCAACATAGTACCTGATGCACTGAGCAGAAGAGCAGATATGATTCCCACCACAGCTGAGACCAAGGACCACAACACACATGTACTCCTTGACCCCGCCAGCCTAGGCATCCAACTGATGTTCATGAAGATCATGGCCCGTAAGCCTGACATAATTGAGGCGCAGAAATTAGACAAGTATTCAGCAGAACTCATTGCCAACTTGACCTCAGACCCAGATAGCCAAAACTACAAGAAGGGATTCTCATTGAAAGGAACCACCCTGCTATTACACAACCGGATCTACATACCAGAAGGTGAAACAAGGACCAAAGTACTCATAGACTATCATAACTCAGAGATGGCTGGCCACCCTGGCAGACTCAAGACAATCCAAGGAATCAAGAAGAATTATGCTTGGCCCCAACTGGACAAAGACGTGGCTGCCTACATCAAAGGCTGTGAGAAATGTGGAAGAACCAACCCCCATAGATCCAAACCTGAAGGCTTGCTAAGACCACTAGACATACCAGCGGGACCCTGGCAGTCTATTTCAATGGATTATATTATGAAACTGCCCCCTTCTAATTTGTTTAATGCAATCCTAGTCATGGTAGATAGATTCACTAAAATGTCCTATTTTGTCCCTACCACCACCCACTGCACTACTGCAGAGACAGCTAGACATTTCCACAACTGCATCCTAACCCAACACAGCACTCCAGCGGAAATCATCACTGATAGAGGACCACAATTCACCTCCAACTACTGGGCTCAGGTGATGAAGGACTTGGGAGTAAAGCGCTGTATATCAACCTCCTACCACCCACAGACCAACAGCCAGACTGAACAAGTGAACCAAATACTTGAACAATACCTACAATGCTATGTCAACGCCAACCAAGATAACTGGGCCAAGATGCTACCCATGGCATAGTACGCCTACAACAGCAAAGACCATGCATCTACTGGAATGTCCCCTTTCAAAGCCAACTACAGGTTTGATCCCACATGGGACCCTAGCATTGGAAACAAGGAAACCAACCTGTCTGGCCTTGCCTAGATTGAACAGATCCACAATACCCAAACTATATGCCTAGTAAACCTGAACTAAGAAGTATAGACATACAAGGCCTTTGCTGATTGAAAACAGACCCCTGGTAAACCCCTCCAAGTTGGAGACAAGGTCTATTTGGATTCCTGTAACGTGCCCCTGCATGTGCCTTGCAGAAAACTAGCTCACAGAAGAAGCAGACCACACAAGATCACCAAGCTCATTGGAGAAGTTGCCTTCAAGTTAGACCTACCCCCACGTGGAAGATCCATAACGTGTTCCACTGTGCCCTTCTGCTCAAAAAAGACAGAAACTCCCTTCCCCACCAGAAGATCAAGTCAAGCCCCCCGCCAATCCGGAAGGACCACTCAATTAAGTACAAAGTTGAGTACATCCACGGCAACCGGGTCCACTATAAGACCCCCCAGCACTATGTCAAGTGTTCAGGCTACCCCCCCCCCGGAAGAAAGCACCTGGGAACCCTTGAGCAACCTAACCAATGCCAAACAGGCCATCCAACAATACCTTGAGAAGAAGGCCCTGAAAGGGGAAATTTTGGGGAAAGAAGGGGATGATGTCAGGAATGACAATTTGGATGCTCCTAAATCTCAAAATACGGAACCAGAGTTGAACCCTAGACAAAACCCTTCACAGATTGCCAGAACCATGGGCTGGGAACCCAATAACCCACTACTGATCAATAAAGTTGTTACCAGTCCACCAGGACCCAAACCCTTAGCTGTCTCGCAGGATTCTGCAAGCAAACCGCCAGTGCAAGATGCCGAGAATTTCCCTGAGGTGCCAACGCCTGATACTGGCAGTTTGCTCAGTAAAATGCACAAGTTTTTCAATGAGAGTTATTCCAAACTCCCCAAGAGTCCTGGGGGATTCACTGAACCCAAAGAGGCACCCAATACCTGAATCAATAAACAGAAGGATTTGAAGTCTTCTCACCCCAAAGCAGCCAGTGGCAAACCGCCAGTGCCAAGCGCCACACTGCCATCTGAGACACCCAATACCAACCCACCTGAGCCCAGAAAACCTGACCAGGTAGTGAAGCCTGGCAGCGTGGTATAAATACCTGCCAGGCCAAGATCAACCCCCATCATCATTTAAATAAAGGTTATGAGATATTGGTTTCCCCAACTATTGCTGTATTTTATTCTTGCCATCTTCCAGTTAACCCCAAGATTTTCTGCCCCCCTGCCAGCCTGCCAGCTATGTACCGCCCGCCAGGTGCCCCCTTTAGTCCTGTCCATTTTACAGAGTACCCCTTAAAGCCTGAGTACAAGGACTACACCACCGACAACATACTAGCCCAGGATCCCTTGGCCAGAACTACCAAGTTAACCAGATACAACCAAGAAGGCCCTTGGTACGTTACCAAACCCCGCCTGTTCAGAGATAAATACAACTTCCTTCCCGCCTACCAAATGGACATGGAACCACCTGTCACCCCCAAACCAATGCCTGCCTCCGCTGCTGAGCTCCCACTGGACCATACCAACAAGCTTTTTGGAATTGTATATATTACTCTCACAGGAGTAATAGATACTATTGTCCCAGCCGCTGGTCCGTGGTTGTGGGTGGGCAAGTCAATGTACTACCTCATTAATTTAGCACCAATCCTTTGGTGGGCTCTGCCCACCCAGTCCGCAACCCGCCAGTTCCCAAACACTGGCGAGCCGGCTGATCAGGGTTGGTTCCCTGACATGGGCCTTCAGTGGCACCGGTTTGGTGGTTTTTGGCTGGACTGGCTCTGGGGAACAGAAGTGGCAGTGCTTTGTTTTGCCACTGTTGTTCACCATGTCACCTGAGCTGGCCAATTGCAATACTTTTTCTAGACTGGAGACTGGCAACAGCTGGTGTTTGTTGGTAGGGCTAGTAGTAGGTCTTTTCCCAACCTTCTTTAGGCAGACCACATTTCCTGTATAGGTATGGGTCTTCAGTGGCACCGGTTTGGTGGCAATCTGGCAACTATTCAGGAAATCCTCAGCATTAGGCCGGCAGGTTGCAGGGCAACTTAACAATTTGAGTCTATGACTTAACGGATCAGCGGGTCCTGGACTGTCCTGGGGGATCTGATCCGCCTTCAGGGGACTGGGGTTCAACTCTTGGGTTTTCAATACAAGTATTGAAATGTCATTCATGACAGTTCCAGTTGCTATGAGAGCTAGTTATGAGATTGAGTTTTCACCTCAGTGACTGAGTTCATTTTGTTCTTAAACCATAGTAAACATGATAGCTCTGGAGTGTGGCTGGAATCAGTTTGATTGTGTGGCTGGGACTGCTGTTGGTAGATCAGGATAACTTTTTTCAGGCTGTGTATCTTGTTGTGTGTCTGGACATTCTTGCTGATTAGCCCTCAATTTCTGTGAAACTGGCTCCTATTTCTATCAAAAAAAGTTGAGCTTTTTGGACTGAACTGGTTTTCTTTTTGATCTGGAATATTCTTGTTTATCTCAACAGGTTGTAAACTACTGTACTGTAGGGTATTAGAGAGATATGTGATCTTTAGGATTTTTGCTATTGTAACATTAAAAATTATGTATAAATAAGATTATACCTTGATCAAATTGACTGAAAATCAGTTGCAGTTAGATCAGTTGGCAGAAGAAATCCCTGGCCCCAAGGGTCAAGCTATCCAAAAGGATAATTTTGACTTGGCAAAGTTAACAAGGTTAAAAATGATGCAATTGATATTATAATTTGGATTGAAAATACTTTAATTTGAAGTAAATATATTGTAAAGTTATGTATTTTTTTGGGATTATCTACAATTTTGATTAAGAGTATCAGTAAAGGATATAGGTGCAAGTGTATAGGGTTCAGGGTTTGGCTCTCTGTTGCCATACAATATGATGTTATGGTTCAACATCAGAAAATTATTTTTTGGCACTAATTAGTTAGCTGCAAAGTTTTTGAAGCTCCCCAAGTTTGTTTTGTGATCTTGCAGATCTACAACCCCTGGAATCAGTCACTGAAATTGGCTCCTTTCAATCAAAACCAAGCATGGCGTTGAGCTTTAATTTTAAAAAATGGTGTTGAGTTTCTCTAAGGTAGTAGATGGCTGGATTTCTGCCCTTTAACACATCAATATAAATTTCAAAATAAAGTACACTTTTTTCAAGCGATATGTGGTGATCGTGAGCCCAGTAATATTGGCTTGAATGATAAGAATGGTAATTTATTAGGCACTTCCCTGAAGCCAACAAATATTCAGTATGAGGTAAGTCGTTTCTGATTTTCGATTAGGTTTGGAGGGCAGCCAATGTTAATTAGAGCGGTGGAAGCTGACGAATAATTGGTGCGAAACAAATATCCCACAAGCATATCGATGACCAAGTAGGGTTGGGTCAGACAAGGGTTACATACATTTCATCATTACGCTACAGGTAATTTCTAGTTTCTTCCTTAGGTTTTGAGTGATGAAATGCTCGAGCACTGGGCTCATAAGCCTAATGATGACAAGCTCTATAATACCTCCACTACATTCACGGATGGTCACTGACTTGCCACCCCCAATCTTTCTGCGCTCATGAACTAAACTAACCCACATACTTAGGTTTTTCTGCAACCGATTTTTTCCCGTAGTCCTTGGATAGTTGCTCTTTTTTATCAGGTAATATTTCTTCTCATTTTTATCTTTTCCTGATGAAATTTTTTATGTCAGTTCTGCTTCTGATGCAAGCTTGAAGATACCAAATTTTACCAAAAATCTCTCTGAGCTTTTGTATTTTCACTTGTCTACTTTGACTTCAATTTCTAACTGTCTTCTAGATATCCTATGTCCTTTAATAAAACTCCTGTGCATGATATCCTTTACTTTCTTGTCTTTTTTACCTTGTTTAATAAATCTCTAATCTGCTACAAACCAATGTTTTTTCTCTTATCCAATCAATCCATATTTAATTAGTGTAACTTTTTAGAAGTTATAAACAAAAGCAAGCGAAAGACAACATTCGTAGCTCTTGTTCCTTTCAGCTATGGCTACACAAGATAGGATTTATTTGTATATTTACCTCTCGGGTCAAAAAATCAAAGCTAATATCTTCAATTATGTGACTCTGCAGTCATTTGTTACCTAAACTTTTAAAACTATTTGAAATGATGTGCGGCTAAGTTATATATATTTATAGCTCATAATAAAATCAAGTAAGATTCTGCAGCTCTTTATAAGCCGGCTATTAATGATACTAAGCAGGTTTTTACCTTTGTCTCTTTTAATAGCGCTGCCAACTAAGAGCGCTGGAATGATCTCGATGTTTTTTACCATTTCGCTTCGACTGCTTAAATCAGCTGCACTGTTATCTCCAATCATTGCTAAACCAGGAATATATAGGTAGGTTGTGATCTTAAAGCAAATTATAGATTTAGAACACATAAACAAGCAACCCAAACAGACTTATGTTTACCCTTCAAGTCACGTAGAAATCGTTTGGGAGTTTTCCATAATACCAGATGGTTAGATATCACCATCTGATTGGAGAATGCAAGCTTAGAATTGCCTTAGGTTCCATCACTTGATCTCATAAAGCCATCCAAAATCGACCTAAAGCAAGGATGTAAAATAGTTTAGAATTAGTTGCCTTGGCTTGGAGAGTAAGCTTTAAGAGCTGATTGAAATCGAGCAAGTTGGATCTGAGATCGAGCTGGATCGAAGCTCGATAAAAAAATCCAACTTGCTTGACTGGAACCAATAGCAAGTTTGATCTTAAGCGATGGAGGATCGTCCATACCCAGATGTGCAGTGCATGTCCAAGCTGCCATAAAAGCATTGGTAACATATCTATATCGGCAAAAAGTTAGTTTGTAGAAAAGATTATACTTTTAAGATAAAATCAAAATATACAGTAATATAAGCTTTTATGTAAGTGCTTTAAGGCAACCACCAGAATCACCTCATACACAATGTTGGCTTGCTGTATGTCAACAGTCGGAATTAAACACGTTCTTGTGTTAACACTAGGTGGTTGCCCTGTCCAAGGACAGATATAAAGTTGATTTAATAGATCAATTCAATATATTTTATTGTATTTTTAGGCTCATATTACTTAATATCTTTTTAACTAAATTACTATTTAAAACACTTTCTTAAATAGTAAGTTCAGTTATATTTATTTAAGTAAAATTGTATAAATAAGTGGTGTAACACAATTAAGTTTAGTAGAGCTAAAAATAATAATTTTACATTTGCTTTTTTAAACCCTCTAAAATGTAGAGCTGATCTGTAGCTTTAAAACAAGCTATCAAACATTAAGATCAGCTTGGTATTCACAGAGATATGTTGTTTTTGGTTTTATATGTGCTCTTTGAGTGAATTTAGATGAACCAAATTGAGTTTATGCCTTTGATTATGACGCGAGCTTGATTTCAGCCTTCCACTCTGTATCTTAACAGATAGAGCAATTATGTTTAGTACCATTTTTATCAGAATTGTTTGAAAAACATATCTAGCTACTTTAAATTTTATGAAAATCATTTTAATTAGCATTAATATTATTATTGCCAGTTTACTCCACTGACATCCATATTTGAATGATGGAATAGCAAGCAAGGTTAACTATCAAACAATCTGCAGCCACTTGGATTGGGTGATAAGTCCAAGTGAAATATTCTATCATTTCACTTGAAGATAAATAAGTTCAAAATGCAAAAGCTAACCATCTCTTACTTAAGCTGATATGTATACATATAATTTGAACCATATCTCTTTTCTTCAGTCAGTTCACTCCTCAGCAGTGTTTAAAGTTGTGATGTGAGTGTCAATAACTACCTAATTAGTTGGGACCAGCTCTGCAGTTTCAGTTATTTCTGTTACAGATCTATCATGTCCATCACATGCAACTAGCATGTGAATCCCCATATTTTTCATAACTACCACTATATTAAAATCTATATAAAATTACTTATTTCAAAAAAACAAGCATTCTTATTCTATAAATCTCTGGTTTTCACTTATTCTTGCCCATTCTGATATACCCCAGATTATCCAAGAAGACATAAGATGAACTAGGGAGAGAAGTCTTTGACAAAGGATCAAAATTTGAGCCTGCCTTATCTATTTTAGTCACTTTATTGATGCAATGCAATATTGGTGATCCTGCCAGGGATTTAATAAATATGTCAAATCCTTCCAACCAAGAGCCTAGAGACTCTCACTATCCCACTGACTTCTTGCATCAAATGGCATACCAAAACATTATTATTCTTTTCTGGACCAGACCCACAACCCTGGATCAACTGGTTTGAGTTATTCTGCAGACGTTTTTTATCCCAGAAAGTGAAAGAGTTGAAGAGGTCCAGTACTATCTTGATGAGCCTGCAGCAACTTGGCCCAACACTATCAAACAACCAGTCACTTGGACTCAATAGAAATATTTGGCTTATGACCAGTTTGGAGGAGGAATGAAAGCTGTGATCTCCAGCCTAAAGCTCTAAAACAGACTGAATTCAAGAGCACATAATTTTTTTAAAGAGCTGGCCACCTTAATCAATCAACACCAGGGCATACTATACAGTCCTGTTGAGCCTAATGGAGGAAAGCAAGCATGCCAGACTTTTGAAGAGACTTATGGACTAGATTTTGTATTCAAAACTCTTACACCCAACCATTAAATGTTTGTAGAGTTGTACACACTAAGAGACTTAGATGAAGCCTATGAACTAATTTACAAATACAGAAAGTGCAACACTAGAGGCCAGCTATACCAACCAACTTTTCTAGCCAAATCAAAGCTGGAAGGAAAACCCATAATGCCTCCTCCAGATGGTTTATCTGAATTAACGCAGCAACTCGCTCAGGGTATGACCAACATGCCCACTTATCTAGCAGGCAGAAAACAACCTTTTTCAAACCTGAACTGCAACAACTGAAGCTGCAATAATCACACTTTGTTCACTTGTAGACAGAAGTGTAACCACTGTAGCAACAAAAACCATCCCTATCCAGTTTGCCCCCAACGGATCAAAGAGATCACAGAAAAACCAAACACTAGTAAAGCTAATGTAGCTAAGAAGAGTAACAAATCCACCAACAAGAAAGAGGGATCATTTTTAACAGAAAACTTATCAGCAGTTAGAAAAAGGATTCACAAAAACATTTTTTAAGTCCCATTGCCCATCTGTATAACATTGAAACTAAAGTTAAAGAGGATACATCAAACGTCAAATTACCACATCAAACCCAGGATTTTTCTGTTGCCAAAATAGACCCAGGGTACCCAAAGCACACCAAAGATCACTTATATCAAGAAGAAGCCTCAAATTCTTTAGTGTGTTGCAAAATTTTTGATTACTCCCTCTTGGGAAATTAACACCCTGAGTAGTTCACCAAATGAGTCACCAAATGGCTCACTGTCTAATCAACAAGTCGGTGGCACCCCTATCATTTGACCATCTATTACAGGGATCATACAATCCAGATCCTAAGCGGAATACAACTTGAGTAAATCTTGTGACTTAAGAGGAACACTAATCAGATAAGCCCCATGATCATCATGATGTACATGGACAACATGTGGCTTCTCATGATACTATATAATACCTTCTATTCATATCAAATAAAGTATAATTCTTCTTTTAAATCTCCCCCTTTATCTTGTTTATTAACCTCCCAGAAGTATATACTTGACAGTGGTAGCACAGGTAGGTTATCCATACCTACCCAACTTAAAGGATAAATTCCTCCTAAGAAAAAGACTCAAACAATGGTACTCCCCAGCGGCTGGAGAGACTATGAAAAAGGACAAGACGTCCCAACAGGCTTTGTTATCTGCAACAACGTCCTAGTACCTGTAGAGCAATACAACACTCTCAGAGCCTGCAAATTGTTACCCACCACAACAACTGTAACAGCACCACAACCGCCTGAAGAACCCAATCTTGTATTCCAGCGCCTACATACAGCTGAAATTGGCACCTTTGCAGGACTACATTGTGAAAACGCCTCCTTTTGAATTAACAGTACCAAAAGCAAATTTGAACAAGTAGAATACCCCACAGACTCTGGGTCAGTGAGGTCTCTCTCCGCGTCACAGGGACTGCATCACAGTTTGTAAGCGGGTGGATGGCCCAACACCCCGACCAGAAAGAAAACTGGGAGCTGTTCAAAGACGCCTTCCTCAAAAAGTTCTCCATGAAGGATTCCAACATAATAATCATGACAGAACTTCAAACCTTCAAAATGACAGGAACAATTGAAGAATAAATTGTAGCATATGAAGACCTACATGACTGTGCACCTAACACCATCAACTTTGATGAACCTGGACCACGCCTGGATTTCTACAATGGCCTCCCTACACACATTAGATGTCAGTTTGACATGACCTGCTGCAAGAACCTTGAGGGCATATTCCTAGAGGGAAAGCGCGTGGCACAGAAATATGACAACCTACACACAACCAACAAACACAAGGAGAGACCCACTGCCAAAAAGGACACTCATCCCAATAAGCAGAGTAACTGAGCCAACAACCCTCACCCTCAAAACAGAAATTACATGGCCCAAGCCAACCAGGAAAGCACCAAATATACCAATGAGGAGGGAAAAGCTCAGGGGAGTGCTCAGGCAAGCTGCCCTCCCCCAATTCACAAGACTTGTACAGGGACCAAGATGTGGATTCAATTACCATGATCCAAGTACCCTCCAGCAACCCTCTACTGTTTGCCACCCAAACAGGAAATAAACTCCTTATCTATCCTTTCCATTTTTGCAGATACCAGGGTACAGCACTATTTGACACTGGAGCAGATCAATCCCTTGTTAACAAAAAATTTGCCAATCTTATGAAATTGCCAACAGTTTGGAGCAGTGTCAGGAGAGTCATCAGGGCGGACAACAGGAGCACGCCAGTCACTAAAGAGGCAAAACCTTTCTGTGCTCAAATTAGAGACGTGCAAACAACAATCAGCAGTCCTATCTACCAATCCCTAAATATGATGTGATACTAGGATTAGACTGAATGCGGAAAACCAAACCCCACATTAATTGGAACAGTGTCACTATCACCATCCAGCGCGGCAAAGTACATCATCACATCTTCCTGACTCATCTTGACACCCTCATGCGCAGCCACATGTTTGTGAAAATAATGGAAAAAGAAGAGGAAACAGACCCCAGCAAGATCAATTGGAATACCTGTAGATACAAAATCATTCACTTTAATAATACAGAATGTAGAAGTGAAAATGACTACATCTGTGATCAGCTAATCAAAGAATTCCCATCTATTTTCCAGGAATCACTACCCGGGTTACCACCCAACCGTGGTATACAACATGAAATCAACCTTAAAGGAAGCGTACCCAAGGCACACCCTATCTATTGTTTAACACCCCAAGAAGACAACACCCTAAAGGCCTACCTTGACAATGCCCTGGACAAAGGCCTCATTAGACCTTCAAAGTCACCCTTTGGAGCTGCTGTCTTGTTTGTGGCAAAGAAAGACAGAGGACTCCTCCTGGTCACTGACTACAGGGCACTCAATGAGGTCACAATTAAGAACAGGTATCCCCTGCCACTGATTGATGACCTTTTTGATGCCCTGGGGGGTGTCAGGAATGCTCTTCCAGACATTACTGACAAAAAATCATCTCTTGGTACAGTAGTAGAAATACCCCCTTCTTTGGGGTTAATTGGGTCTCCTAAAATTATTGGGTTAGTTAGTAGCAAATGCTCACTTTTACCTGATTTTTATGGCTCCAATATGGCTCCAGATCCAGGAAATTCAACAACGGGATTTGAACCTGAGTCTTCCTCTGTCTGTGTTGACTGTCAATATCTTAAAGAAACCGTTATTTTAGCTAAAAACAAATTGTTACCTTCAAATAGCAATTCCAGCCAATCAGCTGTTACGACAATCCTTTTGATGGATTCTTTTAAGCATTCCAATGACATTGACAACAGGTTTGACCTTGATTTTGTTACAACTTGCCCGTTGGCCACTGGTTCTGCTGCTAGTCCCTGCTCTCCTTCCCCAGTTTTAACTGGGGAATAGCTGGGCATCTCCTACTTTTGCCTGTTTCTTTGGTTGGTTAATTTAAATCAAATATTATTTTAAACAACTCTGAGGTCAGTATAATGGCTTCAATAAGTCAATTAATTCTAGTTTTAATACCAAACTCCCCAGGATCTCTAAATTTTTCCAACTTCATCCCCATGAGATTTGATCTCCTTTATGTTTTCTCCAGTTTATCATTTTGCTATCATGCTATATAAGGCTGGTAAGTTATGATCTATTACTTGTTCAATCAATAAAGTCTACATTCACCCACTGTGAATCATTTGTTTTTTCTTTTCAACTTGACCTTAAGTTTAAAACCCAAGACCATGATATTACCCAAGACTCCTCCTATGGAGTCTCTTGGGTATAAATGGTTGTTTTGGATAATCTTGTTGCCGGCTGCAATGGCCAGCATTTCAATGGGTTTGCATGCAGATTCAGGCACCTCTCCAGAAGCACATTTTCTCAACAGCTCTTGGCGCTGGGTTATTCCAGGCGTATGGTATACTGCTATACCCTTATCTCATAATCCACCCCTCAGATAGGAGACCAAGAACTATTAATCTGCATCCACAATCCCTGAGCCCCAGGTCTTCTGTCCCTTGGCTTCTGCCTTCCTCCTGTGTTACTTGGGGGCATACTTCCTTTTGGGACGTTTTAACCTGCTGTTGGGCAGATATCAAGTGTTCAGAGAGTTATTTCATCTAGAAATGGTGTCCTTGCTGGTAGAATCCTTGATAACTGGATTAAATCTCTCTGCCATCATTCATCACCTGGGAAGATTACTTCCTAGTGGGTGGGTGCCTGACAGGGGGTCCCAAATCTTCAGGAAAATTGATCTGATAGCAGGTTACCACCAAATTTGCATGAAACCTGAAGACATCCCAAAAACGGCGTTCAGAACCAAATACAGATCCTTTAAATGTGTTGTCCTTAACTTCGGCATGACAAATGCCCCCAGTACCTTTGTGACTTTCAGGAACAAGGTTTTCAAAGAACACATTGGGAAACAAGCAATTATCTACCTGGATGACATAATCATCTACAGCCCAAACTTAAAACAACACTGGAAAGACATCCACCTAGTTCTCTGTACCCTCAAGGAAAATCAACTCATTGCCAAACCATCAAAATGTGACTTCTTCTTGTCTGAACTCCCCTTTCTCAGCCACATTGTTAGCAAGGACGGGATCAAACCAGACCCAGAGAAAATACACACCATAACTGAAATGCCAGCCCCCAGAAACAAGAGTGACCTCCGCATCTTCTTAGGCATGATTGCCTACATCAGAAGGTTCATCCCCAACTGGGGTGCTCTAACAGCTCCCCTATCAGCCATTACAGGCAAGAGAACTAAGTTTGCATGGACCCTGTTACAAGACCAACATTTCTGCCAGCCAAAGGAACAAATGGTCACCGCTCCCATACTCCAGTATCCAAACTGGGAAGGGATATATGAACTAGAAACTGATGCCTCTGACTGTGCTATAGGAAGGGTGCTCCACATTCAAACAGCAGAGAAAGAATTCCTCCCTGTAGCGTATGAGTCAAGAAAACTGTCTGACGGTGAACAAAGGTTCCCCATCCACGACAAAGAATTTGTGGCCATTGTACACTGCCTCCTAAAGTGGCGTTGTTGTCTGTAAGGAGCTCAAACATTCAAGGTGCTCACCAATCACAAATCCCTAATGTTCTTCAAAACACAACAACACCTATCAAGAAGACAGGCCAAATGGATGAGTCTCATATAGAGATACCCCATGCAAATTGAATACAAACTGGGCAAGGAAATGCTTACTGCAGATGCCCTATCAAGGCTATACAGCAGGCATGCCCTCTGCGCTGATGGTGACTCTAACTGGCCCATGCTCATCATGGGGAATCTCCAGGAAGGGTTCCCACCTGGTACACCAATGGATATCCAAGAGAAAGTCCTTAAGAACAAACATCTGGGCCATTATTTTTCTTGTTATGCCTAAGCACTGGACTGATTATTTTATAACTTAATTACATTATTCATATTCAAATTATTCAGAAAGATTAAAATACAATCAATGTCAAATATTTAATTGATCTTGGGCTTAGATATTTTTTTTAAAAAAATAATTTATCAATTTTAGAATTGAAAATTGCACCTTATAATATTGCTGGAAATATCTTAAGTGCTACTACATACTACAAGCTAAAAATATTTATGATGAGTTGCATGGGAGAGTAATAGCAGCCCCAAAGCTATAAATGCTATTACCCTATCTTTGGCTCATCATAAATATTCTTAGTTTGTTTCAAAAAAGGTTGTTGTTTTTGAAAGACTGATAACTCTATTTAAAATACACCCTCTAGTAAGCTGCCCTACTTCATGAACTTGCCCTAATGCACCACTAGCATCTTCTGATATTTTTGTTTCTCTGGTATCATCACGTGATTTCAAATGATAAGTTATCTCAGAATATTCTGAGAAACTTTCAAATGTTAAAGGTGAAGTATACAACTTCCCATCTTTCATCAGATATGAAAGATTAATGCGCAGATTTTTAACTTTGAGCTCTCTCCTTATAGGCCTAACTTTTCTCTCATAAATATAAAAGAATGACTTTTGAGAAATATTTGAGCCTGATAGCGCTGATTTATATAAAGCTTTTTTTTTCTTCTTGCTCAAAAATATTTTTAATATCATTTATATTCTTAATATAAAGCTGATTTTCTTTCTCTTTTAATGTTTTTGATATTACACCAAAGTGACCATCAACAACACTTTTCCCATGACATTCTACAAATCTATTGTATTTAATAGACCCTTTAATGTATTGCAGTGCCTCTTTAAATAGATAATATAAGAATTCATAGGATCTAAAATGGTTTCCATTATCAGTCCATACTTTGATATTATTTATTTTTTTAAACTTATCTGATCTAAGAAGACTTATTAGACATTCACCTGAAAACAAAGAATCATGAGACAATATTTGAGATAAAAAATCATGGTATTCATATTTAACTTTATTGTTTTCTTTAAATACCAATGCAAATCCCAATAAAGAAATAGGTCTTTTGGAATAAAAACAGTTATTGGTTTCAATTGGACCACCACCAACTTTTAAATTCTCCTTAAAATCTATAACTATAATACATGATTCATTATCTAATTCATTGATATCTTTCTTATATTCCTTATTTTGATGAGCATAAAAGTCTTGGTGCTGATTAATAGCTTTTAAGTCACTGTTTATAGATTCTGACAATAATAAGTTTTTACTTTCACATTCTTCTTTTCTTTTTTCTAAGGATGATTTTAAGTTACAAATATTACACATGTCAGTTTGTTTTTTACTCTTTATTATATTTTTTGGTATTAATTTATAATAAGTTGAAAGTGATATTGAAATTTAATTTTTTATTTTCATATTTTCATATATTTCTTTTTTGTTTTTAATAGAAAATATTTTATTTCAGTTGAATATTCATTCATTTCTTTTTCAATGTCTTTATAATTTTTTCTGGTGCTTTTTTGTAAACTGGCTTGTTTCAAAAGAATTTTCCAGTAGTTTTTTAATTATTTTTTGATTATTTCTTTTTTTAATGAATAGTTATTATCTTTTTGGCTTTTTTGTTTAAGCTTACATTTTTATTTTTATTTATTTTTCTTGAGTATTCAAACTCACTTTTGGTTATATTAAATCCCATATCAGTATGCTCTTTTAAAGAGTAACTGGAAGTAGCCAGAGATCTCAAGGATGGAAGATGCTTTTGAGGAGCAGATTTCAGAAGATCCTTTAAGTTGTCAATTATCCCATTTAGTTTCTGATTTTGAATTAAAGGAATGAACTCTGTTTTTCCAAACTCAGTTTGAGCAAGGAAGTGATTGATGAAGGAATTAAGATTGCCTCCAGAAACAAAGAGGAATGCTTTCTTTAGCATAGAAATTCTTTCTCTTTTTGTTGATGCTCCTAAGGAAGAAAGGGTAGCATGGCAGAAGTAAATTTAACTGAGGAAATAGTGGTATTTTGAATCTGTAATTAGGTCATATCTCTGAAATGTGCCTTAATGATGGAGTAGTTCTGATCAGAATGTGGCCTTTGAATGGGGTCTTTTGGATTAGAAGCTTTGTGGTGCTTTAGCTCTTATATACCAAGCTAAATGACACCATTATGAAAGAAATGATGTGACAGCTTTATTTACAATTTCAACTTGAATTTATATTTCTAGAATAAATGAAATCCCCAGTTTTCATGCACAAGTGATATATGTGTATCAGCTAAGCATCAAATTACATCATATCCTCTTTGTAATCTATGCAAATCAATAAAATGATGTATTAACTTAATTATAACTGTTCTGCATATTTTTAAAATGATAAAATACTAAAGAATTGTATTTAAAAAATGCTTAATTTGAGGTTTGCAGTTCACCTGAACCTCAAAATTCATCTAAACAGCAAATAAATTAACATCCTAACTTTAAACTATCATAAAATCCAAAATAATTAAGCTTTTTAAATAAAATAAAATGCAGAAATGATGCTCTTGATCTTATCTTTAATTTCGTTAAATAAAAAGCATATATTAATTAATGAAAAAATTAACTTTTTTAAGCTTTAAGCAATCTATTTTATTTCATTATCAAAATAATATAATAAAATCTGACATATGCTCTTTTAAATTGCTTTTTCTTTAATATTAAATATTATATGTATATTAATGTTTTAACACCAATGGAAAGATAAGATTTTTAGCTTCATTTTAATAGTTTATAGTGTGAAAAAATATTAAATTTTTGCTGAGTTATTACTGTTTTAAATATAAACATTTGTAATTTGATTTTTTCGAAATCAAACTGTGTTATGCTGTAACTTGGGCATAATGTGTATTAAAAATTGACATAATCCCTAAAATAATGACCCATCTGTTCAAAAACGTATACAGCACATTGCACCAAATACTTCCAAATGGTAACACTGTACCTTAATCCTATCAACGCAAAAGATTGACCCCATACTCAGATATAACAGAGACTTGGGACACACCTGTAGCAAAACCTACATGAGTACCTTAAAACACGCTACTGGTGGCCCAATATGCTAGATGACATCAAAGAAGTATTGGAGCAATGTGAATTCTGTGAAAATTACGCCCAAACCAAAGCACTGCCCAAGCCAGTGGTACCTGTATCCATCACACAACCCTTCAAGGTATGGTTATTGGATATTATGGGACCAATGCCTGGTGAAAACAAAGGGAAAAGTACATCATAACAGCTATTGACTATGCAACCAGGTGGCCTGTGGCACAAGCCACAAAAGAGCACAAAGGCAATGATGTGAGACAATTTATTGGCAAAGAAATCATAGGCAAATTTGGGAAACCTGACCTCCTGATCACAGATGGAGGCACCAAACTTAAAGCCATCAATACCAATATCTACCTTGCTAAGAACAGAATAAGACACATCACAGCCAGCCCATATCACCCTCAAGCAAATGGGCAAGTGGAACAACTAAACAGCGCACTTGTAAAAGCCCTCAGTAAGTTATCTGCTAACAATCCAAAGGCTTAGGTCAACATGCTCCCAACAGCGCTCATTGTGAGGATTGGGGAGCAGGTTAAGAGGAAATATAACCAAGCTCTCAACCACAATAAAATTGTGGTTTCAGCAACAACCAAAAGGTTGCTGTCAACAATTCCTGAGAGGCTAAAAGGGGGGGAGGAATTAACTGAGCACCAAAAGCAACAGGCAAAACCAGAAGGCCAAATTAAACTAACAAATTTCAAACTTTATTAGAGTAGAGAATGATGAAGCAAGGTCTTTTACAGCTCTTGCATCTATTTAAAGGGAAATGGAATCAGGGTGGGAGATCAAATGTCACCAAACTAATCAACCAATAATATGAGGGAATATGAGTGCATTTCTTAAGGCAGGAAAATCTTGACAAAATCTGAATGAACAGAATGAACAGAATCAAAAAGGAAAACCAACTCAACTAAAAAATTGAGGAACTTGGTTTGGATGCAATTACCACTGCTCCCAGCTGCTCTTGCACATGATATTTAACCAGAGGTGTCTTGTGGGTGGGTTAGGTGGGGCATCTTTGGAATAATTCCACAAGTATTAATTTGAGGGCTTTTTCAGTAACTTTTGGATACTTGTTCAAGCACAATTTGGTGGAAGTCCCCAAGCATTTGGCAGGGATTGAAGTGGAGGCCTAAGAGGGAGGCGTAACTTTACACTCATGGTCTTCCAAACATGGGTCAACTGTAATACGGGCAAAAGCCCATATGAACTAGTCTATGGACAAAAGCCCGCTCTCATTAGTACAGCTGCAGGACCCTGGTTACCTCTACCTAAGAAAGTACCAGAAGCCAATAACCCCAACATACAACAAGCTAGAAAGGACCAAGAGGAAATGGAATATAAAAGAGTTGAGAGAGAAGTGATCCTGCTACAACAGGAAAGGTTTCAACCTGGAGACAAAATCTGGGTTGTCAACCACAACCAGCACAAATTGGATCCAGGATTGCGCGGACCAGGCATTGTTATGGAAGTCAAACCCAACAATAACTACCTCATCAAGGGTATTGGAGCACAAACCAAACTGAAGCGTATGCATCACAACCAACTCTGCCTATGCAAAGCCAGGAAAGCCCAACAAAATTCCAGAGTCCCTGTCCCCAACACCAAACTGGATCAATACCAAGCATACATCCCCAACTCTTTGAAAAAAATTCCCAAGGCTCCGCTTTCCAGCACCCCAGGGGGAGATGTTGCAACATCTTTGATTACTCCCTCCTGGGGAATTAACACCATGAGTAGTTCACCAAATGAGTCACCAAATGGCTCACTGTCTAATCAATAATTTGGTGGCACTCCTATCATTTGACCATCTATTACAGGGATCATACAATCCAGATCTTAAGCAGAACACAACTTGAGTAAACCTCGTGACTCAAGAGGAACACTACTCAGATAAGCCCCATGACCATCATTATGTACATGGAAAACATGTGGCTTCTCATGATACTATATAATACCTTCTATTCATATCAAATAAAATATCATTCTTCTCTTAAATCTCCCCCTTTATCTTGTTTATTATACTTCCCAGAAGTATAATCTTGACAAGTGTAAAAGAAAAGAGCCACTGCCATAACTGCTAAGCCTTAAAGGATTTATATGGACAAGGAGGACAGGATTTTTATCTAAATCAAGGTTTTTAAAGCAGCAGTTCAAATTGGTGCAAATAAAGTTAAGCCATGGAGGCAAATAATACCTGCAACAGACAAGAATCAAATGATTGATTTTTGGAAAGTACTTATGGAAACTGTAGTGCCTATCACATTGATTGACTTGTTAGAATTGTTGCTCTCTTTTTGTGCAGATATGATTCAAGCTATTAGCTTATGTAAATCCAAGTCATCAGAAGATGTGATGGTGTTGATCCCAACTTAAGATCTACGTCCAGGAGATCAGATGATGAGATGGGCAAGTTAATTAATCCTGTACTTAAAAAAGGTGCACCAAGAGTGGATGGCAAAGTTGAGAGACAACTAGCTTCTATTATCCTTGAAAGCAGCTCAACATCAAATATAAAATAGAAATCTTTTCTAAACGTCTTATACATAGATGAATTTATTCAAATATCAGAAGTATTTAGTTTTGAAAATGGTAAATCTGAAGGATGTATCAGAATCACAAGATATCTAAGCGTTGAAATCCAAGGTGTCTGGGTTAACATTTTGGAAGCTGTCAGGATTTTGGGATATTGACTAATTAACAGATTCAATCAATTATTGCAGGCCAGCTGGGAATCACTCTTTGGAACGGTTTCAATGGAAAGATGCGGGCTGCAGGATCAATGAATTAATGACCAAATCATATCCTGGCATTAACAATTCCATTCATTGCAATTGATTAATGAAACATGCAATTATTGCTCATTAATTAGTCCACCTCAACAACCACCTCAAACATGCTCCTCATAATAATTACTATTCTAATATTTAACTATATCCTAGAACAAGGGCCATCACATGGGCTGTCATTTGAAACACTTCTAGAAGAGTCCAACATGGACTGGGTTGTCAGGCCAGCCACTCTAAGATAAAAGGCTTTGAGTCTATTGTATTAGAGTACCTCTGATTAAGTGAAACAATCATCTCTGTGAACTAGTAGCCAACCTCTGGCTAGCTAGCCATGGAAGTTGCCCAGGTAGACAGAAAGAATACCAATCTGTGGAAGATGTCAATTTAGCCTTCCATTAAAACCACCCCAAAAAGGCCAGGCCTCCTG
This sequence comes from Entomophthora muscae, assembly GCA_014839935.2. NCBI lineage: Eukaryota > Fungi > Entomophthoromycota > Entomophthoromycetes > Entomophthorales > Entomophthoraceae > Entomophthora > Entomophthora muscae. Next base: position 85,551 of record QTSX02004271.1, read on the forward strand.
CCATGTTGATCTAATTCTACTTCAGTCTTTTTTAGCATTGTGAGCTAACTCGGATAAAACGCGGGCAGGCAGGCCGCCTTAAAGCCAGTCCATTAGAATAAAAGACTGATGATTCCTTATTGACTTGATGATTGATCCAAGTCCTATTTCATTAACGTGATCCTCTCTTAAGTTTTATTAGTGGAGAGCAAAAGATGATACTGCTGTCATACAATATAATTATCTATAGTAAAATATAGAGACAACTATGAACCTAAATCCAGAAGTAGGAAGAGCTGTCCCAAATCCTCTGGGCCTTGGGCCTTGTTAGACTTTCTACTTCTGATGACAACAAAATATTCTGGGCCAAAGGTTACGCCAAAGTCACAGGTTCTCTATACTTTCCTAATGTTAGAAGACTTAGGATATCATCTTGTGGATGATAAAATAACATGGTTGGCAATTTTCTGACAGCAGCTATTTTATCACATGATTGTTACTAGCTTCTCCTAGGAAGAAATTCTCTGCATGATTTGGAAATCTATATTGCTTTCAAATACCACTTGTTGTATATTGAAAAAGATGAAACACTTGAACCTCTTGAAGTAGACTACCTTAAGGAAAAAAGGACAGGATCTTTTCTCACTATTCAAGAGTCTCTACAACAGAACCCAAATTTGACAGTAGGTCAACAAAAAGATCTTAACCACCTTATAGATATAGCCAAAGATTTTATTCACAATGAGGAGGACCACCTACCTACAGCCAATCTTGAGAATCATTTCATTGATACCAGAGACCACAGACCTATCAGAAGAGCATCCTACTTCCTTGTCAAACAATATGAAGACTTTGTTAATAGTGAAATTTCCCACTTCCAGAATGCCAACATTATTGAACCCTCTAAGCCACCATGTTTAAAGTTATCCCCCTGACATTAAACAGGATCCTTTTCCTTGATGTACAAAAACATCTCAAAAACTGGGTAAATCCCTCAATTTTTTGAAGGATTTGAACATAAAGTTGACAAAAGATCTGTGTTGGCTTACCCTATCAATCTCCCTGGCTTTCATTGCTCCCCCTGAAAGGAATTCTAGTCAATTTAGACTATTTACTAGCTTGATGCCGTCTTTTATTGGGAAAATTGAGAATTTAATAATCAAAGGCCTCTACTTTGTCTCTCATAATTTCAAAAGTGACTGTTGGAATTGGCCTCCCAGTAATACACTATAGGCAGCAATAAATTGGAAGCCAGTCCAGAAATTATTGAAAAACCCTCTAAAACCCCTGAATTTGACTCAAAATTTTCTTGAAGCCAATCAGATCCATATTCTTCACCACTGGGCTTCTCCAATTCTAATCCAGTCTATTAAATTTGGCAAGTGGGCACTTTGGTTCCTTACTTGCTCATTTTAAAATTTATTAAAGTTTTGGGGTCTAGAGTTTTCTCTTGGAGTCCTTCCCTTTCTTAAAAATAGTTAGACATCATTTAAAGTTTCCCTTTTTTTAAAATCTCTTCCTTGGCCCTCATTGTCTCTTCCCAGTATCTAGGAAGTTGGTTAGCATTAAAACATTTAGCTTTACCTGTTTTAAACTTAAGTTTGAGTTTGAATCCAGAATCTATAATAAAAGTCAGTGTTAAGAGTTTTAGTTTAACTATCACTTACTATTTTAAATCCAAATTTGATTTAATAACCTCCTGTTGTTACTTTCTGAGTCTTTGCTTAACTCCAAAACTGTTAGCAGTACTACTGATCAGTTTAACTGAGCTTGTAGAAGACACCCCTGTAACTTGTGCTTTCTCCTTTTGCTAGCTACTTTTTCCCACTCATTCCTGAGCCAAATACTTCAAGGAATTTTTAAGCTACTCTCCTGGATAAAATCTGCATTTCTGATCATTCTCCCAGGCTTGTTGCTTGTGAAGATCACCACACCAGAGCTTTGGGACCGCCTATCTTTCCAGGACCATGCTGTGATATCCAATCCTTGCCTCCTGGTAAAGGGGTTAAAAAATTCCCTCTCATGCACAGAGTTTTCTTGTCCAAGGAGGTCATCTGATGAGGCCATTACTTCTGAGGACCTCTGTGGGGTTCCTGGTCGCCAGTCCCCAAAGTGTGTCCTGGGTCATAGCCAGGGACCGGCTTGGAGGATCCGTCATTTACTAGTAGAGGGTGTTGGCTAGCTAGAAGTTTATACTGAGCCTGCATTAACACAAAATCTTCCAATACTTTTCCTATTACTAGGCGGGCATCCCATCATGAACTTGTACTTCAGCTGGGGCTAAACCTTCTGTAGGCCTGTACCAGTCTTTCAGTAACCTAGTAAACTCATTCCAAATGAACTCCTGTCCCCTATCTGTCATTTCAAGGTGTCTAGTCAACCTCTCCTACTCTTCCTGAGAGGTTTTACTAGTGGCAAACCTTCCACAACTTTGACAATAGGTATCTCTTCCCCTTGGCCAGGGTAAAAGATGTGGGGCAATTCATTCATGGGGGTTATCTGTACTGCTTAGAACTTTGGGCAGGAGTTGAAATAGGCTTTTATTCACGGTTATAAGGAAGATCCTCTTAAAAACCTTCTGGTATATTGCCTGGGAGTCTAGGAAACAATATAGTTTTGCCAATACCTTTGAGTCCTCCAAAAATATCTTGGACTCCTTGTACTTGGACTTGGACTTTTTCTCCTTGGTCCTGGACTCCTGCTCTTGAGTCTTTGGCTTCTGCACTTGAGTCTTGGGCTCCTGCACTCTGCTCTAACTCCACCTCTTTATCTCTAGCTCCTTTATCTTGGGCTTCTTCACCTTTGTCTTATGCTTAAGTCTTCTGTTTAGTCCTTGTGGCTTTTGTAATCCACTCATGTCAGTCCCTGGAAAGCCTCAGATAGCTTCCATTTTTATAACTCCTTGTTTCAGTCCTGATTCTCTCTCAGAACTCTTGTTTTTAAAAGCTTAAACTATTCAGTTTTTCTCTCTCTACAATATATTAAACTTTATAACTTACTTCAGCCAATGAAAGCCCTGAGTTTTCTGCTTCATTTCCTCATTTTTTAGGCTTTAACTCTTCTGTTAAAGCCCTCAAAACACTGATCAAACAGGCTTTAACCTGCAGCCAATCAAATGCTTGGATTCAATAGTTTTGTCAAACTGTTTGCCCAAATGACTTTCTCTTGACCCTGGTTCAAATCTGGCGCTGTCTTGCTCCAGATAAACAACTGCTCCGTATTTTGAACAGTTTTGCCGTAATTCCTATCATGTTTCTCTGGCAAAACTCAAGCGCTTTTGCCTATGTTTTACTTAAGGAATTTTCAAACCCTCAATTCTTCAACGTTTCTCTGAGTTTCTTTGCATTTACCAAACATTTCAGCACTTTAAACTCACCCTTTGCTTGCTTTTTGCCTCTCCCAACCATCTTGGTAAAATTCCAACCTTTGTTCTCACAGTTTCTCTGTCCTGTTTCTGGTTTCTTTCAGCTCTATCCAACTCAATCAGCTCTTAATAAATTTACAGTTTAAAAACTTTAAATAATTTCTTATTTCCTTTCTTTTTAAATATATGATAATTAATTTAATCTTTTATCATATCTTTTTGGCAGCCTTAATCAATTCTTTAACTGCTTCTTTCTAATCATTTTCTCTTTCAAGAATCCAAAACAAACATCCTAGCACTTGTATTCATTTCAGCTAGTCCTTCTTGGCCATTTTACAGTTACTCAGATAGTCCTTCACCATGATTTTATGCTCTTTTAGTTAGTCCTTCCTTATTCATCAGCAGCCCTTTCCAGTCTAGCAATCAGTCCTTTCCAGTGCTTTTCAAGCTATCAACCAGTCCTCACCATTAACCACCTAGGTTCCAATCCTTACCATGAACCATCTTGGTTCCAATCTTTACAATGATCTTCCAGTCCCTCAAATAGTCTCCACTGTGATCATACAGTCCCTCTTACTAGTCTTCACTATTGATCCTACACTATGAACCACTGTGGCTCCATTGTCAGTCCCCGTTACTAATTCCTCAGACTTAGGAAATAAGTCTACAAAGCTACTGGTGTTTAGCTGGTCCCTTGCAAGTGTCCTCCACTTAGGCCCTTCAACCACAGACAATACTCATGTATGTGCAGTTGTCTTTACTCACTCAGGTGACTAAGTCTGAGATTTCAGTAGCAAAGTAATCAACTTTAATTCCCAGAGGCCTGATCATACCAAGTTCTGTAGCTTCTTCCCCGAGCAACCACCATGGTAACACCCCTGAGCATATCCATGCCCCTCAATGGTAGCCTTAAGACCTCCCCCAAACCCCCAAGAAAACACAGATGAGGACACCCTATCAGTCTGTTATGTAAGGTGCTTGCTCACAGGTCTCTTGTAAGCACACAAGGGCACATAGATCTATCTTAACTCCTCCCTTCTCTGGCAGCCCACGTTACCCGTCAGGGTCACATCATCAACTAGCCCTGGTAGCCTGTTTTACCTGCCAGGGTGGTCCAATTCCCACCCCTAGCAGCAATCATTACCTGCTTGGTGGAGACACCTAACTAGCCCACAGCAGCCACAGTTCCCTTCTGGGCCATCACCTTACTCACCCCTAGCAGCCATCATTTCCTTCTGGGTGAGAATAACTAACCAGCCCCTAGCAGCCAAAGTTCCTTGCTGGGCTGGTCTATCACTTGCCTCTAGTAGTCCCTTGTTATCTACTAGGCAGGCCTTACTTTCCCTAGTAGCCAATTTTCCCTACTAGGCCTATATCTGTCTTAAAACCATAGCACATTATCAATTCTCAGCATTGTGTCTTTATTTGAAGCCAAATCAACCCTTGCCTGCAAAACTGCTTCCATGTGGATTGTCACAACCTCCTTCCAGTGAAATATTCTATTGCAGTTCTTGCCTCCCTGGCTACCACCCTAAAGTATATGATCTCTCTATCCCCAGTGTTGCCCCAGAAAGCTGAACCCTACTATAAGCACCCAATCCTAGTAGTTGTGCTCCTTGGCTGCTGTTGGGAATGAGTCTAATGGCCCTGAATGCCTTCTTTTCTTGCGTCACACCAGCCTCTTCTCTCTGGTCCCCTTTTTGAGTGGCTGTCCCAGTTATATACTGGGCAGCATCCTGGTAGTTTGTTTCCCCAGGATGGGAGCCAAACTTAGTTAGTTTAGCAATCTTTCTCAAATTATGGGCATTTTCAGTAGTAATTGTGCTCAAGAAGAAGGGAAAACTCTGCATGCGTGTCAACTAAATTCCCTTGAATTCTGTCACTAAAAATGGCAACCACCCTCTACTCCTGATTAGTGAATTTTGGCGTCCTAATCTGGAGCCAAGTATTTTACAGATATTGAATTATTTTCTGGGTGGCACCAGCAGAATATGGACAGACACAGTGTTTCAAAGACCACCTTTGTGACAAAATACAGACAGTAACAGTTCAAGGGGACAGCTTTTGGACTAAGTGGTGCACCTAGAACATTTCAACAAGCCATGAACACTGTTTCCTAATATCTCCTCTACAAGAAGGTTACTGTGTACTTAGATGACATAACAGTATTAAGTCCTATCATTGAACAACACCTACAAGACCTCACAGAAGTGTTCAAACAAATTTCAAAGGACCAGTTATTCATCAATGAGTCTAAGTTTCTTTTCTTCCATAAGGATGTTATCAGGGCTGGAAGATGGATTATTGATTAGAGAAAGGTCACCAAGAATTCCAGCCTTAAGACCATCCTCAAGTAACTCAGGCTTATCCAGACAGGAAAGGACAAGACAAGAAAGCAAGATAAAAGTGGATCAAAAAGATTTGAGTAGACCATATTTATTTGAGAAGTCAAGAAGGAGAATGTTGGAATATGGGAGTGAAGAGAGAATAGGAGAATTTATACACTTAGCGTTTAAAGTTTGAGATAAAGCAAGGGTAGTTAAGCAGAAATTGTGCTGGAAGGCAAGTGCTGCATTTTTAAATGGTGCAGATTATAGCTCAGTTCAAATTATCTTGTTTCAGGATTTCAGAAATGTGTTCAGCATTGAGATTGATTCACTAGATTGTGAGATACAAAACAAACAAGTGGAGAATTTCATGCATATAAAAAACGTGTTTTTACATGATTTGGGGGGCTTGAAATTGTATATTAAATCAAGGTTGTTATAAAAGCTACTTTAAAGAAGCTTCAAACTTATTTCAACAGTTTAAACACGTCAATTAAGACCAAAAAAAGCAGTTTCATGTCAGGAGGATCCTGACAGATGTGAAGATATTGGGGCATGTGATCAACAAGAAAGGAGTACTTCAGACCCTGATAAAGTTAAGGCTATCCAGGACTGGCCTCATCCTGATTGTCTTGCTTGTATTTACTTGTTTATTGGTATTATAGGCTATCATTTCCTTTTTGTTATGAACTATAGTGAAATCAATTACCCCTTGTTCAAGTTACTGGCCAACAATGTTGAATACAAGTGGAGAGAAGAATAAAAGAGAGCATTTAATAACTTTAAGGAGTACCTGATTCAGGAGTCAGTACTTGTTCATTCTGATTTTTCCTGTTTGTTTGCTATCTTTACTATACATTAGAAGAAGCTACAGTAGGAGTGCTTGCTCAAGAACACAATCAGATATACTGCCCTGTAGAGTACATCAGAAAGTCTTTCTCAGGTCCTGAGAGTTGCTACAGAATATATGACAAAGAAAAGTTGGCAGTCATCTGCACATATTCTAAAGTTAGATGCTATATTATGAGTCCTTGCACTATCTTGTTCACCAACAACCTTGCTCTTACCTTTATTCAAAGCAAGCAACAAGAGAATGACCATCACATTTTCTGGGCCATGAAAATGTCAGAGTACTTGCTAGACATCAAGCACACCCCAGGAAATAGTGATGTGTTTGCTGATGGGTTGTACAGACAAGGAGGTTATAATGTCCTGAGTGCTAAAACTGAAGTTTCTCAGTATGAACCCAAACTGCAAGCCATATGCACTCTGTTCAGCCAAGGAGAGATATTTACCAATTTTCCTTTCCTGAAGGAATGCATCTGCTAGATCACTGTTGGATCAGAACTGTACCACAGTATGAATCACAAGCTGGTTCAAGTCCCTATAATTGAAGACTGTCAACTTATCTTAATGAGGTTTGTGATAGTTTTGATCACTTTGGAGTGATTGTCATAGCAGTGCGCTTACATTAGCAATGCTAGTGGCCCAAATACTTTGATAATGTCAAGGACCATGTAGAGGCCTGTGCCCCCTTTCAGATGTTTGGCAAGGCCCACAATATTAGCAAGCCAATCAACCCAATCTTAGACAACATAATAGTTGAGGTGTGGGGCATTGACTTCTTGGGACTAATGACTATTACTGTCAGTGAGAAATAGTACATTATAGTAGCTACTAAGTATTTCACCAAGTGACCTGTTGCCAGAGCCTGTAAACTCCATGGCACTGAGACCACTGAAAGATTCCTGTATGATGATTTATTTACTATCTATGGTTCAACTGTAGCTCTACTAAGTGATCAAGGTGTTGAAACAGCAGGCTTGACCCACCAGCAAGGTTCCAAGTAAGCAGGTTTACAACCTGCAATCCAATTATCTGTTCACCTGCAGCCAAGTTAGGAAGATAACTCAAATTACTAAATACAACAACATGAATGAAAGCTGATCACTCTTGGTGGGTGACTTGTTTTGGCGCTTGACTCATTACAAGGATCAAGCCACCCCCTTCACCATCCAACTGTGTGATCAACACAATCATGTTCCTGTTATCATTGATTCACATTGACTATATAATCCATATCTCTCAATAAAGATTATCATCTAGTTTCTAAATATTTCCCCTTGTAACTCTGCTAAAACAGCACAGTTACAACATTGGTAGCACAGGTAGGTTATCCATCCTACCTTATTTTACAAAATTCCACCTGTTGCCCATATCCACCGCGGTCAACAAATACTTGATAGAATCATGTCTGGCCTCCTGCTGGACTGGACCCAATAAACCCCTGGTATGAAAATACCCAAAGGCTTCATCCTGTATCAAAACATGGTGATCCCACTCTCTGCCTTCAATACCATGTCTGCCCAAGGGTTTTTCCAGGCTACCCCCGCTATGCCTTGTCCAACCAATAAAAAATACTATGCCAGCCTACGTAGCTCAAAGACTTTGAAGCACTGCCTTGGAGCCTTTTGCAGGAGCCAACAAAAACGCTGCAACATGGATTCAATCTACTCAAAGCAAGCTAGCCCAGATGGACTGCCCACAGAGATTCTGGATTGCAGAAATCTCCATTCAACTGACGCATGACACAGGCGCCTGGTGCAACAAGTGGCACAAAGAACACACCAAAAAGAATTAAGACACCTTCAAACAAGACTTCCTGGCAAGATTTGTGCTGAAGGACACCACACTCATGATTATCTGCCAAATAAAGAACTTGACCCAGACTGGTACCATGAAGGAGCTCACCCACACCTATGAGGAACTTTGCCTACGCACTCCCTCCAATATGGCCTTTGACACCCCAGCCACTCACATCATTTATTACAACACCCTCAAGTCACACGTAATTAGCATGTGAACCTGGACCAAGTAACTAACTTGCAAAGTCTATACCACAAGGCTGAGAAAGAAGAACAGACGTCCAATGCACTTCACAAGGCACAGTCAGGGAAGAGAGAACAACCCAAGGACTCTCACCCAACTGGGCGCTCTAACAGACCACCCCCTGGGAACAATAATGGCAGTGCCATCCACAAACCCACTGGTTCAAATGGACATGGGAACAGGAATAACAGCCAATCAAACCAAACCCATTTCCATGTCACTACTATTCAAGACAACCAAGACAAGGGAAAAGCCCGGGGAGAGCACTAAGCAAGCCAAGCTCTCCCCAGACTATTCCCAACTTGCCCAACAATGCGTACCAACCAGAGGACGTGGATTAATGCCCAATGATTCAAGTACCCTTGGAAGACCCAGTACTGTACACCATTGCCAGACACCCAAATAAATTGATGTCCTACCCTTTCCAATTTTGCAGTTACACGGGCTTGGCTCTCCTAGACTTGGGCGCAGACCAAACCCTGGTCAACAGCAGCTTTGTCAACAAGTTCAAGCTAGCCACTAATCATTTGCGGATTAAAAATGTGGTTTTAGCTGATGAACATCACATTGCTGTAACATGGGAAACTTCCCCTTCTCTGTTATGCTAGAGAACCTACATTCCACCATTCAAGGTCCTGTAATTGACTTTCCAAGATTTGACATTGTACTGAGACTCAATTGGCTGCAAAAGAACAACCCCCACGTGGACTGGACAACCTTGGTATTGACCATCAAACGTGAAGGTGTCAACCACCAGATCTATCCTGACTTAATGGACCAGCTCCTGTGCAACCATGTCTTTGTGCGCATCACAGAGACCTTGGACAAACAGGAGAACCTCAAGGCAATCAACTGGGACTCTTGCCAATACAAGATTATCTATTTCAAGGACCACCAGGATACCACCATGCCGCAGGATCACAAAATTGTAGCTTGGCATCCAGAAATCTTCAAGGAGGCTCTACCCAGGTTACCACCAGAGAAACACATCCAACATTCTATCCAACTCAAAGGAGCAGTACCTAAGGCACGACACATCTACCACCTCACTCCAAACAAGGACAACATCCTGTGTGCTTACCTCAAGGAGGCATTGGAGAAAGGACTTATCCGCCCCTCACAATCTCCCTTTGGTGCTGCGGTATTCTTTGTAGCAAAGAAGGATGGTACCCTACGCCTAGTTACAGACTACTGAGCCCTAAACAAAGTTACCATCAAGAATTATTACCCACTACCACTCATTGACAATCTCTTTGATGCCTTGGGTGGCGCCACAGTCTTCTCCAAGATTGATCTTACAGCAGGTTATAACCTGATCTGCATCAAGGAGGAAGACATTCTCAAAACAGCCTTCTGCACTAAATACAGTTCATACAAGTGTGTGGTGCTCAACTTTGGCATGACCAATGTCCCGTCAACCTTTGTAACCTTCATGAACAAGGTGTTTGCTCCCCACATTGGCAAGTATGCCCTGGTTTACTTGGACAACGTCATTGTTTATAGTCTGTCATTAGAATAGCAATACAAGGATCTGGAGGTAGTCTTTGCCACCCTAGCACATCATAAGCTGCTAGCCAAACCTTCCAAGTGCCAGTTCTTCCGCAAACAACTACCCTTCTTGGGAAACATAGTTTTAAAAGACAGCATTAAACCTGAAAGAAGGAAAATCCAGGCCATTTGCAAATGCCTTGCCCAAAGATAAGTCAGAACTCTGCACCTTCCTGGGCATGGTTGCTTATGTATGACAATTCATACCCAACTGCAGCGTCCTGACTGCTCCTCTATCTGCCATAACTGGCGCCAAATCCAAATTTTTATGGACCCCCAACATGATATTTGTTTCCAGCACCTCAAAGAGAAACTCACAACAGCACCCATCCTCCAATACCCCAAACATGATGAGGAATACCAAATGGAAAAAGACGCCTCCAATGCATCTATTGGTGGAGTACTACAAATCAAGAACAATGCTGGTGACTTCCTCCCCGTGGCCTACAAATCACGCAAACTGACAGACAGCAAATGCTGATACCCTATACACAACAAGGAGTTGTTGGAAATTGTGCACTGCCTAGTCAAATGATGTTGCTACTTGGAGCAACAAGAAGAGTTCAGTGCCTTGACAGACCACAAGTCACTCATCTACTTCAAGACCCAAGCAAATCTATCCCGCAGACAAGCCAGATGGATGGAGCTTTTGGAAAGATTCAACATGCTTATACAGTACAAGCCAGGCCCAGAGTTGGCCATGACCAATGCATTGTCTTGATTATATGCCAGGGCCACGAGAGATGAAAATGGACTCAACCCAGATTGGCCTCTCCTGGTACTACGTACCAAAGATGAAGGCTTCCCCCTGGTACAACAGATATCACTAAGGAGACTGTTATCAAAAACAAACACCTATTCACCAACGTCTATGGAACCCTACACCAAAAAAATGTCTGATGGAGCAACCATACCATACATTACCACACACCAGTGAGTTGATACCATCCTGCGCTATCACAGAGACCTTGGCCATACAAAGAGTTGAAACCTTTACAAGTTTCTAAAACACAAGGACTGGTGGCTGACCTTATATTGAGACGTTCAAGAAGTCTTGGATCAGTGTGAGGTGTGTGAAAAGTTTGCAAAGAGTGAAACTCCCCCAAGTCTGTATTACCCATTTGCACACAATTACCATTTAAGGTATGGGCTCTGGATATCATGGGACCCATGCCAGGAAAACATAACAACAAAAAGTACATTATTACTGCCATCAACTTTGCCACACACTGGCCAGTAGCCCAAGCAGTTAAAACACATACCAGTAACAATGTACAACACTTCATAGGAAAGGAAATCATCAGCAAGTTTGGAAAGCCAGAGCTCCTGATAACCAACGGAGGAAAATAATTGACCTCTGAAAAGACCAAAATATATCTTACCAAGAATGGAGTACAACACACGGTGATAATACCCTACCATCCTCATGTCAATGGTTGCGTGAATTGGCTAAATGGCAGCCTCATGCAAGCCTTGGCCAAGCTCACTGCTGGGAGACCTGAGGACTGGTACAAGAAGCTATTGACTGCATTACTCGTATGCTGGACCCGCGTGAACAGATCCACCAGTAAAAGCCCCTTTGAGTTAGTTTATGGAACACAACCCAATATCATCCAGGCACTATCAGGACCTAAGCTTGAGATACCAAACAAAGTTCCCCCTGCTAAGATCCCCAGGTTATACAAGCCAATAGCAACCAGGCAGAAAGAGAAGAGAAGCGCTTGCAAAAGACTTTTGTCCCCATCAAGGACAGACACAAAGTTGGCGACAAAGTTTGGGTCATGAATGTTGACAAGAGTAAACTAAAACAAGAGAAAGTGGGCCCTGATATTATCCTAAAGATAAATGACAAAAACACTTACCTCGTGCAAGGGCTTGGGAAGCGCAGATAGGACAAGGTCCTCCACCATGATTGCCTCAGGCCTTGCAAGGCCAGACAAAGACAACATGAGACCGTGTTACCCACCACCAAACAACAGTTAGTCCAGCATGGCCCCTGGGCTCCCAACAACCTCCCTGACAACCTGCCTCCAGAGGAGGCCAACTCTCAGCCGGGGGGGTGTTGAAACAGCAGGCTTGACCTACCAGCAAGGTTCTGAGTAAGCAGGTTCACAAACCGCAATCCAATTATCTGTCCACCTGCATCCAAGTTAGGAATACAACTTGAATTATCAAATACAACAACATTAACAAAAGCTGATCACTCTTGGTGGGTGACTTGTTTTGGCGCTTGAATCATTACAAGGATCAAGCCACCCCCTTCACCATCCAACTGTGTGATCAACATAATCATGTTCCTGTTATCCTTGATTCACATTGACTATATAATCCATATCTCTCAATAAAGATTATCATCTAGTTTCTAAATATTTTTCCCCTTGTAACTCTTCTAAAACAGCACAGTTACAACAAAGGGAATAATTTATGCGGCAATCTGGTGAATTCTTTCAGTGAAAAGGTTTTTGTTCATCATAAGCTTACTAATGCTTACAGCCATTAACGCAACAATCTTATAGAACAATTCAACCAGACTCTTATTTGTAGCTTGGAGCACCTGTCCATGAATTATTCTATACACTGGGATGTTTATCTACCTGCTGCCCTGTGGCCCTACAGATCTAAGATTCATTTTGTGTTGAATTTCAAACCACATGAGATGCTATTTGGAGTTGCCATCTGTTGGGATTTTTGATCAAGAAATGATCCCAATCATGACAGAGCTTGCATATTAGAGTCTCAACAGCCACCTCCATAAATTAACAGTGTAAAAATCAATGGTGCCAATCATGACAGAGCTCTCAGATATAGATTACAGCAGCTTAATACCATAAATTAGTGATATAAAATATATGTATACTGGACCAGCAGCAGTCTGCTGACTTGAACCATAGATCAGCCAATGATAAGCGTTGTTTCAGAGCTTAGTTGATACATGATTTGCTGCCGCGCCACTTGGGAAAAGTTGCAGGCGCCACCCAACTATTACCCTAGGCGCCAAACTAATTATACGCCAGGCGCCAAAGCCCCACACTAATTTACCATCAAGCGCCAAGGCGCTGGGTTTGATTCCTCATAATCTGGAATTCTCATATTAATCATATTATTAAGCATTGAACCTGAAGTATGTCCAGGATAGAAGGAAGTGATTCTGAAGCTACTAAACTAATCCATGCCAGCAAGGGTCACCTGTGCTGGGTGAAGATGAATATATTCTATTGGTTGACATGCAATAAGTGCCAAACCTAGATAACTGATTACCCAAAATAAGGGCGTGTTAGAATGTCCAGAAGACATTTCTAGCAGCCCAGGGATTAATCTTTGAGAAGGTATAAGAAGAATTAATCAATTACAATAAAATCATCTTTTAATCTGTAAGTACTTCTGTGTGTTCAGGAGCCATTTTTTGACAATAATTATGTTTCCATTTGATTTCAGCTCTTCTGATACAATACTACTCATATCCTCACATATGACTGTATTCAAGCAAATGCCCTGTGCCCTATAATATCAAATAATTGTGGTGCTATACTGCAAAAGGCGCAACACCATATGTAATTTGGATTTCAACAACATCAAAGGTGATGAGGTGGCCATGAGTGAAACCCGCCTTGAAGGTCAGACCAATTTCAAGCGTGCTGCTGAAGAAATGATAGCCAAAGCCAAACTCAACCCTGGTCCTGATCAAATCCCCATTGGAGCTAAAGTTCTAGTTTCAAGAATTCAGTTCCTCAATCTCTCCCAAAAAATCCCTTCCTAAATGGTCTGATCCCTAAAAGGTTGTTGGATATTCCAGCAATAATAACTATTGACTAGTAGATGTAGACACTCAAGCAATTGATAATGTGATCAATTAAAACCCAATTAAGCCTTTTCACTGTAACAATTGATAGAGGGAAAAGTGTGATGTGATTGTTGATCACTGTCAAATTGGTTGGAACCAACTTCAAAATTTCATTTATTCCTGTTACAGATCCATCATGTCCATCACATGCACTAGCATGTAAATCCCCATATTTCCTCATAACTACCACTATATTGAAGGCCGTATAAAGCCACTTATTTCCCAATAAACAAATGTTCTTTTTCTTTAAATACTGGGTTTCACTTATTCTTGCCCATCCTGGTATACTCCAGATTATCCAAGAGAACACAAGCTGAACTAGAGAGAGGGGTCTTTGACAAAGGATCAAAATTTGAGCCTGCCTTATCTATTTTACACGCTTTATTGAAGCAATGTAATAACATCCAATCATATAAAGGAATCTTAAACAATTGTTGATTACTTTCTAATTTTAATCCACACATTCTGAAGTTGGATAAGCTATGCAAATAAGCCACTTTGCAATGGTTGTATTAGTTGAATCATGATTTAAACCCCAATAAATGATATACATATTTATTAAAGTTTGAGTGGCTTATATTATCATTTTACATAATTTAGACCACACTCCACCGAATTCAACCTTTGTACTTTCAAAGATGTATGTAAGGAGTGTAAGTATGAGCCAAATCAAGCTTTTGGCTTGGCAATCAAATTAAATTTAAAGATGATTAAAAATAAGTCCAGTTGAGTCCCTTGCGGCTTGAGCCCACCCAAGGTGATATTACAGACAGACTCACACATATATTAATTTAGTATGCCATGGTTCAAACAGGAACCAATTTTTTCAAATTTCTTAACGGAGAAAGTAATGCCCTACCGGGAACAAATGTTGCATTTTTTCAGGATTTTAAAGTTAATATAGGATGCGAATAAAATCGAGTGGGTAAATGAAGTGTTAAAGATTAATAGTGCATTAAGGATATCAGGTCAAGAAGAAAGCACCATGCCTTGAATACGATAATTTACAATAATGGGTATTAAGATGGAAGCTATTCGGTTCAATAACATGTATACAAATTTATTTAACAGCAACAACATCCAAGCCCGTGAAAGTGGCTTTAATCGAAAAAGATACAACTTTAGATCAATTAATATATCTAGCAGCTTTGAGAGCACCAGAAGCTGTAGTACTCGCCAGTCATATCGTTGGTAGAAGCCTTGATCCTGTGACCAGCATCAGAGGTGAGGGAAGCAAGAGTATCTGTGACATCGGCAGTTGCAGAAATAGTTACAGCGGCATCGGCAATGTCGGCACTAATAGCTCGTTCAGCACTAGGCACCAGACCAGCATTGACAGGAATAAGGGAGAAAAGGAAGTGAAAGTACTGCATATTCGAATTCGTTGCCATCGGGCCTATTTATGGCTTCTCTAATGAGGCGCAGCACTGCTCCTGATTTCATCACACTTTTTTAATAAAATGGTGAACTTGTAATACTTCTGCGAGTTACTGTGATCGACACCCTTATAGAAAGATCTGCTTTCAGGATCAACAGGTCGTATTCCTTTAAATTTCACGTGAATAATATGATTAGCTATTTATCAAGTGTTTAAAAATTTATTAATATATATTGAGCTGCCATTTCATTTATATTCAAACAACACGCTTTATTAAAAAGCATTGAGTTTAAGAAGCCACAGTATATTTTAAAATTTATTAGGTGGGAAAATCGACAGAGCCCCGGAATGTTGAAACATTACATGACAAAAAGCGCAGGCAACCGCCACTAACAGTGCTTTTTGGCGTGATTGAAGTCGCATTGAATAATGTATAATATCTCTATTCATTTAAAATATTAATCTACGAAATATTGTTAATATAAATAGATAATATATATTCATACTCAATAAATTGAAATAAATCAAAGAATAATCAAGAGCTTAGAACCAAGTATTATCTGAATTTTGCTCCAAACATCAAATCGATGATTAATTTGGGCTGCTCCCGAAAGAAAGTTTCAATTTAAAGGCTGCAACAAATATTTCTTAATTTTTAAAACAACTAAAATAGTATGTTTTTAAATGAATTCTGATAAAGACATCAGGGTTGAAAATATGAAACCAGCTTTAAGAAATAATAAATCTATATTGCACTTATCACCTGCTTGTACTGCAACATTATATCTAAACAAGAATTCAAAAGTTTGCTGCCATGATTTTGATTTTCAGGAAATTAGCAAGTAAGATTTTTTAGGAGAGGTAAATGTTCCTGATAAATGAAGTAATGGCTTTTATAGATAAATTTTCTGCCGCATTTCCCCCAAGTAGGTATAAGAGTGTCACAACATCTATAATTACTCTCTTTCAGGAAACCAGGTGTACTGTGCTGTACCATTGGGTGGAGAAGAAGCAGAGGAAGGTACAGTCACGTCCCACCAGATGATGGGATCTAACTTTACTAAGTAGGAAAGTGCTTTCCTGGCCACAGACCATAGGCCAGCTACTGGTAAGGCAGAGTCAATCAATCCTATGAGTACTAGATAAAGCACCTCAAGGAACTGACTACTCTGACCAGTAGTGTTGGGGATGGTGGGGGAGGTACAGTTGGTTTGGGTGTCAGAGAGATCAATGGAAACCAGATAGAAAGAAGGATTGATATACTTTCCTTAAATATGAGAGAATATACAGTGATATTCTTTCTGTTGCAGACTAGATGGTATGGTTCCTTGGAGTGTCTGTTCAAGTGTACTAAAGTAAGCCTTCCAAGATACACTGTTTGTGGTTGGTATTGGGTGGGTATTTAGAAAGCGCACATGACCAAATGGGAGTTGGGGGCAGTAGTAGGCAGGCACTTCTGGGTCTCCTGTGGGGGCTTGGTAGTCTACTCCTGGTTGAGAATATCAGTCTCTGGGAAATTGTGGACAAAAGAGTACAAGAAGCAAATAGTGTAAAATTTCAACAAACCAAAGGTTAACAACAAGGATTTATTTAAAAAAATGACAATAACCACATTCAATGGCTTCCTTGATCTTTTATAGAAACTTAACTGCAGGTGCCTCTTCTTATCTTCTCTTGCTATCTGGGTGACATGTTTGTGCATCAAGATCTCTGTCATTTGATTAGGAGGTAAGTTGCAAGGCATCTTCATCATTGATCATGAAAGTTTGGCATTCAATGGCTGATCTTTTCCTGGCTGGCTATTGGTTGTTAAAGGGTGGTCTTCAGATGTCATGTGGGTGCTGCCAATTCAATTGCTAAATTTGGCCTGGTCCAAAAAACCCTGACAGCTTGGGTTACATTATTCCTCAACCAGTTCCCACTTGGGACCCCCAAATTACTAAATAGATTGGGGGCACAGAAGATGTAACTGAGCAGCTAAAAATAGACTTCTCAGTGTGCCTGACCCCCAAGGCCTCAGTGTAGCTTTTGAGGCCTAGACAGGGGCCCAACAGCTCAAGTATGGCATAAATTGCTCACACCTATCTTTTTATGTATAACAAAAACAAGAACAGGTGTGACCCTGCTGCTTGCAGCCCCCACCTGGTGGTGAGGTTGTTACAAATTAACCAGTTATAGTTCAGTATTTAGATTGGGGAAGACAACAGTCCAATAGAAAAGCAATAATAGTAATAAGATAATGTTTATTTAGAGAATAATATGGTTATATAGTATATCAAAAAGCCACAGATCCATCAGGGGATGGCATAGTGGGAAGTTCCATTTAAGGTTTGGAGCCAAGGAATAACTTGTGCGGGAATCAGCAAGTCAAATTAGCAGCGCTCCTAATTAGGATGAAATACCTGCCATTTGACATTGCCATCAGATTAATCCATAATGTTAGATACATCAAGGGGTGGCTCATTGAGCGCCCCCTGTGTATTGTAAGATACGTTAACAGGTAAGTCTGGAAACTTGGTTGCAACACTCCTCTTGCCCCCTGTTTGTTGTCAGGCACCAGGACTGGAGCCTGTGAAAAGCCTGGGAAGGTCCACACAAAGAGTCTTTGTTTGGGAATGGCACAGCAGCGGTGCAAGCAATTGTGATGGAGGGTATTGGTGTTTTTTTGGGCGTCTCCAAGATGATAGGTGTGGTTGTTGTAGACAGCAGCTATCTTGAAGATTCTGAGATGATTTGGTTATAGTTTGGCAGAGTTGGGATTAAGGCGTAGACAGGATCACCCACAGAATACCTTGCTTTGAAGTGCTTAGTCCCCCTGTGGGGTTCCTGTCCACCAGTCCCCAAAGTGTGTCCTGGATCATAGCCAGGGACCAGCAAAAAGGGGTTGTCATTCTCTAGTAAGAGAAAATGTATCTCAGAAATATGTATAGGGCCAAAATGGGCTTTTATTTACTCTCAGAAGGAAGATCCCCTTAGAAACCTTCTGGTATATGGCCCAGGGGGTCAAGGAAACAATATGGGGTTGCCAATACTTGGAGTCCTCTAACAATATCTTAGACTCCTTGTACTTGGTCTTAGACTCCTGTACTTTAGTTTTGGACTTCTTCTCCTTAAACTTGGACTTCTGCGCCTTAGAATTAGACTCCTGGGCCACGCTTAGGATCCAGCTCCTTAATTTTGGGCTTCTGCTCTGTTATCTTGGACTTCAGCTCTCTTTATAGCTCTAGTGGCCTTGTTATTCTACTTTTACCAGTCCAACCAAGCTCCTGCTGGAGATCAAAAGGCTTCCAAAAACCTTTCAGCAGCAACTTAAAAGACCCAGAAAAACCTCTTTCAAAGACCCAGAAAGACCCTGTAACTTTCCAGCTAGCTACCTTCTTATAATGTCCTTTTCCCAACGGTTCTGCCTTCAAAATAGCTTTCTTCACAAGCTTAAACGATTGTTCCTCACTTTTTCCTATAATAACTTAAGCTTATATACTTACTTTCTCAAAAGCTTAAAGTATTAATTCACTATTTCCTCACTTATACTTTAAGCTTTTGGCTTCTAACCAATCATTTTCATCAGGAAGCCTTCCAGGACTCAACCAATGAATTCAGAGCTCAGAAATAGACCATTTCTGAAGTTCCACCGGGATTCAACTAAGAAATCAATTTCCATTGCTCAAATTGACAACTCTTCACGCACCAAAGCGTTAATTGGTTCACTATTCCAGTACCAGTCTACCCTGCATTCAACCTAAACCAATTTAAATAGTAGAATACTATTTAAACTGTTCTTTTGGACCTCTTCAACGTTTCCCCCCATATATTTGCAATTATAGTAAAATCTAAGGAAACATCCCACCAAAACAACTTTGTATCCAGCTCTTATAGCAACATACCTTCCTCTATCCGAGGAACTTAATAAATAAATCTCTTACCCACACTTCTATCCACATTCCTTCTTGAGTTTACTACTAAACCAAGGAAAAACATTCCACATTTTACCACCTTGGAAAATCAATTTGGTAAAATCTTGGCTCATTTCTCCAGACCACCAGTTCTTCATCATCATGTTCTGGTCCTTCAACCAGCTCATGTATCATGATCAGCCAATCCTGCATCATGATCTTTCAGTCCTTCAGCTTATTCTCACTAGGAACCACCTTGGTTCCACCTGCACAAAGAGCCCTTTTTGATTCCAAACTTCAATATGAACCAACAGTCTCTCAACTAGTCTTCACTGTGATCAAACAGTCCTTCTTTATAGTCTTATCTGCTGATTCTGTGAACCATCTTGGTTGTTTATCTCATTCCCCGTTACCAGAACCTGTAGACCCAGGCATGAGTCTACATTGAACTGGCGTTTAACTGGGCCCTTGCAAGTGGCAATCCACTTAGGCCATTCAGCCATAGATCAATGTCTATGTGTTTTTTACTCACCCAGGTGATTAAATCTGGGCTTTCAGTGCAAATTAATCAGCTTCACTTCCCAGAGGCCTGATCACACCAAGTTCTGCAGCTGCTTCCCTAAGCAAACTGCCTTGGTGACACCTCTGAGCAAATCTATGCCCTCCAATACTCACTTTATGTTCTCCCCAAAGCTCCCATAGGGGCATGAACAAGGATACCCTACCAGTCTGTTAGGTAGGATGCTTGCTCACAGACCTCCTGTAAGCGTATCAGGGTACGTAGAGCCCTCAGAGCTCTTCCCCTCCCTGGAAGCCTGTGCTACCCACTAGGGTCTAAGCATCCTCCAGCCTGAGCAGTACACGCTACCCATCAGGCTGGATCACTCCCCATCCCAAACAGACAAAGTTCCCTATTGAGCCATCTCATTCTTCACCCCAAGCAGCCACAGTTCCCTGCTGGGTGAAGACCTCTAGCCCACAGCAGCCAATATCTTCTGCTGGGTGGAGACAACATCTGCCTCTAGTAGTCTTTACACCTACTAGCTAGGCCTTACCTTCCCTAGTAGCCATCATTCTCTACTAGGCCTCTACCTTCAACAATCAACCAAATCTTTATGTGGCCAACATTAGCCCCGCCTGCAAACCACCAAACATGTGGACTGTCACCCCCCTTGATTGGCTCTTGCTCTATGTTGCAATCTTTGGCACGCCATTGACTCAGGGAGGGGGTAGTTACAAGGGGAGTGTGGGGTTCCTGTTCATCAGTCCCCAATGTGTGTCATGGGTCATAGCCAGAGACCAACTGGAAGGAGTTGCCATTCCCTAGTAGTAGTAGGTGGCTTGTTAGAAGTCTCTTGTACTTGGTCTGCATTACTGCAAACTCTTCCAATACTTTCCCTATCACTAGATGGGCATCCCCATCATGCACTTTTACTTCAGCTAGTGCTAGTCCCTCTGTGGGCCTGTACAAATCCTTCAATTACCTAGTAAACTCATTCCAAATAAACTCTCTTCCCCTATCTGTCATCTCAAGGTGTCTAGTTAATCTCTCCCGCTCCTCCTGGGAAGACTTACAAGTGGTGAACCTTCAACAACTTTTGTGGTAGGTGGCTTCCTCCCATTGTCCAGGATAAAAGATGTAGAGCAATTGACTCATAGGGTCTATCTTTACTACTGAAAATTTGAGCAGGGGTTGAAATAGGCTTTTATTCACTTTCAGAAGGAAGATCCCCTTATAAACCATCTGTTATATGGCCTGGGTATCTGGGAAACAATATAGATGTGCCAATACTTGGATTCCTCCAACAATTTCTTGGACTCCTTGTACTTGGTCTTAGACTCCTGCACCTTAGTCTTGGGCTCCTGCACCTTAGTCCCAGACTCCTGCTTCTTGCTCAACTTTGGCACTTTATCTTAAGCCTCAGCTCCTTAACCATGGGCTCCTGCTCCTTTATCTTGGTCTCTAGCTTTCTGTTTAGCTATAGTGGCTTCTTATTTCACTTGATTCAGTCCCTAAAAAGTCTCAGATTGAACTCCCTTTTATAGCTCCTTGTTTCAGTCCTTATTTTCTCTCAGATCTCTAGTTTTCCAGGATTAAACTATCCAATTTTTCCTGCTCTATAATAAATTAAACCTTTTAATTTACTTCAGTCAATTAAAACCCTGCTTTTTATTCTCAATTATCTCATTTTTAGGCTTAAACTATTCATTTAAAGCCCTTAAAACAGTGATCAAACAAGCTTTGAACTGCAGCCAATCATATGCCCAGATTCAACTATCCTGCCAAAACGTTTACCCAAATGACTCCCTCTTGACCCTGGTTCAAGCCCAGCACTGTCTTTCTCTGGATAAACAACAGCTCTGTGTTTTGAAAAAATTTGCTGTGACTCCTGTCATGCTTCTCCGGCAAAACTTGAGCTCTTACACATATGTTTACTTAAAGGATTTTCAAACCCTTAATTCTTCAACGTTTCTCTGAGTTTTCCATGTTTCTTCACCATTTTAGCACTTCAAACTCGCCTGTTGCTTGCTTCTTGCCTTTCTTAACCATTTTGGCAAAATTTCAGCCTTTGTCCTGTCAAGTATATAATTCTGGGAAGTATAATAAATGAGATAAAGGGGGAAATTAAGAAGATAATGATACTTTATTTTATATGAATATATGGTATTATATAGTATCATGGTAAGCCACATATTGTCCATGTATAACATGGCAATCATGGGGCTTATCTGAGTAATGTTCCTCTTAAGTCACAAGGCTTGTTTAAGTTGTGTTCTGCTCAGGATCTGGAATGTTTGATCCTGTGATAGATGGCTGAATGATAGTAGTGCCATCAACTTGGTGCTTAGTCAGGGAATCATTTAGTGAGTCACTCAGGGAATCAATTTACCAGGAGGGAGTAATCAAAGATGTTACAACATCTCCCCCTGGGGTGCTGGAAGGTGGAACCTTAGGAATTTTTTTAGAGTGTCAGGGATACAGGCTTGGTACTGATCTAGTTTGGCGTTGGGTACAGGGAGCCTGGAAGTTTGTTGAGCTGTTCTTGCTTTACACAGGCAGAGGCAATTATGGTGCATGTATTTTAGTTCAGTTTGAGCACCAATTCCCTTGATGAGGTAGGTATTGTTGGGCTTGGCCTCCATGACAATGCCTGGTCATTGTAACCATGGGTCCAACTTGTGCTGATTGTGGTTAACAACCCAAATCTTGTCCCTGACTTGGAATTTTTCCTGCTATAGTGGGATTGCTTCTCTCTCAACTCTTTTTTGTTCCATGTCTTCCTGGTATTGTCTAGAGCACTGTAAGTTGGTTTCACTGTCATCTGACACTTTCTTGAGCAGAGGTAATTGTGGTCCTGTGGTAGTACTAACAAGGGCATCCTTCTGCCCATAGACAAGTTTGCACAGGCTTTTGCCCGTGTTACAATTGACTTATTTTCTGCATACCATGAGTGCAGTTGGTAACATGTCAACTAAGGCTTTTGGATTGTTAGCAGATAACTTACTGAGGGCTTCCACTAGCAAGATTTTTAGTTGTTCTACTCTTCCATTTTCTTGTGGGTGATAGAGACAGGCTGTTATGTGTTTTATTCTATTCTTGGCAAGATAGATATTGGTGTCAATGGCTTTAAGTTCAGTTCCTCCATCTGTGATCAAGAGGTCAGGTTTCCCAAACTTAGCTATGATCTCTTTGCCAATAAATCTTCTCACACCATTGCCTTTGTGTTCTTTTGTAGCTTGGGCTACATGCCGCCTGGTTGCATAGTCAATAGTTGTTATAATGTACTTTTTGCCTTTGTTATTTCCAGGCATTTGTCCTACAATATCCAGTGACCACACATTGAAGGGTTGTGTGATTGACACTAGTAGTACTGATTTGGGCGGTGCCTTGGATTATATGTACTTCTCACAGACCTTGCATTGCTCCAGTACTTTCTTGATATCATCCAGCATGTTGGGCCACCAGTAGTGTGTATTGAGATATTCATGCAAGTTCTGGCTATGGGTGTGTCCCAGATCTCTGTGGTATCAAAGGATTGTGTCAATCTTTTGCATTGACGGGACGTAGAGTACAGTGTCACCACTTGGAAGTATTTGGTGTAGCATGACATATACGTTTTTGAACAGATGTTTGTCCTTGAGGACTTTCTCTTGGATGTACAATGGTGTGCCAGGTGGGAGCCCTTCTGGGAGATTCCCCATGATTAACATGGATCAATTGGGATCCCCATCAGTGTGTAGAACATGTTTATTGTATAGCCTTGATGGGGTGTCTGCAGTAAACATTTTCTTGCCTGGCTTGTATTCAATTTACATGGGGTACCTTTGTATAAGGCTCATCCATTCAGCTTGTCTTCTTTATATGTGTTGTTGTGTTTTGAAAAATATCAATGACTTGTGGTTGGTTAGCACTTTGAATATTTGTACCCCTTTTAGATAAAAATTCTACCCCATGAGACAGTAAAAAATAGCTACCTGTTCTTTGTCATGTATTGAATATCTTTGTTCACCATCAGACAGCTTTCTTGACTCATATTCTATAGGGAGGAAGTCTTTTTCTGAAGTTTGAATTTGGAGTACTCCTCCTATGGTATAATTGGATGTGTCAGTTTCCAGCTTGTATACTCCTTCACAATTTAGATATTGGAGGATAGGGATGGTGACCATGTGCTCTTTTAGTTGTTGGAAGTGTTGGTCTCTTAGTGGTGTCCATAAGAATTTGGTTGTCTTGCCTGTGATTGCAGACAGGGGGCAGTCAGGGCACCCTAATCAGGAATGATTGCCTAATGTACACTACCATACCCAGGAAGGTACAAAGCTCACTCTTATTTCTTGGTGCTGGCATTTTAGTTATAGCTTGTATCTTTTCTGGGTCTGGTTTGATTCTGTCCTTGCTAATAATTTTTCCAAGGAATGGGAGTTCAGACAAGAAGAAGTTGCACTTTGAAGGCTTGGCAACAAGTTGGTTTTCTTTAAGGATGTGGAGGACCAGACAAACATCTTCCAGGTGTTGTGTTACTGTTGGACTGTATATGATTATGTTGTCTAGGTAGATAATTGCTCTTTATATGATGTGCTCCTTAAAAACCTCATTCATGAAGGTCACAAAAGTACTGGGAGTGTTTTTTATACCAAAATTTAAGATAACACATTCAAAGGATCCATATTTGGTTCTGAATGCAGTCTTTGGGATATCTTCTGGTTTCAAGCAAATTTGGTGATAGCCTGCTGTCAAGTCAATTTTTGTGAAGACTTGGGACCCCCCAGGGCATCAAAAAGGTCATCAATCAGGGGAAGTGGAACCTGTTCTTAATTGTGGCCTTGTTAAGCACCCTGTAGTCTGTGACTAGGCGGAGTCCTATATCCTTTTTTGCCACAAAGAAGATGGCTGCGCCAAAAGGTGATTTGGAAAGTTGAATGAGGCCTTTCTCAAGGGCTTTGTCAAGGTAAGCCTTTAAAGTATTGTCCTCCTGAGGTGTGAGGCATTAAATGGGATGTGCCTTGGGGACTTTATCCTTGAGTTAGATGGTGTGTTGTATATGCTTCTTGGGTGGCAGTCCTGGAAGGGCCTCTTTGAAGATATCTGGGTGTCAGATCACTATCTCTCAATCTTGAGGGGTGGCAGTGTCCTGCTGGTCCTTGAAGTGTATGGCTTTGTACTGGCAGGAGTCCCAATCAATTGCCTTCAGGTTATCATTTTCTTCTTGTGTATCTGTAATGTATATAAACACATGGTCTCAAAAAATTTGATCAACTGTGTCAGGGTAAATTTGGTGGTTGACTCCCTCTCATTTGATTTTCAACACAGAAGTGGCCCAGTCCACGTGGAGGTTGTTATTTTGTAGCCATTCCAAGCCAAGTACCATGTCAAATCTGGGGAAGTCTATGCCGGGTCCTTGGATGATGAAGTGAAGGATTTCCAGCGTGGTAGAGAAATGGGCATTTTCTTGTGTAACAGTGTTGTGATTTTCATCAGCTAAAACCATGTTCTTAATCCACAAAGGATTAGTGACTAGCTTGAACTTGTTCACAAATTTTCTGTTAATAAGGGTAAAATCTGCACCTGAATCCAGGAGTGCTGAATCTGTGTAACTTTGAAATCAGAAATAATAAGACATCAATTTATTGGGATGTCTGACAATCGTGTAAAGTAATTGATCTCCTGAATAAACCTAGATCTTTTGACATTGATCCACATCCTTCATATGGTACTTATCATTTGGAGAGGAATAAGGTTGACAGGGAGAGCTTGGCTTGCTTATTGCTATACCCAGGCTTTTCCCTCATCCTGTTTGCCTTGGGTGGTAGTGATTCTGAAATATGTGCAGCTGAATTGGCCATTGTTCTTGTTATGATGAGTATTGGGTGTTTCATGCTTATTGCTGTTGTTAGGCAGAGAGCAACTGGAACAACCTGGGGGATGAGAGTATTTTGACCTCTCTCTTCCCAGTCTGTGCTTTGTGGAGCACATTATAGGTTTGCTCCTCTTTTTCTGCTTCATAGTACAGACTTTGGAGGTTAGTCACTTGATCCAAGTTGATATGTCTCATTATGTGAGGTTTAAACATGTTGTAATACATGAGGTGTGTGGCAGGGCTATCAAAGGACATCATGGAGAAAGTGTTTAGGCGCAAATCTCTGTAGGATCTTGTTAAATCTTTCACTATACCAGTTTGTGACAAGTTTTTTTTTTAATTTACAGATGAGTATGTGTGATGTGTCTTTCATCACAAACCTGGCCAAGAAGTCCTGTTTGAAGGTCTCCCAGTCCTTCTTGGTATGGTTCTCATGACACTAATTACACTAGATGCCCACATCATGGGTCAGGCAAATAGAGATATCTGCAATCCAGAAGCAAGCTGGGTGCTCCATATGTGTTAACTTGTTCTGGGAAGACTGAATCCACACTGTGGCTTGTTGTTGACTCCTGCAAACAACTCCAAGGCCAAACTACAAGGCTGCTGGGTTACTTGAGCAGGCACAATACTTTCCATGGGTAGCAGTTTCTTACTATTGATTAGCAAGGTAGAATCACATTCCCAGAATTTGATCCTCAGACCCCTGTAAGCCACCAGCCCACACTTTTTGGGCTCAAACAAGAAGTAGATCTGACTTTGGATAAGCCTCTGAGACCCACCAGTGGTGTAACTTCTACAATCAAACACTGCCTATTGGGGAATTCCCTTAGCCCAGTCAATGAGATCAATAATGTTGAGCAACTTGTGTTATTGCTGGTATGTTTAAAGCTACAGATAGATGTTAGCCTTACCAATGTACTCTTCCTAATCCTATGCAAGAGCACTACAGACTACAATAGAGTAGAACTTTAAAGATAATTACATTTATTGAAACTGGAGTACAATCTAGCCAGCGGCTGCAATCTATCCAGGTGTAACTAAGAACTTATTTTTGTCCTTTCAGGCGTCTATATCAATATATACTGCAACAACCCTTGTTCTTGTCCTTTCAGACAGTTCTCAGTGGCTACCTTTGCAATATATCTATCTTTGCTAGTTGCGCCTATCCTGATTGGCTATCCTTGGCACGTGTGTTGCTACTGGCCTTTGCAGGCGTACATGGCACTTCAGCTACAGCCTACGCTCTTCTTGAGCTAGCCTACTGTCCTTTATTAATTGGCTGTATCTTACACGCCTATTATTGCGCTGGGAAACTACGCCATATTTAGTTGACAATTATAAATGGTCCTTAGTCTGTCTTCTAGTATTGAAAGGTGAAATTTCGGTATTCCATTTGTAGGGCTTAATCAGTGATCCTTTCTGGCTGGCAAGTCTTCTGCTTATTAATGCAACAGGTCAAATTGAGGATTATATGCCGTATAATAGCAGACTTGATCCAGTATTGACCTGTGAATTATCTGCTGTGTAATGCTGACCCAAACTGATAAGAAACCTGATTATACACTGTGTAGCTCTGATCCAAACTTGGTATTTCCTGATCTTTTGCCTATCACTTGTTTGTTATGATCATATACGCCCATCAGGCTGGGTGGGGCTGAGTTGATACAACGTCCAGCAGGATGAAATGAGCAATATACAATTGATGATTTAGTGATTACACGGCGTGTAATCAATGATAAACACTATATTGGCTAATGTTTATACGGCGTATAATTGTTACATCAATTATAATAAAGCAATTAATATACAGTGTATAATCATGACACATATAGAAATGATAATCAAGTGATAATATGGCATATAATTGCAACATCTATTATAATAAACTAACAATTACACAGCATGTAACTGCCATATTCACTATAATATATTAGTGATTATACAGCGTATAATTACTAACTCAATATAATGATAACCAAGTGATAATACGGGGTGTAACTGATTAAGATCTGCATGCAATGATTAGCCTGATCATTTGTGGTCAATTAGCCTAATCTCACAAACAACCTGAATGATATCCCTACAACCTCCTGGGCTACTGCTAATGAGACACCACCTTCATTACCCCAAGACCAAGGCCCAAAAAAAGATGACAAATTCATTGTCTCAAAAGTGGAATTCAAGATTCTCTTCCCCAACCCAGCCAATGAGAATTGACAATTTTGGGCACCCCAGAAATATGCAAACCCTGGTATATGCCACCCCTCAGGCCACAAGAAATTTCAAAAATTTCCCAAGTTTGATGAGCATACTTATACCCTGGAGATACTGGTAAGATGCTCATTGCCATCCTTACAATAAAGTGTTATGAAGCTTTTTTGGTTCAATCAGGTTATACCTTACCTCTTTTTAGTACTTTATAATATAAATTTTGATCTCTCTGGCCTTGTCCCTGCATTCAACCATTCCTAAGAAACTATATACCATCTTCTCAAGTTATACTGTCTCACTGGAGTCTCATACAGCCATGTTCATTTCACCAAGTATCCTCTGAACCCGTACTACGCTGAGTTCACCCTTGAAGATATCCTTCTCTAAAACCCAGAAGCCTGAACTAGAGAAACCAAGCTTATTGGTTGTGAAGTAAATTGGATCACAATATGGCCCTTGCTATTTTTCAGCAAGTAAAACCACCTTCCTGTGTATCTAGTCCCCATGACTCCCATATTAACCCCACAGCCCGGCTGCCTGCAAAAACCAGCAGCCACCAGTGAATCCACCTCAACTCAGATATTTGGCATCTTGTACATTGCTCTTATGGGCCTAATTGATTCTATGGTGCCTTCTAGTGGGCATTGGGACATTCTTGAAAGATCTCTATTGTACATTGTAAAGTTGTCCCCTATCTTGTGATGGGCCCTTCTCTCTGGACCTGTGAGCCGTCTGCCAGCTAGTTCTCTGGAACCCACTACTGGATGGATTTGTGACAATACTATTTTCATTGGTTTGAGAAGTAGAATAAGGGTCCTGGAAGATTTCTTGGGCTGATAGGGCATTGAAGGCAGGGACTGACATTACCATGTTCTTATATAGTATGTACCTGTCTGGTATCTTGGTCCCTGGCATGTAGGGCGTCCAATCTATGGGGAGCCCAGGCATAACTTTTTTGTATATTTGTTGACCGCAGAAAGTACAAGCAACAGTCAGAATTTTGAAAAGGAAGGTAAGATAGAAGTCCTACCTGTGACAGATCCAGGTCCAACCAGTCCAACTTACTATTATTCTGCCCTTGACTCTTATTGCCATTACCTTCCTGTGACAAAGTTTTGAGGAGCTTTTCCTACAGGGAGTGTGACTGTACAACAGTCACTGTTGAGCATTTAGCCAAAAAAATACTCCAAAATATAAAGTTGCTCTGTTTTTGCTATTTATTTTATGTAGATAGGTTTGGCTGGAATTCTTCAGATAAAGATTCCTAGAAACTTAGTATCTATATTTGATAAAAGAACAAAAGGTAGTTTTGTTAGTTAGGCCGTACTAACTGAAAAAATTAAGGCAAGATTGGCCAAATCAATCTTGGAGACTAGGCATCTCAAAAACAATTTAATTGACCAGGAAGGTTAACTAATAAATAAATATATTGCAATATAATCAATGAGGATTTAATTATATTGGTTAATTGCCTTGGCTGTGTCAAGAAGTTTGGTTAAGGTTAACCATAGATAAACCCCCAAGTTTGGGTTTAGAAACACCATGGTGGTGTCTCATTTGAGGTTCAAAGCGTTTTAATGGGTTTTAAGGCAAAATACCATTAAATGTAAAGATAACTAAATAAAGACAATGATGTCTAGGGATTCAGGTTTGATCAGCTGGTTCCCAGTTGGAACATTGATAGCTGATTTTTGGGATGTATATTCCACAGGGTTTTGGTGCCAGGAGCTGGGGAAGCTCCATGCTGAATTGGTACATTAGGATGAATGGAGTCAGGTGAATTTTTCCCATTGTAGGTTGGTTCTCATAGGTTGAGAATTATCAGTGATCTTTTAGGTAAAGATCTGGGTTTGGATGAATCAAATGTCATAGATCACGTGATGAGTCATAGGTTGATTCAGGAACCAGAGGGGTTTTCAGCTGAATATGCCCTGAATGATATATAAGCAAAACAGCTAAATTTTAATAAAGATATATTGTCAATTTCAACGCTTTCCCCTCAACTACTTTTGAATTATCATGTTTTCTTTGCTATCATTTGAAAGAGCAAAATTTGGAGTACTTCATGTAAAAACCACTGCTGCTAGGAAAGAAGTTCCTATCAGCTTGCTTGAGGAGGCTTGGGCAAGTCTGGAGGTGACAAAGACTGTTTCCCAGGAGTCTTTGGTGGAAGTTAAAGCTGCATTCAAAGAATTATAATCCAATTACTTTGTAAAAGAAGGAACTCCTTCTTAAGGAAATCAAATCTAAAAATGGGATTTGTGGAACCTGTTAGTAGTATTTGACAAAATTTTACAACAAGTGAAAGCCTGGGCAAATTGTGATATTGAGGTTTTAAGAGGAAGAGAGGAAAAGAGTGTCAAGATCATTGCTTGTTGGCGGGATGTCAATAAAGTGTTATCCCATAAAATCACCCCCTGGAGGCAAAGCTCTTTGAGGCTTTGTCACAGGAGGGTAATGACAATAAGAGTCAAGGGCAGGATAATGATAAGTTGGACTGGTTGGACCTGGATCTGTCACATTAATTGAGGAGAAAGCGTCAAAATCAACAATATATCTTTATTAAAAATTAGCTGTTTTTGCTTATATACCATTCAGGGCATATTAAGCTAAAAACCCCTCTGGTTTCTGAATCAACCTATGATTTATCACATAGTCTATGAAATTTGAGTCATTCAAAACTAGATTTTTACCTAAAAGATCCTCTTTAATTCTCAGCCTATGAGAATTAACCTACAATGAGAAAGAGTCACCTGACGCCATTCATCTCAATGTATCAATTTGGCATGGAGCTTCCTCAGCTCCTGGCACCAAACCCCTGTGGAATATACACATTCCAAAACTCAGCTATCAATGCTCCAATTGGAAACCAGCTGATCAAACCTGAATCCCTAGACATCATTGTCTTTATTTAGTTATCTTTACATTTAATGGTATTTTGCCTTAAAACCCATTAAAACGCTTTGAAACTCAACCCAGGTGCCACTGCAGCGCCCAGAAACTTTCCCAGGCGGTGCCTTGGCGCTTTAAAAATCAATTAGGTGGCACTTATAACCTAATAAATTTGTCAAATGGTGTTTTTAACCCAAAATTTGTGGGTTTACTTATGTTTATCCTTAACCAAACTTCTTGAAACAGTCAAAGCAATTAAACAATATAATTAAATCCTAATTAACTATATTGCAATGTATTTATTAGTTAACCTTCCTGGTCAATTAAATTCTTTTTGAGATGCCTAGTCTCCAAGATTGATTCAGCTAATCTTGTCTTAATTTTGTTGGTTAGTACAGCCTAACTAACAAAACTACCTTCTGTTCTTTTATTAAATATATATACCAGGTTTCCAGGAATCTTTATCTGAATAATTTCAGCCAAATCTATCTACATAAAATAAACAACAAAAACAGAGCAACTTTATATTTTGGAGTATTTATTTGGCTAAGTACTCAACAGTGACTGTTGTAAGGTCACACTACCTGTGTTACCAATGTTGTAAATGTGCTGTTTTAGCAGAGTTACAAGGGGAAAATAATTGGAAACTAGATAATGTTCTTTATTGAGATATAGATGTTATGTAGTTATTGTGAATCAGGATAATAAGAGCATAATTATGGAGATCACTTGGTTGAATGGGTAAGAGGTGCTTGATCCTTGTAATAAGTCAAGCACTTAATCAAGCTGTCCACTGTACAGGGATTGTCATTTTGTCATATTTCTGGATTTGGAAATTTGAGTCAACTTCTGTATTTAGCTTTAGGTCACTGGGAAGTTGGATTTTGAGTCACAAACCTGTTTGGTTGGAGCCTTACCGCAGGTTGACCCCATTGCTTTGACAATTGTGTAGTTTCATTATTGAAGTTAGCCTAAAACTAAAATTATAATGATTTTGTATTCTTAATAGCAATCTGCTTCTTATTTTGTAATAAACACTAAGCCTATTATTGATTGATGTCAACATTGACTTTTTTCTCATTGATTATCAATAAAAAACTATAGGATACAAAAAATTGGCTTATTTGCAATTGGTATTTGGGCTGCAGTCTAACTGTCAAATTATATTCAACTGGATGTATGTCAAAAAAGCTTTGACATGCAGGCAGTTTAAATGCTGAAAGTTTCCTACAGGACTATATTTATAAAAACCATCTATACATGACTTTAATTCCTGTATTAGTGCTCCATATAAAGCTTTATCTTATTCAAGCACCCCACAAATTTCTCTGCATCCACTAGTCAGGAAGCTGGCAAGGAGGTGAAAATGGCTGATAGTGTGGAAATAAAACCTTTTTTCTACTAGCCTTTCAGATAATGATCTTTGGGTAGCAATAGTGAAGTCAACTTGAGTTCACCAGGGTGACTGGAGCTGATAGAATCCTTGAATATTTTTTGAAGACACACTCAGACAGGAGGAACAGGGATAGCCTATGGCACCAACCATTCATCATTGTAGGGTAATTGAGTTGTGTTGGTTGTCATATATCAAGATGATTATTGTGTGGGCCCACTGTTGATAGATGCTTAACTGTTCTCAATGACTAGTTACAGCAGCATAGAGAAAATAAACTCAATTAAATACAGCCTTAATATCATCTGGTGATAGACCAGGGCTGGATAGACAAAGAAGGAGATTGGTGAGCTGATAGAGTTTATAGAGGTGAAGGTATAATCAGGGATTAAAGGTACTATCATAATATCAAAAAAAATTATTTATTTGGCTTCTAGATGAATATCAGAAAGATTTTAGGGGGCTGTGGCTCCTTCTCTATCCAGAAGGATAGCAGCAGCTATTAATTGATCTACTTATAAAGTCCCAATAGAATAGGCAATAAGGTGGGGACCATTAGCTAGGTTAAGAATGAAGGAATAATAGACATGTCTGATATTTCTTCTTTGATAGGCAGGCTGGTCTCTTGGGTGATGATAGTTGAAAAGTTAGAGAAGTTGAAGGATAAGAAATTTGGCTTTTAAAGGGATAACTGTGTCATGGCCCATACCAGAGTCTGGTTGGACTCCCACAGGGGAGGCAGGCCAAGCCTGAAAGGCCATGTACACAATTAGTGCTATCCTTACAAGTTAATTCCCTGCTGTAGCCAGAGGACGCCAACTTCCAGTATGGGGGATGACCTTATTGGTCAGCCCCAATACTGTGATGTAAACAAACCCCAACTTGCTGAAGTCCTGGGCATGGGGGAGTGAGAGGAATCTCCTTCATGGTAGGCAGAATCATCACTCTAGGGTGGTCAGGTGTCAGGATTCAGACAATATTTTATATCAATTTACTTGATTTTATCATGTTCAAACTCAATTTTAAATAGGCTTTTATATTGACTTAATTCAATTGTGCCATTTCCGAGTGCTTTTGCAGTCCAAATACCTTTCAAACTATCTGTCTTCTTGTGCATAATTGCTGATCCTCAAAAAATCATATCTCTGCGGCTAGAGAACCAATCTCAACATTTAAAGGCATTCCTGAAATCTGAGACCAAGAGAAATCTCTTGGTGCCATTTGAACTACTTTTACATATTTCAATATACCTTCAAAATGATATGACCCTCTTGTAGCATCATTGACTCCTCTCATTCAAGACTTGATGAGTATAAATTACCTTTCTCTTTCTCTTAACCCTTATCCATCATTCTCCTTATGGTGCTTCAATAAATATTATGGTTCTTCACTCCTGTCCTTGTCTTATGAATTATCTTGTCTTGTCTCTTTCTGGATCTTCTTGGATGAATGATAAGATAATTAGAGTAGTCAATGGTCTGAAGTTCTGATGGCTCATGGAACCTTATTTCCATACTTCATTCCTGACACCAGGAGGGAGATCCAGGTGATGAGAATGGAAAAACTCCAAGTCAAAGGCGCAAGGTGGCTTAACCAGAGTGACAGGAGAAGAACCAGGGGGGAACAGATATGTGCAGTTGTATTGTGTAGTGAATTCACAAATAGATGCAAACAGAATGATTATATTGGTTCAAAAATAGATAATTCCTGCAAGAAAATAATGGGTCCTGGGCATAAAGTTGTTTATTTTAAGATTTCAACAGTAAGAAAGGCTTCTTCTATTCACTATTTATACTTACTGTGTAATACTTGGCTTTATGTGCCACTAAAAGCCTGGTAGCATCATTTTTAATAATACTTCCAGTTGGGCTTGTAAATTGCACACTTGGGCCTGGGGGTGGAAGGGCCTTAGCTGGTATAACAGGAACCTTGGTTTGTCTGAAGGGTGTCATAGCTATTATTAGATTCTGCAAGCAATCAAGCACCCAATTGTGCAATCAAACAATTGCCCTCTTAATGTACCATTTCCCAATAGTAAATGGGCCCAAATCTGTGTTTAGATTCAATGCCAGAGATTTGCAGCTTGTGAGCCTTGCAACCCCCAGGCCATTTGTGACCAGAAAGGGGTGTTTTCTCCCAGGAAAGCAGTTGGCAGTGAATTCCACACTGTTGGTTGTTTAATCTACATTTAAGCCAGCTGGTTGTATAGGGCATTCTGTACCCTGACAAACTGTGAGGCTTACAGCCATTTTGGTGAGCAATATTTTTGTTGTTTGTTATCATATACATGGCTAAAGAAAAATATGAGAAATCCTAAATTTAAAATTGGGTTAATAATAAGCATGTAGTTGATCTTCAGGGGTGATTGAGGATTAAATTAAGGCCCAGGGAATTCAATATAAAAAATAACTTCTCTGTGCAGTGTTGCAACTAAACTAATTATAGTTGAGTATTTGGATTGAGAAATACAACAGTCCAGTAATAGGACAGAGATTTAGAATAAGATGATACATTTATTAATAATCTAAGATAAAATATTATGAGGGGTAGCCAAAGGACCACAAGTGTGACGGAAATTGCCAGATAGTAAGAAGCTGTCTCTAAGTGGTGGGGAATGACCACCCAAATCCACATAGAGTTAATGATCAACCACCAATGCAGCTTCAAATGCTATTTTGTAAAATTTCCAAATGAGATACTAGGATTAAGTAAAATAATTAATCCTAATCAAAGGAGCCCAAGATAAATATCCTGTGAAAGCATCAAAGAATCTTCAGAATAAAATTCTGGTTTTTGAGATGCAACATAATTTTCATTTTCAAAGACAGGGGGGACCACTCCAAGATTGGCAGGCATTGAATTAACATTGGGCGGTACCAACAACAAAGTTCCAACTTCAGGGCCCCATCTTCCAGTAATTATCTGGCTTAGAATAAGATTGTAAGGAATGTATTGCAACAAACCAACCACAGGATGCATTTTTAAAAAGTAAATTAGACCAAGGGATATTTGATTTTATTGAGTAAATTTTTGGGAGGACTCAACTCTTAGAGTTGAAACAGTGAAAATTATTCAATATATATCAGAAATTGACTAAACAATACCACCTGGATCCTGGGCTTCTATTCCTTCCACATTTTCAAGTGATTAGCTAGTCCAGGTTGCAAAGAACCCTTGTGTGACCAATTTCTGATGACCTTGCTGATTAATAAGCTCATATCTAGTAACCCTCAAATTACGTCAATTTATCAATGTCATTTTGCAAGGGGAGCTTGGTTTAAGATGGCAGACTGGAGCAGCTGTAACCCATTTTCAATCAACTGTTTGATGTAAATCTGTTAATT
This sequence comes from Entomophthora muscae, assembly GCA_014839935.2. Taxonomy (NCBI): domain Eukaryota; kingdom Fungi; phylum Entomophthoromycota; class Entomophthoromycetes; order Entomophthorales; family Entomophthoraceae; genus Entomophthora; species Entomophthora muscae. The sequence continues at coordinate 120,969 of QTSX02004271.1, forward strand.
GGGTCAATTTTGTTAATGGTCTGTTGGCTTTTCAAGCCTTTCTACTTGGCCGGATAATTCCTGGCATGATGGAACCTACCGTAACATTACCCTCTGCTTTAGCCCAGGGCACAATACCCCCATCCAGGAGATGAGATAAGGAGAAATTCTTGTGGGCAGGCAGGAGTTTCATTGCAGCTAAGGTAAGCTTGGGGTGGCCAACAGCAGTGGGATTGCACTCATAGAACTCTTTAATCAGATTGGTGGAATTGGAAAAATCATAGTGGGGAACCCATGAGTTTTTGGAATCAGGATAACCCTTCCATGACACCAAATATTCCAAACAGCATTGATTCTTACGGGAGGCCAGAATACAATTGAGCTCATACTCAGGTTCTCCTTCTGCAAGAATGTGTTGAGAAGAAGGAGTCTCTGTACCTTTAAAGGGAGTAAGAAGGCATTCATGGAAGGTGTGGAAAATCTTGAAAGCCGGGGGTAAATCTAGCCGATATGCAGAGGGACCAATTTGACATTCAACCTTAAAGGGACCAACTTGCTTGGGACCTAATTTGCAATAGGGGATCTTCAGTTTCATATTTCAAGCATCAACCATGACTAGATTACCTGGACTGTAGGTTGGACCTTCCTGGTGCTTGCAATCTGTGTATTCCTTATAAGTTATTACGGCAGCGGCAAGAGTAACCTGGAGCTCCTGATGGACCTGCTTCAATGTAGCAGCTTGATCAGTTGCAGCTTCCACATTGCTAACCAAGCAGAGACCCATGTTGGATGAAGGGTTGTAGCCTACATTGGCATAAAATGACAAAACCTGAGTCAATGTGTGTGGAGTGTTATTATATGTGAACTCTGTCATGGGTAGGTTATCACACCAATCATCTTGTCTCACATTTGTGTAGCAGCATAGGTAGACCTCCAAAGTTTGGTTTACCCTCTCTGTTTGTCCGTCAGATTGGGGGTGAAAGGCTGTGGAAAATCATAAATTGATACCAAGAATTCCAGTAAAAGCTTCCCAGAACTGAGCAATAAATTGAGGTCCACATTCACTTACAATCTCCATTGGGATGTCATGTAGGGAGAAGATTCTATTCACAAACATCCCAGCTGTTTCCATTGAAGTAATTTTGGTTAAGCAAGGTGCAAAGTGTGCCATTTTTGTGAAACAATCTACCACCACCATGATTTTGTTAAACCCATTGGAATTGGGAAGTTCTCCAATAAAGTCTACCAACATCAACGTCCAAGGTCCTGCAGCTGGCTGCAGTGGAGCCAACAAACCAGTTGTCTTGTTCCTGCTTGCCTTAGACCAAACACATACCAGAGAGTCTCAAATGTAAGCTGCCACCTGCACCATCAAACCTTTCCAAGAAAACTTTCAGTGAATTAACTCCACAATTTTATTCTTCCCTGGGTGGCCTGCCATGGGGCAGGTGTGATTGGCCTCCATGATTTCATCCCAAATAGTTCTCTCAGGAACCCACAAGCAACCTTGATGGTATAGGATTGGACCTATCTTGTGATAACCCTGCAGCTGACCAACCAGATGAGTACATGCTAGTTCCAGTAACCTATCATAACCTTTGGACAGGGGCTGTAAAAACTTGACTTTGGAAAATAGGTCTAAGTTGGCGCCCTTGGACAAGGACATGGTAGCAAGCATAGCCAGCAGAGGTAGTACAAAAGGAACCACAGCCTTTCCTGGAATCATTGTGTGCGTGTTGAACTCAGTGTCCATATCAGCATCTGGGAGATGAGAAGGATTTCTACTCAATGCATCCACCAGATGATTTTCAGAACCCTTAATGAACTTGTAGCAGAACTTGTATCTTGTCAAGTCACCATGCCATCTGGATTGGCAACCCAACAAAACCCTGGGTTGCCAATAATACAAAAGAGCTTTATGGTTGGTTCTTACTACAAATAGGTGGCGCACTGACATGAGATGGTGATGCCAATGCCTTAATGATTCCACAACTGCTAACAATTCCTTGTTGTAAATCATGTAATTGTGTTCCTGAGCCTCCATTTTCCGGGAGAAATACCCTACAGGTCTCTCTATCCCATCACTAGCGTTTTTTAATAACACACCAGCCACAGCATATTTTAAAGAATCTGTGAAAACCACAAAAGGCATTTTGGGATCCACATGCCTCAACACTGGAGAAGATAACAAAAGAGCCTTGACTGCTGCAAACGCTTCTGCGCACTCAGGCGTCCAGACTAAAGTTGTCTTCCTGCTAGCTGAATATAAAGACACAGCCACTTTGGACAAGTGAGGGATGAATTTCTTCAAGAACGTACAGGTACCCAGAAAACTGCAAAGTTGGGATACTGTCACTGGTGTAGCATACTCTTGAACTGCAGCTTCCTTGTTGGGGGCAATGGTGTGGCCATCCTCAAAGATAATATTACCCAGAAAGGTAACCTTAAATTTAAAGAATTCACATTTGCTCCTTTTAATGATCAAGTTGACCTGGAGGATGCACTCTACAACTGCTGAAAGATGGGCTTTATGCAACTCCTTGTCTGGAGAGAATACCAAGATATCATCCATATATGCAATGGCACATACACCTAGGAGATCCCCCAAGACTGAATCAATTAATCACTGAAAGCAAGCTGGGGCATTCTTCAAACCAAAAGGCATTACACAGAATTCAAAGATGCCCTTCTTGGTTCTGAATTCTGTTAAACATTCCATTACTTCTGCAATCTTAATCTGGTTGAACGTATTCAACAGATCAAGCTTTGAGAATACCTTTGCCTTCTCAACACACCAAGAAATCTGAGCTTCAAGAGGTAAGGGATAGGGATCAGGAATTTTAATGTTATTCAAATTCCTGTAGTCAACACAAGGACAAAGCAACCCATCTGACTTTTGAACAAACAACAAGGGGGAACAGATTGACAAAGCCTTCTTGAAAATGTATCCTATTTGCCAACATATCTTGAGTTCACTCCTCTAAACATGTTTTCTTCCTTCAAGGTTAAAGGGTAAATAGGAGATGCAATATGAATCAGATCAATAGTAACTTTAAAGTCAAACTGAGTGTGTTTGGGGAAGACCTTGCCCCTAGTTTCGTCAAACGCTGTGGACCAGGGGTGCAAGAATGCTGGTAAATCTGAACTTGCAGGGACAGGAACTGATTGAATGATCTGAGAGGACTGCTCTAGTTTGAACATACTTAACAACAAAATACAGAAAGATATGCCTGAAGAGTGTTCCACTTGCAGCTTGTTCTCTTTCAACAGGGTTGATACATTATGGTTGTGCCACCAGCCACCCCCAGGATAATAGGATACATGAGGGTAGAGCAAATGGAGAACCTTGTTGTAAAATACTGACCCACAACTACAAATGTCACCAGCTTCTTGAGGTGGAAAGAGGGAAATGTTTTGCAGTTCCCACCCCTGACAAGCATTCCCAAGTGGTACTTGAGTTGCAGAAAATCCGCAGTCTCAACACTCATAAAGTTCTCAGAAGCGCCTGTGTCTAACAAAATAGCTGGCTGATAGATTGTTTGGCCGTTATCAATGTTACCATAAAACAAGAAGTAACCAGAAGCAGATTTATTTGCAGTAAATGTGGCAATCTTGGCAGGATCCTTCTTTACTTTAGTGGTACAGACAGCAGTTAAAGAGGCAGGGTGCTCCTGAAATTATTGCTCAATCATCTCCTGGACAGCATCAGGAAGGACAGGATGATCACTATTGATTGGAACAAGGGGCAACTCTTTGGATTTGACAGGCAAAGACTTTGCCAGCACTACGTGCTGAAGCATAGCCAATGAACTTTTAGGAGTGGGCACTATGGACACCTCATTCACCTCAACAGGTTTGTTCAAAATTGCCAATTGTAACTGAGAAAAACCACAGTAAGAACAGTCCTGACTCTGGATGGAGGATGCCACCGCGGAACTAGCCCCAGAAAACCAGGAGCGCACAGCGGGTTTGGCTTTAACTTCCATCAAACCTTGTTTGAAAACCAACGGATTTGAGACCAGAGAAAGAATTTGTCTTACCAGGGCCTCAGTTGTGGTTAACAGGGAATCCCAAACTGCCAGATCCTGGGCAGTCTGGTCAACTTCTAACTACAACACTGAGAGTTTATTCACCTCGGGAACATCAATTGTATGACAGTAGGCCAGAAACTGAGGAAGGAATACCAATAGCAGAGTAGTACCCTGTTGGAAGGTGTACAACTTATGATATACTTTGAGCTCTTCAATAGATACACACAATTTTTTTAACAAGGGGTACAGAGATGCACTTTCAGTTAAAACACGTGGATTGTGCTCCACTGTGGACAACAACCATTCACAAGCATCCTCAGAAACCTATGTCATCACATGGTAATATTGGGATTTGTGACTAAGGCTTGAACCATAATAGAATGATAAAGCTGACAAAACTTCATGCGAAATTTCATCAGTAGGTGGAACAGGAAAATAATCCGGGTGCCAAAATGGCATAGCGCGGCAGAAATAGGAAACAGAAGATCCAGTCTCAACAACTGCAACCAGAGATGAAAACCACAGGTTAAAGAAAAGCCCAAACTGAAAAATCAGAAAATAACTGATACAAGTAAACATGGTAAACGCAGATATCTCAACAGAACAGGAGAAAAGAAACACAAATTCATGACAAACTGCTTCCAAAAACTCAGACGTAGAAGAGTTGAGTAATGTGACAGAAATTGCAGGATAGTAAGAAGCTGTCTCTAAGTGGTGGGGAATGACCACCCAAATCCACATAGAGTTAATGATCAACCACCAATGCAGCTTCAAATGCTGTTTTGTAAAATTTCCAAATGAGATACTAGGATTAAGTAAAATAATTAATCCTAATCAAAGGAGCCCAAGATAAATAGCCTGTGAAAGCATCAAAGAATCTTCAGAATAAAATTCTGGACATTGAGATGCAACATAATTTTCATTTTCAAAGACAGGGAGACCACTCCAAGATTGGCAGGCATTGAATTAACATTGGGCGGTACCAACAACAAAGTTCCAACTGCAGGGCCCCATCTTCCAGTAATGATCTGGCTTAGAATAAGATTGTAAGGAATGTATTGCAACAAACCAACCACAGGATGCATTTTTAAAAAGTAAATTAGACCAAGGGATATTTGATTTTATTGAGTAAATTTTTGGGAGGACTCAACTCTTAGAGTTGAAACAGTGAAAATTATTCAATATATATCAAAAATTGACTAAGCAATACCACCTGGATCCTGGGCTCCTATTCCTTCCACATTGTCAAGTGAGTAGCTAGTCCAGGTTGCAAAGAACCCTTGTGTGACCAATTTCTGACAACCATGCTGATTAATAAGCTCATATCTAGTAACCCTCAAATTACGTCAATTTATCAACGTCAGTTTGCAAGGGGAACTTGGTTTAAGCTGGCAGACTGAAGCAGCTGTAACTCATTTTTGATTGACCATTTGATTTAAATCAGTTAATTTGGTCAATTTTGTTAATAGTCTGTTGTCTTTTTGAGCATTTCTACTTGGCTGGATAATTCCCAGCATGATGGAACCTACTGTGACAACAAGAGAGTGAAATAGTGGTGTGGTCCAAATATGGTTTTAGGTTTTGAATAACTTGTTGAAGGATTTTGACTGGAATTGGCTTTGCTTCTTATAAGAAAGTGTTGCTTCATATTTTGGTATTCAAAGTGGAAGGCAGGATGTTGTTGGATACAGTATGAGGCAGCTTGTTGAGCACCCCCTGCATATTATAAGATATGTTTTAAGACAAGGTATCAATATTGGTTGCAACAGCAGATCTAGGAGGGGTGCACTAAAGTATTTAAACACCCATAAACAGATAGTGAGTAGAAATTTTTTATTTTTGTGAAGAATTGTTGACCAGGGATTGTGGAAAGCCTAATTTATTAGGCAATTAATGATAAATTGATAAGGGCTAATCAATTACCCTTTCAAAAATTAGTGTCATTAAAAGTACATTAATAAATGTACAGTTAGTGGCCCATGACATTGTCATTGTGATGAATCACACCATGTCACTGCCACCCTAATAACTGGGCGCCGGGACGCCAGCAACATTAAAAATATGCGCTACAGTGCCAGCATTAATTATTATTGGCGCCAGAGCGCTGTTACAGTTTACATCAAGCGCTGGGATGCCAGAAAAATTATTTGTGAGTGCCAGAGCGCCACAATAATTAACATTGAGCGCCAAGACACCAGCTTCAAAGTGGAATTACGCCAAGACACCAGGCCCAATTCAACTGGTTGGTTCAAATCTCAATTAAGGTCAAATATAGAGGTGATTATACATCTAAAAAGGATCACTGATTAATGTGCTAGCAAAGGGTGTCCTTGTGCTAGGCATTGCGGGATTGTGCCCTAAAATGGGAAGTTACCCCTTTTTCTTCTAATACAACCAAGACTATATAGTGTGCTGGAATGTCCTAGAAGACATTGGCAGTGACTGATGATTATTAATATGAGAATACCCCTATATAAGATGTTGGTAGTAAATGCCAGGAGGTAGAATTCTTACCTACTTGTATAGGATCAAATAAAGTTATTCATTAAAAATCAAGTTGGTCAATCTCTTCAGAATCCTCACATTCAAAGGCATATAGTGAGTGTGTGCCCCTGCCTCCTAAATCTTCTGTTAAATCTGCTGGTATATGCCAATTTTCAACAATTGTGAAATTATAATTGAATTTATAATATTTTGAGCAACTATAAAACAGCAGGTTGGCAGGTACTACATTGGCCATCAGAATAGGTGGGGTACAGATTGCTGAGGCTACTGATAGGGGAGAAAATTGAGGGGAATTATTTCAAGGAATGATTGAATTCCCCAAACTGTGAAAGGGAATGAAAGGTCATTATGATTGGGATTCAAATCTATCACAAGTTTAATCAATAGTGCCTAGATGTGCCCATTTAAATCACAAGTCATAATAAGTTTAACTTAAAATTTCAATCTATTATCTCAATAAAATAATTATTTTCTCTCATATATTCCCTTCTAATTTCTCTCCAAAAGGTTTCCTTGTTATCAATTTATTTAGTTTATATATAAAAAGTTAATAAATGGGATATATCTTTAAAACTTTAATCACAATTTTATATTTTATAATACATTGAATCAGTTTTTATTCTCAAGTATGCATTTCTGGGAAGTATATACTATAAAAAAATAGTGAAAATTTAGAAGAGATTGATATCTTTATAGAAATAAAAGAGCCCTATATAGCTGATGATATACAACATAGTGTATGTGTAGATAATGTATTTTTAATAGGGGGATTCCTCTAGAAAATTAAGGGGCTGATTCTAATATAATATCTAGTCTAAGTATTGGGGCATCTTTTACTCAATAGTGGAGTCATTTCTCACGGAAATGATTTCCCAAGAGAGAATAATTGAAGATGTTATAATATTAGCATGATTTATTGTTATTTCTTGATTATATTAAAATCGCATTAAGCTATAAAAATAAATAGCTTAATATGGTAGCTTAGAGATATTTTTAAAAAACTAAATATAATTTATAATTTCTACATTGAGGTCATTTATATGAAAAAGCAAAATGTGGGGTTTTCTAATAACTTCTAGTGTAAATCTGAATGGAATTCATTTAAATTGTTTAAACGGGGATATAGCATTCTGAGCATCGATTTTCAGCTCCTATATCTTCTCACTGATTTGGAAAATATAGGGCTGTATTCCCGATGTAATAGATCAGTTTGGGATCTGGTTTCAGGTATAAGTTACTTATCCTGAATCAGATTATTCAGGTGTGGCTTTCAGCCAATAACATATCATTCCTCCTCTGAGCAACATTTCATCGTGCATCCTCATGGAGGGTGTGAAATTTTCTTAGAAGGCACCTTCCTTTTAAAGGGTCTTCCGTGAAAATCCCAACTTGCCATTGATATACCTATTATGAATAGTTTAATCATTTTGAGCCCTGGAGTACAACCGAATACATTGGCTATTTTTAAAAGGAAAACTTGTATACATTTATATTTTAAATATACACGTTTATTTACGCTAGCAATTGATTCTAAACAATTTACAATCTCCGATGTCATCAATGGGAGTTAAACGGCACACTGATCTCTTATGATAATCGATCGTCCAGTTGATCAAGTAAACCTCTTTCCAGTTTATACAATAAAATGATTATCGATTCAACATACATTTACTCGCACACTGAAACAAACATCAATGATATCATCTCATTATGATGATTTTACGAGTTACTTTGCCAGGACTCCGGCATACCTTGTCTGCTATGAAAGATCATGTGCATTATCCAAGAGATACAAATCGAAATGCAATCATTCTTCTTGCTTCTCACTGCTATCAGCGCTGCCTCGCCCCCAGTTGCCACCCCCGCCTCCAACACCAGCTCTTTGCCTATCAAAGCATCGTCATCCAATATCACTGAAGCCCATACTCCCATCTCCGGTAACGCCACCAATACTAAAAATACCACCTTGCCAACATCCGTTTCTGGGAATGCAACCAATACCGCCAAGATTACACCACCCAGAGCTACCGATGTGATTAAAGGGGCTAATAGCACCAACCTCACTATTTCAGGCGTTAATGGCACTTTGGTAAATTCTACTAGAAACGGAACATCAGGAATTTCTTCAGATGCTACCAAGCAACCTATCAAAGCAACTTCTTAGAAAAATAAATATACTAGAAACACACTTTTTAAACTTAAATAATATCAAAAAAAATGTTCAAAAAATGGAGAATCGGGGCATCGATCCCCGTGCCTCTCGCATGCTAAGCGAGCGCTCTACCATTTGAGCTAATTCCCCGTTATGCCGATGAGGTACATAACTAAAATTTTAAATCTTTTTATAGAAACTTATGAGTTATATCAAAACCAGGACTGTATATAGCAGACATAGTTTAGAACCAGACATGTCTTAAACAAAAAATATATTTTGAATCTAATAAAAAACATTGTTGCAACATCTTTGATTACTCCTTCTCAGGAAAGCAATTCCCGAGCAATTCCCTGAATGATTCCCCAACTAATCATTAAGTCAGTGGCACTCTTATCATCCACCCATCTATTATGGGGATCAAACATTTCAAGTCCTAAGCAGAACACTACTTAGACAAGCCTCATGACTGCTATGACATACATGGACAACATGTGGCTTCTCATGATACTATATAATGCTCCAAACTCATATCCAATAAAGTATCATTCTATTCTTATTTTCCCATTTATCTCATTTATTATACTTCTCATAAGTATATACTCAAAAGTGGTAGCACAGGTAGGTTATCCATAACTACACAACTTAAAAGAAAAATTTCTCCAAAGAAAAGAATCCAGCAGATGGCACTCCCCACCGGCTGGACACAATACAAAGAAGGTCAGAATGTCCTCATGAGATTCACTGTCTTCAACAATATCCCTGTACTAACTGAAAAGTACAATTTTCTCAGTACTCAAGGAGTCCTGAATCCACCACCAGTTCCTGACATAACCAAAATATCCAATATCGTATTCCAACGCCTACACTCAGCAGAAATTGGAACGTTCTCAGGACTACATCAAGAAAATGCCAACCTCTGGATTCAAAGTACCCAAAACAAATTTACACAAGTGGGCTACCCCGCAAACTCTGGGCAAGTGAAATTGCTTTACACGTTACTGGGGCTGCCTCACGCTTTGTAAGAAAATGGTTTGAGCAATACCCTGGTCATAACAAAGACTGGGACATGTTCAAAGCCACCTTCCTATATAAATTCACAATAAAAGACTCCAATATTGTGATCATGACATAACTCAGAACCTTTAAAATGAAAGGAACTATTGAGAAGTACATTGAAGCCTATGAGGAAATACATGATTGAGCTCCCAACATCATCAACTTTGATGAGGCTGGGCCACAACTGGATTTCTACAATGGCCTCCCCACACACATCAGATGTCAATTTGACATGATCTTCTCCAAGAACCTCCAAGACATATTTTTGGAAGGAAAATGAGCTTCACAAAAATCTGACGGCCTGCATTTAACCAACAAACAAAAAGAAAGTCCCCAGCAAATAAGGACCATTGACCTAATAAGCAGAACAACCAAGCCAACAACTCCCATCCTCAAGGTAGAAATTGTACCGCTCAAGCAAATAAAATGAGCACTGATAACACCAATGAGGAGGGAAAAGCTCAGGGGAGTGCTTAGGCAAGCCACTCTCCCCCACTTTGCAAGACTTGTACAGGGACCAAGATGTGGACTCAATTATCATGATCCAAGTACCCTCCAGCAATCCTATACTGTTTGCCACCCAAACTAAAAATAAACTCCTCACTTATCCTTTCTGCTTTTGCAGATATCAGGGCACAGCACTATTCAACACTGGAGCAGACCAATCCCTTGTTAAAAAAGATTCACCAACCTTATGAAGCTATCCATAGTCCAAAGTAACATCAAGAGAGTTGTCATGGCAGATAACAGGAGCTTACCAGTCACCAGAGAGGCAAACCCATTTCATACCAAAATAGGAGATGTACAGACTACCCTTAGTGGTCCAATCATACTAATCTCCAATTATAATGTTTTACTTGGTCTGGACTGGATGAGAAAGACCAAACCTCATATTGACTGGGATAGCACTACCCTCACCATAAAACAAGGAGAGGTGCACCATCATGTGTATCCAACTCATCTTGATACACTTATGAGAGACCATATGTTTGTGAAAATTATGGAAACATAAGAGGAAAAAGACCCTAGCAAGATTGATTGAAACACCTGCATGTATGAGATTATTCACTAAAAAATGCAGAGACCTCACACAAACAAGATCCAATCTGACAAAGCTAGTCCTAGAAATTCCTTCAGTTTTCCAAGAAACATTACCAGGACTACCACCCAATTGGGGGCATCCAACATGAAATCAACTTCAAAGGAAGTGTTCCAAAAGCATAACCCATCTACTGCCTAACATTGCAAGAGGATGACACCCTAAAGTCCTACCTAGACAAGGCCCTTGAAAAAGGACTCATACAACCTTCTAAATCTCCTTTTGGCGTGGCTGTCCTTTTTTTGAAAAGAAAGATAGAGGAATCTGCCTGGTCACAGACTATAGGGCACTCAACAAAGTCACAATTAAGAACATATATCCCATGCCAAATTGATGACTTTTTTGACGCCCTGGGGGTCCCAAGTCTTTACAAAAAATTGACTTGACAGCAGGTTATCACCAAATCTGTGTTAAGCCAGAGGAAATACCTAAAATAGCGTTCAGAACTAAGTATAGATTGTTTGAATGTGTTGTCCTCAACTTTGGCATGAAAAATGCCCCAAGAAGCTTTGTGACTTTCATGAATGAGGTTTTCAAAGAACACATCATGAAACAAGCTATCATCTACCTGGAAAACATAATCATCTACAACCAAACCCTAAAACAACACTGGGAAGATGTTTGCCTGGTCCTCTGCACCCTCAAGGAAAACTAACTCATTGCCAAACCATTGAAGTGTGACTTCTTATCTGAGCCTCCATTCCTTGGTCACATGATCAGCAAGGATAGAATCAAACCAGCCCCAGAAAAGATACACACCATAACTAAAATGCCAGCCCCCAGAAACAAGAGCAAACTCTGCATCTTCCTGGGCATGATAGCCTATGTTAGAAGATTCATCCCTGGCTGGGGTGCTCTGAAAGCCCCCTGTAAGCATTACAGGTAAAACAACCAAGTTTTTATGGACACCTCTACAAGACCAGAATTTCTTCCAGCTAAAAGAACAAATGTTCACTGCCCCTATCCTTTAATACCTAAATTTTGAAGGAATATACAAGTTGGAAACCAATGCATCTGACTGCGCCATAGGAGGAGTACTCTGTATTCAGACAGCAGGAAAAGACTTCCTTCCTGTGGCATACAAGTCAAGGATAATTTCTGACAGCAAACAAAGATTCCCCATACACAATAAGGAACTGGTGGCCATTGTACACTGCCTCATGAAAGTGCAATGTTATATAGAAGGAGCCTAAACCTTCAAAGTCCTCAACAATCACAAATAATTAATATTCTTCAAGACAAAACAGCATTTGTCAAGAAGACAAGCCAAGTGGATGAGTCTCATACAGAGATACCCAATGCAAATCAAATACAAACCAGGCAAAGAAATGCTTACCGCAGATGCCCTTTCAAGGCTATACAGTAAACACGTTCTATGTGCTGATGGGGACCCTGACTGGCCCATGCTTATCATGGGGAATCTCCAAGAAGGGTTCCCACCTGGCACCCCAATGAACATCCAAGAGAAGGTCCTTAAGAACGAACATCTTTTCAAAAATTTATATGGCACCCTACACTAAATACTTCTAAATGGTGACACCATACCTTACGTCCTGCCAATGCAAAAGATTGACACAATCCTCCAATATCACAGAGACCTGGGACACACCCATAGAAGGAATTTACACTATTATCTTAAGACACACTACTGGTGGCCCAACATGCTAGATGATATCAAAGAAGTACTGGAACAATGCAAAGTCTGTGAGAAGTACACCCAAACCAAGACACCACCCAATTCAGTAGTACCTGTATCCATCACATAGCCCTTAAAGATATGGCTGTTGGATATTGTGGTATCAATGCCTGGCAAGAACAAGGGAAAAAAGTACATCATACCAGCTATTGACTATGCAATCAGATGGCCTGTGGCACAAGCTACAAAAGAACACAAAGGCAATGATGCAAGACAATTTATTGGGAAAGAAAGCATAGCCAAGTTTGGGAAACCTGAACTTCTGATCACAGATGGAGGCACCAAACTTAAGGCTATTGACACCAATATTTACCTTGCCAAAAACGGAATAAGACACATCATAGCCAGCCTGTATCACCTGCAAGCAAATGTACAAGTAGAACAACTAAACAGCCTGTTAGTGGAAGCCCTCAGTAAGTTATCTACTAATAATCCAAAGGCCTGGGTCAACATGCTGCCAACAGCACTCATGGTCTGTAGAACACAAGTCAACTGCAATTTAGGCAAAAGACCATACAAACTTGTCTATGAACAAAAACCCACCATTGTTAGCACTAAGTCAGGACCACAATTACTGCTACCAAAGAAAGTGCCAGACATCAGTGATCTCAACTTACAACGTGCTAGAAGAGACCAGGAAGACATGGTGCAAAAAAGAGTCAAAAGGAAAGCAATCCCACTACAGCAGAACAATTTCAAGTCAGGGACAAGATTTGGGTTGTTAACCACAATCTGCACAAGTTGGACCCAGGGTTACAAGGACCAGGCATTGTCATTGAGGTCAAGCCCAATAACACCTACCTCATCAAAGGAATTGGCACACAGACTGAATTGAAACATATACAACATGACTAATTCTGCCTGTGCAAAGCAAGAACAGCCCAACAAAATTCCAGACTCCCTGTTCCCAACGCCAAACTAGACCAATACCAAGCCCACATCCCCAACACTCTAAAGAAAATTCCCAAGGCTCCACCTTCCAGCACCCCAGGGAGAGATGTCGCAATATCTTTGATTAATTCCTCTTGGAGAATTAACGCCCCAAGTATATCACCAAATGAGTCACCAAACAGTTCACCAACCAGCAAATAAGTTGGTGGCACTACTATCATCCAGCCATCTATGATAGGGATCTACCAATCCAGATCCTAGGCAGAACACAACTTGAACAAGCCTCATGACTTAAGAGGAACACTACTCAGATAAGCCTCATGATCTCCATGACATACATGGACAGTATGGGGATTTCCATGATACTATATATTACCCCATATTCATATCCAATGAGGTATCATTCTCTTCTTAATTTTCCCCTTTTATCCCGTTTATTATACTTCCCAGAAGTATATACTTGACAAGACAAAGGCTGTAATTTCCCCCTTTATCTTGTTTATTATACTTCTCAGAGGTATATACTTGACAACATCTTAAATTAAAAAGGATTTAGAAAACCTTTAATTTAAATATTAACAAGGTTGTAAGGTCTTACCCATAATAGTGCAAGATTTCAAATAGTATTATGAAAAGAATTTGGGTTGAGATTTAACAAATAAAAAATATTGGAACTGTTTGTAACAATATATTTAACAATACTGATAGAAATTTGTAGTGTTATGAATGGAGCAATTGTGTTTACAAAATCTAAGCACAGGGCATAAAAGAGAGTATTGGAAACTAATTTTTTATAGTAAAGAAAGAGAAATAGTTGTGGATGTGTTATCATCAGGGGAATTAGGCAACAAGAACATTTCAATACAGCAGATTCAACACCCAGTAAAGTTCTGCACAAGAGAACCCATATCACTCAAACCAACTTTTCCACTAATTGAAGCCAAATGCAGAAGTAAGCTTGAGTTCCAAAAACAAGGCAACAAGAACCAGTGACAATATATACTTGGTGAATAGCTCAATTTAATGTTTGAATTATTATAAGGATTAAGCCACCCCCTGTCCAATCCAATTGATTGATTTTACTAATCTTTTTCTTCTTAAAATGATTTTCCCAAACTATATAAGTGATATATCTCAATAAAGATAGTTATCTAGTTTTCAAAATATTGCCCCCTTGTAACTTGACAATACAACACAGTTACAAAAGACCCAATAACTTGTTTCATTGTATAGTAAATTAAAAAGAACCCCAAACTTTTGTTTTAGAACAACAATATGAACTCTTTAACCACATATATGTACAAAACAGAAGAAAATAGAGCTTATGTAAAGTTTCAAAGGTTATGCAAGCAACAAATAGATTTAATTTCACCTTAATAAATGGAAGAGCAGATGTTTCAAGTCTTGAGACAGAAAAAGCTAAAATAATGTCAAGTATTACTTCTTGTCACAGTAGTTTCATAACACTGGGAATAAACCTTCCCAGTTGGAAGGCAGGAAAATCTGCAAAGCCATTGCCAAAGTTAATGGAATTAATGGACTTGAATAAAACTGACACTGATAAATAGATAAAATATGAGTGTTGCCTGATAAAACCTTGCTTATCAGAATGGTCATCAGAAACTAATCATTCAAAGGTTTTTCGCATACTGGACAAAGTACTCTTTAAATGATGTAGACAGAATAGGAGCCATAGATACAGGTGGTATTGCTTAATTGAAATTTGGTACATATTAGAAAATTTTCATTGTTCAACTCTTGAGAGTTGAGTCCTTCCTAAATTAATCAATAAAAACAAATATTCTACTGGTTTAACTTTTATTTTACAATGTATCCAGTAGTGGGTCTACTCCGCTACATTCTGTATAACTTGATCTTAAGTCAAATTATTACTGGAAGATGGGGCCCTGACTTGGGTACTTAATTGCTGGTGCCTCCTAATGTTACTCCAATGCCTCAGAATCTTAGTGTCTTCCCTGCTGAATCTGAAACCAAGACAGTTATATCCAATCAATGTCCAGAGTTCTACACTGAAGGCACTTAAATCCTTTCTCAGGCAATTTATCTAGGACTCTTTTGGTCGGGTTTAATCATCTTGTTGAACCCCTATGTATCCTTTGGAAATTTTAACAAACAGCCTGAAGCTTTGTTGGTGATTTATAATCAACTCTATGTGGATTTGAGTGGTGATCCCTCACCACATGGAGACTGCTTCTTATTACCTGTCAATTTCTGTCACATCATCCTGATTATAAAGATAAATGGTGATAGCAAAAGAGTTATCATTTATTAATGCCTCCTGAATCTAATTACAAAAAATGATGCATGTCCACTTCCTTGTATTGATGAAGCCTGTATTGACTTGTTGAAGCCAATTAGTTATCTGGAATGAACTTGATTCCAGGTTACTAGTAGGTTAGAATTCTGCCCAAGGAACAAGAAAAGTGTACAATAATAACTTTACAAGTATTATTTCAGTCAAGTTGTTTGCCCCAGGAATTTTCTAAAGCCCCAGCTACCTTTTATTTTCAATGAACTCTATCTTTGGAGATCTGAAACGCTCCTGCATCCTGGTCTACTTTTATGAAATTGATGTCTTATAAAGGACATTTAGAAAACACCTTGCACACCATGAGGCAGCTTTCAAGAAATTGTCTGACATCATTTTGAATATAAAGACTTGAAAATTCCTGTTCTTCAAGGATCAGCTTGATTATATTAGTTTAGTAATTTGTATCAAAGGTCTCAGACTCCAGCCTCCCAGATATCAGTCATAACTAATATGAAGCAGCCAGAGATCAAACCAGACATTCAAGTATTCTTGGGGATGATTAGATACTATGAACTCTATTTACAACTTCTTGTGTACAGGAAAGCCCTTATTTAATCATCTAAAAATGAGGTTACCTTTTAATAGACAGCTATATGCCAAAAAGTTTTTGAAAACCTTCACATCAGTTTGTCCCCAAGTCCTGTCCTCATCTATCACAATTTCTTCAAACTATTTTTTGTCCACACTGGTGCCTCTCTATCAGAATTAGGTACTGTTCTACACTAATTAAACAATAATAGTGCAGAGCCTCTAGTGAACTATGCCAGTAGGTTGTTGAAAAATCAAGATAAAAACTACACAGATATAGAAAGAGAGTGTATTGAAGTGATATATGTCTATAAGAAATTTATAATATACTTGAATGGAGTGATATTCACAGTGTTAACAGAAAACATCAATCTTGGTTATCTAAAGAATATTAGTTACCCAGAAGGGCAACTTTCTATATGGGTGTTAAAACCACAGACCTTTTACTATAATATTGTACACCCCCTTGGAGCCTGCCTTCATAATGCTGACTGTCTCCACTACCTACCTACTGTTGCCTATTTAACTATTAAAGCTGGTGATATTTACAATAAAATGATTAAGGATGAATACATCAATAAGCCTGGTGAATTCCAGACAATTGTTAAGGAGCTGGATGTTTAAGTATTCCAGCTGTTGCTAACAAAAGTAACATCCAGTCATTGCCTGGTTTGGTGCCAATCCAATATTTGGTTTGAAATTCTGGAAATGGCAACAAACTAATATATCATGACTTGTACAGATATCCACCTATTCAAACCTAACTCACACATGACCTCCAATATATTTGATCCAACTTAAGTCCCTGCCACAGTGCACACAATATATAAGCCTGAAATATTATTGAATAAAATCACTCTTCTTCTCTAAATCTATCTTATAAGCTTCCCCAGAAGTTGCTCCTCATCATAATCTTACATGTGTTAATAAAGATCTGCTGTGTTGAGGACAAGAAGTTATACAAGTACCATGAAGGAAAGAAATCATTATTTTCCTGACCATCAGAGCGCTTTTTTATATCAAAATCCCAAAAATAAATGTAAACAGATGGTTTTGAAGAACATACACCCAGCTTAAACTCCATTACTACTGATAAGATCTTCTTTTTTTATCTAAAGGAGACCTTACCTGTTACATCAATTGCCAGTATGAGAAACTAATTTTTATTTCCAACCAGTACAAAAATAGTTGAGACAATATTTGCCTGGCATACTGTGAGTATCAAAGTTATTGACCTTATGTCTATGTGTGTAATATTTATCCAATATCTTATTGTTGAAGCTAATCAGTTGAACAAGTGGTTTGAAGCCAAAGCCTTCTATCATATTAGCTCAAAGTCTACTGATATCTTCATTCTTGAGTGCATCATTGACTGTCATGGCTGCCTCAGTTCATTATCACTTAAAATTGCACTAAATTTATAGCCAATGTTGCAGATGAACTAATCAAAGTTAATTATTTGAAGAAGGGGAGACAATAATACAAAGAAAAATTATACATTATTGAGATAAAATGTCAATTTTAATTAGTAAATTTAATTTTTTATGCAGTAAAAAAAGTCACTGGGCCACAAGGGGGTAGAATTTGTGGCATAATCAAAATTTGATTTTGATTTCAACTAAGTTGTTGAGGGCTTTTGGCTGGAATTAAGTTTGCTACTTATTAGGAAATATTGTCCCATAATTTGAAATTTGAAGCAAGAGGTAAACTGTTGGTAGAAATAGTATAGGGGAACTCATTGAGCGTCTCCTTCATATTTTAAGCTATATTATCAGAAAGGGTATGAACTTGGTTGTAGAATTAAGAAAAACTGCCCTTTTTAAGACTGCTCCTCTTGGATTTTCATGGATATAGTTTTATGGGGCTAAAATCATAATTTCCTCCTCTCTCTGTTGTTTCCTCTCTATGAAGACCCCTCAGCTGTCATCCCAATCTTTCATTAGGTGGTGTCCTGGTGGTTTATCCTGCTGGGATGTGAGCCAGACTTTTTAGTCTAGCTCCCCTCTCTTACAGCCTTGTTCTCTAAAAAAGTAACCCCATAACTATCCCTATAAATGAGCTCACCCCTGAGCTCAGCCTTGAGAAGATACATTTCACTCAAACTGAGGGTGATTTATCAAACAAAACTGGGATATTTCAGTTTCTACAACTCTGTAACAACAAGGAGCCCACCAAGAAGAGGTATATTTGAAAAAAGAAGTCTCCACCCAAGGATAAGTCTCCCACACATGAGGAGCACCAGAAAAAGCCCTCTTCTTCTCCCCCGCCAAACTCTCCTCATTCTAGCTCATCTGGGGATGACTCAAAGCCCCACCCTGATTACTTCCCTGGCTTCTGCCATGTCCCTGCTAGCCCCTGGGACCCTATTTTGGCCCATAATATATGCAATGTTGATGTCAGGCTCAAGTTTCCCTCCTCCTTGCCCAAGTACTTCCCCATTATGAGTATGAAGGGTGGGCCAGCCATTGTGGCTAATGGGTACATCTTTTCCTACAACAATGCCAACCAGGGCTTCAAGAGCTGGCATTACACCTGCAAGGACTGCTCTTGCCCAGTGTGGCTCAAAAATGAGCACTGGGATAAGATAAAAACCATAAAGGGCAAGCATACCTTAGTCATGCCCAACACTGTCATCTCCTTCCTTCTGAAATGGTATCTGGTGAAGATTTTCTCTCCTCCAAGGATCTCTCTGCCACCTAGATGGTTGCACTTGCTTGAAAGTACCTTTCAAAAACCAATCTGAAGAGGGTGCCAACCCACACTCAGTTGTTCAAGTTTTTTAGTGATAGGAATCAAGCCTCCTGGTCAAGAGTGCCACCAGTATCAACAACCTGGTTACCATTGATGCCCTCAAGAAGACATAAGATAGTGAGACATTCATTCTCTATGATAATGGGCAGAAATATTGATATGCCTGTTGTAACTGTGCTGTTTTAGCAGAGTTACAAGGGGGAAAATATTTAGAAACTAGATAATAATCTTTATTGAGAGGTAGTAATTATAGAGTCATTGTGAATCAAGGATAACAGAAACATGATTGTGTTAATCACACAGTTGGATGGTGAAGGGGATGGCTTGATCCTGGTAATGAATCAAGCGCCAAAACAAGGTATCCACCATAAGGGATCATCATTTGTTCATGTTGTTGGATTTGGTAATTTGAGTTGACTTCTTATTCTGGCTTCAAGTGGCTGGGTAATCAGATTGCAGGTCACAAACCCGCTTGGTTGGAACCTTGCTGGCAGGTTGAGCCTGCTGTTTTGACACTCCCCAACTGAAGGTTGGCCTCCTCTGAGGGTAGGTTGTTGGGGGAGGTTGTCAGGAGCCCAGGCGCCATACTGGACTAGCTGTAGTTCTGTGGCGGGCAGGGCAGTTTTGCTTGTTTTTGTCTTGCTTTGCAGGGTCTCAGGCAATCATGGTATAGGGTCTTGTCTTGTTTGCACTTCCTGAGTCCTTGTAAAAGGTAAGGATTATTTTTGTTTACCTTTAGAATGATTGCTGGGCCTACTTCCTTGGGTTGTAGTTTGCTTTTATCAAAGTTCATGACCCAAACTTTGTCCCCAACTTTATGTCTATATTTAATGGGGACAAAGGTTTTTTGCAGACGGTTATTTCCCTTTCTGTTTTATCACTATTGGCCTCTATAACTTGATAGTCTGAACAAGGGGAGACTTTACTTGGAATTTCCAGTTTGGGTCCTGTCAATGCTTGAATGATATTTGGCTGTGTGCCATATACCAACTCAAAAGGGCTTTTCCCGGTGGATCTGTTCACTCAGGTTTGGCACACAAGTAGTGCAGTTGATAGATGCTTATACCAGTCTTCAGGTCTCCTGGTGGTGAGTTTGGCTAAGGCTTGCAAAAGGCTGCCATTAAGCCTTTCTACCTGTCCATTGACCTGTGGGTGGTATGGTGTTATTACAGTATGTTTGTCCCCATTTTTGGTGAGGTATAAATTGGTGTTTTTGGAGGTTAACTCTTTGCCTTCATCAGATATCAGGAGTTCTGGCTTTCCAAACTTGCTGATTAATTCTCTTCCTATGAATTGTTGTACATCATTGCTAGTGTGCGCCTTTACTGCTTGGGCTACTGGACATCTTGTAGCAAAGTCTATGGCAGTGATGATGCACTTCTTATTGTTGTGTTTACCTGGCATGGGGCAACAATGTTGAGGGCCTACACCTTGAAGGGTAGTTGTGTGCGGATGAGTAGTACTGATTTTGGAGGGGTTTCACTCTTAGCAAATTTCTTGCATACTTCACATTGGTCTAGGACTTCCTGAACGTCACAATACAGGGTTGTCCACCAGGCCTTATGTTTAAGGAACTCATATAGGTTTTGACTTTTGGTGTGTCTGAGGTCCCTGTGATATTGTAGATTGGTGTCTACTTGTTGGTGCGTGGGGATATAAGGGATGGTAATACTGTCAGACATTTTTCTGTGCAGGGTCCTGTACACGTCAGCAAAAAGGTGTTTGTTTTTGATGACTGTTTCTTTTGTTATGTTGGTTGTACCAGGAGGGAAACCCTCATCTTTTGTTTGTAGCACCAGGAGAGACCAGTCTGGGTTGAGCCCATTTCCCTTCTAGCAACACAGACATACAGGCACAAGAGGGCATTTGTCATGGCAAGTTCTGGACCAGGTTTGTACTGTATGAGCATATTGAATCTCTCCAAGAGCTCCATCCAGCGGGCTTGGCGGCAAGATAGCTTTTCTTGGGTTTTGAAGTATATGAGTAACTTGTTGTCAGTCAATGCTGTGAACTCTTCCTGTTGTTCTAAATAGCAACATCATTTGACTAGGAAGTGTACAATGGCCAAAAGTTCCTTGTTGTGGATAGGTTATTGACACTTGCCATCTTTTAACTTTTGAGATTCATAAGCTACAGGCAGAAAATCACCATCATTATTTTTGATTTGTAGTACTCCCCCAATGAATGCATCTGAGGCGTTGGTTTCCATTTGGTATTCCCCGTCACGTTTGGGGTATTGCAGGATAGGAGCTGTTGTGAGCTTCTCCTTGAGGCGTCTAAAACATAGGTCATGTTGGGGGTCCACACAAACTTGGATTTGGCGCCCATTATGACAGATAAAGGGGCAGTCAAAATGCCACAGTCAGGTATGAAGCAGCGTGCATAGGCCAACATCCCCAAGAAGGTGCAAAGTTCCAACTTATCCTTGGGTGGCAGCATCTTGTAGATGGCCTGTATCTTTTGACTGTTGGGTTTGATGCCGTCTTTTGAGACTATGTGTCCCAGGAAAGGTAATTGCTTGTGGAAGAACTGGCACTTGGAGGGCTTGGCCAACAGTTTGTGTTGTGCCAGGGTAGCAAAGACTGCCTCTAGGTCTTTGTGGTGCTGTCTCACCAAGGGGCTGTAGATGGTGATATTGTCTAGGTAGACTAGGGCATGCTTGCCTATGTGCAAAGCAAACACTTTGTTCATGAAGGTCACAAAGGTGGAAGGGGCGTGTGTCATGCCAAAGTTGAGCACCACACACTTGTAGGAGCTGTATTTAGTGCAGAAGGCTGTTTTGGGAATGTCTTACTCCTTAATGCAAATCTGGTTGTAGCCTGCTGTCAGATCAATCTTGTAGAAGACTGTGGCTCCTCCCAAGGCATCAAAGAGGTTGTCAATCAGTGGTAGTGGGTAAAAATTCTTAATGATAACTTTTTTTAGGGCTTGGTAGTCTGTGACCAGATGTAAATACCGTCCTTCTTGGCCATAAAGAATACAGCGGCCCCAAAGGGAGACTGTGAGGGGCGGATAAGTCCTTTCTCCAACGCTTCTTTGAGGTAGGCGCGTAGGGCGTTGTCTTTGTTTGGGGTCAGCCTGTAGATAGGACACGCTTTGGGTAAAGCTCCTTTGAGCTGGATGGAGTGTTGGATGTGTTTCTCTGGGGGCAACCTGGGTAGAGCTTTCTTGAAGATTTCTGGATGATGGGCCACAATCTTGCAATACTGAGGTGTGAAGGTATCCTGGTGGTCCTTGAAGTGTATGATCTTGTACTGGCAGGAGTCCCAGTCAATTGCCTTCAGGTTTTCCTTTGCGTCCAGGGTCTCTGTGATGCGCACAAAGACATGGTTGCATAGGAGTTGGTCCACTGAGTCAGGGTAGATCTGGTGGTTGACACCTTCATGCTTGATGGTCAACACTGAGGTTGCCCATTATATGTGAGGATTGTTTTTTTGTAACCAATACAACCCCAGTACAATGTCAAACTTTGGAAAGTCAATGGCAGGACCTTGGATGGTGGAGTGTAGATTCTTGAGCATGACAGAGAAGGGGACAGTTTCCCTTGTCACAGCAATGTGATGTCCATCAGCTAAAACCATGTTTTTAATCCGCAAAGGATTAGTGGCTAGCTTGAACCTGTCTACAAAGCTGCTGTTGACTAAGGTTTGATCTGCGCCCAAATCCAGGAGTGCCAAGCCTGTGTAACTGCAAAAACAGAAAGGATAGGATATCAGTTTATTGGGATGTCTGGCAATAGTATACAGTACTGGGTCCTCCAAGGGTACTTGGATCATTGGGCATTGGTCCACGTCCTTGGGTTGGTACTCATCATTGGGCAAGTCAGGAGTTGTGTGGGGAGAGCTTGGATTGCTTAATGCTCTCCCCAGGCTTTTCCCTTGTCTTGATTGCCTTGCGTGGCAGTGATACAGAAATGAGTACAATTTGACTGGCCATTGTTCCCACTTCCATGTCCATTTGAAATTGTGGATTTATGGTTAGTATTATTCCTGTTGCTTCCAGGGGGTGGTCAAGTGGAGCGCCCACCTGTGTGAGAATCCTTGGGTCTCTCTTGTTTTTCATTTTGTGCCTTATGGAGGGCGTTGGATGTTTGTTCCTCTTTCTCCACCTTGCGATACAGGCTTTGTAGGTTGGTCACCTGGTCCAGGCTCATGTTCCTCATCACATGCAACTTAAAGGCGTCATAGTACATGATGTGTGTGGCTGGGGTGTCAAAGGTCATGTCAGAGGGTGCACAAAGTCGGAGTTCCTCATAGGCGCAGGTGAGTTCCTTCATGGTGCCCATCTGGGTTAGGTTCTTTACTTGGCGTATGATCATGAGCTTTGTGTCCTTAAGCACAAACCTTGTCAAGAAGTCTTGTTTGAAGATATCCCAGTTCTTCTTGGCGTGTTCTTTGTGCCACTTGTTGCACCAGGTGCCAGCGTTGTGGGTCAGTCAGATGAAGATTCCTCAATCCAAAATTGCTATGGGCATTCCATCTGAACCATCTTGCTTTGGTCAGACTGGATCCATGTGGCAGTGTTGTTGTTGTTGGCCCTGGAAAAAGGTTCCAAGGCAGTGCTTTGTAGTCTTTGGGCTATGTAGGCGGGCATGGCATTTTTGTTGGTTGGTTGCAGAATGGTGGTGGCCGTCTGGAAGAACCCTTGTGCAGACATGGTGTTGAAGGCAGGTAGTGGAATCACCATGTTCTGGTACAGGACAAAGCCATCAGGTATCTTGGTACCAGGGGTGTACGGGGTCCAGTCCAGTGGAAGGCCAGACATGATTCTGTCAAGGATTTGTTGGCTGCAGCAAGTATGAGCAACAGGCAGAATTTTACAAGATGAGGTAGGATGGAGAACCTACATGTGCTACCAATGTTGTAACTGTGCTGTTTTAGTAGAGTTACAAGGAGAAAAATATTTAGAAACTAGATAATAATCTTTATTGAGAGGTAGTAATTATATAGTCATTGTGAATCAAGGATAACAGGAACATGATTGTGTTGATTATACAGTTGGATGGTGAAGGGGGTGGTTTGATCCTGGTAATGAGTCAAGCGCCAAAACAAGGTATCCACCATAAGGAATCATCATTTGTTCATGTTGTTGGATTTGGTAATTTGAGTTGACTTCCTAGTCTGGCTTTGAGTGGCTGGGTAATCAGATTGCAGGTCACAAACCCGTTTGGTTGGAACCTTGCTGGCAGGTTGAGCCTGCTGTTTTGACATGACCATATCCTATGCCATAAAAGCAACCCTTGAGCATTAAACACTGCAACAACTTTGCTGTGCAATAGCACATTTGCAACATGCCCTATCTTCAAGCAGCTTTGGGTCCTGCATGGGCAGTTAAACACCCAGGGGTTTACTATTTTTTCTTTATCCTGCCTGGTGCCAAGAAAGAGCTCTACAACAAGGCCTTCAAAATAGTCAGAGATGCTTTAAGCTTTTCCCATCAATAAGCTTCCCCCTACACACATCACCCAAGAAAATACCTTCTTCTCTGAAAATGACAAGGCTGCCCTTGTTGCTGAGCAGCTAGTCATGAGCGCTCCCTTTAGGCAAAGTTTATCATTATAGACTTTGAGCTTTCTCAGATCAGAGCCTTTGAGGATAAATTTAATGTAAAAGTCCAGGACTGCTTCTTTTATTTAATGAAGGCCCTCTTAAAGCAACTCAAGAGTGAGTAGGAGCTCTTTGAAAAGTAACTCAACAATGGTTAAAGAAATTGACACTTTTCTATAACCCAGCTTGCTGCCTTGGCTCTTGTAAGGCAATAGCACACTGGGATTGGCTTTGAGGCCATCCAGGAGGATGCTTATGTTAAAAAGCACTTAATCATCTTCAAGGGTTAGCTTGAGTACTTCAAGAAGCAGTGAGTTGGCAAGAAGGTGACTGCCCCTTGGAACTGCCACAATGACTATCTCAATGATGAGATAAAGATTGCCTCAAGCCTTGAAGTTTGATACAAGCACCCAAAGTCAAAGTTTGGTACCAATCCAAAATTAAATAAGCTCTTCTAGAAACTCCAGCTGAAGCGAGGTAGAACTATCTTCAAGTTCTAGGATATAGCCAACCATTTAGCTTTTAAAAATAATAATTATAAGAAGCAGGACTACCAGGAAATGTACATGAGGTGGTGAAGAAGAAGCATAAGGTGGATGAGATCAAGAAGTACCTGGAAGCTGTTGCTACTACTCTTGGTAGTGGTATTAAATAATCTTAATAAACTTTAACTTGCTTGTCTTTCATATTTTTCCTTTCATTTTGCTTAGTTTATTTTTTATGAACAATTATAATATTTTATATAAATTTAAATTTTTAGGTATATTTTTAAAGCGTAAGTATATTAGATACTTTTGCTTCATTATTTTACCAGTAAAACATAAGTTATTTTCAGTTACTAATATATGAAGTCTACCAAACATAAATACATAAGCTTTTTATATTACATATAGTATTATTAGAAAACTTTTTTATAGGCAGAATTTTAATTTTTATATCAAATTAAACATTTTTATAGTGAGGTGTGTAATTTTTATAGCAAAATGAGAAATAACAGGTTATTATTCTCATTATTATTACTTAAGCTGTATTTTATTGTATTTTTTGTGCTCTCAGGGATTCTTTTAGTATAATTTAGCAGTATACAATATTTTTACATCAAAAGGTTCATTAAATCAAGTACTTTTAGTCAAAAAAGTGTTGACTTCCAGGATCTGACTTGCCAAAACCCCAAATTATCACTTTACTTAATAGTTAACTACCAGGGAGTCCATTTAACCACAGTTACTCTTGGTATATGTGATTTATAATTTCTTAAAATCTTCAAAATCCTCCACAGCCTTCTTGCGGTCAGACATGTACTACATTATCTTAATGGATATAACACATTTGACGTTAGTGATGGCCTGCTTGGCTTTTGAATTGTGCTGTGTTAATGGCTGACTGGGGATAAGGGAAATAGACACCTGGCTATAGTATTTGGTGACCTCTGTCAATACCATCTGCTCCTTTATAGTGCTATATAATTTTGGCTATTCTTCCTAATTATCCTCACTTCTTACATAAAGTTCATAGTTAGTATCAAGTACAACTTTACACTTCTTACTCATAATTGCGCTAGGTGAATTTGGCGGTATTCAAGTAGGTATACCAGAGAAATCCACTCAACTGTTTTGTCATTAAAAGTTCTGAATGTTATAACCTTTGGAGCCTTGTCTTAAGCTTTGTGACTTTAGGATTGATATTCCTGGCTCTTACAATGTAAACAGTCTAGCTATATGTTTGGGTTGGCACATCATCTTTATTATTAGATATTTTATTTGTTGCTTTGTCATCTACATATACAAGGATTCTGTTGGTAGACCCTATGAGGCGCCCACAACCTTGGTGCTCTCTGCTAAGTGCGCCTGTTTGTTGTTATGGTTACATAATATTCTCTGTTAAAGCAAATAAAAATTTAATGTCCTATTTTTTATTTTATTTTTTATTTTTAGACTTTTTTAGATATTTAATTACTCACATCTACCGCTGCATTATCTGTTTATGAGTGATGTGTTTCTATATTTGGATAAAATGGCCCCATTTGTACTATTTTTTGTCAATTTTATAACATCCTTTGATTCTGCAAAAAATTTACACCCAAAAAGTAAACTAATAATATTTAAATCCAATATTTTCTACAGATTACAGTATTATATTAGATATCTTAGAACTGAGATAGTGCTTGACTTGGTTTGGTTTGTTTGTATTCCAGGTCTATGCGCAGTTGATTCGATCTGATATTACCCTTATTTCATGTATGTTTTACATTATAGTGCACAAGTTCTATGTATCCTTCTCAAAACATAGTGAACATAATACAAATTTAGATAAGTGTGAGCCTATTTGCTTGCATCTTGAGATCATGATCTTACTGCCTGATTTTTGTGTATTGATGCTTGATACAAATTATGTGTATTTGATTTTATTTGCCCATTAAACCTCAAATTTCTGTTATTTTAGATCAAATTTTATGCTGAAAATTATATTTTGCTCTATGTGCAACCTTTTTGCTCTGATCTGACTTTGTTTTGTCCATGTCAACAGCTCTGAAAAATACAGTGTTTATATTAGAAGCCTTTTAAAAATTCGTTTTAAAGGAAAATATGGTAAAATAACATACTTAAAAGCAACTCCTCTAAAGGAAAGACAGGCTTTAAAAGGTATTTGGAAAGGAAAATATTTCTTGGAAAATAATAATAAATGATCAAATAAGCCATTATGGATAGGTGTAGAGCGCTTTTTAATCTGTAACCATTTCTTATTTATTGGCGAAACTTTAGCAGAAGCTATTTATGTGGTTGCAACTAAGAAGTAGCTTATCCTCTTATATCGAATATACAATTATTTAAAATAGACATATTTCTTAAAACTATAAAGTTTTAAATAATGTTATAAATTAGGTATGAACTCTAAGTTAATCTTATTTTCTTAATGGGTTGTTAAAATCTATTTCGTTTATTGGATAAATTTGGCGGCTCTTTTAAGGCCGGTAGTGCTAGCAAGAGAAGGCTTCCCGCCTTTCTTGAGGCTAGAAGTTTCCAACTGAGATGGCTTTTCAATCTTCTTGGCAGCCTCAGTTGTGCTGGCCAAAGTTTCATTGTGAGAAGCAATACTGGCGTTGTTAATAGGAGAAGACTGAGTTAAATTGAAGGTGATAGAAGGGGTCAATGTAGCATTGGTGACATCAGTTGCGTTACTGGAAAGCGAGGCAGTGGCTTCGCTGGCGTTAGAAGCAGAAGCGGGGATGGAGGTGGGGATGGGAGGGAAGGCGGCATTGGCAGCTACGAGGAAGAGGGAGAAGAAATAGATGGATTGCATGTTGACTGTAGTTCTAGAGTTAGTTATTTGATCTTTTATACACTTTCTAATTAGATGAGGGCTTGGCATTGTAAATCGCAGCGTCTATTATTCAGCCATGACAAGGTTATAAGTTAATTAGGAAGTAGCCGGTGGATGTAGTAAAAAGGGCAATCGAAAATTAAACGTTTGAATGATTAAATATGATGTGATATCTTGTCCTGAACGTAGATCGTCTGTTGCAGATAGGGTTTTATAAAAAAAGAAGTGGAGGATTACAATCAGTGACGTACCTATCATCAACTTCAAACGCTTTTGCACCAATTAACTTACCCGTTATTAGTAGTTTAGGTTTGTGCTCTAAACCTTCTTATGAATCTTGAAAAAGCTATTTTTAAAGTTGAATTTATTAAATGATTAAAAATTCATGAGTCCTATTTTATAGGCTGTTTTATCAGGCAGATGGCAACGATAGAAGTTATTTAAGTTGACATTTCATATTTTCCTATACTAAATTCAATCACTTTATTCAATATTCGGTCTCTACTTTAGTTTAAAGAGATCATATTGTAATCATTGACGTTGATCAAAGAAATACGTAACTCCTGTTTCAAAATACGTACCTTATATTGAAAATAAACATTATTGGTTTAATCATTTTAGAAAATTTTCAATTGTACTATTTTAGATAATTATTTCCTCATATAGGCCTTTTTTTTTGAAAAATATCAAGATTGAAGTTGGATTCAGCCAGCTTGGCGGAAACAAATTTTGCTATTTGGTTGAAATACTAGGTTATACCACATTTCAAAGTTAAAACATTTTTAGGGTCTAAAAAGGGACAAGTTTTTGGAAAAGATTTTTAATTTTTAAGCTATAAAGTTTAGAAGATGGTGATAAAAGTTAAGTATAAATATAATTTATCTTTTTTGTGAAGATCAACCCAGCTTAGTGTTTTTAAAATAATAATTAATTTCAGTAATAATAAATAGTTAGCTTGGATAAAAAACCAAATTATTTCATTTCGAGTCATGAGATTATATCCTAAAAAAGTTTGTATGGATCGAATCTCATTTAAGACAGTTAAATGGTTATTGAAGAAATGAAAGACAACCATCATGGTTCACTTATATGCAATTATATATGGATGGATGGCAGCACCTTATCACTATATAGATGATCAATCTTCTTTATCAAATATGAAGAAGCTCAAATTTCCTAAGGCTAAGCTAATTTTATTATTGAAATTTGTCAGTCTTTTTTTTGCATATTGACTAATAAAAGATTCAACCAATAATTACAGTAGTTTTAAAAGCTATGGCAACAACCAAAAATACCTCAGATTTAAACAAAATGATTTCAGATTTAAACAAATTCCAACTATCAGAATAAAATATACACTCTGTTAACAGGGTTTATTGGTGTTAATGGGCAAAATGAGTCAACACAGCAAAGAAGGGCTCACACACAAAGCAAAACTATTCAAAATACAATCCAAAATACATTGATTCACAAACAAAATGGTGTGAGTTGAATTTTGGTGTAAATATATTTACTATGTGAATTGGTGACAAAATACACCCAAGCAAGGTGAGTCAAACCTCTATCCAAAAACAAAACACAATAGCAACTCACTATGTAAAAAATCACTCAATCAGTTTGTGCAATGGATTGTAATCAAGAATGATATCAAGGTATATAAAATAAAACACAAGATATAAAACATAAATTTTAAAAATATTGTGTTGGGTGCTTAATTTGGCGTAAAATCTGGGGAAATGTGTGGAAACTATTTCAGGTATTCTAAAATGGGTGTTGTAAAACCAAAAACAACCAATTAAGAAATAAAAATCTATAATTGATATATTGAGTGGGGAAAATATTAATCAAATATCCATATTCAGATAAAAAGAAAAAAGTTAAAATTAGGGAGTAACTTAATTAAGTTTTATTCAATATTTTATTAAATTTTATAATGGAAAAAACACAACAACAGAGTAACAATGTACCCATTGTGCACCACAGTTGCAGTTGCCCCGCAGGTCAAAGAATAGAGTTAGTGCAACCTAAATGCCTACTCAAGAAGGAGATGGGAGAGGAGAGTTCAATAGTAATGCTGCACTGACACAGCCAGTTCAAGGAGCACAAGCTGCTAGGGTACAGAGCATCAACCCTTGGGTCCCAAAGCTGACCCAGAAGCCCACCAAGGTCACCACTACATAGAAAGTTAGAAACAAGGAGGTAGAACTTACTTTGTATGTGTTTGACGTTGTGTACCGGCAAGAGTCAGTCCTGTCTGCCATGATGGAGGTGAAGCCTGTAATTGATACTAGCTACAAGCCCTACATCAGTGATGGCAACCAGGAAGAGGACAAGGAGCCTGAGTTCTACCAAAATGATGAGGGACAACTGGTGTTAAAAAAGGTTACAGCCTTCTACAACAAGGTCCCATGCCCTGTGTTGTGCCCAATACCAATGAGCCAATACCTACGGGTAAAAAGCCCACCCAGAAGTGCATCCCTGACAACAAACACATCATCCTGATTAAGCTAATGTGTGAATCAGGCAATTACAAGGCGGCCACGGCCAGTGTTGGAGTAAATCCCAAGTACGCCAGCAAGACCTTCCACAAGTTCATCAACACTGGTTGTGTCCTTGCCACAGAAAAATCCTTGCCTTTTCTACCTTGCTCACCAAGGAGCACAAATGGGTAATCTGTCAGCAGATAACCCAGGACTGTCATCTTGAACTGGCAAATATACAGGCCATGGTTAAATCTACTTTTGGGGTTGAGGCCTTGATTTCCTTTTACTACCATCTGCTCAAGAGAATGCGCTTGTTGTGAATACCACTATTCACCATGTTTTGATTTTGCCTTTGGTGGGCCATTTCAAAGACAAATATCTCACTTTTCCTTTTGCCTTTCAAAATGAGTTGATGACTGAATCAGGAAGTACAATTGTTTGGTTTCTTGATCCTGTGCAACTCACTTGCCCCACTCATGCTGGTGGCGAGTGATCCTACTGTCCAGGTAGTATTTTGTGGTATTCCTAACCACTATATATTCCATTCCATATTCACTAATAAAAATTAAGTTCTATTCACATTTTTGTCTTTGTGTCTTCTGTACTTCTGCGCCTCTCTCTAGCCACAACTAGTAGAGATTATCCTTCCAGGGCCGCAAGGTAAACACAGCCTTCCCTGTCATTTAACCAAGACTTAGTACAAATCCAATTCTAAGGTTAGGATTTGTTGTTGTGTGTCTGTGCTGCGCCTCAGAACACGACAGCGCTTTTCCTGGAAAAAGCTTGGGGTATCCCCCTACAAGTGGAATAGCCCAGCCAACATTGACATCCAGAAAAAATACGCAGAGGTGTACACTGCTCTCAAAGCCAAGGGAACAGTCAAATTCTACTACATTGACAAATTGGCATTTGCCTTGTCAATGCACAATGGGTATGGGTATTTCCCCAAAGGGTCAAATGACAAGATGGCTTGGCAAGCTACAGTCCACGCCACAGCTTATTTGATGGTGGCTCTCCTTGGTCCAAAAGGGGTCAAGCTCTATCAAATGATACTAGGCTCCCACAACAGCTGTACCTTTCTAGAATTTCTCTGATTGGTCCAGGAGCACCTGAGGCGCACAAGCCCGGGCTTCACCAATGTAAATGTGCTGGACAATGTTGGTCTCCATAAGGTGGCTGATATTCTTGAGGAATTCCCAATGATTGATACTAGCATTGCAGTAGGCCCCCAGCAATTGATCACGGCAAGTTTGCACCTGCTCTTCCTCCCTGCCTATTTGCCCTTCTAAATCCCATTGAGGAAGTCTTTGAAAGCTCAAGCAAGTTGTCAAGCAAGGAACCCTAACTGGGACTGAGGACCTGTTTGATTTGCTTCAGGCCAGAATCCACACCTTCCCAGCTGAGACTGTGGCCAAATTCTATGGCCACGCCAATTTGTTCATCCCCAAGTGCCTTGCCAAACAGACAATTAATTAAATGCTTAGCTTGTCCAACTTTTTTATATTATCTAATTTACTATTTAAGATTTATTAATTATCATTTTTTATTTAGAAGCTTCTAAGCCCACAATCACATTTGGCAAGACCATCAATGGTTAAGTAATTTATTTATTTTACATTAGATTTTTTTATTATGCCATCTAAGGTTATCCTAAGCACTCAATACTGGATTACACAAATATATTTATATAACTTTTATCAAATAAATATAAAAATCAAATAAAAAATTAAATGTGAAGTGTACAAATTAGAAGTATATTTTATGAACATATATTATTATGTGTTTATTAAGACCTTCTCTGGGATATATTTTGCAAATTTTGTTTGCTAAAATAAGACTTAAAAATTATTTATAATAAAAATAATCTAGAGTATAGATATGTTTATTGATTAGAGAAAAAATTAAGAGCACCTATAATGGGTTTGGCGGTATGTACCCACCCCGTAATGGAGGTGGTGCACAACCTCCACTGCCACACTGTGGACAGTGGATACACCCTGATTGAAATATTCTTGTTGGCTAGTAAAAGGGAGTTGGTGAGGGGGGAGTTCAGGAGCAGCATCTCTGGTGGGGCTGCAAACTCATAGATTACTACCAGGACCAGGGCGTCTTGGATAACATGATCCACCAAGTTGTATCCAGGGGGACCTTCTTCCCATCCAGGGAGAGCCTGGCCTTGTTCATCCCAAGAAGGACCCTGTCCAGGTCTTCTACAGACGCGTCCATCCCAAAGTAGAAGAGGAACCCCAGGTAAACAGCAAGGTGAAGCCTTTGCTGGGCAAAGGCTTCTGTAAACTCACAGAGTTTATTATACACAGTACTAATATTCTTTTCATGCTTTGTCTTCCCAAAGATCAGCTCCATTACTTGTGGGACCCCTGTCTTGTTGGCACTCCAGGCCAGCCCAAAGTCCGCCAGGAGGATTTTTTCTTCTTTACGGCTGTTGCGTCTGCAACAGCCAGTTTTGACACCGCACACCCAAAGTTGTCCAAGAGGTAAGAGATAGTATGCTCTACTGGGAAGCAGAAGTGGGCAGCCGCATGGGCCTGGCCCATCTCCAATACATTCTTGAATGGGAGCGTCTCCAGGACGTTCCAAACAAGCATAATGGAGTTTACATAGTAAACTCCATTGAGGGATACCAGGTCCAGGCGGATCAATTAGGCATCCTTGTAGGCAGTAACTGCCCACTCAGATGCCCCCTTGGCATTTGCCAGCCCAGCTAGTGTGTTTCTTGTCATCAGAAAGATACTGTGGACCCTTTCTTTAAGCTCCTGCAAGACAGGGGGGACAGATAGAGCTGTTTGGCCACATGATTGGTGTAGTTGGCATAAAACATGGCAGGACAAAAGGAACCAGGATCCAGCGGAGTTTGCTGTCAATGTTTTCTATCAAAAAAGGTAAGTATTTTGAAATTTTTATTAATTATAATTTTTTATGTACCTTTTCAGGTTTCCTCCTTGTCTGCAGCTTTGGCAGGCTTTGCCATTCTTGGCGCAAGCAGTTGCACAGGCAATTCTTTATCCTCTGCCCTTGCCTGTGTCAAGGGTCTGGATGTACAAGCATTCTGGCTACTGCCAACCTACTTAACATCCAGCCATTGCCCAATTTAGTCCCCTTCCAAAATACCGTTCAACATACCAAAAATGGTAACCAAGTAATATCACCTGACCGTCCAAGTATCCAGTGGCTTGAACCCATCTAGCACATGACCAACCCCTAGGTTTGATCCAACTAAATCCCCGCCACAGTCAAGTCTATATAAGTCTAAAGTATTATCCAATAAAATATACTTCTCTTCTTTCTTAATTCCATATTTAAAGCTTCCCCAAAAGGTGCTCCTTATCACCTGCTTGGTAGGGTTTAGGTGGGAATACATTTCAGGGTCATCTGTCCAGACAGACAGCGCAGAGAGGGCAAAGGACTTGAATTACAAGCCCTCAACCACTGTTTTTTGAATGTTGAGCAGGCGCTCAATGGTCTTCTCTGATGTGTCAGGCATTTTGGTCATTAATGCCTTGGATGTCATCCTGTCAAGTTTCTTGCCTTCAAGGACAGAAGCCTTGACTTTTGCTTTGACCTTGTGGTCAATTTCTTTGATCTCCGCAACTGCAGAGTCAAGATCCTTCAAAAGCTTCTCCAATTCTCTCATTGATTTTTTTACTAACCTTTCCATATATTTTTATAGCTTTCATCCCAATAAAATCTGTACTATTCTGATACTATTGCCTCTTTGTTTATTCCTGTTTGTTTTCCCATTTGCTACACTATCCCATCTTTTTCCCCATTGTGTATATGTTTTACACTCATCTCAATATGTGTTGTTTGCTTTGTGTTGGCATTGTTTTCTTAATTACCATATTATTTTTGGCGCTTTGCACAGCCCCTTGTGAAAATATTAACAACAATTTGGTGATCAGCTAAATTTGAGATAGAAATTTATAGGTTAACTGTTTTTAGATAAAGTTGTTACTGATCCAAATTCAAAACCTTAAAGTTTATTATTAAGGGTTTGAATTTGGATCAGTAACAACTTTATATAAATGCAGTTAACCTATAATTTTTTAATTCAAATTTAGCTGATCACCAAATTGTTATTAATATTTTCACAAGGGGCTGTGCAAAGTGCTAAAAATAACTTTTTTCTGGATCTAGATACATGACATAGTAAATATATGATTTTATAGAAATAATCTGAGCATAAAGAATAAAACCAACTATAAACAAAGAGAACATGAAAAGTTGAAATTCAAAATAAAGATAATATAAATAGAAAATGTTTGGCAACAGGGTTTTATTGGGGCGGGGAAGAGTAATCCCTAGTAGGCAGAATAGCACAGGAAGGAAGACGTTGAGGAAGTGCTGGCCTGGGGGGTCTGGGATTGGGGGGTTGGGCTTGCAGGTGAGGGGTGTTGATGGCGGGGGTAGAGGCAGGAGGATTTTGTATGATGGTCACCATATACCATTGCTGGTATTCATCATCTATCATTGGCTGGATGGGCTGGTAGGTGGCTGTGACACAGGGTGGGAGGCGCTTATCCTTATGTGATTGGTTGCCCATGTTTATGTGGAAGACAATTTGGGTAGACAAGTCAGCCACCATTTGGTGACCAAAGAGAGAATTGTGGTCAAGGACCCCAAGATAGAGGTCGTTGAAAGCCTGAGGGCGGTGCTCTCAGAGTGTATCTCCAATATTAAAGAATACAACATCAGCCAGATGGATGTCAGTGTGACCAGCTGGGTACACAGAGGCCTGGTGCCCGCGTTCCTGGATGGCCTTGAGGGCAGTAGAGCTACCCTTTATCTGATGGCTCAAGAAAACCTGGTGCTTGGAATTTGAGCCATCCCAGGAGTCAAATAATCCAATGAGGATGTGGCTGTACAAGTAGCCATTGGTGAAATATGGGTTTGTCCAATAGTAGATAAAACCCTTGGATAAAACAGCCAGAAATGCACCAATAAATGTCCCCTTCTTGACCTTCTTCCTTTTATTCTTGGCAGCGGCTTTTCCTTGCTCACCAAAATTGTCAAACACAATCAATAACTTGTAGTACAAGACAAACATGATGTCATCTGTTAGACTAGTCAGGCATTGGACCAGGGTTGATTCAATGGCGGTGTCATACAGGGAATCCTCAGCGCCATCCCATTAGTTACCGGCAAAATTGGTAAGAACCTGTATCAAAGCCACCTTCCCATACATCCAGAGCTGCAGATGCGCTCAGACACCTTAATGCCATGGTGCGCAAGTTGCTTCTGGACCTGGGTCAAGGGAAGCTTGGGGTCCCACTGGAGGAGGTCAAGCATGATTGGGTATGCCTCAGATATTTGTGACTTGGGGGCCTTCTTGGGCTTCTTGGCTATCCCAATCAGATTCCCCCTATTCATCAGGTTGTTTAATTCCTGCATGACAGTAGCTCAGGTAAATTGCAACCGGGCGGCAATCTGGTCCCTGGACAGACCCTGTAGATTCAGTGCCACAATTTCCTGAAGAATTTGGGCGGTGATGATTTGTCACTTGGGGTGCTGGGCTGGGGGAGCTGAAGCCTGATTGGCTGTTGGGGGGCAGGTTGGCTGGTGGCAGGAAGTTGTTCCAAATCAAGGTTGCCATCCTGATTGGTTAGTTGACGGGCAGCTTGTGCAGTGATGGGTATGGGAGCAGGGGCAGAGCTAGACACTAAGTGACTACCAAACAAGTCAAAGCCATATGGGTCAGGGGTCAAGTACAGGTTGGCTTCCTTGTTACCTGCCTTAAAGGCTTGGGTATAAATGGTTGTCTCCACATTCTGAGCCTTGCCTCCATTGAAGCTGGCTTGGCTGCTGGTGCTGTCAAAAATGTTGCTGTTGAAAATCATATTGAACTAAAACCTAGGATAAAATCACTAAAAGTAGAAATTTTAAAATTTAATGATTTAAATTTTATTGTAATCTCAAGTCCATATTTGGAAGGTTCTCAAAACCATTATACACAAATAAGGATCCATGAAAATGAATAAAATGCCTCTGTTCCTAAATTGAATAGCTGTTGATTAGCTGTTAAACTGTTATATTTCTATTTTAGACTGCTCACACTAAACATCTTGTGTGACTTCATTTTTTTTTGTGCTTGTGGAATATCATTTCCTGATTGCCCAAATTTTGTTTCATTTTAGTCCTTCTGTTGGTGCCTCATATAAATCCTGATTGGATTATAATATACTCTGGGATGGCATCCATTCATCTCACTTGTTGTGTCAGTTCATTTTTTTTGTGGTTTGAACTACACCGCTTGATGTTTGATATAATTTTGTATAATGGGCTAGTGAAATTTTTTTTGAAAGTTCATTTATTAACTGATTTTTTTAAATTAGTTGAATCCTGAATCTTGCGCAACTTAGAATTTTTTTAAATCTGAAATCATTTTTTTTAAATCCGAGGTATTTTTGGTTGTCACCATAGCTTTTAAAACTACTGTATCCAATCTGAAATTTACAAGCATGATCTAATTTTGTATTGATTTGTTGGTTTTTTTTGGCAGTTTCCCCATTGGGTGTCAATTATTACTCAGCAATATCAAACACTGCAGATGGGTATGCATACCAGATAGAGCTCAAGTACATGTTGGAGGAGTGGGCTACCCAGCACACTATGTACACAGTTGTACTGAGTGCAGAGATGAAGCTGCAAGAATGGGCAACCAAGGAAATCAGGGCTGTGGGGCATACCTGTTGGTCCTACCCCATCAACCCTGTTGACATGCATCTTGCAGATGTATGTCTTTATAATTTTGGTTCAGCTCTCAGGCGCTTAAAGCCTGCCACATACAATGAACTATGCACCCAAATTGAGAAGGATTATGAGCTTTTCCTGTCCATATTTGTCCAGGATTTATCTGATCTTGTCATATTCTATGCAAGTGATAATGATAAGTCCAGAAAGAACTCCCCCCACGCCCATCCATTTGGTTTGTCAAGCCCACATACATGACAGAAGAAGAATCTGAGCAATTGAATCAATTAGCTCTTGCCGCCTCTTCCCAGTCAACAAACCAAGCCTCCCTAACTCCCCCATCAAGGCCAAGACACCTGCCTTCCAACCCTGACTCCTGAGCCAGCACATATTTCCTCCCCACTATCTCTGATGTTGTCCCTTTCACTGGCGCAGATGATGGAGACGTACATTCCACCCATTCCCTCCCCTAATTGTCCTTTGATGAGTAAAATAAAACCTTTATTTGTGACAAATTTTTAAAATTGATCTTATTTCTTTTGATTTATAATTAATAACATATTCCTTTTATATTATTGACATTCTCATAATCAATAAAATGTTGTATATTTTATGAATAACATATAGTTATTTGCATGAATACTTTTCATTAAAAATAATAAGTTAATGGCCATAAATGTAAATTTTGCATTGGAATATTGCAATTAGACATCAACTCTTGATATTTTGATATTATGTCCATAACTCAATGTATTTTGTTTAATAAAATTCATTGTAAACATGGCTTTTTTCATTGTAATTTATATAAATGGATTGTGTTTATATTAGGGAGCCATTAACGCTTAGTACAAATATTGATACATAGTGCATTTTACAGCCTGCATATTTACCTATTTATAATAATTCTGTAATCTTTTAGCTGGATTTTGTGAGGTAATAAAATTTAATGGATCAATAAATTGCTCTTTATTACCTTTAATTGGCTGATTTTCTTTGCTGTGGCAATTGTGTATTTTCTGATATTTACACACTGGTATAAAATTGGTTGGTTTCACATCCAATCACACAGGCAATAGAAAATGCGGCTGCCACCCCAAGACCAGATGCATTCAGGGTGGTGACCATGCTTCTTATTGCCTTTGCAATAGGATGTGAAACTAACCAATTAGATACCAGTATGTAACCATAATAAAATGCACAATTGCCAAAGAAAAGAAAATAAGTCAATTAATGGTAATAAAGAGTAATTGATTGATACATTACATTATTATTACCTCACAAAATCCAACTAAAAAGTTTACAGAATTGTTATCAATAGATAAATATAAAGGCTGTAAAATGCACTATGTATCCATATTTGTACTAAGCATTAATGGATACCTAATATAAACACAATCCATTTATATAAATTACAATGAAAAAAGCCACATTTACAATGAATTTTATTATGAAATGCATTGAGTTATGAATTTAATATTAAATATCAGGTTTTATGCATGCCTGCAACATTCTAATATAACATTTACATTTGTTGCCCTTAATTTATTATTGATAATGAAAAATATTCATGTGTTGATAGTAGTACTATAAAAACCAGTTTTTGATGTAATTCAACCAACATGTTGGATATCCACAACTTGATTAATGAATTAGAAGCACACCTGCAAAAGGTTGTTGAAATAGAAAAAAATATCAGGGAACTAGTAACAGGAAAGCTGGGCAACAGGGGCCAGCCACTAATCTAGTCAAAAGAAGTTTTTGAATAAATTTGGAAATATTATAGATGAAAAGAACAAATAAGCGGTACTTAATCTACAGGGAATTTTTTTATCAAGTCTAAAGTTCAATGATGCAGCCTACAATTTGTGGGAGTTCTGTTAAGGGGCCAAAGAAAACAATAAGAAAATCAAGCTGATTGAAGGAACTGAAATTTCAAAGAATATTAACACAAATAAAGAGAAAACTGATCAAATGGAAACAGATGAAAATGAAGCACAATCAAGAAGCAGAAGCGCTACAATAAACAATGAAAATTTATCAAATAAAAATCAAGAGGAAGCACAAGTAGAACAGAAAATAAGGAAGATCAAGCCCAGGAAATCAAATGAAGAGCAACCAACACTCATGAAGTTTGCTGAAGGGGTGCCAGTAGCTAAGGGGGCCGCAGGGGAAACAATCAGTAAGTTTTTTATGTTTTACTCATATTTACTTTAGTTATAACAAGGAATGGGGAAAAAGTTGCTGAAGTGGCGGCCTTTATGCCCAGTTAGTTTTAAAGGGGTTACCAATCATTGGTAGCCCCTGTAAAACAAATAAATCAAAATGAAATTAATAAAATAACTCAAAAGAACATGAATTTTCAAATAAGAAAGCAAAGAAAAAGGAATACCTGGCACCCACAGGGTGCTTGCTGTGGGTTAGGGAAGCGTATTGTTGTAAAATTTGCAGCACAGGGTTGCTAGTTTCTGTGAACAGTTAGTCAGTGACCTAATTCTTAATACTATACTTGTTAATGGTATAGTGACAGCCTATGAAGGACAGAAGAATAATAAGGTGTATAGACAAAACTGGTATTTATTTAGATAGTATTGCATTTATATAGTGTGAGGTGGGGGAATTGCCACCAGAGGCAGGGAGGCTCAGACAGAAGAACTTTCCAAATGGAGGAGAGTGGGTTGACACAGCTAAAAGTCTTGCGCAAGAGAACAATCGCTTTCTTGCGGCTTTCCTTAAGGAGGTAGATATAAATAACTTTATTGTTCTATTTATAATCCCAGAAGTGAAGTCTGTGCCTTGTGCGCATTCAAAAGGCAAATTGAACACATGTTTTAGGGGCTTTTTAAACGTCTTTATCACTAGTAGAATAAGAATGCAATAGCGCAACTGCGCAATTGTTCCATTGCTTAATCCCTAGATGGACAACTTTTTGTCTAATCCATTCAGGATCTGCAATATTTTCCTCCACTGGATTAGAAAACAGGTTTAAAAATGGCTGGATCTCAAGGTGACAGCTATGGTGAACAGTCCCTCTAGAAGAGTCTTGAAGAAGGTGCAAGTGGTAATTCCAAAGAGGCGCAAGCATACCAGGCCAGAGGAGATGATGAAGGCAGCAGGGAAGCAAGTAGTCCTGTATGATGTGGACGGCAGCTACCTGGACTTGGGGGTTCACTTAGATCAGCTACTGATGCCTCAGCTGGACTTAGGGGGGACAGACCCATTGTTTGCTGCACTGTTCCTAGCTTTGAGTGAGCCCAGGGAGGTGACAGGAACTGGGTTGCAAAGGGGTAACAGTATCCATTGGCGGTTCTCCATGCGGGCAGCAGAAGAATACTTGGAGGCTCAGCTGAAGGAATTCCAATTTGAGGGTCAAGGCCTTTTAGTCTTGCAACAGGGGATAGTATCCAACATAGTGAAGTCAGTCCTTTGTGCTTGGACAACACCTGGGGTTAACAACACTTAACCAGTCAGTTGGAAAACCTCTGACAACTTTGAGCAACGTCTTTTGCAAGCCTTTCAGGAAGTGTTGAAGTCATACACAGTGGAGGGGACTGCCCATCTTGTGCCAATGGTGATGAATGGCAACCTTGTTCTTTGAGGAACCAACCGCTGTGATACCAAGCAGGAGAAGAACATGGGGGTCTTCCTTGAGTGGGCCTTATCCTTATTCTACAGGGTGGGTGGTCAAGTCCCAGTAGAGTATGCCCTTTGCAAGAGTCTTCTGTGGGACTGTATCCTCTACAGGGTCGCCTTTCCTGTGGACATTGGGGTCAATTGTGTGTCTCACTTGGTGGAGTTTTGTTGCCCAATCCTTGGTAATCAGCTTTGTGGATCTGTAGGAAACCAGTTGTGTTCCTTGGAGGTCATTCAGGTGGTAGAACAGTTGGTGCAGTACTGGAAGAGTCTTTTCAGTCTCCAATAAACACCTTGTTCTTTTATTCTTATTCCTCATACTTTGGTTAACACTATTGCAAGCAGGAAAACAACCCATGGAATTTTTTAATTAGGCTTTTGTTTTTTTGGGTTATTGTCCTCATTGGGGCTTACTATTGGTCACTAGGAGCAGCACATATATACTGAGTGTGTACTCTAGTGATCAATTGCCCAGAATGGGGCTCCTCAAGGGTGTAGGAGCCGGGGCCAGTCTTATGGATAACTTGAACTGGACTTTGCCAAAGGGAGTCAAGTTTGGATTTGCAGCTGTACCATCAATTGCTGAAGAAGTAGACTGAGTCTCCTACCAGGTAAGTGGGTAAGGCAGGGCATTTGGATACAGCTCGTTCTAGGTCCTGCTACTTATGGTTTAAGTTTATGGTGTAGGCCTCTGATTGCAAGCAAATAAGGGTTTGAACCAGCTTGTTGAGGTACGCCTCAGGGGACACAGCCAGGCTGGGCTTTACCAAGGAATATAGTAAAGGGGGAAGTCCTGGTTGCCGGCTGTAGAGCAGTTGGAAGGCCGGCTTGCCAGTGGCCCAATGATACCCAATGTTGTATGCAAAGGTGGCCGCAGGCAGGAAGGTATCCCATTCAGTCTCATGTTGATGACTGAGCTTCCAGAGTATCTGGACCAGGCTCCCATTAGTGCGCTCTACCATGCCATTTTTCTGTGGGTGGTAAGTAGTGGATAGTGTCCCACAAATTACCATCAGTTGGTTGAGGCGGGGGATGATATAACTGATGAAGTTGGTACCATTGTCTGTCAGCAGGATCTGGGGGCAACCATGTTTGTATATGATATTCTCCAGGATGAATGTGGCTGTCACTAGTGAAGATTGGTTAGGAATTGCCTTGGCCTCTACCCATTTAGTCAGATGGTCAACCACCACAATGATGAACTTGTTGCAACTGTTGGTAGCTAGCAGGGGGCCCACCACGCCAATGGCTACAGTGTGGAAGGCAAACCCAGGGCGTACAAGTCTATGTTGAAACTTGGCAACCTTAGGCCTCTCAATGTTGCAGTCATGACAGTTGGCTAGCGTATCTACTACGTCAGTGTGCATTCCTTCCCAGAAGCAGTGCTGCTGTAACAGAGCTAACGTCTTCTGTATGCCACCATGGCCAGTAGTCTTGTGAACGGCCACCACTGAGTCTATGTGTAAGGATGGGCGTATGTAAGGTAGCCAAGAGTCTCCACAAAGCTTCAGGAGTTGTCCCTTAGAGACCTTGGTATCAACAGCTAACTTCTTGAGAGCCCTCTGTATCTCTACTGGCTCCTCTCCCCACAAAGAAGGATCCTCCATAGGCTTGTCATAGAGAATGTCAGCCATGGGGGATACTAAGGCAACAGTGGGAAGGCAGGAGAGACAGTCAGCATTCTGGTGGGCTGCCCTGGCTCAATGAATAATCTCGTAGTCATAAGCCTGAAGTTTAATAGCCCAACGCGCCAGATGTCCTTTGGGGTCCTTGAGGGTCTTCAGCCATTGCAAGGAGGCATGGTCTGTTACACCCGTGAAATGCACCCCATGGAGATAGACTCTGAACTGTTGATAGGAGTATATCACAGCCAGACACTCTCGTTTGGTGACAGTGTAGTTCATCTTGTGAACATTAAGCGTATGTGAGCAGTATCCAACAGGGTTTTCAAGTCTGTCAGAGTCCAGTTGAGAGAGAACGCCCCCAATTGCTGTCAGACTAGCATCTTATGAACCAAAAACGGCTTGGCAAAGTCAGGGTAGGCCAGCACAGGGACTGCAGTCAGTGTTCCCTTGAGAGCATTGAAGACAGATTGGCACGCTGGGCTCCAGAAGAATTCCTTATCAGCTTGGAGAAGCTGAAAAAGGGGGTCACCCAGGGATGCAAAGTTGGGAATGAAGCGGCGGTAGTACCCAATCATCCCCAGGAAGACCTGCACGTCCCGCTTATTGGCCAGGATCTGCATTTGCTCAATGGCTTTCACCTTCAGAGGTACAGGGTGGAGTCCATCTTGGCTAATGATGAACCCCAGGAACTCAAGGTGCTCCTTGAAGAAGTTGCATTTGCGTGGTTTGAGCTTGATATTAGCTGCAAGTAACCTCTGGAAGACTTCCTCCAAGTGTTGTAGGTGATCATTAAAGAATTGGGAGAATACATTAATGTCATCCAGGTAGACCAAGACAATGGTGAGTTTGAGGTCGCCCATCACTGCATCCATAGCCCGTTGAAAGGTAGCTGGGGCATTGGACAGACCTTGAGGCATCCTTGTGGGTTGAAATAGCCCTTGGTCAGTGATGATTGCACATTTTTCTTGATCAGCAGGGGGTAGGTCAATCTGCCAGTACCCACTGATAAGGTCTATGGCGCTGAAGAGCTTGGCGCCACCCAGTTAGTCCAAGGTATTGTCAATACAAGGGAGGGGATATGAATCCTTCTTGGTAACAGCATTCAGTTGACAGTAGTCAATCACCACACGGTTGCTGCCATCCTTCTTTTTGACAATCAGGAGAGAGGAAGCCCAAGGGCTTTTACTGGGGACCAGTAAGCCAGATCCCAATAGCTTCTGAAGCTCTTTGTTAGCCACAGCATGATTGGCTTGACTGAACCATATAGGTCTGGAGCAGATAGCTGGACTGCCTTGGGTGTCAATATGATGAGCAACATCTGCAGCCTTGCCCAGGTCATAATCATCCTTGGCAAACACATCTTTATACTATGCAAAGAGATCCATAGCTTGATCCTTCTGCTCTTCAGAGAGGCTGGGTAGAGAGTTGCAGCTTATGACCGATAGCACCAGTGGCTGCTCACAGGGTAGACCCAACTCAGAGAAGTCTGCAAAGGGGGCAGTCTCCTGCAAGTTGTCATGCTCTTACAGTCGTATATAAGCCATAAGTTGGTGTTTGGAGACAACCATAGCTTCATGACTCATGT
Organism: Entomophthora muscae; assembly: GCA_014839935.2. Classification (NCBI taxonomy): domain Eukaryota; kingdom Fungi; phylum Entomophthoromycota; class Entomophthoromycetes; order Entomophthorales; family Entomophthoraceae; genus Entomophthora; species Entomophthora muscae. The sequence goes on from QTSX02004271.1 coordinate 164,890, forward strand.
TGGCCAAGAGTATAAGTACCTCCTTCTCACTTGGCATGAGGATGCCTGGCGCAACCCATGGTTTTAGTCTGGAGACATTAGGGGTGCCAAAGATTTCTCCATGAGTGCCAGCTGGTAGAGCCAGCAAGAGGCCTGTATTGTGGATCACCTGGGCGCCAGGTGGAATAGTCACATTACAGGAGGCGTAGACTGGGATACCCTTGGCTTCCCTAATTGAGAGAAATAGCACCTTGACCTTCTTACTACGCAGTGTATAAGCAAATGGAAGCTCTCTGTTGGCGTACTCCAGATTGATGTAGTGCAGACGTTGTAAGGGCAGGTCAGACGGGCAATCACCATGATAGAACATGGGTATGGAATGGCCCAATATTCCAAATGTATGGTCTCCATGGTTAGTCACAGTGCCATAATGAACCATGAAGCTATTCCCAATAAGAATGTCATAGCTGTTGTTTTCCAGGACTATAGAAGGAGCAATGACCATTAGATTCCCAAAGTGAAGAGGGAGAGAAGAGTAGGCTCCTTTTGCTCTAGTGATCAGTGGCCCAGCAGTACCAAACTCTTCATGGTAGGCCAAGTCTGGTGCCAGCTTAAGCTTCTTAACCAACCAAGAGGATATAATGTTTCCAGGGGAACCAGTATCTAGTATGGCCCGGACATGAGTCTTGTTCACTACCAGGTTGATATAGGTGCAATCCTGGCGGTCCTATCTGATCTCCACAATCTTTGAGACCTGGTGTATGCTCAGTCCCTTGAACTTCTCCAGGAAGATAGCCATGGCAGCTCTCACAGCTGGGCTTACTTCCTTGAGGGATTCTAGCAGTGCTGAGACGTTTACTGTGTGGAGCAGCTTGGCCAGTTGTTCAGAACTGTCCTCCTCATGAGTGACTTCAACGTCTGGTTGAGACAGTTGTTCAGCATAGGATAGGGATACTGTTCTCTGAGCTATTTGCGGGATAACCACCTCAGGGCAAAGTGTAGTCTAATGAGTTTGTGTGTTAACAGTGAGGACTCAATGGAGGAGGTCTTCTTAAAATCTGTCAGACTCCACATCTTCATGTATTGGTTGGGAGTTGAAGTCAATCAGAGAGGATCCATCCTTAGGGTTGGTCCCAGAGAATGGCAAGGCAGCAGGCCTCTGATCTGGTTTGTCAGGGGGCAGTGGTATGGGGGGGAGATGAGGGTGTTGAAATTACAAAGGCAGCCAAGGATTTATCCTTGTCCTGGCTTCTTAGTAGTTTTTTGACTGGTCCTCATTATCCTCCTCAGTATCAGCTTCCTTGGCGTGGTCCTCCTCAGTTTCCTCCATGCCTACATGATGGATCTTTTGGAGTGAATTTCTACATTCCTGAGAGAAGTGGCCAGCCATACCACATTTGAAGCAAGTACAGGGGCCATTGTTGACTGGAGCAGGCCCAACCTTGTTGGAAGGCTTGGGCATCTTGACAGCCACGCAGGGTCTATGATAAGATTTCTGGCAAGGGCAGCCTTCAGGAAGAGGGACTTCAAACTCCTCCTTGTAGGTGCATAGGAGGCAGATCAGATCTGGTACAGTGCGGGCGTTGTAAATGCCTGACTTAAGGGCTAGAGATAGTTCCTGGTTGACATGTACAGCATTAAGGAGTGCTGACTGCACATCAATAAACTGCACCACACTCATAGACAACAGAGTTTGATCTTCAAGGTAGAGCCTAGAAGTGAAGCCTTCTAGGGTTTCCCCCACCTTTAACTTGGTGTCAGCAAAGTCCATCTTACAACCAAGGAGTGCTTCTTGGCTACCAAATTCTTCTGTCAAGGCTCTGGAGACGTTTGAAAAAGTCCAGACATTCTCAGGGAGACGTGGCAAGATAATGGTTTGAGTCTCAGCATCCAGACAGTTGATGATTGTGGAGCTCCTCATGGCATTGTCTGCGCCATACATGGAGTTCTGGTACAGACGTAAGAACATAGCCACATTTCTCTTGCGGTCAAACTTGGGCAGATTGACAGGCTTGAAGTTGTTGGAGCCATGTTGGAGGGGAGCAGGTGTGATCCTCACTGGAGAGCAGTTGAGACAGGAACAGCTGAAAGTGGAGGCAGCAAACCTAGCCTCAAAGGTGCAGTGATAATTTTCCTCTTCCTGGGCTTTGCGTTCACCTTCTCTGTTTTGAGCAGCTCCAAAAGCTTCAGGGGTGGCCAGGACGTCATCCTCAGACTCCAACACTGGCTCTAATACTTGTACAGCGTTAGTAGCCAACCAAGTGTGGTCTTCATTGCTTTTGTAGCTATGATAGAACTCAGGACTAGAGGACCTCAGTAACTGTGGTGACTCTTGGAGTTAATGGACATAGCCTGTAAGTTGACAGCCATAATCTTACTGTCCATCCTATCTAATTGGCTCTGGAAGGCATCCAGGAGAAGTTGTTGCTTGTCCAGCTCATCTTGGTAGACCTTGTTCTCCTGACAGTTGATATCCAATTCATCTTCCAGAGAGATGATGTACTTTTTTGTGGGTGGCAAGCTCAGCTTGGAGCAAGGCTATTAATTCCTTGTCCTTCCTGACTTGGGTCTGGCTGTTGGCTCTGTCATGCAATTGGCAAAGTTTGAGACAATCCTGAAGTTATGACACAGTGTGGTTCCATCAAACAGGAAGGCAAGATTGGCACTCTGCTGGACCGATTCCTTCTGCATCTTCTTGTAGTGATCAAAGAGCTCAAGGATGTCTCAACCAAGAAAGGCGCTGGAAGGGGAGTTGTCGGTGGCGGCAGAAGTGGGGGTGAACAAGGGGATGGTGGCAAGGCGGCAGGCTAAGACTTCCACCTCACAATTCAGGCTTTGAACCATGGGGCCAGTCTCCAGCATGTGGTTTGTAACCACACTAATCCAATTGGCGTCTACACCCTGATGGGTGAGGGTCTGTACCACATGCACTGGAACTAGCTTAGCTATACCTGCTTCAATGGCATCAACCCAGTGGAGCATGGTGTTCTGGGCGTTGGTGACTTTGGCAAGATACTGATTGACAGTGGTGAAAGTATTGCCAAGCTCAGAGTACAGAACCTGGAGGAATGTCTGTTGGTTAGATACCAGTATTCCCTGGTCATGCACTAGGCTTTGGATGCGGCCCAGGTGCATTTGGTTGTGGCATACAGCAGGATGAGCAAATTGGTGTAGGTAGTCCTTGATATGTTCAACAGTACGGAGGTCACAGCAGAGCTGGTCAGGGTTGAACTGGGAGAGATTCTGAAAGCGACCCAAGGCGTTTTCAGCAGAAGGCTGCTGAATGGCCAGGTGTTCAGAGCAAGACCCATTGCCAGCAGCACCAGCATCCATGATATGTATGGCATTACAGATGGCGTCCTTGGAAGGTGAAGAGTTGGTGTCCATCTCCAAGGGGGCAGGGGCTTGTAGTAGCAGTGGTTGACCAAAAACAATAGCTTGGGGGCGTTGATGTTCTGGCATGAATTGGCTTAGGTTGGGCAGGCCATAGGGAGTGCCTGCTCTTTCCCCAGCATGGGCATTAGCAGCAGTAAAGGCCGGTGCCTGGTGGTAAGGAGAAGCAGTGGCAGGAGACTGGGCCAGGGGCATTCCGCTCTCCTCATTGAAAGGACCGTGGGGGTGGGGGCTGTTGGTGTTGTAAGACATGGGCGCCAATGTCGTAAAAGTTGTAGCAAAGGGTTGCTAGTTTCTGTGAATAGTTAGTCAGTGACCATATTCTTAATAATATACTTGTTAATGGTATAGTGACAGCCTATGAAGGACAGAAGAATAATAAGGTGTATAGACAAAACTGGTATTTATTTAGATAGTATTGCATTTATATAGTGTGAGGTGGGGGAATTGCCACCAGAGGCAGGGAGGCACAGAAAGAAGAACTTTCCAAATGGAGGAGAGTGGGTTGACACAGCTAAAAGTCTTTTGCAAGAGAACAACTGCTTTCTTGCGGCTTTCCTTAAGGAGGTAGATATAAATAACTTTGTTGTTCTATTTATAATCCCAGAAGTAAAGCCTGTGCCTTGTGCGCGTTTGAAAGGCAAATTGAATACCTGTTTTAGGGGCGTTTTAAACGTATTTATCACTAGTAGAATCAGGATGCAATAGCGCAACTGCGTGATTGTTCCATTGCTTAATCCCTAGATGGACAACTTTTTGTCTAATCCGTTCAGGATCTGCAACACATATGAAATAGGAGAAGATATCAATTTCAAAGAGATGAATGAAACTTGAAGGGATATAAGATAAATTTGATGAATATATTTATTAAATTATTCAAATATTTTCCTTTTCAAGCATAAATGAGATATAAAAAAATCTAAAAAAAGACTTTCAAATAGGACCATAATATCTCAAAACTGAAATTTTCAATAATGTGTTTAAATAATTAACAAATAAAGTCAAGGACACAGTCTTTGTAAATAAGTTCAATCCTTTATTTATTTTGTTTGTCAAAGCATGGGGGGCAGAGACAAGTTGGGCGCCCCTGGAACCATCTTCAAGTTCAGCAACACATCCTACATCAACAGATTAGTTCAAATATATAAGAAATTATGCATGTTTCAGAAAAATATACCTCTCAAAGGATTCATGTTGCAATATACATAGGAAAACTATTACACTGCATATTAAAAACAAATGTTAAAAAGTTGGAGGACATACCAATTCAAATAGACATATGCCAATTAGCACTAGAACAACAGAAGACAACACAGGGGTACAGGACAGTTGATCACGTCCTGTACAACTCCTTTGTAGTTGAATTGCTGTATGGGTACTACATGCATCCTGTGAAGAATTTGCTAATCAATTTGCTTTCACAATTGACTTTTATTAAGCGCTCAGAAACCACTGGGATGCTGAGTGCCACCCCTCTTGCAATTGCATCCAGAGTTGTCCACCACGTGCAAAAGAGTATGTGATCCCAATTAGACACATTAGCAGAAAAATTAATTTCAGGGTATAATACCCCGTAAAAATCACACTCCCCTTTGCAATCAGCATCCCCTTAATAAATAATCTTCTCTTGCAATTTATTTTATTTTTATTCTTACTTTTATTTTTATTTTTAATTTTTAAATTATAATAGTAATATTTAAGTTGGTTGATAATAATAAAGAGACAGTTTAATAAAAAACATGTGTAATAATAAAATATGATTTACAAATTTTTTTATTTGGTTGCTTGTTGAGTACAGGTTCATATATTAAATAGTTAAACAACAAGATCTCTATTTATCTGCATCGAGCTGCCTGCTCCACTTATGTTTTAAACAAGTGATTGTTTAGAACTTGAATTACTTTTCCCTTGTAATATGATTTGATAAATAGATTTACTATGCTTAATCCATGTCATAAGTACAAATTAACAAGAGATACACAAAAATCATTAGTTTTTGTGCTATGTGGCTATAGTGGCACTAAATCAATAAGATCAGGTGATGACTTGCAAGGCCCAATTTGTGGCTCAAAAAAGACAATGTACTAAAAAAGGTTCAAAATTATTTTAATAATTAATCTATTTTAATTTATTTGTTAGCTCTACAGTCAATACAACATTTAGTGCATTATAATAAAAATACATGTCTCTATATCTAGTATAACTAATTTTACTTAACTTTTGTATTTATTCTTATGTCTATAATACAATTCAACGTCATGTCATTGTATATAAATAATAATTTTTTATTCCTAATAAAAATAAAATAAATAAAAATAAAAACAAGTAAAATCCAGAGTGCACATTTATCTGATTGGCTAAGAGTTGCAGGCTTTGGGGAGGAATGATTTGGAGTGCTTGTAAAAAGCCGCCACCACATTGGGTGGCATTGAAAATTGACTGACCTCAAGGATATTGAAGAGATCTTTGGTGTCCTGTGGGAGCCCTTCTTTAACCTTATTCTTGATCCACCCAAAGACCTCCTTGATTGGGTTAAGGAATGAATAATACAGGGGGAGGAAGAGGAGTCTCATTGGGCAGTCTGCAAGGTGTTGGCTGTTTGAATGGCTATTTTTATTGATTGGCAGGAACTTGGAAACAACCAGATCCACTTTGTGGAGCCCAACATTATCAAGCACAGCAATGTTATTTGTGCCCTGGTAATTAATCCAAAGGTACTCCTTGACAGTTTGGAGAAAATCAAGGAATGCCCTGCTATTATGGGAACCCTTGATCATCTGATATTGATCCAACCTGTGAGAACCAAGAAGCGCTACCATGGAATAGGTCTGGGAACAGACAGCTGCACAATTTTCTACAACATCCTTGGACTCTTTCTTGATCCACTCATACCCAGACCTGAGTGAGGAAGAAAACAACAATTCATCAATATAAAAGAACTGAATATTCCTGGTCTGCTTAAGAGCCAGATAGGTCTCAGCATAAATGTGTTGATCCTTGATGATCTTGTTGCTGTTCCTATTATATGGAAAATCTCCCTGCACTTTCCAGGAGAAGCCCAAATCAACCATTGCTTTGTAGACAAGGGTTTTGGAAACAGAAAGCCCAAACTCTGTGGCCAGCATTTATTGGACACCAAGTGTGTCCAGGTGGCAATCCTTGGTTACCCACTGATTAATTGCCTTGAAATGAATGGGTTGAAGTAATTTGGGCTGTCTTTTGCCTTGGCAGATTTGGCAATTCTCCCAGAGTTGCCATACTTTTTGTTGATATTGCCAACATATCTGGCTGTGACACCAAATCAGGACACAATATCCTGAACTTCCATTCCCCTGTTTAAGCAGTTGAGGAGAGCTTCATGCTCAATATCCATCAACCAACACCAGCCCTTGGATGGTACCGCTGCATCCTGGCTAGCAGGCTTGATACAGGAGAGGGGACCTTTGTTTAGAAGGTGGGATCATGCTTGCTTGTGGTAGCACTGTCAAATATTGAATAGATCACAGGCGTAGATGACTCAACAGTGGTGGCCAATGGCTCATAAGACGTGTCAAAAATTTGGGGAAGGAAGTGGAAACTCTTGGATCCAGAGTTCAGGGCCAGGTGACAACTGGGTACACAGTGGAGGTATAAGTAACCTCATTATACCCAGTGACCCTGGTATAGAAGACTTTGGTGGAAGGCCTTGAGAGCGCCTTCTGTCTGAAATTCAGGCTGCTGTTCCTGGCTTGAGATGCAGGAAGTAGTTGGCTGGCTTTGACGCCTTGAGAGGCCTGTGTGTCAACATTAATCTCCTTGAGTTGTGTTCTGGATCTATTATTGGACCCTCTGGGTTGCCCTTATGGACAGGCTACCCCGCAGGCTGGTGCAGGAGCTGGTTGGGAATGTGATTGTTGGCCCATAAAAATAAAAATATATTTTAGATTAAACATGTATTTATTTGGATTTTTGGTTTAGTTGTGAGTAGTTATTTTCTCTTGATTTAGCCTTGAATAGTAACAGAACTTCTATATCCATGATTTGAAGTGTACAATATTGTATACTTTCCAGGTTTGGATAATTTTAAAGTTTAATCACTTTTTATGTCTAAACATGGTTGTTGAGATTGAATTTTTAGGTTGATTTTAGTTGCAGTGGAGCCTTTTTATTTGGGTTGGTGTTTCCTAGTGTGCTTACTGTACATTAAATTTGGATTCCAGTTCCTGCACTTATTATTTGAGTTTACTAGTGGCATTCAAAAGTGATTTGGAATTTGAATCATGGATTTGACAATCCTGCAATTTCAAAAAACATAGTAAACTTAATGAAAACGGTTAATGGATTTGAACACTTCAAATCTGATTCCAGTTAATCCATTTTGTCCATTGGAAATATGCAGTTTGAATTGAAATTAGCAAAGTGTCTATGAGTTCCTTCATTTTTAAAAAATTCAAATAAAAATACAAAAAATCAATTTAATTAAAAAAGGCCATCATACAAAAGTGATTCAAAATTTGGACCAAGGACTTGACAATCCCACATTTTTATGTTTAGGTTATGAATTTACAGTATATATATTTTATTTGCTAATATATATTTATTATTAGTATCTGTCAAGATTTTGGGGTCTTGAGGTATTAATTTTATTAAAGGACATTGTATTATGTGTTGATAGGGGACTGTATGGCAACAGTCTATAGCTACCAATTGGGTCTTGGGATGTGGCTACGGCTTGGCAGAGTCCTAAGGCCGTAGGAGAAGAAACACAGTTCTGCAGATAGATGACGGCGCGCTCTATCTGGATACAACTGACTACTAGGCGTTGGCTAGTAGTGATACTATACTTAGAGATCTGAAATCTCTAAGCCAAGGGTGATATTTTTTCTGCTTGATCTCTAGTTAGGAGAGCACTTTACATAGGGTGGATAGACCCTCCTGCCAGATAGTTATCTGAAGCTTCTAACTCTTAATATTCAGTCTATCTGTTCCCCAGACTGCTAGTTTCAGCCCCCAGAGCTAGGCAGCTATGCTGGTTTGGCATGGGGCTTCAATAGATTACCAGGCCTCAGCTTACTTCACCAGCGTGTTGGCGGCATCTTGTTTACAGTTTATACATGTGCAAGTTTAATTACCCTGTCTATTGGGTTTTTCATCATGCATCATTCTTCTGAACAACCTTCTATATCAGTTGTAGGATTCAAGGTATCTGGAGGTGCAAATTTTTGGCATAAGCCAACTTGCATTGATATTCTTGAGTATTTTGTCTTATTGACTATTAAATGTTCTGTGATTGTGGCCCAGGGATCAAGTTTGTTTTTTCAGGTCAAGTTTGATTGGCAGACCATTATTGGATCAGGATCAATCCTTGGGGTAATCATTAGTGTATCAATTGGCCAAATCCAAGGAATAGGATAAGTTGATGCTTCTACAATCAAGCCAGATAAATGGCAATTGGCCGTCTAACAAATCAACAAAGGGGAATAATGGTCAAGTTTATTACATTATCCTGGAGGCTTGACATTTCCCCTGGCTAGACTTGACCATATATTCTTCTCTAGACCAGAGGTCTTGTGCATATGGAAAATACTTTGAACTACACAAATTACACTAGCAAGACAGACGCTAGACAGTAAATTGCCAAAATGTCCAAAGACAAGCACAAGGTATTCTAAAGCCTTTTGCTCAAGGCCAGACGGGCGCTGATCTGAGGGCTTCAAGATGATGGCTCAGAATCAGCATTCATGGGGTTAGAAGAGCCTTCCTGATTGGAGATACAAGAAGACAGCAAGCTGTCAGAGGAGAATGCTGCAACTACCTCTGGGAAGCGTTCCATTGAAGATCCTGTCAAGGAACGGTTGCCTAAGCAGGCTACTTGGGTCTCAAGCTGGGCAACTGAGGGGCAAGAAGTGGATGTAAGTCCAGCCAGGGATCAATATGACGCCTTTGGGAGGCACAATAATCTGTGTTTAACCAGTTCTGTCTGGGAGAAGAGGGCTTCTCCATCAAAGATCTATTCCAGGGTGAGGATATCAACCCTCTGTTCCTTTTGTGGTGACCCAGAAGCGTCCCTGGGTAGACTTGAAGAAGAGAATCACAGGTACTGCCAGTGGGTTCTACGCAGTGGACAACTTGTCCTCTCAGCAAGATCTCCTGCAGGAATTGACGGGCCTTCTAGTGGACCCAGCAACTGTGCAAACAGTAGATATACCAATCTTGGGGTTTATCCTCAACTTTGGTCTTGAAGTCCTAAAAAGCTGGATCCTCCCTTTGGATCCTTTTCACAAGGTGTATAGCTCCTTGGGAGTTGAAAACTCTGATGCTTGGGATAGCTGCATTTGCCGGACTACTAGAAGGGCCTGGGAGGTGCTTCATTGCGGTGCCAAGAAGTTGGCTCTTTGTGGAATGGCCTTGTGTGGGGATCTACTCTTGACCCCAGACCTGCGTCTGCCCATGGGGACATTCAATGATATGGCGGTGCTCTGGGAGAAGTATTGCAATAAGATAGGTGGGATTCAATCTCCTTTGCTGCGTATCTACCGGTACACCTTTGATTTCATGCTTGATTGCATGGTTCTTTCTTGATGTTTCCCTCTAGACGCCAGGCTTTGGCAGCTGGACACTCAGCAAGCCTCCATTACTCTTCTGCTGGTTCAGTACTTGCAACAGCCAATTGCAGTGCGCAGAGTGTGGCTGAAGGTGGCTACTTCCTTCTTTGTCAGAGGGTGTACTTTCCCTTTTGTTCCAGTTTGTAGTGTGGTCCAGTTAGGAAGACAGTGCAAGTCTTCACAGGCCCAGGAGAAGATAGTGGAACTTTGAACTATAGTGAGTCAGGACCCCAGCAACAATGAAGAGTCTGAAGAGGACCAGGATGAGGACAGCAAAGATGGAGAGGGCTCAGAATATCAAAAAGGCAATCCTTAGTCTTCTAATAAATTCCTATCTATACAATTATATTTTTTAGTTTTTGTATATAATTTGTAAGGTTTAATTGCTGCCAATACTAGGTATAGTAAAGAAAGGTTTAAGAAATCTGGGGTGTACTCAATTAATGAGTCATCTGTCTGCCAAATTCTTAATAGTATATGCGTCCTATGAGGTTTTTTCTATAACCTCAAAAGGACCCTTTCATAAGCTATCCAACTTATGGGATCAACCCACAACCTTGTCATGGTATGAAACCTGGCTTCCCACTTTGAATTCCATCAAAGGATGGCGCTTTGCATTATCGGCTACCTGGCCCTTTGTTCTGGACAGGGAGGTTTCTGAGAAAGCTTCAGCTTGAAGCTTGATCAGCGTCTCAGCTAACTTAGTTAGGTACTGCTGATAAGTCATATCTTTGGGATTGCCCATGGCAGAGTACAGGATTGGCAGAATAGCAGGGTGGAGTCCATATACTAGCTGGAAGGGCAAAAACCTAGTGGTGCTGTGGATGGAGATGTTGTAGGCAAAGACCACAGCAGGCAGGAACAGGTACCATTCTGAGGTACAAGTATCTGCTAATTTCCTCAGGATGGAGACTAATGTTCCATTCACTCTCTCCACCATACCATTTGACTCAGGATGGTATGGAGTGGAGAGGACTCCCCTCACGCCCATGAGCTTGTTCAGCTTGGGAATGACATTGGCAGTGAAATTAGTGCTGTTGTCTGTGAGGATGAATTGAGGACATCCATGTCAATGGATAATGCGCTCTAAGATGAAGGTGGCAGTTGACTTGGCGCTTACTTGCTGTAGTGGCTTGGCTTTGACCCATTTGGTTAAGTGATCAATGGCCACTATGATGTATCAGAGGCAGTCCTACACACATTGGGAGTGGACCTACAACGTCTATGCTTACAGTGTGCCAAGCAAATTTTGGTTCCACTTTCTTGTACTGGTGGCGGCCCACAAATGGCTTCTCATTCTGGCATTTGGAGCAGCAGGTGAGGGTCTCTTTGACGTCAAACAGAAGAGACTCCCAATAATAGTGGAGCTGTAGCTGAGCAACGGTTTTCTGGAATCCCCCATGGCCTACTGCCTTGTGGGCAGCAAGTATGATTTCAGGCCTATCTGATAGACAAGGGAATAAGTACTTTTTACCTTTGTGATATTTGTAGAGTTTATTGTTCTCTACCCAACAGTCTTTTCTTAGCTCCCTTAGAATGGCCTGGACTTCCTCTGGCTTGTTGTCAAAGGTGGCTTTTACCATCTTGTTGTACATGTTGTCTGCTTGGGAGGATACCAGTGCTACAGTAGGTAGGCAAGACAGGCAGTCCGCATTTTGGTGGCTGGCTCCAGGGCAGTGAACTATCTTGTAGTCAAAGGCTTGGAGTTTCAGTGCCCATCTGGCAAGACGTCCTTTGGGCTCTCTGAGATTCTGAAGCCAACTGAGGCTGGCATGGTCTGTTACCACAGTGAAGTGTACACCATGCAGGTATACCCTAAACTGCTTATAGGCGTATATCACAGCAAGACATTCTCTTTCTGTGACAGTGTAGTTTTGCTTGTGGACATTAAGGGACCTGCTGGCGTAGGCCACAGGATGCTCAGATCCTTGATTGTTGTGTTGGGATAGCACTGCTCCCAGTGCTGACAACAACATGTTGGCGTGGACCATGAAGGGTTTGTTGAAGTCCAGATACATCAGGGCAGGTCTTGACAAGAGACTAGTTCTAAGAGAATCAAAGGCAGTCTGACACGCTGTTGCCCACTCAAAGGTAATCTTGTTCTTAAGGAGGTTGAACAGTGGTTTGCCAGTGCGGGAGAAGTTGGGAACAAAGCGTCAGTAGTAGCCAACCATCCCTAGGAAGACCTGTATGTTGTGTTTGCTTTCTGGTTGCTTCATATCCGTGATAGCTTCAACCTTAGAAGGTTGAGAGCAAAGTCCAGTTGTGTCTGCAACAAAGCCAAGATATTTGAGTTGATCTTTGAAGAACTGGCATTTTTGAGGCTTTATCTTCAGATTGGCATCATCCAGTCTTTTGAATACGGCCTCTAGATGATCCAGATGTTCATTGAAAGTCCTGGAAAATATATTAATATCATCCAAATATACCAGGATGCAGGACAACTTAAGGTCTCCAAGAATTGAATCCATAGCTTGTTGGAATGTGACTGGGGCGTTAAACAGACCCTGGGGCATGTGTTTTGGCTGGAATAACCCTTGAGAGGTTATTATTGCACACTTCTCCTGTTCTTCAGGCAGCAACTCAATTTTCCAGTATCCAGAAATTAGATCCATGGCAGAGAAGTACTTGGCTCCGCCTAGATGGTCTAGGGCATCATCAATCCATGGGAGGGGGTACAAATCTTTCTTTGTTATCAAGTTGAGCCAACAGTAGTCAATCACAACCCTGTTGCTACCGTCTTTCTTCTTGACTATGAGCATAAGAGAAGCCCAAGGGCTCTTAGATGGCACAAGCATGCCCCAGTCCAAAAGCTCTTTGATCTCCTTGCTTACTACCTCCTTGCTGACTTTGGACCTTCTGATAGGACATAGGCAAATAGGCTTCTGGTTGCCAGTGTTGATGTGATGGGTGATATCCGTGGCACATCCTAGATCAAAATCATCTTCTGCAAAAATGCAGCAATATTTTTTAAAAAGCGCGCTGGCCTTTTTGCGTTCTTCCTCTTGCAAGGATGATAGGTCAGCCAAGGGAGTAGTTGTATAGGCGGAGGCTTCAACCTGGTCTGGAAGCCCCATGTCAGAGAAGTCACCTATGCAATGGAATTCTTCTATCTTGATGACAGGGATTAGGTGTACAAAGGCGACTACCTGGTGCTGCTTAATTTTTAGGTCAAATTCTTGTAAGTTAGCTAAAAGAACATGAATTTCCTGTTGCCCTGGAATAATAACTCCAGGGGCGACACATGATTTGAAACAAGAGCGGCTTCAAGGCTGATGGATCTCCCCGTAGAGTCCTTCAGGTATGTCTAGGGTTAACCCAGAGTTGATGACCATCTGGGTGCCACTTCTTAGCGTGAAGGTTGATCTCAACCAGAGGGGAAAGCCTATGTGCTCCTTTATTTGTGTAGGCAGCCACTTTCCCTTTTTCCCCTTGATATGATAGGGCACTGCTACCACTCTGTCCTTGTATGCCAGGTGGATGCTTTTGGTTTCCTTTGGTGGTATCTTCTCCTTAAAGTAGTACAGTGGGATTGTCTGACTGAGAAGTGTCAAGGTGTCCACTTCCATGTCTAGCTTAACCCTGTATTTGCAAAGGAATGCCATCCCAATTAGTATATCATAGTTCTGACTGGGCAAGACCACAGCAGGCAAAGAAACCACAATCAACCCAAATCTCATTGGCAGTGAACTGTATGCTCCAACCGACGTAGTGGTATGAATGCCAGTAGTACCATAGACCTTGGAGTGGGCCATGTCTGGAGCCAGACCCAGTCTTTTCACCAGGCGGGTTGAGACTATATTGATGGGGGCCCCACTATCTATAATGGCCTGTACTTTTACCTTATTCACGGAAATATCAGCATAAGTACATTTGGTATAAGATTTGGATTGGAGGTTTAATAGATGGATACCCAGTGGTCCTGGGGTATCAAAATACTGGCGGAGGCTCTGGCCAATCTCAGGGAAGTTGGCTTCTATGGTCTCCAATGGCATGGAGAACTGTACACCTTTCAGTGGCGGCAGGTTGCTGGACACGTTTGGGTTAGAACCAGTACATACCTCCTGAACCTGAGCAGCGTAGGGCTTTGAGACGGTCTCTATTGCATTGGCGTCAATTTTCCTGGGGTGGCCTCTCCCTCAGGTGGGGATTGCATACAGGTTGTCTGCTACTAGCTTATGGATATAGTCCTCTTCAAAGTCCTTTTCTGATAGGAAGAGATCAGGAAGGGGCTGGTTGCTGGCCGTGGATGTGCCTGTGAATTTTTCCAGGTAGGTGTTGTCTCTTTGCAGACTGGCATGGGGACCGTAGGGCTAACTACTGGGCGCTGGCTGGCTGTTCCTCAATTGGGATCTTTTGGGATAGGGAGGGGATTGGCAGGACCAGTATATTCTGTTACTGGCCCGCCTTCCCTTTTACCTGTTCTGTGGGTTTGACTACCGTAACCACATTGACAGAAGTGGGATTAGGCTTTCCTCCTTGACAGTCTGCTGCAAAGTGATCTCTCTTTCCACACTTATTGCAGTTGTCCAAATTACAATAGGATTTGTTTTCTCCTTTTGACTTATCTGCGTCTGAAGTGGACTTGGTTGGCTTGGGGGTTTGGGAGCGTTCCTTGAAGTTGTTAAAACTTTTACCTGACTGTCCCTTGTTAGGTGCTTTGAACTGAGACCCAAGTCTGCTGAGGTAGCTAGTGATTCTCTGTGTGTCATTGGACTGGTTGAGTACTGGGAACATCATGTTGGCAAGCTCACAATATGGTTGTAAGGCTCTGCTCATAGTGATGCGGCAATCCAAGTTGGAGATACCCCAGCTCCAAGGAGGATCTGCGTCTTGTGGTAGAAACGGTTGGTAAAGTTGGAGACAGTCTCATATTTTTTAAAGGTGATATTGCTAAACTCCGCCTTTCTGGCCTAGAGTTTTGTCTTGCTGCCAAATTTGTCAATGACTGCCTGCTTGGCGTCTGCGTATATCCACTCTTCTTGTGGTAGGCAAGGCATGATGACGTCTACACTGGCAGGGTCCAGGGCATTGATGAGAGTAGTGGCCTTCATGTGGTCTGATGACCCTCTCATGGACATCTCAAATAGCTGTACAAACATTCTGATATTTCCATTACAATTGAACTTGGGTAGGTTCAATGGCTTGAACTTGTGGTCTGGCACCAGAGTCTCTTCTATGGGGGTGGCCATTGATATTCTGATGAGAATAGAAGGAAGCCTGGTGGAAGTCATGGGTGTAAGAAGAGGCAGTGCCACAACTCCCATGGGCACATTGTGCGTGTACTGAGAGCCATTACTTTCACAATTGGATCCTACTTCATGGAAGTAGTTGGGAGAGGAAGTCTTCTGCCTTTCTGAGGAAGAGGCAGGAAGGGAAGACAGGCCTTGTCCAGAGCTACTAATGCCTGCTCTGCTAGCCTGTGTCTTGAGCTTGCTTAGTCTTGTAGCAAACTTAAGTTCCATCTCCTATCTAGCTGCTTGTTCCTATACCAGCTGTTTCAGTAGGTTGCTGTGATTTTCCTCCAGCATTAGGACCGTAGAAGTAAGTGTACCCTGTTGTTGTTTGTCCTTCATGTGTCCTTCCTCCAAGTAGGCAATCTGTTTGCGTGCAGACTCAAGATCCTCATAGAATGAGCTGGCCAGTTCCTATACACTCTCAATGGTCTCCTAAAGATCATTCTTGTTATCCACATAGGCATTGTGGTATAGGCAGCAATCATGAGGGTCCAAGGCAAGCTCCTGGGAAGAAATGCCCAACTGGGGAGGGAGCTTCCCACTTCTCAGGCTGTCAAACTTACTTGCCAGCTTGTTAACATATGCCACCAACTTGTTATACCGGTTGGTACTTCTCTTGTCAGCACCGTTCATTATGCAGCGTAGAGATTCTTTATCAGGAGTCTCTTCATTTTGTGTCGCGTGTTTGGCCAACTCCTCAACCCTTTGGGTTAGGCTGATACAGTGATATGTCACGTCCTGTGATCCACTATGGAGTGATACCAGTGCTTTTGAAGCAGTTGGCAACAATTTTCCTGACCTGAGAGTTGAATTATTGTACTATTTCATCCACTCTGAAGTGGGCATGGTTGGTGGTTTTGAACAGGTTTCTAAGGATACCCTGTAATGAGTCAAAGCTGGTGTTCAACTTATTAATGGTGGCTATGTGGGCTTCCTGCAATTCATTGCGGCTGACCCCTAGCTCCGTGAGCTCCAAGCTTTGTCTTGAAACTAGTTGCTGCAAGTGTTTAATGCTTGGGTGAACAAAGTAAGAGAGGAAGTCTTTGACTTGCCCCTTTTCTTTGTTCAGTAGCTGGCTGATCTGCATGCTGTTAGCCTCCTAGTACTAGCAATAAGCAGTCCAGAGGTTGGCAGCATTCAGATTATAACTAAACAGAGTAAACTCTGCTTCCTGTTGGGCCCCCTTGTGTTGTCAACCATGTAGGAGTGCGTCTAGCATAGCGCGACCTCTTCTAAAGAATACTGGCAAGGTTGGTGCGGTCCTGGTGCATAGGCGGGGTCCAAATGAAGGCAGTCATCCTGGAAGGCAACAGCCCTGTGTGGCCTGATTGCCAGGCAGAGACTAGTGTCCCTTTTGGTGTCACTAGTGTGCATACAACCCCCATACTTATCAACAAAGCTGGGGTGGGAAAGAGGCAAGGCAGCACCTTGACTTGACTCTAATGGCAGCTTGTATTTGTAGTGAGCACCACTGTCAAGATTTTGGGGTCTTGAGGTATTACTTTTATTAAGGGACATTGTATTATATGTGTTGATAGGGGACTGTATGGCAACAGTCTATAGCTACCAATTGGGTCTTGGGATGTGGCTACGGCTTGGCAGAGTCCTAAGGCCGTAGGAGAAGAAACACAGTTCTGCAGATAGATGACGGCGCGCTCTATCTGGATACAACTGACTACTAGGCGTTGGCTAGTAGTGATACTATACTTAGAGATCTGAAATCTCTAAGCCAAGGGTGATATTTTTTCTGCTTGATCTCTAGTTAGGAGAGCACTTTACATAGGGTGGATAGACCCTCCTGCCAGATAGTTATCTGAAGCTTCTAACTCTTAATATTCAGTCTATCCGTTCCCCAGACTGCTAGTTTCAGCCCCCAGAGCTAGGCAGCCATGCTGGTTTGGCATGGGGCTTCAATGGATTACCAGGCCTCAGCTTACTTCACCAGCGTGTTGGCGGCATCTTGTTTACAGTTTATACATGTGCAAGTTTAATTACCCTGTCTATTGGGTTTTTCATCATGCATCATTCTTCTGAACAACCTTCTATATCAGTGTAGGATTCAAGGTATCTGGAGGTGCAAATTTTTGGCATAAGCCAACTTGCATTGATATTCTTGAGTATTTTGTCTTATTGACTATTAAATGTTCTGTGATCATGGCCCAGGGATCAAGTTTGTTTGTTCAGGTTGAGTTCAATTGGTGGACCATTATTGGATCAGGATCAATCCTTGGGGTAATCATTAGTGTATCAATTGGCCAAATCCAAGGGATAGGATAAGTTGATGCTTCTACAATCAAGCCAGATAAATGGCAATTGGCCGTCTAACCAATCAACAAAGGGGAATAATGGTCAAATTTATTACATTATCCCAGAGGCTTGCAGTATCCATAGCTATAAATTAGGCTCCCAAGCACCACTATACTGAATTTAGTGGTATATATCTTAATTAAATACCCCCTTGTTTTACATTATGTCTATTCTGGATTGCTAGATCAAACAGTGCTACATAAATTAAGCCTGGTTTATTAATAGATTTTATATGTAATTTATAGAAAGATGAAAGTTGACTCACCCTTTTTGAGACTATCCAATTGCCACATAATTGGTTTGACATTAATTAAAGCAAAAGCTCAGAGTTAAGCCTAAATTAATAAGTGTCACACTATGGGTGCTGGTCAACACCCACCAAATTGACACCTTATCAAGGTGACTAGTGAAGAGAGCTTCTTAATGTTTTAACACAAAATATGATAAATAACCCACTCTCAGCTCTCCCTTTACACTTTTACCACTAATAAACATAATCTCACTCATTTACTTTTCTAACTTATGATATAATTTTTAATTTTTGCACATATGAAACTACCTTGCTTTTGGGTTAACTTTCAAGCCCTTTTTTAAATTAAGCAAGTATTATATGTAAAAAATAGTGATTTTGAACTTTTAGGTCAACTCTGGGAAAGTTGGCAGTGAGAATTCAGCTCTATCTTTCACTCAGTAGTGAGAATTAGAGTTTTTTAGCTGGTCAACAGAGCCAAACTTGACACTTATCTAATTTTTGGATGTTTAACCCATAATAAAAAATCCCACATAATAAGTTATTTTTGCAAATATGCTTTATTAACCCCCTACTACTCCCAATACCATTTTTATTTATTTTATTCTGTTTAAAATATCTTTTCCCCTTGATTAAGCCCTAAGATGTTATGCTTAAACTAGCATCTTTGAGGCTTTATCAAATATCACTTATATTCTATGTTTTTAACCTTTAAATCTATAATTTTTATTTCTATTTTGCTTTTATTTAATTTATTATGTTTTTTAATGCCAAATAAGACTTTTTATGTATAATTTTTACTTATATTTTGCTTTGATTTACTTCATTGTGTTTTTTATATCTTTTATAATATTTTTTTTACAATAATAAAATTTCATTGAGCCAAGATCATTTAAAATCAACAAGAAGACCCAACACTTCTCCTCAACTGGATTCAAGACCCCTGCAATCACCACCAAGCATATTAAGAAGGACATTAGGACTAAAACTCCCCCTTTCTCATCCCCCTTCACCCATGCTATCCCCTAAGTCCTCTCCCAATAAAATTAATGGTGATCTCACCAATCATTTTTTTACTTGTTTGAGGCTGACTCATAGCCCACCAAAAAACAATGTGCTAAAAATGGGAAAAGCTGTAAAGAAGCCTACTTCTTCTTCTAGAACAAAGACAGAGGCCTCAAAGAAGGCCTCAAGGAACCCATCCCTTCCTTTCCCTGGTGGTTCTTCTCCCATCCCTTCTTCTGACTATCAGGAGGAGCCTGAGGAATATTCATAGAAGTTCAAGGCCACTAGTCACACGGCTTGGGATCCACTGGTCATCCATAATATTTTCAATGTGGATGGGGAGCTTAAAAGTGCCCAAAAGCTTCCCTGTTATTTCCCCATCATGTTGGTGAAGGGCAGCCTGTGACCGTACAACAGTCACTATTGAGTATTTAGCCAAATAAATGCTTTAAAATATAAAGTTATCTCTGCTTTTATGATTATTGTATGTAGATAGGTTGGGTTGGAAGTCTTAAGGTAAAGATTCCTGAAAACTGGATATCTAGGTTCAATAAAAGAACAGAAGGCCAGATTGGCTGAGTCAATCTGGGAGACTGGGTGTCTCAAAAATGGTTTAATTAATCAGGAAGATTAATAAATAAATACACAGGAATATAATTAATGAGGATTTAATTATATTGGTTAAATTGTCTTGACTATGTCAAGAAGTTTGGTTAAGGTCAACCATAAGTAAACACCCAAATTTTGGGTTAAAAGCACCACTTTGGCAAATTAATTGGGTTAAAAGCGCCGCCACACAGCCTAATGGATTTGCAAAGCGCCAAGGCGTCACTATCAATTTTTTTTCAGGCGCTGGGGCGCCGCCTGGTTCAAGTTTTGAAGCGTTTTAATGGATTTTAAGGCAAAAACCATTAAATGCAAAGATAACTAAATAAAGGCAAGGGTGCCTAGGAATTCAGGGTTGATCAGCTGGTTCCCAGTTGGAACATTAATAGCTTAGTTTTGGGATGTTTAATCCACAGGGTTTTGGCGCCAGGAGCTGAGGAAGCTCCATGCTGAATTGGTACATTGGGATGAATGGAGTCAGGTGACTTCTTCCCATTGTAGGTTAATTCTCATAGGTTGAGAAATATTGGTGATCTTCTAGGTAAAGATCTAGGTTTAGATGACTCAAACATCATAGATCAGGTGAGATGAATCATATGTTGATTCAGGAACCAGAGGAGTTTTCAGCCAAATATGCCCTGAATGGTATATAAGCAAAAACAGCTAAATTTTAATAAATATATATTGTTGATTTCAACGCTTTCCCCTAAACTACCTTTTCAATTATTATGTCTTCTTTGTTAAATTTTGAAAGGGCCAAATTTGGAGTACTTTGCATGGAAGCTGCTGCTTTCAGGAAAGAGGTTCCTACAAGTTTGTTGGAGGAAGCTTGGGCAAGCTTGGAGGTCACCAAGACTGTGCCTGAGGAGTCCTTGGTGGAAGTAAAGGCTGTGTTCAAAGATTTATATTCCAATTACTTTGCAAAATAAGGGACTCCCGCCCAAGGAAACTGAATATATGCATGGGATTCCTGGAACCTGTTAGTAGGATGGGACAAAATCTTACAACAAGTGAAAGCAAAGACAAATTGTGAAATTGAGGCTTTAAGGGCAAGGGAGGAAAAGAGCAGTTAGATCATGGCCCGTTGGCAGGATGATAACAAAGCGTTGTCCCATAAGATTGCCTCTCTGGAGACAAAGCTCTTTGAAGCTTTTTCAAAGGAAGGTAATGGCAATAAAAGTCAAGGGCAGGATAATGGCGGGATGGACTGGTTGGACCTGGATTTGCCACATAGCCCTGGGTATGTGGCCAATAATTAATATTCAACTGTAATAATCAAAAGCAGAAAACCAATAACAATCACTTTGTTTGCAAGGATAAGTCTTTTGGGCCTGCCTGAACACCAAAGGATTGGAAAGGATGACTGCCAAGAAGGGGGAACACACATGTAAGCCCCCAACCATTTAATTACAAGGGTGCTCAAGCAGTATTTTTTTGAAAGTTATTCCTGCCTCCACCCACCTCCACACCTCCAATCTGGTCATCAAGGCCCTGCAGCATCTAAAGCCCAATAATATAAAGTTGGTGCCCTCATAAGAGAAGTTGGTAAATTTCATAAGAAATAAAATAATTGCTATCAATCCCCCTCCCCCCAAGGCTTTAATGTCCTTTTGGAGCTTACACTCACCCATGAGCTCAAGCAGCTCCTAAGTGGTAAGTGCTTCCTCCTGCACAATGTTGGGCCAACTGTCAAGTATTGTATTATCTGCTACACAACTTAGCAGAACCTGTTGGAGTTGAAAAGGGTGTCAACCTGGCTAATTGATGATATCTTTGCCACTTGCCCCTGGATGTTCAAAAAGCTCTGGATGGTACCTGCCCAGATAGACATCCAGGTGATCCCACTTGCCTTCTTCCTTCTTTCTGGGGCCACTGAGGCCATCTACGCCCAAGCTTTCTCAATCCTCTGCCAAGAGCTTGCCCTTTTTCCCCCACCAACAATGCCAACAAGTTTTCCCCCACACCTGCGCCAAGCCTCCTGATGCTTACAAGGACCAGGCTATCCTGGAAGCAGAGGAAAAAGTGAGGCCTCAAGCTCTAGGCCCAAAAATATGCATTATGAACTTTGAGACTGCTCAGTTCAATGCATAAAAGCAGCTGTTTGATGGGGGATTGCAGGGGTACCACTTCCATTTCTTCCAAGAAGTTGCTTGAAACGCGCAAACCAACACTGAGCTTAGTAGGTTAAGCTGCAGGGATACCTCAGATACCTTCATATTTGTGCTGGCACAATTCAGTGCCTTGGCTTTTTCAAAGCTAGAGCACACTGAAAAAGGGCTCAAGGTTCCCTCCAAGGATCTCTATATAGTGAATAATACTGAGTTCAGGCCTTTCCTGGACTACTTGAACCCCAGTGGATTGAGAAGGTTGTCACTAAGAGGTGAGGCAAGGCCATAGCCAAGGCCATCTGGAATGTGTACCTGGCTGCCATTGATGGTGAGCTGAAGATGATATAAGAAATAGAGGCCTATCATAGGCCCCTCAAGTCAGAATTTTGGCTCCACCCAAAGTTCAGCAAGTTTTTCTCCTCATCAAGCACAAGTAGGAAAAGACTATCTCCAAGCTCAGGGATCTAGCCAACTGTTTCCCCCCACCAAGCCCTTCACAAAGTCCTCCTTCACCAAGACCAAACAGGATGCCACAAAGCACAGGTACAAGGCCCCTGAGATCAAGTAGTAACTTTAGCTCATTGTAATTACCTTCCTGGAAGAGGCCAGAATGAAGAAGAGGAATAAGGGTGAGGGATAAACTTGCTTGCTTTTATACTTTTTTACTTTGAACTGTTAACTGTTAGCTTTAATTTTTTACTTTTTAGTTTTAATTTTTCTATTTTTAAGGATTTTTATATAGTAATGGTTTTTGAGTATAAACAGTAAGTTTGAGATGAACAGTTCTAGTTGAAAGTGAATGAAATGTCTTAATTTTTGTTAATTTCCTAATAAAACATAATATATTCAAAGTTGTGCATATATGAAGTATATCAAATAGATGTTAATATTTCTTTATATTTTGTATTACTTATAATATTGTGTTTTTCTTTTTTTATAACTAGAATATAAAAAATTTATGATAATAAAAAATATTTTATAGTGAAGAGTGTAAATTACATAGTAAAATGAGAAATAATTGCTTATTTCTCCTTATTTTTATTAATTAAGATATATTTTATTGTATTTTTGAGTTTTCTGGGGTTAATTTAGTATAACATAGCTGTATATATTGCTTTTTTATTAGAAGCTTTCAGTACACCAAGTACTGTTAATTAAAAAAGCGACAACTTATAGTAGTCAATCAGATAAAAATCCAAATTCTTGCTTTACTAAATAGTTGACTACCAGGGAGTTGACTTCACTACAGTTGCCCAAATAGGGTGGGCAGCTGATGAGAGTAACACTGTTTCAATTGTCAATTAGAGAATCATTCAGGGAATTACTTCCCAAGAGAGAGTAATTTTAGATGCTGTGACATTATTTTTGTAATATGGACCTAGATAAATGGAAGTTTTATTGAGTAATTTCACCTTCAACTGGTTACAGTTGAAATTTGTTGTGTGACTGAACCTATGCATTCTGAACTGAACAATTTAGGTTTATTTCAACAGGTTTGAAAACTACTGTACAGTAAAATCTAGCCTATGCTCTTTTAAATTGCTTTTGCTTTACTATTATTATATATATTAGATTTTCATTGTTATAAAACCAAGATCTTTAGTTTCATTTTGATAGTTTACAGTATAAAAATATTTATTTTTCATTGAGTTATTACTATTTTAAATACAGTAGTTTTGGATACTGTGGCAACAAGTGAAATTGATTCATCTGAAAGCGAGATCAAAAATTTAAACGAAATCAACTCAGACCAGAACAAAATAAAAAACGAATTTATATCAAATTACAATAGATTTAGGTTTCCATATATTTCACTCTGAGCTGAGTTGATTTCGTTTAAATTTAAAGTATTTTCGCTTGTCGCCATAGCTTTTACAAACTACTGTATAAAAGTTGCTATTAGCTTTTTTTAAATTGAACTGTATTATGCTGTTATTTGGGCAGCATGTGCATTAGAAAATGGCCTAATCCCTAAAATAATGACCCAATTGCATTAAATAAAAAGACTTTTGTGATATTTTTCTCCTTTTGAATTATGGTAAATTTAATAAATGTTGTTCTATTGATTCATATATGCAATTTTAAGTATATACTTGGAATATGTTTTAGATATAATAGTAGTTAGGCCGATTTTTTTTAAAAAATGAATAGAAAAGTTAACATTAATTAAATAGTAATGAGTAAACACAGCCTAGAATTCAATAAAATGCACTGAACTGATATATTAAATTTAACTTAACAACTAATTTTGAACGGACCAGCCCTATAAAGGAATTATAACGTCGGAATTTAATTCCTAGAAAAAGAGGATTAAATTGAATGGGTACCTAAAAATCCTCTTTATTCCAAATAAAAATGATATTTTCCGATAAGTTTATCTTGAATCTTAAGTCCAATGCCAGTTCATTGTTAAAATATACACATAATAAGTATATTTATGGTGCATTGATGTTTCAAATGTTAATAAGTGCTTACAGCACTTGGATATTTATTGTCGGATGATTAAACATCGGAAGTATTCCTTTAAATGAAGATCATTTGCGGGGGTATTTAAATCACATTAAACAAGGCCCTTGATTATTATCCCAAATCATTTAAATTATAAACTAAAGCATGTGATTTTGTAACAACCCAAATGAAAATCAAGTGCTCTAACTCCAAGCCTGGAGGCAAATCAGTTGCTTGTGCCGCCTATTGATCCAGATCCACCTTTATTTACATTCTAAATATATGTGTTTATTTACAACGGTTGGTTCAAACCGATTTTAATCTTCGATGCCATCAATGTAAGCTAAATGACAAAATGATCAACTCCATAAGAATATTTGATTGTCCAACTGATCAAATAAATACATTCCCGTTTAATATTATTATTATTAACATTTCGACATCCCATCTTTTGTCACTTTGAAACAAATAATCATGACATCATCTTCATTAAAACGATATCATGGTTGCTTTGCCAAGTTTCTGGTTTATTTTGAATGCTATAAAAGATCAAACATTTTATTTATGAAAACAAATTGAAATCCAACCAAACTATTTCTCCCTACTTTTTGCTGCTGTCAGCGCTGTCTCTACACCTGCTGATATCCTCACCTCTGATACAAGTCCCTTTCCAATCAAAGCGACAACTGCTAATATCACTGAAGCCCATGATCTTATCTCCACTAGCACCACTAGCGCTGAAAATATGACCTTATCAACCGACGTCCCAGGAAATGCAACAAATGTCGCTAAACTGAGCCTAGCCAATGCTCCCAGTATGATGAAAGCTGACAATACCACCAACGTCACTATCTCAGCTGTGAACGGAACTTTTGTAAACTCTACCGCAAATGAAACTTCAACCACCCCTTCTGATGCTGCCATGAAACCTATAAAATTAACATAAAATATAAATTACACTTTATGCCTAAGTTCTTACTTTAAAAAAGATTCAAAAATTTCTTGTGTCATAAATTGTGCCATTAATGCCATTTTGATATGGCCTTCAAATATTGATATGTGCAAAGATGTAGTTGGTTTTTCTTTCAATTTTGGGAATTCCTTGCCTTCTGCAAATGGGTCTGGCTCAATATCCACCCATTCTGGAATATCATACCTGTCCTTGACTGAGTCTGGTATGACCTCATTCCAACGTGACCCCTTCTGCCACTCTGTCTACCTAATGAGTAATCATCAACCCTTGTCTACTATTTAAGTAGAATAATTTCTCCTAATAAAGACAAGTTTATCCACATTTGCGTTGGCTTTAGTATTCTTCAAGCTTTTTCCTTTCCTTTTTTCCAAGAGGACTTTTACATCTTGTATTCTAGGAAATTAAGGTATGTGCCCTTAATTTTGCCCTGAAGGCTAACCCAAGGCTAGCTTCAAACCTCAAATCTTGTGTTATAAGAATTTCCTGCTGTGTCCTCCTTGATGTTGTCCCCAGGAGCCAAACACAAAAAAATGGTGCTCACTACAAGGGCTGCAAGCCCCTTGGTTACCCCGTTCCCACGTGCATTCTCCGGACCTTCTCCCTTTGTTTCTGAAGTACCCAAACAACCTAAAGTTTCTAGTCCTCCTCTAGAAAAAGATATCACCAATGCCCCCTCAACTCCCATGGTACTGGTGCTGTCCCCTGGGCCTGTGTGGGCCCCCCTTTCAGCTTTCTCTCTCAACTATGAACAAGCTTGTGCTGCTGCCTGCTCTCTACTCCATTCTGGCACTGTGGAAATGCATACTATCCCTGGTCTTCATCCTGGGTATGCTTTCAAAGACCTGTACTACTTCCTCTTGGACTTTTATCTCCACCCTGCGCTGATGGAGTCCATGGATACAATTGGCATATTAGTCAACCAGTTTTTTCAACCTGCCCTGGTTCATCATCAACTTGCATTAGGATCACAGAACCAGCTTTTAGTTGTAGCCACCACTGTCTCAAACAATCATGCACAGAATATGGCATATCAAGAATGGTCCCACAGCCTCTTTGCGTGTATTTCCAATAACCAGCGCAACTCACTGGCCTCCCAGAAGTACTTGACCTCCTCACTGAATCCCCTTTGTTACTTGCTCCCTGGATACATCAAGGATTGACTATGTGAATTGGATGAGCATCAAGCAACATGGTGTGGAAAAATTGAGGCCTCTCTGCTAAAGCATCACCAGGACTTTGAGACTCTGGTTAGTGAACTTAACCAATTTTGAGAACATATTAATTATCAGCTCAAAGAGGTTGGGACTCATGTTGATACTTGGGGCTGCCATCTGCAGCATCAATATGGTCTGGATAAGGCTGCACTAGATGACACTCTGTATCAAGTACAAAATTACATGGATGATAAAGTAGCATCCATCAAGGTGACACCTCCCGCTCCTCCTGTTGAGGTCCCATCTGACTTTGAAGCCAAGGTATGGGAAGCCATAGCAGAGCTCAAGGCTACCAATTGGCATCAATATTCTGTTCAAAACCCTTCTCCAGTTGAACCTATGCCCAAATCTTGCATTGCTTTGATCACTGATCAAGTAGCTACTTTGTGAGGAGAAATTGAGTACTTAAGACAATGCCTCTCTAATCCTGATGACTTGTCCTCTGAGTATGAAGGTGAAGAGGAAGCTGAAGTTGCAAATACTCTTGCTCAGGGCAATCATGGTTGTTGCCCTGGTTTGGAAGGTCAACCCCGGGTCAACTGTGCCCTTGTGCTGGATCAGCTAGCAGAAGTAATATATGATGTTGCTGATAGGCAGGAAACATTGGAGAGAGAGGTACAAAACCACTCTTGTTTTACCAAGACAATGAATGGACAGGTCATCCCCTTGGTTGCTCAGACCACTTCCCTGACCACTCGCCTCAATGGGATTGCTGGCACCCTATTGGTGCAACAAATTAATATTGGAAAATTTGGAGCTGCTGCTGCCACTGCTAGAGATATTAGTGGACAGAACAGCTCTACCTTGGATACCCTAAAGGAAAGCCTTCAAATTCTCTGGGCTAGACGGCCTGCTTCTGAATCTGAGTTTGAGAGCAATCCCCACATTAACGTCCTCAACCTAGGTGACAACAGCCAATCCACCTCCTCATCCATTGACCCCAATTACAAGCATTTGTTCAAGCAGATATTAGACCCTAAAACCTCTACCATTGCTGCCTTTCTGAAAATTTATGAGACTGCAATGTTCAGGGCCACTGATAAACTTAAGAAGGAGAATATTCTTACCTGCCTGCATCTCACGTGTCAAGAAGTTATGGTCCTCAAACTCCCTTCTATTGTTACTTGGGATGACATGAAGCAACTCCTAATTGAAGAATTTAGAGGAGATCTCAGCTTGGAAGTCAAGAAGAATGTGTTTATGCATATTGCCTTCAAGCCCAAAGAAACCTTGGCTGAGTTTGCCAATTGTTTCTACATTGAAGGACAACAGTTGATCACCAGTTGCCAATTAACTCCCTGGGAAGTATACACAGCATGTTCAAATGCTTTGAAGGCAAACCAACCCCTATGTCTGCACTTCAAGGCCCACAAAGCTTCCCTTAATTCAATGAAGAGTATCAAGACCCTCTTGTAGGACATTCACTTGACCCATGGGGATACCATTGTGCGTGAAAATAAGGCCAACAATACAGGAACCGCCTTCTGCACTCTGCACATTATGACCATAGGCTCAAGTGGGAAATCTAAGAGACAAGGATGCCATAACTGTGGTCAAATAGGGCATCACTCACGTACCTGCACCAATCCTCAGGAAGAGGGTTGCAAACCAAAGTAACAGGCGTGAAAAGAGAGGTCAGCTTAGAGGCAGAGACGCTCTCTGCTGACCAATATCCCCTGTCTCCTCCTGATCCCCCTTCTGACAAGGAAGCTTCCCCTTCAGCTGGCCCAACCATCCTTCACTTGTTACATAGCCTCTCTGGTGATTCTGAGCCTGAGGACTCTGACTGTGATGAGTCTGATGGCTATGGCTACTTGGTGCTGGCAGTCCTAGAGACAGTCTTTGTCCCTTACAAGCTACATTCAGGGAAAACCACAACTACAACTTGCCCATCTGCAAATGAAGCCAAGGCTGTAGTGGCTTGTCCTTACTTGGATCAGGCTCATTATCCCCCTGTCTTGGTAGATTCCTCTGAAGAGGCTGCTGAACTAGCAGAAGCTCTCTTTCAGAATATGACTGTATTGCTACTCTTGCAGACTATGTATAAGAAAATTCCTGCCTTACAATGCATGCTGGCCAAATGGAAGAAAGAATTGGAGGCAGCTCAGGATGTGCTAGCTGTCTTACCCCCTTTGGGAAAGATACTACTCATGTGGAAGTATTGATCCAAAAGGTTAAGATCAAGGCTATCTTGGACATGGGCTCTCCAGTCAATGTGGTATTGTCCAAGTTAATAAAAAACTTAAGCTGGCTCCTGACCTCAACTACACTCAATCATATGATACAGCTGGTATGGCCCAAACTTGAGCCATTGGTGCTTACTCTTCCCTGCCCATGAGGTTTGGGAAGCTTCTTATTGCATCCCCTGTAGTTTTCCTTGAAAACAAGTTACAATCTCCTGGTTGGTACACAGTTCCTTTGAGAGTACAGCGGGATTGTGAACCTTAGAGATTGGTATCTATCACTCCTAGGGTATGAGATCCCTTTAATCTTTGAAAAACCCCTGTGTCTCCCAGAAAAACGTCTTAAGACTTGCATGCTTGAGTATCCCACTGGTATCTTCTCACTCAAGTACAGGATTCATTCTTCCAATATGTGTTCCCCTCCTCCTTCCTGTCCTGCAGAGGAAGGTGTGCCTCTTCTTGCCCCTGCAGCTATTACTATCCCTCCATGATCCCAAGTGATTATAGACGCCCAGATATCCTACAAGCTTCCTGAAAAATCTTTTCTGGGGCTATATTTGCCTGATTCCTTAAGCTGTAAGAGCCTCAGTTATGCCCTGGGATTTTGGACCAAACTCATAAGGAGCCTATAAAGCTGTTGTTGAATAACCTGACCGCCCTGCCTATGCAGGTGATCAAGGGCCAGGTTGTCAGGAATAGTTGCATATTA
This sequence comes from Entomophthora muscae, assembly GCA_014839935.2. Lineage (NCBI taxonomy): Eukaryota > Fungi > Entomophthoromycota > Entomophthoromycetes > Entomophthorales > Entomophthoraceae > Entomophthora > Entomophthora muscae. Next base: position 193,886 of record QTSX02004271.1, read on the forward strand.
GGTTCAGAGCAAGTGGTGTCCCTTTACCTCTTTGGAACGTTTAGTGATTTCAACTTTCCTGAAGGAGACCCTCAGGTTCTCTCCCTGTTCACTGCTGCAAACTTCCCACAACTGTCACCCATTCAACAAAAAGATGTTCTGGAACTGCTAGACTAGTTTAAAGATATCTTTGTCTCTGGACCCACCAACTATGGACTAGCAAAGGGGGTTATCCACCAGGTTGAAACAGGTGATGCCCTGCCCTTTTGTGCCAAACCTTACCGCTGCAGCAGGGTAGAGGATGCTCAGGTCTCTAAGGAACTTAAGCAGCTCTTAGACGCTGGGCTACTAGCTCCCTCTCAGAGCCCTTGGGTCTCCCCATTGTTGATCCTCAAAAAGAAGGATGGAGGCCACCACATTGTGATGGATTACTGCTGCCTGAACTTGCTCACCAAAAAATACTCTTATCCTCTGCCTAGAATTGATCATGCCCTTAGAAGATTAGGGGTATTAAAGTTTTTCTCTGCTATGGATATTGCCTCAGGATACTGGCAGGTTGACTTGTCTCCTGAAGATAGAAAAAAGGATGCACTTATCACCTCAGAAGGTCTTTTTGAACCCACTCATATGCCCCAAGGACTCTGCAACGCCCCTGCTATATTTCAACAAGCTATGGACTCCATCCTGCAAGATTTGAAGCTCTCCTGCGTCCTTGTATACCTTGATGATATTACTGTGTTCAGCTCCATCTTTACCGGCCATTTGGACTACCTCAAAGCTGTCTCCCTCAAAATTTGGGAGGCAGGCCTGAAATTCAAACCCTCTAAATGCTCCTTTTACAAGGAACAACTTGAATTCTTGGGCCACAAGGTAGCCCAAACTAGAATACACTCTATGAATAATAAGATGAAAGCCATTGACAAGATGCTTCCCCCCACAAGCCTACAAGAAGTCCAAGTGTTTCTTGGTATGATGGAGTACTATCAACAATTCATGCCTGACTTTGCTGAACTGAGCAAACCCCTCATCCAGCTCCTTTGCAACATACCCTTTGAGTGGACTGACAGCCAACAACAGTCTTTTGAAGCGCTGAAAGTCAAACTCAAGGAGGCTCCCATCTTAGTCTACCCTGATTATGATAAAGAGTTTATCTTGTACACTGACACAAGTGGAGTAGCTGTGGGTGCCATCTTAGCCCAGCTTGACAATGAAGGTGTAGACCAACCTATGGCCTATTCTTCACAAGTCCTCAATAAACATGAGAAGAATTATAGCGTCACAGAAAGGGAATTTCTAGCTGTTCTGCATGCAGTGAAACAATTCAGACACTACATTTACGGGACTCACTTCACAGTAGTTACCAACCACTCCTCCCTAAAGTGGCTCCAGCAACTAAAGGAGCCCAAAGGTCAACTATCCCGTTGGGCTTTACGCCTGCAAGGATATGATTTCATCATAGTACATTGCCCTGGTGCGCAACATCAGGTTGTTGATGGTTTGTCAAGGATGCCTATACTAGCTATCCATCCTGCTGACGCCAATTGCCTATATGAGTTGATAGGGTACCCTGACTCCTGGACCACTGAACCAGAAGACATTTGTCTGGCCTTGTAAGTCCTATCAAAGGACACTGTGATTCAAGATAGACAATTCTTCAAGAAAGTCAACAACACTTTTCTGCCCTACGTCTGTCCTAGCATGAGGGTTGCCATCATCCTCCAAGCCCACATTGACATGAGACACGGAGGCATAGCAAAGACGTATGACTGGTTATGCAAAAACTTATACTGGGAGAATATGCACCTCCTAATTCCTGACGTCCTTGCCTCCTGTCATTCTTTTCATCTTCAACGCCCCCAACCTTCACAACATCAGTTCAAGTTCATCCCCCCTAAGCATGCCTTCCACACCATGAGTATTGATGCTGTTGGCCTCTCCTGCGTTCTAAGTCTGGGTGCCAATTCATCTTGGTAGCCGTCAACCACTTTAGCAAATGGGTTGAAGCTAGAGCAACCAAGGATATAACCACCAAGACCACAGCTAATTTCTTGTTACAAGATATCTTCTACCATCATGATTGCCCCCAAGTCCTGCTTTCTGACAATGGGACCAACTTTAATGCTTGCCTCATAAAGTCCATTGTAGAAGCTATGGGTATCCATCAATCTTTCTCTGTAACATATAACCCATCAACCAACAGGACTATGGAACAAGAAAACTCCACTGTTGTGTCCATCATGCGGAAGCTTACCCTCTCTGATGCTGCTAACTGGGATATGTTCCTCCCTGCTGCCCTCTTTGCGTATAGACTCAGCAGACACCAAGTGACTGACCAGTCCCCATTTGCCATTCTGTATGGACAAGAAGCCACTACCCCCTCAATCTTGGGACCCCCATTGATTGAGTTTGACGCCTCTACTAATCCCAAAGCTCATGTCAAAGACTTGACTAACCATATTATTAACATCCCAGCTACTGCCTATTCTACTGCTTACAAGGTCAAAACCCTGGAACTCTTGCCCTCTAATGCTTCCAGAGCCCCCCTCCCTGAGTACCAAGTGGGTGACCTAGTCCTCTATTATCAAAATTGTAATGGGGGGAAAGCACATAAGATAGACTCCCTCTGGGTTGGACCTTGTGAAGTCACCTACAAGAAGGGTATTGAGTATACTGTGAAGCTACTGTCCTCCGGCCGTCCTTTATACTGGGTACACTCTAAGTTTCTCCGCAAATATCAACTCCCTGTGTACAATCTTGAGGGGGAAGATGTTGTAAATTGCACCATTAAGGCCATTTTGATATGGCCTTCAAATATTGATATGTGCAAAGATTTAGTCAGTTTTGCTTCCAATTTTGGGAATTCCTTGCCTTCTGCAAATGGGTCTGGCTCAATATCCACCCATTCCAGAATATCCTACCTTTCCTTGACTGATTCTGGTATGACCTCATTCTAACATGTCCCTTTCTGCTACTCTGTCTACCTAATGAGTGATCATCAACCCTTGTCTGCTATTTAAGTAGAATCATTTCTACTAATAAAGACTAGTTTATTCACATTTGCGTTGGCTTTAGAATTCTTCAAGCTTTTTCCTTTCCTTTTTGCCAAAAGGACTTTTACATCTTTTATTCCAGGAAATTAAGGTATGTGCCCTTAATTTTGCCCTGAAGGCTAACCCAAGGCTAGCTTCAAACCTCAAATCTTTTGTTATAAAGATTTCCTGCCGTGTCCTCCTGGATGTTGTCCCCAGGAGCCAAACACAGCATCTTGAAATCATCTAATTACAAAAATGTGGAGAATCAGGACATCAATCCCTTTAATCTTGCATACTAAGTAAGTGCTCTACCTTTCATTTATTTTATTTTTGAATTAAAATAGATTTTTATTAAATTTTATAAGCCTGGTAATAAAAGGGCTGCAGCCTTAGGGAATTGGGGAAAGTGGGGGTCAATTTAATGTTTTATCATCATTGGATTTTCTGGCCAGTCCATGCTGGAAAATCCAACTATGCTTAAGGTCCAACAAATGACATACATATAGAGACAGGGCTAGGCAACAATCTCATGAATCAAACCTGGGGCCCCTGTGACCAAGTTGTAATGCCCCAACCAACTCAGGCACATCAGGCTTATTATTTTTTAAAGCCATATCTTTATTTGGAATGGCAGGGGGAATGAGGGATGCCACAAATACTTGCCCAAAAATCTAGCAGACTGTTTATTGTTCAAAGTTAAAGTCTTGGGAGACCCTTATTGCTGAATTGGCTCAATTATCTTGATAGTTGTGTTGTAGTGAATATATTGGCTGTCAGAAGTTGTGGTATATCTTGTCTAACATTTCCCTGGGATGAGATGATCAAACTTACTGATCCTCTCCAGGTGGCAGGAAATTATTGTTTTCACTGGTGGCTCATTATTCTCACATTGATTGTATTGTCTTCTAGGATATATTATCTTCTGGAAGAGTGGATACTGGAAAAAACACTATGATAGTAGATTGCTTTAAAATGAAGGGGAGTTGTATATTGTTTGGTTAAAGAAAATGCCCTTGCCTGGCACTGTTTTACAGAGCATATGGCCAGATAGCTCCCATTGTGCTCTTGGCCAGAATTATGAGCTTGTGAGTTTTTGAAATACTTATGGGTAAATCCCTGATATTGGTTTGGGGAAGACTTTGTACTCCTAATAACATAAATTCTGATGGCAATAGTGCCAGATTTATAAACATGGCTCAAAAATTCCAGTTTGTGGAGAAAATCTTAATGAGTGTAAGATTACTCTTTATCATAATCACTGTTTATTTTGGCATCAAAGTGATTTTTCTATACTCCAGTATCCAATCACTAATTAAGTGTAAAACTGGGTTTTGGGTATGCACTTATTCACTTTATCAAATTTCTAACTATATATTTGAGTCCCTTGCATTTAATGGGGTAATTTGCCATATCTAATATAACTTAGATTTTTTCTTTCTTGTCTTTTTTCCATATATTAGCTGGTCCCTTATTAACACATTATCTAAACAGTGAGGTATGAGATTTGAAGCTGTTGTAAAATTCATTTATCCATGTACAGTGCTCTAATACTTCTGCATCAGTATGGTTCTGTATTATTTCTGCTCATCATTCCTGGGTGTGACTCTAGGTAAGTTCCCAATGTTTGCTCCTCTTTAGGATCTGGGTTCAGTATAGACAGCCAATTAAACACTATGGCTCTTTCTGGGCTCAACTGATGCACTTTTATACTTTACAGGAATGATTTATCAGAGGTAAGCCCTTGTAATTGATTTCACTTTTTTCTCAAAGGCAGCTAAAAATGTTAGAATATGTACCATATACTATATTTTTTAGTAAACAAAAACACTCAAGGATTGTGCCTTGGAAGCCAAATATAAGTGTTTGTACTTCCACATTTGTATTTTGTTTATCAAATCCAACATCAAAGTATTTTTTATTGATGGTTGGGATATATTGTTTGAAGTGATTAGTATTCCCAAGTGTCTGAAGAAAAAATGATATCCAATTTATATCATACTTGGCAGAGGCAACCTCCAGAATTAACTCATACAGAATGGAACATCCTTCATGTCAACAATTCTCAAAAATAATTTTCTTATTTTCAATATTAAATATTATTTTTTTCTTGATTAAATAATTGATACTGATAATAGAAGCAATGTTTGATTTTTATTTTGAGCTTTTAATTGAAATTATAAAAGATAAATTTTTTTTGAAATTGTTGACAAGGAGGATGTTCCATTCTGTATGAGATAATTCTGGAGGTTGCCTTGGCAGAGGAAGGAAATTTGGTAAGTCATTCCTGACTTTCACTGTTTTTTATATTTCTGTTTTTGGATTAGATCTTCTTCTGTATAGATCCATTATTAGGGTAAAGTTCTCTACCTCATATTTTCCTGCAATGTCACATAATGTGTTGTCTGTAAAGGCTGTTGCCTTCAGAGGTTCTTGTCCCAGGTGTGCTATGCCTCTAAGCCTGATCTGGCAGGTCATAAGAAGTAAGTTGATCACAAAGTTGAGCAGAAGGGGGGGACATAGGGTCCCCTTGGCATAGTACTCAACTTATTGTGAACTCTTTGGTTTTACTATAATTAAAAAGCAGCCTACAATTTTTAGCTTTTGGTATAAGATTGGAATACAGTTGCAGAACTTGGAGAGAATACTCACTGCTTCTAGTGACATCTTAAGATAAGTCCAGGACACTCTATCATATGCATTTTTAGCACATAAAATAAGTAGTTAACTATCTGTGACCTCTTTCCTGCTTTTTAAAATGTTCTTTAATTTTTTAAGAGTATCCCAGATGGACCCCCCCTGCACAAAGCTGTGTTGGCAAAGCTGGAGCATATTAGCTGAAATTGGCATAAGTTCTTTTATAGAATTAAGTTAAGTACTCTATAGTCTGCTTTTTATAGGCTAACATGATGTCAGTTCTTTAGTTATTACAATACATCTTTTTTCTTGAAGCTTATGCAGATCTTCACCTTATTGTCACTTGCAAGCCAATGGTCACTGTTCAGGAACCAGTTGAAGAGTGTAGTCAACTCCTTGGCCAGGGTTAGATGAAGTCCTCTATGAATTTCTACTGGTAAGTTTTCAGGGCCAGGTGCTTTCTAATTTGAATCTTCTTTGAGTGTAGCTCTAATTTTTAAGGGTTAAAAATATTATTAGATCTATTTACTCCTCTTCTGTGCAATTTTTGATGGCCAGGGAGGCAATGGAGCAAAGCTCATTGGCTGCACATGTATCCATATCTGCCAACTTGTATAGTGAGGTATAGAACCTTTCCAGTTAAATTTTAATCTTCTCCTTGTTGGTAGTCATAGTGCCATTTTCTCTCTAACTCTGTTGTTGTAGTATGTGACTTTGTTACCTTCTAGTATTGCAGTGCCTTTCTTAAAGATGTGCACATTATTCACTAGAACCTGTACATTGTGTTGAAATATGTGCATACATCTTCTTTCCTCTTTTCTTTTATGAGCAATTATTAGTCTTAGAGGTTTTTTGAAACACACTGACTCAGAAATAGAGTGTTTTTAATTGATGATTCATTTATTTTCTTTTTGAGTCTTATTTTTGATTTTTAAACACCTTTATTTTTTATAACCTCTTTGATCTCCTCCCAATATTGGGCTGTTTTTTGTGACTATGCATATCCAGCACCCTGATTAGTCTTGTGAATGTCTTAGAGGTTTTCAACACACATTCTGGGTCTCTAATAATAATGGGCTTTATGTACCATTTTTGTGGCACAAGCTGCTCCTTACAAATTATTACCTCCAATTGCATGTGGTTACTCACAGGGGAGACTTGAGTTATCAATATTAATGTGATATCTGATTGAAGGCCAGTGACTAAGACGAAGTCCAGTATTAAGTCAATGAAAAGCTTGCCTTGTGGGCCATACTTCCATCTTATGAGGGTAGAAGGTCCTTCATCCTTGTTCTCAAGTGTGAATACCAGGCCTTTTTCAGCCATTAAAGATAGCATTTGCTTATTCTCAAGTGGATCTTTGATCTAATGAGTGTGTGTCCCTAAAGAGATCAGCCCAGGTATTTAATCTCCTTAGAACTAACATGTTATTGGGGAGTACAAGGGTTTCAAGGATGTATCACTACCCATTTCTTGTTGAATTAGGTGGGATAAACAGCCACTATCCTTGTATCAAGGTCAGTTATGATGTCTTTAGTATTTATCACAATTATATATTCACCTGATAGTACTACTATTAATGTAATATATATAAGGGTAGAATTTCACAACAGCCATGTATTTGCTCCAGAAGGACTTGAGATATATTTATTATGAATGGGTGGTTATTGGGCTCATGGCCTATGAGAGGGGCTTAATTGTTGTTGAGATGGCATTCAATTATAATAACAAGGTCCTTATTTTTTCTTGAGGTGATTGATCTTCTGTTCTTTTTTATCTCATTTGAATAAGCTTGGGGGAATGGATGGCTCTTAATGTTGTTATTACTGTCTTTATAACTCACAAGTATGAGGTTTATTTGGTATTTTGATAATCTTGACTGGGATCTAAGTTGGTTTTTGGGGTTTGGTTGTCTAGAGACTATACAGTTAAGGGGGATCTATGAGCTACTTCTCATATCCTTGCCTCTCTACTTGAACAATATCATCTTTTTGGGTGTGAATTCCTGTGTGGTACTTTCTGAGAGCTTTGAGGGAGAGAGCTATGTGATCCGGGATTAATTACATTTGTCTCTAGGTGAGTGTCTCTGTGTGAGAACATTGAGGTTAGGGTCAAAGGGCTTAGGATTGGAGATCATTGTATGCTATGGGGGCATAATAGGCTTATTTTTGGGCTTAGGAGCTTTTTCTTCATCCATTTCCATGTTGGCCTTAATTCAGTCTTACTAGATTGGATATTCCTGTACTTTTGATGCTGCATTCTGCTCCGTTGGCTCATCTTGGGGGCTGTTAAGATCATGAAAGTTATCCACTATTGCAGATCCTGAATGGATTAGACATTAATTTGTCCACTTAGGGATTAAGCAACAAAACAGTTGTGTGATTGCTTTATCTCAACCTAGTTTTAAAAGGGTTAATTATGTTAAAAATGCCTTAAAACGGGTATTTGAAGCGCCTTTTAAATGCACATCAGGTGCAGGCTTTACTTCCAAGGTTATAAATAGGACAACATAGATATTGCCACTTGCCTCCATTAGGCAAGGCATATGAAACCAGTTGTTCTCTTGCGCGACTCTTTCTACTGTACCTTTTCACTCTCCTCCTTTAGAAAAGTCCTTCTGTCTGTGCCTCCTTTCCCCTGGTGGAAATTACCCCACCTCCTACTATATAACTGTAACACTATCATAATAAATACCAGTTTTGTCATTATATCCTTATATTCTTCTGTCCTATCATAGGCTGTCACTATACCATATACAGGTATAGTATTAAGAGTTAGGATTCTGACTAACTGTTTGTAGAAAATAGCACCCTATACTGCTAAAAATACAACATTGGCACTCATGTCTTTCCACACCAAAAGCCCCCACTCCCGGGGTTTTAAATGAGGAGGGAGGAATACCTCTGACTGAGCCTTCTGCCACTGCTCCCCCCTATCACCAGGCACTGGCCTTCACTGCTGTCAATGCTCATGATGGGGAAAAAGCAGGCGCTCCTTATGGCCTTCCCACCCTCAGTCATTTCATTCCGGAACACCAACATCCCCAAGCAATTGTTTTTGGCCAACCACTGATCTTGTAAGCCCCTGCCCCCTTGGAAATGGATGCCAACTCTTCCCCCTCCAAGGATGTCATCTGTAGTGCCATCCATGCCATGGACTCTGGTGATGCTGGCAATAGTGCGTGCTCTGAACATCTTTCTCTTCAACAACCTTCTGCTTAAAACTCCTTGATCTGTTTCCAGAACCTCTCACAGGTCAATCCTGACCAACTCTGTTGTGACCACTGCAATATCAAGCATATCAAGGACTATTTACAATAGTTCATCCATCCTGCTGTATGCCACAACTAAATGAACCTGGGTTGCATCCAAAGCCTAGTGCATGACCAGGGGATACTGGTATCTAACCAACAGACATTCCTCCAGGTCCTTTACTCTGAGCTTGCAACACTTTTACCACTGTTAACCAGTACCTTGCTGAAGTTACCAACACCCATAATACCATGCTGCACTGAGTTGAAAGAATTAAGAGGTGAATAACCAAGCTAGTTATAACATATGTAGTACATACCCTCACTCACCAGGGTGTATATGTCAGTTGGGTTAGTGTGGTGACAAACCATGTGCTTGAGACTGGCCCAATGGTTTGAAGCCTGGCTCATGAGGTAGAAGTTTTGAGTTGTTGCCTTGCCACCATTCCCTTGTTTAACTTTCATCTGCCACTATTAACAACACCTCCTCCAGCCACCTTCTTGGCCATGACATCTTTGAACTCTTTGATCACTACAAGAAGATTCAGGCAGAACTGGTCCAACAAAGCACTGATCTTGCCTTTCTATTTGATGGCTATCACACTGTGTTATAGCTCCAGGATTGTCTCAAACTTTGATAATTAATTTGATAGAGCTGATAGCCAGACCCAAGCCAGGAAGAACAAGGAGTTGATAGCCTTGCTCCAAGCTGAGCTTGCCACCCATGAGAAGCGCATTACTTCTCTGGAAGACAACTTGGATATCACCTTCCAAGAGAACAAGGTCTATCAAGATAAACTGGACAAGCAGCAACTGCTTCTGGACGCCTTCCAGAGCCAATTGGATAGGATGGACATTAAGATTATGGCCGTCAAATTACAGGCTATGTCTCTCCACTCCAAGAGTCTTCACAGTCCACAAAGATCCTCCAGCCCCAAGTTTTATCATAGCTACAGAAGCAATTATGACCACCCTTGGTTGGCTCCCAACGCTTTACAAGTATTAGAGCCAGTGTTGGAGTCTGAGGATGACATCTTGGCCACCCCTGAAGCTTCTGGGGCTGCTCAGGACAGAGAAGGTGAACATGAGGCGCAATGAAAAAAAATTGTTATTGAGCCTCTGAGGCTAGGTTTACTGCCTCTACTCTCAGCTGTTCTTGTCTCACCTGCTCCCCAGTTAGGATCACACCTGCTCCCCTCCAATATGGCTCCAACAACTTCAAGCCCGTCAACTTACCCAAGTTTGACTGAACAAGTAATGTGGTCATGTTCTTACACCTATACCAGAACTCAATGCATGGCACTGACAATGCCATGAGGGACTCCACAATCATCAGCTGTCTGTATGCCAAGACTCAAACCATTATCTTGCCGCATCTCCCTGAGAATGGCTGGACTTTTGCCAACATTTCCAGGGCCCTGACAGAAGAATTTGGTAGCCAGGAAGCCCTTTTTAGTTGCAAGATGAACTTTGCTGACACCAAGCTAAAGATGGAGAAGACTCTATAAGACTTCACTTCTAGATTATACCTTGAAGCTCAAACCCTGTCATCTATGAGCGCCATGCAGTTTATTGACATACAGTCAGCGCTCCTCAATGCTATAAGGGTCAACCAGGAACTATCTCTGGCTCTTAAGTCAGGTATTTACAACACTTGCACTGTGCCAGACCTGAATTGCCTCCTACGTACCTACAAAGAGAGATTTGAAGTTTCTCTCCCTGAAGGCTGCCCCCGCCAGCAAGCTGAGTATAGACTCTGTGTGGCTGTGAAGATATCCAAGCCTTCTGACAAGGTTGGGCCCGCTCTAGCCAACAACACTCTCTGTACTTGCTTCAAATGCAGTATGGCTGAACACTTTTCTCAGGAATGTAATAACCCCCACCAAAAGGTTCACCATGTAGGCATGGATGATGCTGAAGAGGACTACACCAAGGATGCTGATATTGAGGATGAAAGCAAGGACCAGTTGAAAAACTACTAAGCAGCCAGGATAAGAAGAAATCCTTGGCTGCCTTTACAATTTTGACACCCTCATCTCCCCCATACCGCTGCCCCCCAACAAACCAGATCAGAGGCCTGCTGCCTTGACATTCTCTGGGACCAACCCTAAGGATGAATCCTCTCTAATTGACTTCAACCCCCAACCAATACATGAAGATGTGGAGTATGACGGAGTTCAAGAGAACCTTCTCCATTGAGTCCTCACTGTTAACACACAAACTAATCAGACTACACTTTGCCCTGAGGTGGTTATCCCCCAAATAGCTCAGAGAACAGTATCCCTACCCTATGCTGAACAACTTGCTCAACCAGAAGTTGAAGTCACTCAAGAGGAGGACAGTGCTGAACAACTGGCCAAGCTGCTCTGCACAGTAAACGTCTCAGCACCACTAGAATCCCTCAAGGAAGTAAGCCCAGCTGTGGGAGCTGCCATGGCTACCTTCCTGGAGAAGTTCAAGGGACTGAGCATACACCAGGTCTCCAAGATTGTGGAGATCAGAAAGGACCACCATGATTATACCTATATCAACCCGATAGTGAACAAAACTCACGTCCAGGCCATACTGGATATGGGTGCTCCTGGGAACATTAAATCCTCTTGGCTGGTTAAGAAGCTTAATCTGGCACCAAAATTGGCCTATCATGAAGAGTTTGGTACTTCTGGGCCACTGAACACTAGAGCAAAGTCAGCCTATTCTTTCTTATCTCTTTGATTTAGGAAGCTAATGTCACTGCTCCTGCTATAGTTCTGGAAAACAACAGCTATGTTTTTCTTATTGGGACTAGCTTCATGGTCCAGTATGGCACTGTGACCAACCATGGAGATCATACATTTGGGATTTTGGTCACTCTATACCATGTTCTATCATGGCAACCGCCCTTCTGACCTGACCTTATGCTGTCTACACTACATCAGCCTAGAGTACACAGACAAAGAACTGTCAGTTGCCTATATACTGTGTAGTAAGAAGGTCAAGGTGCTATCTCTCTAAATTGGGGAAGCCAAGGGTATCCCAGTCTACGCCTCCTGTAATGTGACTATTCCACCTGGCGCCCAGATGATCCACAATACAGGCCTCTTGCTGGCTCTACCAGCTGGAACTCATGGGTAAATCTTTAGCATCCCTAATGCCTCAAGACTAGAACCATGGGTTGCACCAGGCATTATCATGCCAAGCGAGAAGGAAGTATATATACTCTTGGCCAACATGAGTTGTGAAGAAATGGTTGTCTCCAAACACCAGCTTCTGGCTTATATACAGCTAGAAGAGCAAGACAACCTGAAGGATACTTCCCTCTTTGCGGACTTCTCTGAGCTGGTTCTACCCTGCAAACAATCACTGGTGCTATCAATCATAAGTTGGACTCCCTGTATGGACTCTCAGAAGAGCAAAAGGATCAAGCCATGGATCTCTTTGCTCAGTATAAGGATGTGTTTGCCAAGGATTATTATGATCTGGGCAAGGCTGCTGACGTTGCCCACCATATTGACACCCAAGGAAGTTCACCTATCTGCTCCAGACCTATACAGCTAGCCAAGCTAATAATGCTGTAGCCAACAAGGAGCTCCAGAAACTATTGGGATATGGATTAATGGTATCCAGTAAAAGCCCTTGGGCTTCCCCTCTCTTGATTGTCAAAAAGAAAGATGGCAGCAACCAAGTGATGATTGACTACCGCTAACTGAATGCTGTTACCAAGAAGAATTCATACCCCTCCCTTGCATTGACAATACCTTAGACCGCCTGGGAGGAGCCAAGCTCTTCAGTGTCATGGATATTATCAGTGGGTACTGGCATATTGAACTACCCTGCCAATCAAGAGAAATGTGCAATTATCACTGACCAAGGGCTATTCCAACCCACAAGGATGCCCCAAGGTCTTTCCAATGCCCCAGGTACCTTCCAACAGGCTATGGATGCGGTGACAGGTGACCTCAAACTCATCAGTGTTCTGGTCTATCTTGATGACATTAATATGTTCACCCGGACCTTTAATGATCATCTGCAGCACTTGGAGGAAGTCTTCCAGAGGTTATTTGCAGCTAATCTCAAGCTCAAGCCACACAAGTGCAACTTCTTCAAGGAGCATCTTGAGTTCTTGGAATTCATTATTAGTCAAGATAGACTCTGGCCTGTACCTCTGCAGGTGGAAGCTATTGAGAAGATGCAAAGTCCAGCCAATAAAGAAGACATACAAGTCTCCCTGGGAATTATTGGGTACTACTGCCTCTTCATCCCTAACTTTGCATCCCAAGTGACCCCCCTTTTCAGCTTCTCCAAGCTGATAAGGAATTCTTCTGGAGCCCAGCATGCCAATCTGCCTTCAACACTATCAAGGGAACACTGACTGCTGCCCCTGTACTAGCCTACCTGACTTTGCCAAGCTATTTGTGGTTCATACAGATGCTAGCCTGACTGCAGTTGGGGGTGTTCTCTCCCAACTGGACTCTGAAGGACTCAAGCATCCTGTTGGATACTGCTTGCGTATGCTTAATTTTCATGAGAGGAACTACACTGTCATCAAATGTGAGTGTCTGACTGTGATATACTCCTACCAAAAATTCAGCTTGTATCTCCATGTGTTAAATTTCATGGTTGTAACAGTCCATGCCTCCCTGCAATGGCTGAAGACCCTCAAGGATCCCAAAGGGTGTCTAGCATATTGGGCCATTAAATTTCAGGCCTATGACTATGAAATCATTCATTGAGCCAGAGCAGCCCACCAGAATGCTGACTGTCTCTTCTGTCCTCCTACTTTTGCATTAGTATCTCTCATTGCTGACATTCTCTATTAAAAGCTTATGGAGGATCCTTTTTTTTTGGGGAGAAGAGCTGGTAGAGATACAGAGGGCTCTCAAGAAGTTAGCTGTTAATATCAAGGTCTCTAAGGGGCAACTCCTGAAGCTTTGTGGAGACTCTTGGCTACCTTACATATTCTCATCCCTACACATGGACTCTGTGGTGCCCACTCACAAGACTACTGATCATGGTGGTATACAGAATATGTTAGCCCTGCTACAACAGCACTGCTTCTGAGAAGGAATGTACACTGATGTAGTAGATAACTATCATGATTGCAACATTGGGAGACCTATGGTTGCCAAGTTCCAACACAGACTTGTACACCCTGATTTTGCCTTCCACACATTAGCCATTGACGTAGTGGGCCCTTGCCAGTTTCCAATTGTTACAACAAGCTCATTATTGTGGCTGTTGATCATCTGACTAAATGGTTAGAGGCCAAGGCAATTCCCAACCAATCTGCACTGATGAAAGCCACGTTTATCTTGGAGAATATCATATACAAACATGGTTACTCTCAGATTCAGCTGACGGACAATGGTTCAATTTCACCAGTCACATCATACCCTGCCTCAACCAACTGATGAGAATTTGTGGGACATTATCCACTCCTTATCACCCTCAGACAAATGGCATGGTAGAGCGCACTAATGGGAGCCTGGTCCAGATACTCCAAAGGCTCAGTCACCAACATGAGACTGAATGGGATACCTTACTGCCTGCAGTCACCTTTGCATATAACATTGGATATCATTATGCCACTGGCAAGCCACCCTTCCAACTGCTCTATGGCCGGCAACCAGAGCTATCCCCTTACTATATTCCTTGGTAAAGCCCATCCTGGATGTGTCCCCAGAGGCATACCTCAACAAGCTTGTTTAAACCCTTATTTACTTGCAATCAGAGGCCTACACGTAAACTTAAACCATAAGTTCCAGGACCTAGAACAAGCTACATCCAAATGCCCCGCCCTACCCAACTATCTAGTAGGAGACTCAGTCTACTTTTCAGCAATAGAGAGTACAGGTGTGAATCCAAACTTACCTCCCTTTGGCAAGGCCCAGTTTAAGTTATCCAGAAGACTGGCCCCAACTCCTAAACCCTTAAGGAGCCCCATTATGGGCAATGTTCACTAGAGTACACAATTATTATATGTGTGCTGCTCCTAGTGACCAAGAGTAAGACCTAATAATGACAACAACCCAAAAAAACAAAAGCCTAATTAAAAGTTCTATGGGTTGTTGTCCTGTTTGAAATAGTAATGCACCAAAGTATGAGGAATAAAAATGTAAGAACAAAGTGTTTATTGGAGACTGAAAATAATCTTACAATACTGCACCACCTATTCTACCACCTGAATGGCATCCAGGAAACACAACTGGTTACCTACAAATCTTCAAAGTCAATGACCAAGGATTGGGCAACAAAACCCTACCAAGCAAGACACACAATTGACCCCAATGTCCACAGGAAAGATAACCCCCAAGAAGATACAGTCCCACATGAGACTCTTGAAAAAGCATACTCTACAGGGACTTGGCCACCCACCCCATAGAAAACAGACAAAGCCCACTCAAGAAAGACCACCATGTTCTCCTTCTGCATGGTATCACAGCGGTTGGTTCCTTGAAGAACAAGGTTGCCTGCCATCACCATTGGCACCAGATGGGCAGTCCCCTCCACTGTGTATGACTTCAACACTTCCTAGAAGGCTTGCCAAAGATGTTGCTCAAAGTTGTCAGAGGTTTTCCAACTGACTGGTTGAGCGTTGGTAACCCCAGGCGTTGCCCAAGCGCAAAGAACGGACTTCACTATTCTGGATACTGTCCCCTGTTGCAAGACTGAGAGCACTTGGCCCTCAAATTGGAAACCCTTCAACTGAGCCTCCAGGCATTCTTCTGCTGCTTGAATGAAGAACTGCCAATGGATACTGTTACCCTTTTACAACACAGTTCCTGTCACCTCCCTGGGCTCTCTCAAGTCTAGGAACAATGTAGCAAATAATGAGTCTGTCCCCACTAAGACCAGCTGAGGCACTAGTAGATGATCTAGATGAAGCCCCAAGTCCAGATAGCTGCCGTCCACATCATGCAGGACTACTTGCTTCTCTGTTTCCTTCTCCACCTCCACTAGCCTTGTATGCTTGCGCCTCTTTAGAATTACCACTTGCATCTTCTTCAAGGCTCTTCTTGGAACTCTTCTAGAGTGACTGTTCACATAGCCGCCATCTTGTGCGCCAAGCCATTTTTAACCCAGTTTTCTAATCCAGTGGAGGAAAACCTTGCAGATCCTGAATGAAAAAGACATTAAGTTGTCTACTTAGGGATTAAGCAGCAAAACAATTGCGTGATTGCTTTATCTCAACCTAGTTTAACAGGGTTAATTATGTTAAAAACGCCTTAAAAACGGGTATTTGAAGCGCCTTTTAAATGCACATCAGGTGCAGGCTTTACTTCCAAGGTTATAAATAGGACAACATAGATATTGCCACTTGCCACCATTAGGCAAGGCACATGAAACCAGTCATTCTCTTGAGTGGCTCTTTCTACTGCACCTTTCCACTCTCCTCCTTTAGGAAAGTCCTTCTGTCTGTACCTCCTTTCCCCTGGTGGAAATTCCCCCACCTCCTATTATATAACTGCAGCACTATCCTAATAAATACCAGTTTTGTCATTATATCCTTATATTCTTCTGTCCTACTAAAGGCTGTCACTATACCATCTACAGGTATAATATTAAGAGTTAGGATTCTGACTAACTTTTTGTAGAAAATAGCACCCTATACTGCTACAAATACAACATTCACTATGCCTTGATTGGTATGGGAGGCTTCCCTTGACCATTTAATCTTTGAATTTTCTTGAGCTGACTCTGGAGGGCTTTTATGGCAAAGGTTTGTGTTACTAATGTCAGGAATCATCAAGCTGCTCTCTGGAATAGAAACTCCGGTGTTTACTCTTAAAACACCATCCTCTGGGTTGCACTCAACACTTTGCGGATGAAATAAATTCCTGTGAAGACACAGACTAAATATGTGTCCCAGAAAGTAGCATAATAAACATAAAAATTTATTGTTTTATGGCTCCATGTAGATAACTTGGTTTCTTGCATCAGAACAGCAGAGGAAAATATATAACTTTGGATTTTTTTGGATTTTTGATAGAGCAACTTCCACCAGGTCATGGATCACCGTGAGGCATAGCCACAAGGCCAATTCTTCTTGGAATTTCATCACCACAATATATTATGACAGGACTGTTGCAATTGCTGTGTGATTCTATCCCTTAGACTTTATTGTAGGAATATGAGTTAATGTAAACCACTTTTCTGCTTTTTTTGCATATATTATACATTCAATTTTGATAGGTATTCTTTATGGATGAGTTAAATAGATATAATGAATTCTTGTTTGATTTTAAATATGAAGCCTATGTAAATATATCCCTGTCCAGTTGACTATTTATGGGCAAACCCCTTGTCTGAGAAGTTCTTGTTGAGAGTCTATGTTGCAACCAAGTTTCCAGACTTGCCTGCCAATGTATATAACAACATGGGCTATTCTGATAGCAATGTCAAATTGTGGGCACTTCTTAATAATTAGGAGTGTTGCCAATTTGACCTGCTGATCCCCACAAAAATTATTCCTCAGCTTTAATCTTTACATGGAGTGTGCCATCATGCCACTAGCCTTGTTGCCCGGTGGATTCCTCATATTGTATATTAATTGTATTATTCTGCAATAAACAATATAATATTCTTATTATTCCTGTCCTTTCTATTGGACTGTTGTCTTTCTCAATTCAAATACTGAATCCTCATTGGTTCAGTTGCAACACCTATAAGATCATATTGATACATTTCCTAAAGCTGCCTCTTAAAAGATTGCTAAAGTGAGTCTTTCCTGAATGTTGGAGGGTAGATCTGGACATAAATTGGAATTAGCTACCCTTCATCATCAGCTCTCAAACACTTTCTTTGAGCAGGAAGAAGTATTCTGGGTTCAGGGTTTGGTCAAGGCTTTTTTTACCTGCTTGCTGTATTAAATTGTTCTTTTGTCTTTGCTCTGCATGGGGGGCTTTTCATCTTCCAGAGGGGTCTTTTGTATGCTATAATCCAATTTTTCTCCATATTATAGCCTTGGCATGTAAATATAAGGGAATTTTGGGGGTTATGTGTTTGCTTTAGAAGTTTCTGACCAGTTTTATGTTGACCTCCAAATTCATCCAGATTTTACTTCTTAGGCGCAAAAGTCAGTTCTTCTCCATGACAAGATATTTTCTAGATATTTTAAGTATTGAATATAGAATGTAATTTATTTTATATAGAATTTTTATATGAAACTAGTTAAAAAATATGAAATTATTCCATTGCACCCCAAGAAGTAGCTTGCCTCTTTTGTGTTAAATACCAGAAGCATTCAGTGGGCAGCTTCTTTCATGAAGATCTTCTCTTTGAAGGAGTCTCCCGCTGTTGAGGGGTCAGGGGTTACAGCTTTCTAAGTAGAGACTATCTCAGCAGAAATCCCAGTCCTCAACTACCTTATTATGTCTTCTGGGTAGATTCTCTTGTTGAAGATGATGACGTCTTTAGGAGATACTGTTGTCTATCCACATTATAACATACTCTGGGATTAAGTCAGATTCTGTCCACTCATCTGATTCAGCAATAGTGGTTGTCTCCATCCATATATTCCACTAATATAGTGTGATCTCACACTCACCCAGGTTGGAGTGGATGTGGGTTGTGATGTTCATCTTTTTCTGCTTCTCTAGGTCCTTTATTGTGTACTCCTTATGATGCAAATACTTTATATCACAAGAGTTCTTCCCCTGTGCTCTCTATACTACAGCTTCTTTGAGTATCCAGAATTCAAAGGGGCCCAGTTTTATGGCTATCTTTGGGTGCCATCTTGCCTCTATAACCCTTCAGGAAAGTTCTGGAAAGCACTGGCAATAAAAAAAGTCTCTGGCATCCTGGGCTGTAAAACCCTTTTTGATTAATTCTAAGGCATCTTCAGGGATAACTATTAGTTCAGCACAGCCTTTAGATTTGGATGGGGGATGCTCAATAAAGTCTATGCTCACTTTTTGTTACAGAATGTACTTAAGTACTCTAAGATAAGTTTGCCCACAAGGAGAATCCCTTTAATCTCCTGGGTCAGGGAGCATGAGAAATACAAGTTAAAAAGCTCACCTACCTCATAAAATGTTGAAGCCACTGGCTCTTTATCCCTTCACACCTGAGAGGAAGATACAGTTATCAAGGGCATATTTAATATTATAAAATGGCTTATTTTTTTGTGTAATTCTTCTTCTAGCTGGGCTCTTGGTTATTCCTTGATGGAATATTTGAGCTCATCTAAGGGTTATGCCCTCTCTTGTCTTTTTCCTTACAATTACAAGTGAAATATAAGTCTTTTTCATGCTAGAACTGTGTTTGCATTAAACTCAAACCAATTCTAACAGATTATTTTGCTTACCTTGAAGCCCAGGCTAGCCTAGGTCCTTGTTTTATCTAGAACCACATTTTGAAGATCCAGTAATTCTAAGTTTTCTATGAAAAGATGCTGTTTGAATTTGTGATACTCTTTCTCCTGTCTTGGGCTCTAAGTAGATGATGCTAATTCTGTTCTTCCTGCTCTTGATTGGCCTGTATATTGTCTTGAGAGCCTGAAGGGTTTTTTTTGGGCCCTGGAGGGGGCTATCAACCCTATGGCCTTTTGCAGATTCTGAGACAATTACTGAGGGAATATAAGCTTCCATCAGCTCAAGTTCAGGGCCAATCACATCTGATTGGGTATTATTGATATATATTCCTGGGTGGTGAATGTCTTTATCCCAATTATCAGGATGGAGGAATTCCTGTCAGGGCATCTATGGGAGACCTCCTCTGTTTCCATGAGGGTTCCATATGTCCTGGTTTTGGGGGGTGCATTACGCCATCTAGAAAGACGCCATATAGAAACTTTATCTCAAATTTCTGGCTAAACCTTACCAGATAACTTGAAATATTAAAAGCCCAAAAGCATTTCAAAAACAAAAAAACTTATGAATAGACTCAACATCATCTGAGAATTTTAAATATGCAATAAAAATATGGGGTCAGATGGTAAAAACTATAATATGCATAGCTCCAAAGTCAACACACCCCAAAACCATGATGTTTTCATATTAAAAGTGTTTCTATATTAAAAATATATGTACTAAAAATAAAGTAAAAATTAAATATTTGGTAGTAATATATTTAATGAAAAAGTAAATTGATCATGTATTAGCCCTGAGAGCCTTAGAAATGCCTTTGATATGGGTAAGGTGGCCTTCTATGATGTAATAGGCCAAACCTCTTTAGTAACACTTGAAAACTTGACCTCTGATTAGCATGTTTGGATACAACAGCTTTGCCTTTGATGAACTTGGAGTTTACCTGGTACCTATTGGCATGCTGAATCTCCAGCTTGTTGATAAATACATTAAACATGGGCTTTTTTACCTTAAACAGGAAAAAAATTTGATTGTGCCAACCTTCAAGTGATGAGGTGGTCTTGGTGATTCCTTAATTAACCTGCTTATAGCAATTCAAGTTAATGAAGTCATGACCCTTGCAGAAGCAGCAATGCTCCTAAAAAACACCCAACCACTGGTGCGCAAAGTACTGATGAAGGAAGCAAATGGTTTTTGGTGCTCAATAATGTAGTTGTCCTTGAGCAGCTCATTGCAGTAAAGATTGACCTCTTACTTTATGACCATGGCCAGAGAAGAAAAGCAATTAAAAAATATTTTTGTCCTCTTTTGTGCCATCCTTAAAGACCAGCTTGTTGAGGGCTGGATTTTTCATCAGCTTCTTATGTAGAGCCTGGCAGTAGTGGAAGAAGCAGTCTCAGGGACTGCTATTAATTACTTTGATAAAGATGTTGGCCTGTACTGCCTCAAAATCAACCATCAGATATGTATGGTAGGGAAGTGACTCTGGGCCTTTTTGGTTATGGCCTTTTCCTAGATGGCCTCTGATATGGCCTTCTTCTTGTGGCCCCTCTTCTCAGTTGACTCATCATCAAGCTTGGGCAAGATGACATCCAACTTCTGTTTGAGGATGATAAAAGCATGGATATAAGTATACTCTCTTTTATTAGAGAGGAAAAAGAATACAAAGGGAATAGTATGTATGTTCAAATGGCTATTGATAGTCCAAATCTTGTAAAATAGCTTTGGGAAAGATGCAAATGTCCCATTGGTAAACCAGGTGTTGCATTTTAGGAGGTGTGTGAGATTCTCTTGTGTTAAAAAGCACAAAATAAGGGTGGTGCTCCTTGACTATGATCATATAAGATAAATTGTTTATCAAGAAAAGTGGGTTTCTGATCTTCTCTTAGCACAAACTTGTCAATATTCCTGGCATTGACACCAAGATTTGCTTCAATTGAGTGTTGGTTAGTGACATAGTGTTGGAGTTTGGTCTTATTTACAACATCCTCTCTCTGATTCTCATTCAGATGGAGGAGGGCATGAGTGACCAGCTCAGATAAAATTGTGTCCTTTTTGAAACTAATGTCTTGGCATAGTTACAGTAGTTTTAAAAGCTATAGAAATAACCAAAAATACCTCAGATTTAAACAAAAATGGTTTCAGATTTAAACAAAATCCAAGTCACACAAGATTAAGGATTCAATTAATTCAAATATTTTTGGTTGATAAATGAAATGGCAAACCAAAAACAAAATTTCACTAGCCCATTATATAAAATTATATCAAACATCAAGTGGCGTTGTTTAAACCACAAACAAAATGAACTGGTACAACAAGTGAGATGAATGGATGCTATTCCAAGGTATATTATAATTCAATCAGGATTCATATGATGCACCAACAGAAAAACTAAAATGAAGCAAAATTTAGCAATCTAGAAGCAAGATTTCATAAGCACAAAGCAAAATGAAGTCACACAAGATGTGTAATATAAGCAGCCTAAAATAGAAATATATCAATTTAACAGCCAATCAACAGCTATCCAATTTAGAAACAGAGGCATTTTATTCATTTTAATGGCTTATGATTTGTATGAAATGGTTTTGAGAACCTTCCAAATATGAACTTGAGATTAAAATAAAAATAAATAATTGAATTTTAAACTTCTACTTTTAGTGATTTTATCCTAGGTTTTTTATAATGGTTTTTAACAACAACATTTTGATGGCACCAGCAGCCAAGCCAGCTTCAATGGAAGCAAGGCTCAGAACGTGGAGGCAACTGTTTATACCCAAGCCTTTGAGGAAGGTAATAAGGAAGCCAACCTGTACTTGACCCCTGACCCATATGGCTTTGACTTGTTTGAGAGTCACTTAGCGTCTAGCTCTGCCCTTGCTCCCACACCCACCCCTGCACAAGCTGCCCGTCAACCAACCAATCAGGATGGCAACCTTGATTTGGAACAACTTCCTGCTACCACTCAACCTGCCCCCCTCAGCTAATCAGGCTTCAGTTCCTGAAGCCCAGCTCCACAAGCAACAAATCATCACTACCCAAATTTTTCAGGGAATTGTGGCACTGAATCTACAGGGTCTGTCCTGGGAACAGATTACTGCCCAGTTGTAATTTATCCAAGCTACTGTCATGCAGGAATTCAACAACCTGATGAACAGGGGGAACCTGATTGGGACAGCCAAAAAACCCAAAAAGGCCCCCAAGTCCCAAATCAATAAGGCATACCCAATTATGCTTGACCTCCTCCAGTGGGACCCCAAGCTTCCTTTGACCCAGGTTCACAAAAACTTTCACACCACAACATATGGGTTTCCAAGTGCATGGTGCAACTATGGATGCACAGAAAGGTGGCTTCAATACAGATTCTTACCAATGTTGCTGGCAACCAATGGGATGGCGCTGAGGATTCCCTGTATGATCAGGCCATCAAATAACCCTGGTCTGATGCTTGACAAGTCTATCAGATGTCGTCATGTTTGTCTCATATTATAAGCTATCAATAGCTCTTGACAATTTTGGCGTGCAAGAAAGAGCTGCCACCCAAAAAAGAAGTAATAAGGTCAAGAAGGGGACATTTATTAGTGCATTTCTGGCTGTTTCAGCCAAGGGTTTTGCCTACTATTGGACAAACCCAGATTTCACCAATGGCTACAAGTACAGCCACATCCTCAGTGGATTATTTGACTCCTGGGATGGCTCAAATTCCAAGCACCAGGTTTTCTTGAGCCACCAGATAAAGGGTAGCTCTACTGCCCTCAAGGCCATCCAGGAACGCGGGCACCAGGACTTAGTCTACCCAGCTGGTCACGCTGACATCCATCTGGCTGATGTTGTGTTCTTTAATATTGGAAATACACTCCAGGAGCGCCGCCCTCAGGCTTTCAACAACCTCTATCTTGGGGTCCTTGACCACAATGGTTGCAACTGAACCAATGTAGATTCAGTTTTTTGAATTGGGAAAGACAACAGTCCAATAGAAAGGACAGAATAATAAGAATAAGGTATTATTTATTATAGAATATTGTGATTAATATACCATATGGGGAATGCCACAAGGCCACCAGGGGGTGGTATGGTAGGAAGTTCCATGTAAGGTTCAAAGACAAGGAATAACTTGTGTGGGATCAGCAAGTCAAATTGGTAGCGCTCCTAATTAGGATGAAGTACCCGTCATTCAATATTGCCATCAGATTAATCCATGTTGTTAGATACATTGGCAGGCAAGTCTGGAAGCTTGGTTGCAACACCCCCCTTGCCCCCTGTTTGTTGTCAGACACCAAGACCGGAGTCTGCAGATGGTCTGGGAAGGTCCACACAAACAGCTGTTGTGTGGGGATGGCGCAGCAGGGGCGCAAGCAATCATGGTGAAGCTTCTTGGTATTTCCTTGGGTATCTTTGAGTTGATAGGTATGATTGTCATAGACAGCGGCTATCTTTAATTGCCTAGGTGGTAGGGCTCCAACATGGCAGGATTGGGATTGAGGGTGTAGACGGGGTTACCTTTGGCGTATCTAGCTTCAAGGTGCTTTGTTCTTCCTTTAAGCCGCTTGTGTTTGATTTCCCAGGCTTTGGCACGCCATTAATCTAGGGATATGATTGCTACTAGGGGAGGCTTGTCAGGAACCTTGGACTGTAGCTTTCCCTGTTCAATCCCTGTCAGACTGGCAGGCGTCCCAAAGGCCAGGGTGCTGGGACTGAACCCTGTGCCCTGTTGATTCTTGCTTGCAGGATAAGTAGAGCGGTGGGCAGGTGTTCAGTCCATGTGGTGTTGGGGTGCTCTTGTGAAATCTTGGCAATCAATTGGACCAGTGAGACATTTAACTGTTCTATGCGTCCATTGGCTTGAGGATGATAGGGGGTCATAACTATATGTTGGAGTGCGTTCTTGGCGCAGTATGCTTTCATGACATGCTCAACAAGTTTAGGGCTGCCATATGTGATAAGACGTTTGGGTTGCCCAAAGCAGGCCAAAATTTCCTTGCCAATAAAGCAGGTGATGGTGGTGGCAGTGTGGTTGGTTGTTGCCCAGGCCACTGGACAGCAAGTGAATTAGTCAATGGTAGTGAAAATGTACTTCTTTCCCAGTCTGTCTTTGGGGAGTGGCCCCATAATGTCAAGGGCCCACTGCTCAAATGGTTCCATGGCCTTGATGGGCAGGACAGACTTGGGGGTTGCAGGTTTGGACGTGTTCTTTTTGCACAACATGCACGTTTTGAGGAGGTCCAGGATGTCTTGATGCATGCGCGGCCACCATGCCTTCTGTTTCATGATCTCAAGGAGGTTACGCCCTCTGATGTGATCCAGGGTTTGGTGGTAGTGCAATATTGTGTCACCTCGTTGCGTGGTGGGAATGTAAGGCGTCTGTTACCTGTCTCTGCTCAACGGCAGACATTACCAGCATCAATGATGAACTGACTTTTTTGTCCTTCAGCTTGGAGATGGTTACCAAGTTAAGGCCCTTGTAGCAAGTTGCCTCAGGGCGGAGGTAAAGCATGGGCCAATCTGGATCCAAACCATTGTCCCCAGTGATGGATGCTACGTAGAGTTGCAAAAGGGCGTGAGCTGTGACAAGTTCCTTCCCAGGCTTGTAATCAATGCACAACTGGTAAGGGGATAGACGCTCAACCCATCCTACTTAGCGGTGTGTCAAGTGGGACTGTGTGTTGAAGTACTGAAGTGACTTGTGGTTTGTCAGAACGCGGGGTGGGAAGGTTGCACCTTCCAGGTAACAATGCCACTTCTCAATGCAGTGCACCATTGCCACCAACTCCTTATCATGAATGGGATAGTGTTGTTCCAAGTTGGTAAGTTTCCTGGACTCATATGCCACAGGGAGAAAGATGCCATTGTCAGTTTCTACCCTTAGCACCCCCCTATGGCCCTGTCAGAGGCATTGGTGTTGAGTTTGTACTGACAGTTTCAATTGGGAAACTGCAGTACTGGTGCTGTTGTGAGTTTTTGCTTCAACATTTTGAAGACTCAATCTCTGGCAGGGGTCTAGTGGAAGCGCTGTTTGGTGTTGAGGAGCTCAGTGAGAGGCGCAATCAGTTCCCCACAATTGGTAATGAACTTGTGCACATAGGCAACCATGCCTAGGAATGTCCACACCTGGCCCACATCAGTGGAGGGAGGCATGCTGGTGATTGCCTTGATTTTGGCATGGTTGGGTTTTATCCCTTGGGTAGAGATGGTGTGCCCAAGGAATAACAGCTCCAACTTGAGAAACTCACATTTGGAGGGTTTAGATTTTAGCTGGGTTTTCTGAAGGGTGTCAAGGACAGCACAGAGGTGTTGGAGATGTGTGGTTTGATCTTGACTGAAGAAAATAATATTGTCAAGGTACACAACTACACATTTTCCAATCAGGCCCTCAAATGCTTTGTTCATCAACATGGCAAAGGTGGAGGGAGCATTGGTGATTCTAAAGTTCATGACAACACTCAAACAACCTGTAGTGTGTGCAGAAGGCAGTTTTTGCCTCATCTCCAGGTGCAATGCAGACCTGGTTGTACCCTGCAGTGAGATCAATCTTGCTAAAGACCTTTGCATCTGCAAGTGTATCAAACAGGTTGTCAATCAGCAGCAGGGGTACTTGTTCTTACCTGTCACCTCATTTAGGGCGCGGTAGTCTGTGACCAGGCAAAGGGACCTGTCTTTCTTAGCTACAAAGAAGACAGCCACCCTGTATGGAGAGAGCAAGGGGCAAATAAAGCCCTTATCAAGCGCATCCACAAGGTGCTGGCAGAGGGTTTCATCTTCCTTTGGTGTGAGACAGTATAATGGTTGTGCTTTAGGTAACAACCCTTGAAGTTATACAGTGTACTGGATCTCCCGGGGAGGAGGTAGTTGTTCAAGTGTCTCACTGAATACATCCTTGTACTCCTCAAGGAGTGCAGCAAGCGCAGGTAGTAGTGAGGAGGTCAAGGGAGGGACCGCAGATGGTTCAGCGCAGATAACTTTGACTGAGCATTGGTTAAAGTCTAGTTTTCCCCATTTGAAATTGTACAAGCCTGTCTCTGTTATTTTGAAAAACACATTATTGTGGATTAACTTGCTCATTTTAACAGGATAGATCTGAAAACCAACCCCATTTCTATTAAAGGTGATGACAGAGGTATCCCAGTCAATGTAGGGACAGTTGTACCAAAGCTAGTTGAGGCCAACAATTACATTGTGGCTGAGCCCTGCCATGATGGACCCAGAGAGCTTAACCTGGACGTTCCCCATTCTCACAGAGAAAGGTACTGTCTTGTGGGTGATTGCAACTCTGCGGGAGTCAGCTACTTTTAATGTCTTGAACCTGCTGGGCACACAGTCTAGTTGTTGAGAGTCAGCAATTGCCTGGTCCACCATAGTGTGGTTGGCTCTGGTATCTACCAGTAATTTGTGGGTGTTCCCACAGAAACAGAAGGGAGAGGATAAGTGTGTTACTTTATTTGAGGAGTGACTTGCTTGCAGTACAGGGTCATCACTGTGGACTTGGAAGACATCCAGGATTTCAACTTTGTGGATGTTGTAGTCACAGGGGTTCTTTGCAAGCAAGGATTGAGAGGATGGGTCAGGTGGGGTTGCAGGTCCTCTTGTTGCTACAACCCCCTGGCTTTTACTGGATCCTCAATCTGCGCAAGCTGGAGCTCCCCCTTGCAGGGGTGTTAGCCCCACTATCCTGCTGATGGGGCTGGCAGCGGCCTACCTGATTGTGGCCATTGCCAGGTGTTGTACATGGTTGGGATGAAGCGTCACTTGTACAGCAGAAGCCCATTGAGGCCTGGTTGTTAGCCTCCACAATGGCCTTATAGCAGTCATCAATGGAGGTGCATCAACCTACAGGAACCCACTTGCAGATGTGGGGTTTTAACCCATTGATGATGAGAGTGAGTAGCATTGCATTTCTGTTGGTCACGGCTTTGGGGGCAGCAGCAAGAGCTTGTTGCTAGGCGGCAAGGTACTCAGGAACAACCTAGTTTGTTTGATTGTTAGAAGAGGAGTCCTCACAACAATGGGGGAGAAGGTTTTGATGTAACAGAACTTGGCAGCATCTTGTAATGCCGCCCAGGTAACGTCAAGTTCCTGGATGGTCCAGTTGGTGAACCACACAGCGGCAGGCCCCGTGAGGCAACCAGATGCAGTGGCAACCCACATATGTTCAGGAACCTGACAGATACAGAGGAGGGTTTCAGTAGATTGGAGCCAACTGACAATGTTGGCCCTCTTGACGCCTCCCGCAAAGGATTCCAGCTGGAGGTTGAGCATGTGTTGGGACAGGTCTGACTGGGGCAGGGTGACGCTGGCGTTACGCTGCCCAAGGCAGAGCCAATTGTACACGCTGATGAGAACTAGCTGGTCTTGATAGATGACGTACCTGTTGGGAATGTCCCCCTTGGGGATTGGCAGGAAGTTCTCTTGTTGGGGAGTAGCCATACAGCCTGTACTCTGTCCTTTCTTAGAGGAATTTTGTTTTAAGTAGGTTGTAAACCTACCACTGTACAACTGAACCAATGTGTATTCAGTATTTGGAATTGGGGAAGACAACAGTCCAATAGAACAGACAGAATAATAAGAATAAGGTATCATTTATTGTAGAATGTTGTGATTAATATACCATATGGGAAAAGCCACAAGGCCACCAGGGGGTGGCATAGTGGGAAGTTCCATCTAAGGTTTGAAGCCAAGGAATAACTCATGCAGTATCAGCAAGTCAAATTGGTAGCGCTCCTAATTAGGATGAAGTACCTGCCATTCAATATTGCCATCAGATTAATCCATGTTGTTAGATAAGTCAAGGGGCAACTCATTGAGCGCCCCCTGTGTATTGTAAGATATGTTGGCAGGAAAGTCTGGAAGCTTGGTTGCAACACAATTCTCTCTTTGGTCACCAAAAGGTGGCTGACTTGTTTATCTAAATTGTCTTCCATGTGAACATGGGCAACCAATCATGTAAGAATAAGTGCCTCCCACCCCGTGCCACAGCCACCTATCAAATAATCCAGCCAATGACAGATGAGGAATACCAACAAAGGTATATGGTGGCCATCACGCAAAATCCTCCTACCCCCGCCACCACCACCCCATCTTCCAGACCCACCCACCCAATCCCAGACCCCCAGGCCAGATCTGCCTCTACGTCTTCCTTCCTGCGCTATTCTTCCTATTAGGAATTACTCTTTGCTGCCCTATAAACCCCCTGTTGCCTAACATTTTCTATTTATATTATCTATATTTTGAGTTTCAATTGTTCATGTTATCTTTGTTTATAGTTGGTTTTATTCTTTATGTTCAGTTTATTTCTATAAAACCATATATTTACTATGCAATGTATCTAGATCCAGAATACAGTTTTTTAGCACTTTGCACAGCCCCTTGTGAAAATATTAACTAAAATTTGGTGATCAACTAAATTTGAATTAGAAATTATAGGTTAATTGTGTTTAGGTAAAGTTGTTTCTGATCCAAATTCAAAACCTTAATGATAAACTTTAAGCCAATAAGGAGCCAAGTGATAAAGTGATTGTTGTGACATAAAGGGTCATTCAATAATTCTTTGGTGCATGTGTGCTAATTAATATGATTGGCTGGTTGTTTTGCTATTGTGTGCCATTGATGCTGTGGCAAGTTGTTGATGGACTAGTGCTAACCCAGCAGCTGATTGGGCACTAGTCCATCAACAACTTGCCACAGCATCAATGGCACACAATAGCAAAACAACCAGCCAATCATATTAATTAGCACACATGCACCAAAGAATTATTGAATGACCCTTTATGTCACAACAATCAGTTTATCACTTGGCTCCTAATTGGCTTAAAGTTTACCATAAGGTTTTGAATTTGGATCAGTAACAACTTTATCTAAACACAATTAACCTATAATTCTCTAATTTAAATTTAGTTGATTGTCAAATTGTTGTTAATATTTTCACAAGGGGCTGTGCAAAGTGCTAAAAATAATACAGCAATTAAGGAAAAAATGCTAACACAAAGCAAACAACACATATTGAGATGAGTGTAAAGCATGCACACAATGGGTAAAAATGAGATATTGTAGTAAATGGAAAAACAAACAGGAATAAACAAAGAGGCAATAGTATCAAAATAATACAGATTTTATTGGGGTGAAAGCTATAAAAACATATGAAAAGGTTAGTAAAAATCAATGAGAGAATTGGAGAAACTTCTAAAAGACCTTGACTCTGCAATTGCAGAGATCAAAGAAATTGACTGTAAAGTCAAAGCAAAGGTGAAGCCCACTGTCCTCAAAGGCAAGAAAATTGACAAGGTGTTGGCCAAGGCGCTTATGGCCAAAATACCTGATACCTCCAAGAAGACAATTAAGTGCTTACTAAACATTCAGAAGACGGTGGTCAAGGGCCTCTATTTTAAGGCATACAATCTTTATTTGCTGTCTTTCTGGGTTGACAACCCTGAAATATTTGCACATCTCAAGCCAGCCAAGCGCACCAAGAAAGTGGACAAAGAGTTGCCCGCTCAACTCCTTTTGCCAAGAATAGCCAAGCCTTCCAAAGCTGCCAGCAAAGAGGAAACACAAGAAGGTAACCTAAAAAATAAAATTAATGAAATTTTCAAAAATACTTACCTTTTTTGTTAGAAACGTTGACGGTGATATCCGCCGGGTCCTGGTCCCTTTCTCCCCACCTTCTACGCCAACTACGTCAATCATGTGGCTAGGCAGCTGTTTCTGTCCCCTCTGTCTTGTGGGAGCTTGAAGACAGGATTCACAGATCCTTTCCAATGTTACAGGAGGCATTGGCTGAGCTTACTCATTCTGAGGGGGCATCTTAGTGGGCGGTTACTGCCTACAAGAATGCTTAACTGGTCCGCCTGGACCTGGTGGTTTTCAGTGGAGTTTACTGTATAAACATCATTGAGCTTTTTTGGGACATCCTGGCAACACTCCCATTCAAGAATATACTGGAGATGGGCCAGGCACATGCGGCTGCTGGCTTCTACTTCTCAGTGGAGCACACAATATCTTACCTGTTGGAGAACTTTGGGCACATGGTGGGTAAATTGGCTATTGCAGACACAACAGCCGTAAAGAAGACTAAGAACCTCCTGGTGGACTTTGGGCTGGCCTGGAGCACCAATGAGACAGGTTTCCCTGCAGCCATGGAGCTGTACTTTGCAAAAATCAAGCACAAGAAAAAGATCAGCACAGTATACAACAAACTTTGTGAGTTTACAGAAGCCTTTGCTGGACAAAGGCTTCATCTCGTTGTTTACCTCAAGTATCTCTTCTACTTTGGAATGGGTGCCAGCGTGGAGGACCTTAATAGGGGTTTTCTTGGGATTGACAAGGCCTGGCTCTCCTTGGATGGGAAGAAGGTCCCCCCATATACGACTCGGTGGACCATGTTATCCAGGATGCCCTGGTCCTGGTTGAATTTACGGGTTTGCAGCCCCACCTGAAAAGCTGCTGCTTCACTCCCACCTGACCCTGCTGCCTTTTGACAGCAGGCAGGAGTATTTTAACCAAGGTATATCTACTGTATACAGTGTGGCAGTGGAGGTTGTGCGCCACCTCCATTGCCAGATGGGTACATACCAAAGGACTGACTATAGGTGCACATAATAAAAAATATGATTCCAATAAACTTTATTAAAATTTATACTATTTTTGTTATAATAAGTTTTTATAATTTTTTTTAGCAACCAAGTTTTGCAAAATATATTGTAGAAATGGTTTTCATAAAAGCATAAAATTATATGTTAATAAAATAAATTCTAATTTGTACATTTTAAATTTAATTTTTTAAAAGCTATTTTTATATTTATTTGACAAAAGTGATAAAAATCTATTTCAGTAATCCAGTATCAAGTGTCTGGCATAACCTCAGACAACATAATAAAAAATATAATATAAAATAAATAAATATCTTACCTCCATTAATGGTCTTGCCAAATGTCATTGTGGGCTTAGAAGCTTCTAAATACAAAATGATAATTAATAAATCTTGAATAGTAAATGAGAGAAAATAAAAAATTGGACACACTAAGCCTTTAATTGATAGGCTGTTTGGCTAGGCATGCAGGGATGAACAAATCAGTGTGGCCATAGAATTTGACCATGGTCTCAGCTGGGAGGATGTGGATTCCGGCCTGCAGCAAATCAAGCAGGGCCTCAGTCCCAGTTGGGGTTCCTTGCTTAAAACTTTCTTGAGCCACCCAAAGACTTCCTTGATGGGATTTAGGAAGGGCAAATAGGCTGGGAGGAAGAGAAGGCGTAAATTTGCCGTGGCCAATTGCTGGGGCCCCACTCTAATGCTAGTGTCAATTGATAAAAATTCCTCAAGAATATCTGCCACCTTATGGAGACCAACGTTATTCAGCATAATTACATTGGTGAAGCCCGGGCTTGTGCGCCTCAGGTGCTCCTGAACCAATTGGAGAAATGATGAGAAGGTCTGGCTATTGTGAGATCCCAATATCATTTGGTACAGATTGACCCCCTTTGGACCAAGGAAAGCCACCATTGAATAGGCTGTGGCGCAGACGGCAGCACGCCAAGCCATCCTGTCATTTGAGCCTTTGGGGACATACCTATTGCGCATCAACAAGACAAATGCTGATTTTGTTGATGTAGTAGAATTTGACCGTCCCTTTGGCTTTGAGAGCAGTGTACGCCTCTGAGTATTTTTCCAGGTCTTGACATCGGAAGGACTATTACAATTGTAAGGAGATACCCCAAGCCTTTTCCAAGAAAAGCGCATTCCCTTGAGCAGATGGTAGTAAAAGGAAATTGAGGCCTCAACCCCAAAAGTATATTTTACCATGGCCTGTATGTTTGCCAGTTCAAGATGATAGTCCCGGGTTATCCAATGGCGGATTGCCCATTTGTGCTCCTTGGTGAGCATAGTGGAAACGTAAAGGGATTTCTCTGTAGCAAGGACATGGCCAGTATTGATGAATCTGTTGAAGGTCTTGGAGGCATACTTGAGATCCACCCCAGCAAGAGCCGCGGCTGCCTTGTAATCACCAGATTCACACATTAGCTTAAGCAGGATGATGCGTTTGATATCAGGGATGCGCTTCTGGGTGGGCGTTTTGGCAGTGGGGATTGACTCATTGGCATTGGGTACAACACAGGGCATTGATATCTTGGTGTAGAAGGCTGCAACCTTTTTGAGCACTAACTGTCCCACATCAGTTCTGAAGAGCTCAGGCTCATTGTCCTTTTTCTGATTGCCATCACTACTGTAGAGCTTGTAGCTAGTATCAAGTACAGGCTTCATCTTCTCCAGTATGGCTGACAGGACTGACTCTTGCCAGTACACAATGTCA
Organism: Entomophthora muscae; assembly: GCA_014839935.2. Classification (NCBI taxonomy): domain Eukaryota; kingdom Fungi; phylum Entomophthoromycota; class Entomophthoromycetes; order Entomophthorales; family Entomophthoraceae; genus Entomophthora; species Entomophthora muscae. The sequence goes on from QTSX02004271.1 coordinate 226,362, forward strand.
AACACATATAAAGTAAGCTCTACCTCCTTGTCTCTAACTTTCTTGGTGAAGGTAACCTTGATGGGCTTCTGGGTCAGCTTGGGGACCCAAGAGTTTATGCTCTGCACACTAGCAGCTTGGGCAACAGCGCCCATGTTGACAAAAATAATGTCAACAGTGGCCATGTTGACACTTTGTTGACATGGCCACTGTCAACTTGAAACTATAAATCTTCTATGTTTTTTGCTAGTTGCACTAGCTTAATTCTTTTTTTAAAGCGTTCAGGGGTGTGAACCCAGAAAACACAATAAAATTGTGGCCATCTAGACACAATTTAATATTAAGCCTAATAAAAAACTCAATTTAACCAGATTTTTCCTTTAATTTTACTAATAAAAATTAGTTTTTTTTCTATTTGCTTTCATGACGTAAAAGTGTCAATGTCAACCCTTTTTAAGCATAACTTATTTTTAATAACAAAACTGAAACATCTACAGTGAAAAAATAAGTGTGCATTTAAAATATTTTTTTATTGAATTATTATATTGAAAAAGACATTGCACATACAGTTGATTGTTGAAATGTTCATGTTATAAATATTTATGTGGCACTTATTACAGCTTTAATAAATTAAGTGGATTGGTGGCTAACAGTGATCCAATAATTTAAGCGTGAGTTGCTATGTAAGTTACTATAGAATTTATTATTAAAAATAATGTTGACACTTGTAAATGTTGTTTATTTGCTTGTGATCATCCCCTGGGGTGGAGTTAAGCAAATTAGAGTGGTGCAATTAAGCCTAGATTAATATGCCACCTCATATAAAGAATGTTGTAAATGACATTGTCAACACTTTACCCTTTTCAATACTTGAATACAACTTCTTAACAACTTCATATAAGTGCAATGATAAATTATCATATTACCACCCCCAAAATATAATTTTTAATAAAGAAATAAAGAACCTTGAGACTTTTTTAACTTATTTTCATGTTTTTTTTAATTTTTATATGTGAACAAAAACACACAGAAAACAGTTAATTTTTGCTAGCCCGCTTAAATTTAATTAAGCGTACTATGAAAAAATAGTAAATTTCCAAAAAAAATGTCAACAGTGAAAATTTTGTCAAAAGTAATGTCTACAATTTTTGTAATCAACAGTGAGAATTCAGCTTTTTTTACTAATTGTCACTCATAATGTTGACGCTTTTCAGTTCTCACATATAAAACCTTATGTTTTACATAATAATAACTTCTCTTTTTTTGATATGTTGTATTTTTGACTTTTCTCTTTCATATTTTTTAATTTTTAAAATAAAATCTATATCTAAATATAATACTTTAACATAAATATCTTAACTTTTAATTTTTTATTTAAAACTATAATAAAAGAAAAACTATACAAGTATTTTTAACTTTTAAATGCCAATAAAAGCCATCTAAGATTTAATTTTTGTATACTATGCCTTTTAAGTTGTTTTGTTTGTTTTTAACATACGTTTCTTTATTTTAAACCATTTTACTTATTATTTTAGGACAAGAACACTTCCAAACAGCCCAAAGGAACTAAGTGTCTTCCAAAGCCAACCAAACCCACCAAAAAGAAGCCTGTCTCATCAAAGAAGGCCACCCCCCAAACCATCCCCCAAAGCCCTCACCAAAGCCCTCCCCTGAGCCCTCTCCTGGGAAGAGCCCTGATCACTTCTTTGGGGGAGAGGAAACTGATGGCTCTCTTACAGAGCACAGTTTCTACAACTTGGCTTCTGACAAGGAGCCAACCAAGAAGAAGCGGCAAGGCAAAAAGACTTCTCCCAAAGATAAGTCTCCTGCACATGAGAAGCACCACAATAAGCCCCCTTCTGCTTCCCCACCCCTGCCAAACTCCCCCCTTCAATCTCATCTGGGGATGATTCAAAGCCCCGCCCCAACTACTTCCCTGGCTTCTGCAATGCTCCTGCTGGCCCTTGGGACCCTCTGTTGGCCCACAACATCTACAACATTGACGGCAAATTCAAGGCTCCCTCTTTCTTGCCCAAATACTTCCCAATCATGAGTGTAAAGGGTGGACCAGCCATGGTGGCCAATGGGTATATCTTCAGCTGCAACAATGCCAACCAGGGCTTCAAGAGCTGCCATTACACCTGTGAGGACCGCTCCTGCCCAGTGCAGCTCAACACTGAGCGCTGGGACCTGGTTCAAATCATCAAGGGCAAGCATACCTGCATCATACCCAACATCACCATGGCCCACTTTCTCAAGTGGTATCTGGTGCAGGTGATCCCCACCTCCAAAGATCTTTCTGCCACTCAGCTGGCCGTGCTTGCTGGCAAGTACCTCTCCCCAACCAACTTGAAGAGGGTTCCAACTCACAATCAGTTGGTCAAGTTTGTAAGTGATAGGCGTCAAGCCTCCCATCCCCTGGCCAAGAGTGCCACCAGCATCAAGGACCTTAACCTCACAGATGCCCTCAAGAAGACAGAGGATGGTGAGATGTTCCTGCTCCATGACAATGGGCAGGAAGTTGAGGATAGGATTGTAGCCTACACCACAACCCAAAACCTGGAGCAGCTGAACACTGCTACTGCCTGGCTGTGCGACAGCACATTTGCTACTTGCCCCTCTCTCTTCAAGCAGCTTTGGGTCCACATGGGCAGTTTAATGACCAGGTCATCCCCCTTGTGTTCTTTCTCCTTCCTGGTTCCAAGACTGAAGTCTACACCAGAGCCTTCAAGATTGTCCAGGATGCTTTTAGCTCCCTTCCCACCAACCGGCTCCCCCCTCCCACTCATTCCACAAGGGCAAATCTCTCTCCGCTGAGAAAGATGAGTCAACCATAACCGCTGAGCAGCTAGCTCATGCGCGCTCACTTAGGCCAAAGGTTATCATAATGGACTTTGAGCAGGCTCAGTTCAGAGCCTTCCAGGCCACCTTTGATGGAGAATTCCAGGGATGCTTCTTCCATTTTAGGTAGGCCCTTGTCAAGAATCTCAAGAGTGAGAAGGACCTTTTCAAGAAGTATCTTAATGATGGTAAGGGGAAGTGCCGCTTTGCCCTGACTCAGTTTGCTGCCTTGGCTTTTGTGCGCCCAGAGCATACTGGGCTTGGATTTGAGGCCCTCCTGGAGGATGCTTATGTGAAAAAGCAATCCACCATCTTCAAAGGCTACCTGGATTACTTCTAGCGCCAATGGGTGGGCAAGAAGGTGACTGCCCAGAGAGGTAAGAGCAGGGCCACTACCCCTTGGAACTGTCAAGATGCCTGTCTCAAGGGGGAGATAAAGACCACCTCTAGCCTTGAGGTTTGGCATAAGCACCTGAAGGTGAAGTTTGGGACCAACCCCAAGTACAACAAATTCTTCTCTAAGCTACAAGAGGAGCAGGCCCGGACTGTCTCCAAGTTCTGCGACCTGGCCAACTGGGTGGCCCCCAAGAAGAGGAAGTCCAAGGAGAAAGACTACCAGGAGGACGCGCAGAAGTTGGTAAGAAAAAGTAAAAGGTGGCAGAAATCAAAAAATACCTTGAATATGTTGCCACTGCTCTTGCTGGTGGCTTTAATTAGCCAAATAAACTTTGCTTTGCTTTGCCTATATATTTTTTACTTTAAACTTTTAATTTTTTAATTTTTTTGAATAGCACTGATCTTTTTAAGTATAAATGATAAGTTTAAGATATAGTTTTAATGTGGTTTAGTAAGAAATATCTTATATTTTGTTAATTTATCTTTAAGGTATGAGATATTTTCAGTTATGCTTATATGAAGCATAAGAAATTATTAATTATAATTTCCTTATATTTTTTAGTTATTATAATATTTAAAATCTCTTTTTTTGGTTCATTGGTTTTTTAATTTTTATGGGAATAAAAAACAATTTTATAATAAAGAGTGTAATTTACATAGTGAATTGAAAAATAATTGCTTATATCTCCTTATTCTTATTACTTATGGTATTTTTTATTGCAGTTTTGAACTCTCTGGGGTCATTTTAGTATAATAATGTATTTTAAAATAATTTTTTATATTAAAAATATTCAGGGTAAAGTGATTTGTTAATTAAAAAAGTGTTGACATCCAGGAAACAACATTTAGTAAAGCCTGGTCATCACTTTACTATAGTGTCTCATTAAAAGTGTCAACATGGCCACTGTCAACATTTTTAGTGTCAACATGGGTGCTGTTGCTGCAGCTTGTGCTCCTCAAACCGGCTGTGTCAGTGCAGCATCACTATCAAACTCTCCTCTCTTGTCTTCTTCCCAAGCAAGCATTTTTCTTGCACTAACTCTGCTCTTTGACCCGTGGGGGCAACCACAACCGCGGCGCACAATGGGTGCAATGGTACTCTGTTGTTGTGTTCCTTCCATTTTACAATTTAATAAAATACTAAATGAAATTCTATTAAGCTACTCCCTAATTTTAATTTTTGCTTTTATCTGAATATGGATATTTAATTAATATTCCCCCCTAATATCCCAGTTTTAGATTTTTGTTTCTTAATTAGTTGTTTTGGGTTTACAATGCCCATTTTAGAATACCCAAAAAAATCCACCCATTTTCTCATATTTTACTGCCAAATTAAAACACCCAACACAATATTTTTAGAATTTGTGTTTCATATTGTTGCCCTATTTTAGATACCTTGGTATCATTCTTGATTACAATCCATTGCACACAACATTTGAGTGATTTTGTTTACATAGTGAGTTGCCATTGTGTTTTGTTTTTGGATTGAGTTTTGACACACCTTGCTTGGGCGTATTTTGTCACTGATTCACATAGTAAACATATGTACACTGAAAGTCAGCTCACATCATTTTGTTTGTGAATACATGTATTTTGGATTATATTTTGAATGGGTTTGCTTTGTGCATGAGCACTTCTTTGCTGTGTTGACTCATTTTGCCCATTAATGCCACAAAACCCTGTTAACAGAGTGTATATTTTAACCTGATAGTTCTATTTTGTTTAAATCCAAGGTATTTTTTGTTGTTGCCATAGCTTCTACAACTACTGTACTAGTACATGAGATAAAATAGTATCATATTAGAGCCTAAACATTCATGCTTAATGGTGAGCTCCTTAACCCATGTGAATCTAATTGTTGTTAATTGTGTGGAGCAGCCTAGACTATCTCAGCGGTAGTGATGATGAGCCATGTTTTTCTTCTGATTGATGCACGTGAACAAAACACCATCCTTTACAAAGCCAGTGCCCCCTTCTTAGTCATAATAGTAAATGAGTCAGGAAAGACGCCAGAGACTTTAAATTGCCCATTGATATTGCAGATGTTAGCAACTGCATGCAAGTCCCACTCTAAGTTAGGCACCTGCTCTGAGGAAGCTGATTCATTCTCTTCAGAGTTTTGATCAGAGCTGCATTTATGCTTTTATTCATTATTGAAGTTTAAGTGCTTCTCCTGTGGATCAGAGGGGGAGTAGACCAAGGGAGAGTGGGAGGGGTAGGGCTGTCAGCCTTGGGGTCAGGGGAAGGTTGGGGGTCTTGGTAGGCGTTTTTCCCATTTAAAGACTGCTTGGATGGGGTAGCCTTAGGATTTCTGGCCTTGATGGGAGTGAAATTGTCCTTAGAGACCTTGAAAATAGCTTTATTAGTAGACTTGGGAGGCATCTAAGGACAAATTCACATCAGAAAAGTTCAAAATTGGGTAAAATTTTTAAAGTAAAAAATGAGAATATTTACAATATAAAAGCTTAAAATATTATTACATATTCTTGTAGAAAAACTCTCAATGTATATAATATCAAAGAAATGGGAAATTGATTTTGTTTAAAAATGTTTTTATTAGTAGCAAAGGTTTGCAAAACTTTAAGTTTCTTGGCCACAGCTGTGTTTCTAGATGCCATATTCTAAGATGGCGTTTTTCAGAAGGTGTTGGGCAAAAACATAGGGGATTTGCATTTTTTAATTTAATCTTTTCATAGTGGTTCTACCTCAACTGGGCCAAAGAGTAAAACTTGATTCTCTCAAAAAACTAGCCTATAAAACTGGGGTTAAAAAGTACCCAGTTGTTTAGAAGAGATCAAAAAATACAAATACACAAATTTACAGAGGTTTTCTTACATTTTTAAATAAGTCAAATTTAGCGTTAAATTGTACTTTTTAAAAGCAGAAACAGTTTATTTTCAATGGTGTGTTCTATATAGTATCTTATGACGCCATATATAAAAACAGGTTAGTTTTTGGTGCCGCATTAGTGGGAGCTACTCATATTGGATGTTTAGAACCTTAGTAGATTTTGTATTGACATGTTTTGAAATAAGTAATCACCCCCTGCATAGATAAAATCATTGATAAAACATTTTAATGTTGAAAATCAGATATTACATATCCTTTTATGACAAGGAATAAAACAAGTATATAAAAAATGTTTTTTAAATGCTGTTTTATAGGGATATAGTACTATCAAAGGGGTGTTGATTTGAGTTGATTTATTATATGGGGTCTTAAATTAACATCATAATGTATTCCCAGTTAATAAAGGAAAGGTCAGATTTACCACAATAAGTTCAATAATTAATGGATTCCATATGGGGTCTTTCTAGATGACGTATTTTAGTGTATAAGTGATTTCATACTTGAAAAAGCTTTGTCAGGATTTTTTGACCAAGCAATGATATCAATCATGATAGAGCTTGCAGATTAGAATTAAACAACCAAGCATTATAAAAGAATAGTATAAAGATTATATATGAGATCAGCAGTATAATTATGATTGCTATGACAAACCCCCCAAGAATAAGTGCCGCCGTGTCACTTAAGAAAAATCCAGGTGCTATGATGCCGCCTTGAAAATGTTTTAACCACTGCTGCACAGCTATTTATTGGGCTTTTTTGTAATAAAAATTATAAATATAATGCTTATCCCATATATAATTTTTATATTATTCTTTTATAATGCTTGGTTGTTGTAATTCTAATATGTGGGTGTTGTCTTAATTGGTATCATTTCTTGGCCAAAAATCTTTACAATTACAGTAAAAGCATAATTTTTCCTACTCATATAGAACTTGCTGTACTTTTTGCATAACAGCAAAAACAATTTTTTGATAATTTAGGATACAAAGCATTTTCTTGAATACATTCATATGTGAGGATATGATTAGTATTGTATCAGAAGAGCTAGGATCAATGTAAACATAATCATTGTCAAAGGATGGCTTCTGATCATGCAAAAGTACTTGCAGGTTAAAAGATGACTTTATTTTAATTAAGCAATTCTTCTTATACCTTCTCAAAGATTAATTCCTGGGCTGCTAGCAATGTCTTCTAGGACATTCTAGCAAGCCCTTATTTTTGGTAATCAGTAATCTAGGTTTGGTGCTTATTGCACATCAAAAAATATAATGTATTCATCTTCACCCAGCACAGGACCCTTGTTGATGTGGATTTGGTAGCTTTGGGATAACTTCCTTCTATCCTGAACATACTTTGAATTTATTACTTAGAAAATATGATTAATAAGAGAGATTAACATTTTGGGGATTCAAACCTGGTGCCACCACGGCACTTGAAGTAAAAGTAAGGTGGTACCTTGGCACCTAAAATATTTGCAAAGTGGCACCTTGGCGTCTGGAGCTTTTATTGAGTGGTGCAGCAGCTCTTTATGTATGATTAGAACAGCACAGCAGCGCCTATCATTGGGTAGTTCTGCAGTGGTGTATACCAAGTTTTGACAACTTTATTGGGTAACACACCTTTTATTTTGATTCAAGATAGTGTTTTTGCAATGCAGTTTTTTGAGATGTTGTATTAGAAATCAATATGTAAAAATTAACTATTTAATAATTTTTATTAAGCCTTTTTTAATTTCACGGATGTAAATCCTGGCTCTATTACAATTTTTTTGAGATGGTGTCATTCTAGATGGCGTATTGCACCCTCTGGGGTCAACAATCTGGCCAGGGATCCTGTTCCAATGATGCCATTCATTTTTTACAGCTTAGTAGCATGGCTCTGGTGAAATTGTTATCATAACATTCTGCCTCCATCCAAGGATTTTTAACATAAAGCTATACAAGAATTTTTATATTATTGTATGGATAATTTTTTTGAACTATTGTCATGTGGGTGAGCCATGTTCTTTATTCTAAAGGTTTACAAAACTTGCTTTAGTCACCCAATAAATCATATTAGTATTTTATTTTAGATTAAGTTATCGCATACATAGCTCTAGCTACTAGCAATGACTTACAATATTGGGTACTACTGGTTTGTTTCATTGAGCGAAATGGTTGTAAATCGGCAATGTGCTAGTTGAAATATTTAATCAACCGAAGGTATAGTGCGGTTTTTGAGGACCGATCGGCTGTTTGGTAAATCTTTGTTAATCAACTGAAATAAGATGATCAGTTGCCGTGAAGTTCGGATTAAAGCTATGGCCTAATTTCGAGTGTGAATGCGGCTTGAGATCATGATCTTCGAACTGGGCCCTCTTCCCTATAAGAGCATGATCCAAAGCGACTGAAGATCTATCATGAACATCTCACTGGTTTCTCTCCTGCTTGCCGCTGTCGCCGCGAAATCGCGTAGTGCCGTGCCCACCGCTATCCCCACACTCGCTCACGACAAACCCCTGACTAACAATGCCAGCATATTGGCGCAGTACAACAACACGACCATGGCCACTATCTCCGTAGTGGATCTCCTGAAGGCTGCGGCTGAAGAAATGGCTAATTCTCCCATTGCCGTCGAGACCAGAAGAAACCCCACCGCCGCCGATGTGCTTGCAGCGATTACTGACATGATGGCCAACCCGAAACCAGCCAAGAAGAAATAGGCATCCCCTGCTTAACCTGGTATTTAAATCTCGACTTGAAAATAAATCTGTAATAAATTCTAAATAAACTGCAGATATGATAAGTAGCTCTGCAATAAAAAGATAAATTTTCGGTCCATTATAGCCTATTTTTTGTTGACCAAGCTATATGTTAGTCCAGTGAAAGGCTTTTAATTTTAATCAGAACCGTTCAATTTAAACCGTCTGCCCGTTGACTATATGTATTATGATACTAGGCTCCAGTCTATTAACTAATCTAGGAACAAGGTAAATTTTCTATTAAAATATCATTTAAAAACAATTAGGAAACAGTATAAATATTGTTATTAATAATATGCTTATTTTCAATCATAAAATAAGAGTTAACTTACTATTAAAAATACAGAACTAAAAACTTTTTAAAACTAGTTCAACTCCACTAATGAAACCCCTAAATGCCTACATAAATTAATGGTGTTGAGGGAGAATATTTTGTTCAAACCAGCTTCCATTTGGTCATGCTTCCCTTTACCAATAATGTATTTCAGTCATATGCCAATTCACCACACTACCTCAACGCTAATACTTGTTCCTTCTACCTTAGCAGGATCAAATTATGATCTCTTTAGCTTAAAAGCCAAATTCATATATCAATAAAATTTTCTTCTCACATTTATTTCTCGCTTTCCCTCTATAAGTTGCCTTGCTGTCACTGGTAGCACCTTGGTCTGATCACACCTGAACAAAATACCAAATACAACAAGACCTCTCGCTATCACACAGGTGATTAACAAATCCACATATGTGGACACCTGGAAGGACACACTTTGCCACAACTGTCAGAATTTAAACTGTCTTCATGTAACATCCTCCATGTCAACAACCCCAAATTTTATTTTGGCTTTATTTTTTACAATTTTACTTTTGTCAAATATATACTTCTTAGAAGAAGGGTAAACATGATAAAGTAGAAATAAGAAGAGAATGGTACATTATTAAATATGAGTTTAGAGTATTATATAGTATTATGGGAAGCCACATGTTGTCCATGTACATCATGGCAGTCATGAGGCTTGTCCAAATAGTGTTCTGCTTAGGACTTAAAATGTTTGATCCCCGTAATCAATGGGCAAATGATAATAGTGCCACTGACTTAATGATTAGTTAGGGAATCATTTGAGGAGTTGCTTGGGGAATTTTTTTCCTGAGAGAGAGTAATCAAAGATGTTGCAACACTTTAAGCTTGAAAATTAAAATCAAATTTAACTTTTAACGTTTAACATTAGGAACAATTATTTAAGGTAAAAAAATAATAAACAAAGTAAAAGTACAAAAATATTTTTTGGGAATTGTTGACATGAAGGATGTTACATGTAGATAGAAAAAATGCTGACAGTTGCCACTCTGTCACTACAATATTGATGAAAATTTTCCTGTAGGTCACTTTGTGTTTGTAGTGCACCTGCTCTCCTGAGGCCACCAAGGTGTGTAATGGGTCAAAATCCAGGATCTGGTTGGTTTCTGGCACCATACTTTAGGTGATAAAGCTGTATAAGAAGGTAGCTATACTTTATTTTGAAGTCTACTAACTTTTATCATCAGTTTATCAATAAATACTCTTGGATTTGTTGCATAAACCATTGAGTTCACATGTGCTGATCCATCCTGTGGTTGGAAGATCCCTGAATAAGCTCTTAGAACTCTCCTTGGATAAAATGTTTGCCTCTTTATGAAAGATTCACATCTTTTGCTATATTTAATCACTCAACCTCTAGAAATTGGCTATTCATAAACAGCTTTCAGTGCTATCTAAACTAATTTACTTGATTAGGGTTAGAGTATGACATAAAATGGTAGGGAAGTTCTCTATATTAAAATAAAGGAAGCTCTTAGGAAGGTTTGTGGATATATTTATTTGAAATAAAAGAAAGATCCCTTTAGAAGCCTTTTATGGTATTCTATCAGACTATCACTCTATAGCTCAGCCCTGCTGTGGTTCTGTAGCCCTTGCTTGATATAGATTGGCATCAATTTATTGTTGCAACCAAGTCTCCTGCCTTGCCTGCAAACGTATTTCACAATACACAGGGGTGCTCAAAAAGTTGCCTCAGGACAAATCAAACAACATGGATAAACCTGATGGCAATGTTGAGTTGCAGGCACTATCTCCTAATAAAAGCGCTGCCAATTTGATTTTCTGATCCTTGTGCAAGTTATTCCCAGCCCAAAACCTTATACTGAACCTGTCACAGTGCCACCCCCTGATGGACTGTGGCTTCTTGATATGGTATATTAATTATAATACTCCTCAATAAATAAGACCTTATTATTATTATTCCTGTCCTTTATATTGAACTGCTGTCTTTCCTAAATCAAGTAATAAACTCTCATTGGTTCAGTTGCAACAGTGGTAGCAGAAGTAGGTTCACAAACTACCTAAGAAAACCCCCCAAGAAAGGAAAGAGTACGGGCCATATGGCTACTCCCTACCAAAAAAACCTTCCTTCCAATCCCCAAGAGGGACATCCCAAAAAAAACATGTTATCTACCAGGACCAGCTGGTGCTTACAAGTGTGTACAACTGCCTCCACCTGGGGCAGCACAATGTAAGTGTCACCCTGCCTTAATTGGACCTTTCACAATGCACATTAAATCTCAAGCTTGAGTCCTTTGCAGGTTGTTGTGATTGGTTCCTGGGGACAACATCCAGGAGGACACTGCAGGAAATCTTTATAACAAAAGATTTGAGGTTTGAAGCTAGCCTTGGGTTAGACTTCAAGGAAAAATTAAGGACACATACCTTAATTTTCTGGAATAAAAGAAGAGGAATTCCTTTTGGAAAAAAGGGAGGGAAAAACCTTGAAGAATATTAAAGCCAACACAAATGTGGATAAACTTGTCTTTATTAGGAGAAGTAATTCTAATTAAATAGTAGACAAGGGTTGGTAATCACTCATTAGGTAGACATAGTGGTTGAGGGGGTCACGTTGGGGTGAAGTCATACCAGGATCAGAAAAGGGCAGCTATGGTATTCCAAAATGAGTGGACATTGGTAGCAACCCATTTAAAAAAGGCAAGGAATTTCCAAAGTCAAATGCAAAACCAACTAAATATTTGAACATATCACTATTTGAAGGCCATATCAAAATGGCATTAATGGCGCAATTTCCAACACAGGTGGTGTAGAAAGAGCTGAAATCATTAGCTGGCTCCATCTACCAAAGCCCACATTTGAATCTGTCAAGTGCCTGAGCCTATGTGGGCTGCCACTGCATCTGGGAGCCTCACAGGGCCCACCACTGGGTGGTTTACCAACTGGGCAGGTCAGGAACAGGAAGTCACCTAGGTGACATTCAGGGATGCTTCCAGGTCCTGTTATAGTGAAACCTTTTAACCCATTGTAGTGGGCACCCCACTCCTAGCCATCAAACAAACAGGAATTGTCCCTAAATACCTTGCAGCTTGACAACAAGCCCTTGCTGCTTCCCCAGAAGCTGTCACCATTGGAAACGCCTTGTTGCTCACTCTTATTGTTGATGGGCTTAAGCCCCATATTTGCAAGTGGGTTCCCATAGGATGTTGTACCTTTATTTACAACTGCTACAAGGCCATTGTGGAGGCCAACAACCAAGCTTCTATGCGGTTTTGTAGATCTAATGATATACCTTCATAACTTTTTCCTGCACCTGGCAGCGCCCACAGTCAAGTAGGCTGCTGCCAACCCTGTCAGAAAGAGAATGGAGTCAAGCGCCCCCGGAAATGGGAGCATCAGTTGGATAAATTTGAGGACCAGAAAAGGCCTGGGGGTTCTAGATACAAGAGGTTCTGCAAACTGCTTGACCATTTCTCCTTGCCAAAAACCCCTGTGGCTATAACATGTGTGATGCTAAAACCCTAGACGTCTTCCAGGTCCATAGTGACATCTCTGTTCTCCAAGCCAGTCATTCTTCCAATAAAATCAGCCACTTGGCCTACCTCTTTTGTTTCTATGGGAACACCCAATAGCCTAATCTAGACACTGGGGCCAACCACACTATGGTCAACCAGGAATTCACAGACTCTCAACAGCTAGACCAAGTACCCAGTCAATTTAAAGTAGTGCGCGTAGTTGAATTCTTCAGAGTGGCAATCACCCATAAGACGGTACCCTTCTTTGCAAAATGGGGAATGTCCAGGTTAAGATCTCTGGGCCAATCATGGAAGGGCTTGGCCACTATGTGATTGCTGGCCTCAACTGGCTCCAATACAACCGTCCATACATTGATTAGAATACCTCTGTAATCACTCTTAATCAAAATGAGGTGGGCTTCCAGATCTATCCCATGGAAATGAGTAAATTTCCCCACAACACCATGTTCATCAACTCACAGAGACCGGTATGTATGATTTCAAGGTGGAAGCTGAATTTCAACCAGTGTTTAGTTGAAGTCATCTGCTCCAAACCCACTGTAGCCCCTCCCTTGGCCACTCCTCCTCCACCAGTCCTTGTTGCACTCCTTGAGGAGTATAAGGACGTTTTCAGTGAAGCCCTGGACCAACTACCCTCTCCCCAAGAGATCCAGAATGCTGTATAACTGCAAGGGTTGCTTCCCAAAGCACGTCCCCTCTATTATTTGACACCAAAAGGAGACAAAGCTCTCCGTCAGCACCTTGTGAACGCACTCAATAAGGGCTTTATCCGCCCTTACCTCTCTCCATATGGGGTCATCATCTTCTTCATAGCCAAGAAGGACGGGTCCCTTTGTTTGGTAATCAACTATTGCTCTATAAACAAATTAACTGTCAAAAACAAGTACCATTTACTGTTAATTGATGACCTGTTTATACACTTGTAAGTGCTAAGGTCTTCAGCAAGATCAACCTCACCACAGGGTACAACCAGGTCTACATTGCACCAGGAGATGAGGCAAAAACTGCCTTTTGTACACACTACAGGCTGTTCAAGTGTGTCATGAACTTTGGGATGACCTACTCTCCTTCCACATTTGCCATGTTGATGAACAAAGAATTCAAAGATCTAATTGGAAAGTGTGTTGTTGTGTACCTTGACAACATAATTGTCTTTAGTCAGAATCAAACCACACACCTCCAACACCTCTGTGCTGTCCTCAACATTCTTTGAAAGAACCAGTTGAAGGCCAAGCCTTCCAAATGTGAATTTCTCAGGTCAGATCTCCTATTTATTGGGCACACCATCTCTTCTAGGGAATAAAGCCCAACCCTGCCAAAATCAAGGCAATCACCAGCATGCCTCCCTCCACTGATGTGGGCCAGGTGTGGACATTCTTGGGCATGGTTGCCTATGTGCGCAAGTTCATCCCCAATTTCAGAGAGATTATTGCACCTCTCATCAAGTTCCTAAACACCAAACAACGCTTTCAATGAACCCCTGCCTGGGATCAAGACTTTAAGACGTTGAAGCAAAGACTCAAAACTGCACCTGTATTGCAGTTCCACAATTGGAACCATCAATACAAACCCAGGACTGATGCCTCTTATAGAGCCATAAGGGGTGTGCTTTGGGTGGAAATCAACAAAGGTGTCTTCCTCCCTGTAGCCTACAAATCCAGGAAGCTTACTGACTCCAAGAAGTGCTACCTCATACATGATAAGGAGTTAGCAGCAATTGTGCACTGCATCAAGAAATGGCACTGTTACCTGTAGAGAGCCACTTTTCCACCCTGCGTCCTAACAGATCACAAATCTCTTCAGTCATTTAATATCTAGTCACCCTTAAATTGGCGTCAAGCAGGGTGGGCTGAGTGCCTGTCCCCGTACTAGTTGAGCATTGAGTACAAACCTGGGAAGGAACTTGTCACAGCTGACACCCTCTCCAAGCTGTATGTAGCATTCATCACGGGTGATGACAGCTTAGACCCCAACAGACTCATGCTCTACCTACGTCCTGAGGCCACCCAATACAAAGACCTCAACTCCTCAACCATCTCCAAGCTGAAGGACAACAAAAGCCAGTTCATCACTGATGCCAGTAATGTCTGCCACTGGGCAGAGACAGGTGAAAAGACACCTTATATTTCCACCTAACAGCAAGGAGACACCATACTACATTACCACTGTACTTGAGGCCATATCAGAGGACAAATCTCTTCAAAATCATGAAGCATAAGGTTTGGTGGCCCTGTATGCGTCAAGACATCTTGGACCATCTCAAGGCGTGTGTGTTGTGAAAAAAGAACATGTCTAAACCTGCACTCCTCAAGTCAGTGCTGCCCATCAAAGCCATGGAACCCTTTGAACAGTGGGCCCTCAACATTGTGGGGCCTCTCCCCAAAAATAGGCTGGGCAAGAAGTATATCATTTTGGCCATAGACTACTTCACCTGTTGGCCAGTAGCATGGGCAACCACCAGCCATACCACCACCATTACCTGCTTCATTGGCAAGGAAATTTGGCCTGCTTTGGGAAGCCCAAACGTCTTATCATAGATGGTAGACCCAAGCTTTTAGGGAACATCATGAAGGTGTATTTCACCAAGAACGCCCTCCAACAAGTATTCACAACACCCTATCATCCCCAGGCCAATGAGTGTGTGGAGCGCCTGAATGGTTTGTTGGTCCAACTGATTGTTAAGCTCTTACAGGAACATCCCAAAACTATGTGGACTGAAAACCTGTCCACCGGAATACTCATCTTGCAGGCAAGAATTGACAGGGGTAAAGGCTTCAGCCCCAGTACCCTGGCCTTTGGGACCCCTGACGGCTTAAAAGGAGGTGGAACAAGGAAAGTTGTAATCCACAGTTTATGGAAAACCTCCCCTGGTAACTACCTCCTCACTGAGTCAGTGATGTTCCAAAGCTCAAGACATCAAACACAAACAAATTAAGGGGGGGACAATACATCTTGAGGCAAGATATGCAGTAAAAGATCCTAGCTATGCCCTCAACCCCAATTCTGCCAGATTAGAACCCAGCCACTTGGGGCCTTTTAGGATAGCCACAGTCTATGACAACAACACCTATCAACTTGAAGATGCCAAAGGAAACACCAAGAAGCTTCATCACAATCACTTATGCCCCTGTTGTGTCATCCCTACACAAAAGTTGTTTGTGTGGACCTTCCCAGATCTCCCGCAAACTCCAATCCTGGTGTCTAACAACAAGCAGGGGGCAAGGGGAGGTGTTGCAACCAAGTCTTCCTCCTTGCCTGCTAATGTATCTTACAATACACAGGGGGCGCTTGATGAGTTGCCCCTTGACATGTCTAACAACATGAATCAATCTGATGGCAATGTCAAACAGCGTGCACTTTCTCCTAATTAGGAAGAACTACCAATTTGACCTGCTGATCCCGCACAAGTTATTTCTTGGCTCAAAACCTTACATAGAACCTGCCACTATGCCACTTCTTGTGTCCCTGTGGCTTTGCTATATGTGGCTATTAATTGCTGTATTCCTCAATAAATTACACCTTATTCTATTCATTCTTGTCCTTTTTTTATAAGTTGTCTTTCCCAATCAAATACTGAACTATCATTGGTTCATTTGTAACACATCCTTCTACACATAGATTAGTGCAAGACCGCAAGTGATGACCTATTTGGCTGCAGTTGTGACAACCCTGTCATTTGGGCTATCCATTAAATCCAAGAGTCATGATATGAGGGGTATAAGAGGTAGTACCATAGTTGTTAGCCTTACTTTTGCAAACCACAGTCCCACTATGAGTGAGATGCATATCTTGCAGGAGGCTCTTAATACTCTTCATAAAGTTGAGGGGTGCTTTGTGAGCCTTAAAGTGCAAACACAGGAGTTAGTTTACTTTAAGGGTGTTAGATAAGGCACTGAATGCCTCTCAGGGAGTTAACTACAACTGGTGATGAGTTGTTGGCCCTTAATGTAGAAGCAGTCAGCAAACTCAGCCAATGTTTCCTTAGGTTTGAAGGCAATATACATGAAGGCATCTTTCTTAAACTCCATACTGAGATTGCTTCCAAATTCCTTGATGAGAAAATGTATCATGTACTCCCAAGTGACTATAAATGGGAGCTCAGGGACTACAACCTCTTGGCAAGTGGAATGTAAACAGGTAAAGATAAGCTCCTTTTTGAATTTGGCAGTAGTCCTCCACATGGCTGTCTCATAGATTGTCAGGAAAGAAGTAATGATGGAGGTCTTGGGGCTAAAGATCTGTTTTAAGGTGGTCTTAACATTAGGATCAATGGAGGAAGAAGTAGATTGACTGTTATTGCCTGGATTGAGAACATTGATCTGTGGACTCCCTTCAAACTTGGATTTGGCAGCAGGCTGTCTAGCCCACAGAAGAAAAAGGCTTTATTCTAGTGTATATATAGTGGAGCTATTATGGCCCCCAATGTCTTGGGTTGTAGACACAACAGTTTCAATCTCATCAATTTGAATCTGTTGAACTGCCAACTTTCCTGCAACCCCATTAACTCAAGTGACCATGGTGTTGGCTTAAAGTATCAAAGGGGAGAACTTCTCATTCATAGTCTCTGATAGACATGAGAAAGATTCTGAACCTCTCTTTCTAAAACGGCCTACTTATCTGAAATGGTGTTAGATACTGTGCCAGGTTATTAAGATCAAGGGTACAATTTACACATGGCTGTCCTTCTAAACCTGGGCAGCACCTGTGATTGTTGAGGTTAGGTACTTTATCAGTTTATTATTTGCCTTTTATTACTTGATTAAGAGGAAGAGTTATCTTGATTTTGAGAGGTGTTGATGTAGGCAAGTAATATCACCTTGTATTGTAGTCACCTGATCAGTCAGGATGGTGATATAGGGACCTGGTACAGGCTCAGCAGTAGATAGATTAGAAGCAGAAGCCTGATGGCAGGTGGTTGCTTTGAGCTCCGTGATGGCCTCCAAAATCTTAGCCTCAGATTGAGTAAGGCCTTCAGGGGGAGGTGTAGGTGGCACCAAAGCCACAGAAGCCACCTTCTGTTTACATAAATATGAACTTAGAATAGATTATTGCTCAACATACCCTTGTCTACATTGTGATTTTTGCAATCTATGGCCCCAACTGTCCACAATGGACCCCACCATTTCTAGCTGAGCATTGGTATGCTCTCAAAATTGATTGAGCTTGTCTACTAGTTCTCAAAGTCTTGTTGGTATCTTAGAAGGATGTATTTGATCTGTCCTTGCTTGACAGCATGATGCTCATCTAACTCACACAAACGCTCCAATATATCCAGGGAGAGAGGAGAAAAGCGTGTTCAGCAATGAGGTCAGGTATTCTTGAGAGGCCAATGAATCACTTCAATTGTCTAAAATGCAAGCAAAGAGACTTTGAGTCCATTCTGGATAGGCTTGTTCTGATCCTGATTGTTGGTTGCTGCATATGCCACAGCAGACAGGAGTTGGTTTTGAGATCCTAACACTAGTTGATAAACAACCAAGGCAGGCTGAATGAACTGGTTTACCAGCAAACCAATGGTTTCCATTGATTCCATCAAACTAGGGGGAAGCAAAAAATCTAACAAGAAGGGTTAAAATTCTTTGGAGGCGTAATCAAGACAGAGATCAGGAATTGTATGCATGGATACTGTACCAGTGTGGAGGAGGGAGGATGCAGCAGCACAAGCTTGTTCATACCTCAAGGAGAAAGCTGAGAGAGGGGCCCACAAGGGCCAGGGCAACAACATCATTACCATAAGTATCTTTGGGGAGTCAGTAATACCCTCCTCAAGAGGGGGACTCAAAACTTTAGGAGATTGAGGTACTTTATTAACAAATGGAAAGGACCAGAGAATGTGCAGGGGAATGGAGTAACCAAGGGGCTGGCAGCACATGTAGTGAGTATCATTTTGTTGTATTTGGCTCTTGGGGACAACATCCAAGAGGACACAGCAGAAAAACTTTGTTAAAAAAGGTTTGAGATTTGACGCTAGCCTTGGGTTAGCCTTCAGGGCAATGTGATGGATCCAGGTCTTCTCAGTCAAACTTACTGTTATCTTGCCCTTGACTCTTGTTACTGGTACCTTCCTGTGACAAAGCTTCAAGGAGCTTTTCCTCCAGGGAGACAATTTTGTGAGACGACACTTTATTGTTATCTCTCCAACAAACCATAATTTGGACACTCTTTTCCTCTCTATTTCTTAGTGCCTCAACTTCACAATTGGCTCTGTTTTTAATTGTTGTAAAATCTCATCAAACCCTAACAGCAAGCTCCAGGAGTCCCATGCATAAACTCAATTTCCTTGTGCCAGGTTCCCTCTCTGGAAAAATAGTTGTAGTATAGTTCTTCAAAAGCCGCTTTCACTTCTACCAAAGATTCCTCAGGTGAAATATTAGAGACCTCCAGACTTTCCAAAGCCTTCTCAAGCAAGCTGGTAGAAACTTCCTTTCTTGCAGCAGCGGCATTGACACAAAGCACCCCAAATTTTGCTCTTTCAAATAGTAATAAAGAAGACATAATAATTAAAAAGAAGTTGAGGGGAAAGCTTCAAAATTGACAATATATCTTTATTTAAAATTAGCTGTTTTTGCTTATATACCATTTGGGGCATATTCAGCTGAAAACCCCTCCAGTTCCTGAATCAACCTATGGTTCATATCACGTGGTCTATGACATTTGAGTTATTTAAACCTAGATCTTTACCTAAAAGATCACCAATATTTCTCAACCTATGAGAACCAACCTACAATGGGAAGAATTCACCTGACTCCATTCATCCCAATGTACCAACTCAGCATGGAGCTTACCCAGCTCCTGGTGCCAAAAACTTGTGGATTACACATCCCAAAACTCAGCTATTGATGTTCTAACTGGGAACCAGCTGATCAAACCTGAATTCCTAGGCAACACTACTTTTATTTAGTTATCTTTGGATTTAATGTTTTTTTACCTTAAAACCCATTAAAACACTTTGAAACTCAAACCAGGCGCCACTGTGGTGCCCAGCAATTTTCCCAGGCGGCGCCTTGGCGCTTCTCAAATCAATTAGTTGGCGCAGGCAGTGCTTCTAACCTAATGAATTTGCCAAAACAGCACTTTCAACCCAAAATTTGGGGGTTTAATTTTGATTAACCTTAACCAAACTTCTTGACACAGTCAATGCAATTAACCAATATAATTAAATTCTCATTAATTATATTCCTATGTATCTATTAATTAATCTTCCTGGTTAATTAAATTGTTTTTGAGACGCCTAGTCTCCAAGATTAATTTGGCCAATCTTGCCTTATGTTATTTTATTAAATATAGATACTAAGTTCTCAGGACTCTTTATCTGAAGAATTCCAGCCAGACCTATCTACATAAAACAAATAGCAAAAACAGAGTAACTTTATATCTTGGAGTATTTATTTGGCTAAATACTTAACAGTGACTGTTGTACAGTCACAGGCAAGATTAAGGGCATGTATCTTAATTTCTTGGAATACATAAAGAAGATTCCTTTTGGCAAAAAGAAAAAAAGGCTTGAAGATTATAAAAATCTAACACAGATTTGAATAAAATTGTCTCTATTATGAGAAATCATTATACTTAAATAGTAGACTGGGCACGCTGATCATTAACTAGGTAGACATTGTGGAGAGGGGATTGAATTGGGTGAAATCATACCAGGATCAGTCAAGGGCAGCTAGGTTAATCCAGAATAATTGGATATTGATGTTAACCCATTTAAGGAAGGTGAAAAAACTCCAAAGTCAAAAACAAATTCAATCAGGTCTTTGCAGGTCATACTATTCAAAGACCATATAAAAAAAGCTCAAATGGCGTAATTTCCAACAAGAATAGAAAAAACATGTTTAAATAAAAACTTGACATTCTAGTAGTCAAAATAGTCAAAAATATTTAATTTAGTCTGTCAGTGTCAAAACAGCAGGGTCAACCTGCCAACAAGGTTCTGACTAAGCAGGTTTGTCACCTGCAATCCAGATTCCTGGTGACCTATAGTCAAACAAGGAAGTCAGATAGAATTTCCATAAATAGCAACATGAGCAAATGATGATCCCATACATTAGATGACTGAATTTAGCGCTTGACGCATTACCAGGATCAAGCCACCCCCTTCATTATCCAACCAAGTGATTGACACAATCATGTTCTGGATATCCATACTTAACACTAGCTATATAATAAATATCTCTCAATAAATAATATTAGCTAGTCTTCAAATATTTTACCCTTGTAACTCTGCTAAAACAGCACAGTTACGGCATTGGTAGCACAGGTAGGTTCTTCTGATGATCCACATGGAAGCATTTTTTGCAGGTGAGAGCTGATTTGGCCATAATAAAAACTCTATACTTGAAGTTGGAGAAGGATACTGGCCTAAGACAGGTAAATGTTTGTTGAGGAGAGGCATGAACCAGGGGAGGTCCCTAGATGGTGCTTCAAACTAGCAGGGAAATTATGGCTGCTAGAAGAGGATGGGCTGAAGTAGCTCTGAGATCCTTTGGCCACTTGCAG
Source organism: Entomophthora muscae (assembly GCA_014839935.2). Taxonomy (NCBI): domain Eukaryota; kingdom Fungi; phylum Entomophthoromycota; class Entomophthoromycetes; order Entomophthorales; family Entomophthoraceae; genus Entomophthora; species Entomophthora muscae. The sequence goes on from QTSX02004271.1 coordinate 247,516, forward strand.
GAGGTCTGCAGGTGGCAAAACTTACCTAGTTTAGGGGTAAGGTTTCCCTGTCTATGTCTTTCTGGTAGCTTTAAGGAGGTCTTGAAGTCACCAGAGAGGCATAGATATGCCCAGTAACGTTATCAAGGTAGTTGCCTGGGGAAGCAGCTACAGAATTGATAATTGATAGGTTTCTGGGAAGTAAAGTTGGTTACTATGTGAATGAAGAATCAAGCTCACCACTTGAGTGAGTAAAAACAACTGCACAGATGTCTTAAATTGCGCCATTAATGGCATTTTAATATGTCCTTCAAATAGTGGTATGTGCAAAGATTTGTTGGTTTTGCTTTCAACTTCAGAAATTCCTTGCCTTCTGTAAATGGGTCTGGCTCAATATCCACCCATTTCAGAATATCTTACCTGTCCTTGACTGATCCTGGTGTGACCTCATTCCAACGTGACCCCTTCTGCCACTTTGTCTACCTAATGAGTGACCATCAACCCTTGTCTACTATTTAAGTAGAATCATTTCTCCTAATAAAGACAAGTTTATCCACATTTGTGTTGGCTTTAATATTCTTCAAGCCTTTTCCTTCCTTTTTACCAAAAGGAATTCCTCAGTTTTTATTCCAGGAAATTAAGGTATGCACCCTTAATTTTTCCCTGAAGGCTAACCCAAGGCTAGCTTCAAACCTCAAATCTTTTTTTATAAAGATTTCCTGCAGTGTGGAGGTGCCTGCAACACAAGGGACCAATCCCACTGAGCCTGGCTTTTCTTGGAATAAATTTGCTTTGCCTATCCTCTTTTTTTATTAATTTTTAGTTCTTGTTTTTTATTATATTAAGTTTTTAATTATTGCAATTATCTTCTAAATTTAGTGTTTATAGAAATATTATTAATAAGTGGAGTTTGTATGTTGGGGATTCAAATCTGGCGCTGCCGCGGCATAAAAGATATTTGCATGGCAGCGCAGCGGGGCCCAAGACTTTTACAAGTTGGCAAGGCGGTGCTTTTTGTTTGTTTAAGCCTGCACAGAGGCAATTAAAGATGGGTATTTCTGAAGTATAATTCACTAAGTTTGGTAGCCTAATTTTGATAACAGAATTTTATTTGATTTAAGATACAGTAGTTTTAGAAGCTATGACAACAACTAAAAATAACTCAGATTTAAACCTAAATGGTTTCAGATTTAAGCAAAATCCAACTATCACGTTAAATATACACTCTGTTAACAGGTTTTTTTTGCAATGATAGGCAAAATGGGTCAACACAGCAAAGAAGTGCGCATGCGCAAAGCAAAACTATTCAAAATACAATATTAAATACATCAATTCACAAACAAGATGGAGTGAGTTGACTTTTGTTGTACATATGTTTACTATGTGAATTGGTGACAAAATATACCCAAACACAGTGAGTCAAAACTCAACCCAAAAACAAAACACAATAGTAACTCACTATGTTAACAAAATCACTCAAATGTTGTGTGCAATGGATTTTAATCAAGAATGATACCAAGGTATCTAAAATAAGACACAAGATCTGAAACATAAATTTTAAAAATATTGTGTTGGGTGTTTGAATTTTGCAGTAAAATATGGGAAAATAGGTAGAAAATATTTCAGGTGTTCTAAAATGGGCGTTGTAAAACCAAAAACAACTAAATAAGAAATAAAAAATCTAAATTGTGATATTGGGTGAGAAAAAATATTAATTAAATATCCATATTCAGATAAAAGCAAAAAATAAAATTAGGGAGTAGCTTAATTGTGACTTATTTGATATTTTATTAAATTCTAAAATTGAAAGGAACATGAAAACAGAGTACCAATGTACCTGTTGTACGCTGCAGTTGCCCCCGCAGGTCAAAGAACAGAGTTAGTGCAACCCTAATGCCTACTCAGGAAAGAGACAGGAGAGGAGAGTTCAATAGTGACACTGTACTGACACAGGTGGTTCAAGGAGCACAAGCTGCTAGGGTGCAGAGCATTAACCCTTGGATCCCTAAGCTGACTTGGAAGCCCATCAAGGTTACCACAACAAAAATGTGTAGAAACAAGGAGGTAGAACTTACTTTGTATGTGTTCAACATTGTGTACCAGCAAGAGTTGGTCCTGTCAGCCATGATGAAGAAGGTGAAGCCTGTACTTGATACTAGCTACAAGCCCTAAGTAAGTGATGGCAACCAGGAAGAGGACAAGGATCCTGAGTTCTACCAAACTGATAAGAGACAGCTAGTGCTCAAAAAGGCTGCAGCCTTCTACAACAAGGTGCCCATGCCTTGCAAGCCAGTCATTGAGAAGGATTCTAATTCAACTACTCCTGCTAAGCCTGCCAAGAAGCACATCCCATATATCAAGCACATCATCCTGCTCAAGCTAATGTGTGAATCTGGTGATTACAAGGCTGTTGCAGCTCTTGTTGGGGTGGATCCCAAGTACGCCTCAAAGACCTTTAAAATTTTTGTTGATATTGGCTGAGTCTTTGCCGTGGAGAAATCCTTGCATGTGTCAACCATGCTCACCAAGGAGCACAAATGGGCAATCCACCAGTGGATAACCCAAGATTTTAATCTTGAAGTGGCAAATATAAAGGCCATGGTAAAATCTGCTTTTGGGGCTGAGGCTTCAATTTTCTTTTATTATCATTTGGTCAAGAAAATGTGCTTTTCCTGGAAAAATCTTGGGGTATCTCCCTACAATTTTAATAGCGCAGCTAACATTGACGTCCAGAAAAAATACACAGAGGCGTACACTTCCCTCAAAGCCAAGGGGACAGTTAAATTCTATTACATTGATTAATCATCATTTGCCTTGTCTATGCAGAATGAATATGGTATGTCCCAAAAGGCTCAAATGACAGAAAGCTTGGTGTGTGGTATTCTGCGCTGCAGCCTACTCAATGGTGGCTCTCCTTGGTCCAAAGGGGGTCAATCTCTATCAAATGATACTAGGCTCCCACAACAGCCGTACCTTTCTAGCATTCCTCTGATTGATCCAGGAGCACATGAGGCACACAAGCTTGGGCTTCACTGATATAATTGTGCTGGATAATGTTGGTCCCCCTAAGATGGCTGATATTCTTGAGAAATTCCCAATGATTGACACTAGCATTGCAGTGGGCCCCCAGCAATTGACCACAGCAAATATGCGCCTTCTCTTCCTCCCTACTTATTTGCCCTTCCTAAATCCCATCAAGGAAGTCTTTGGGTGGCTCAAGCAAGTTGTTAAGCAAGGTACCCCAGCTGGGACCAAGGAGCTCTTTGATTTGCTACAGGCCAGGATCTACACCCTCCCAGCTGATACTGTGGCCAAATTCTATGGCCATACTGATTTGTTCATCCCTGCCTGCCTTGCCAAACAACCAATCAATTAAAGGCTTAGCTTTTCTGACTTTTTTATATTCTCTAATTTAATACTTAATATTTATTAATTATAATTTTATATTTAGAAGCTTCTAAGCCCACAATCACATTTGACTAGACCATCAATGAAGGTTAGTCATTTATTTATAGCATATTAACTTTTTCTTATGGCATCTGAGGTTAGCCCAAACACTTGATACTGGATTACGCAAATATATTTATATCACTTTTGTCAAATAAATATAAAAATCAAATTAAAAAAGTTAAATGTAAAGTGTACATAATAGAAGTAAATTTTATTAAAGTAAGGATATTTATGCTTATATGATGACCATCTCTGGGATTTATTTTGCAAAGCTTGTTTGCTAAAATAATAATTATAAAATTTTATTTTTAAATAATTTTAAAAGTGTAGCTTATATTGAGGAAGGAGATTTTTATTGAGGTTGCCTGTAGTGGGTTAGGTAGTATGTACCCACCCTGCAATGGAGGTGGCACAAAGTTTCCACTGCCACACTGTGAACAGTAGATACACCCTGCTGGAAGTATTCTTGGCGGCTAGTAAAAGGGAGGATAGTGAGGTGGGAATGGAGCAGCAGCTTTTCTGGTGGGGCTGCAAACCTGTAGATGCCAACTAGGACCAGGGCGTCCTGGATAACATGGTCAACTGAGCTGTAACCCAGGGGACCTTCTTCCCATCCAGGGAGAGCCTGGCCTTGTCAATCCCTAGGTGGACCCCGTCAAGGTCCTCTACAGATGGGCTCATCCCAAAGTAAAAGAGATACCCCAGGTAAACCACCAGATTAAGCCTTTGCCCAGCAAAGGCTTCAGTAAAATTGCACAATTTATTAAAAACAGCACTGATCTTCTTCTCATGCTTTTTCTTGGCAAATGTGAGCTCCATTGCTGGAGAGACCCCTGTCTTGTTGGCACTCCAGGACAGCCCAAAGTCTGCCAGGAGGATCTTGGCCTTCTTTACGGCTGTTGCGTCTGCAACAGCCAATTTACCCACCACACGCCCAAAGTTCTCTAACAGGTAAGACAGGGTGTGCTCCACTGGGAAGCAGAAGCAAGCATCTGTGTGTGCCTGGCCCATCTCTGGTATATTCTTGAATGGGAGCATTGCCAGGACTTCCCAAACAAGCTCAATGGAGTATAAACAGTAAACTCCATTGAGGACCACTGGGTCCAGGCAGACCAGTTGTGTATCCTTGTAGGCAGTAACTGCCCACTTGGATACCCCCTCAGAATGCAAAAGACCAGCCAATGCCTCCATGGACATTGTGAAGGTACCATGGATCCTATCCTTGAGCTCCTGCAAGACAGGGGGACAGAAATAGCTGCCTTGCCACATGATTGGCGTAATTAGCGTAGAAGGTGGGGGGACAAAGAGGACCAGGACCCGGCAGAGTTCACTGTCTACATTTTCTAAAAAAAGGCAAGTATTAAGAGATTTTTATTAATTTATTTTTTAGGTTACCTTTGTGGATTTCCTCTTTTCCTGCGGCTTTGGCAGGGTTTGCCATTCTTGGCGCAAGCAGTTGCACTGGCAATTTGGTGTCCTTGGTTCTTGCGCGCTTTGCAGGTTTGAGATGGGTATACATCTCAGGGTTGTTGACCCAGACAGATGGCACAGAGAGGGCAAAGGACTTGAATTTGAGGGTAGGACACACATTTTGAAAAGGGCATCTCAAAAATTTTTATCTCGATTTACGCTATCTCAATTTTGGCTATCTCAATTTTATAGTAAAAACACCATTTCAATTTACAGCATCACAACTAAGAAAAACATGTTTTAAATTTTTTAGATTTTTTGAACTCCAAAAATAACCCAAAAAACTTAAAAAATAAAATTCAAAAAAATTTCTAGGCTTAAAAAAGCCTTGGAATTCCAAATCTGCAATAAAAATGGGGTCAATTAGTAACAACATAGTTGCGTAAAGCCCAAAAATTAAAATAATCCCAAAAACAACTATTTTCATCTATTTTAACTAGAAAACTAAACTTTAAAATAAGCAGATATTTGTACCATATACCAAATAAAATTAAAATAATGATAAAATTAAAGGAAAGCTGAGAGAAGATAGAGTGGTATTTATTAGAAAATGGCTCAAACATTGGTAGAAAGAGCAACTGAGATAGCTTGGAGATGCTCAAGCTTGCTATCCTTGGGATAGTAGACATGGACCACCTTGCTGATTTCAGTATACTTTTTCACCGCTTTGGTCTGCTTAGGGGGATCACCCTTGGTCTTCATACCAGTCTTAAAGGGGCATGCAGAGATGGCCTGCTGAGTTTTTAAATGCACCATTATCTTATTGAATTTGGGCTTATGAACCTGGAGTCATGTTGAAAATTGACTATGCCACCCTTCAAGGGAAGAGGTGGTCTTGATTAGTCCATCTTTTACCTGCTTATAGCAGTTCCAGGTGATTGAGTCACTGCCCTTTCTGATGCAGTGTGCTCCTTGAAACACTCCAACCCATTGAGTTTCATAATACTCTATGAATGGAGCAAAGGCTACCTGGTTGGAAAGGATATAAGGATGGCAGAGGAGGGCGTTGTAAATGGCATTTGTCTCCTCCTTTCTCACAAGGGAAAGGGCAGCAAAGCAGTTAAAAACGTCATTGGATTCTTTAATGCCTTCAGAGTTGACCAGCTCATGAAGTTCAGAGCTTTTTTGGAGGCAGGGGCAGAGTGCCTGCTGGAAGTGAAAGTAGCATCCCTTCAGGGAGATCTTGAAGACTTAAATGAAAGCATTTGCCTGAGCCTATTTGAAATTTGCTACCAGATATTTATGATAGGGAAGGCTTTCTAGATGCTTCCTGGTTGGGGTGGCTTCCTCTGACAGGGCCTTCTTCTTGCACCCTCTGGTCTCCTTGGGCTCCTCTTCAATGGTTAGGAGGATTTCATCCAACTTGGCCTTCAAAATTGTGAGTGCACAGACATATGTTTCCTGCTTTTTGTTGGGAAGGAAAAAGAATAACAGGGGAGGAACTAGATTACCAACCTGCCCATGGATATTCCAAAGCTGGCTGAAGAGCTTTGGCAAGGTTAGGAAGAACCATCTGCAAGCCAGGTCTTGCATTTTAACAGGTTGTGCAGATCCTGTGAGGGGGCAAAGCAAATAATACGCTCAGGGGCATGTTGACTATTGTTGTGAAGAAGGAATATCTCCTCATGGCAAGATAGTTTTTTTCCTTGGTAAAGATCAATTGGTCAATGGAGCTTGCACTGACGCCTTCAGTGCTCAGAGCATACCTCTGATCAGTGAGGTATCTCTGTAATTTTGAGGTGCCACCAACAGTAGCAAGTTGGGTATCATTTAAATTAAGGAGGGCATCTTTGACAGCCTGAGTGGCAGTTTGATCCTTGGTGGTTGGGATCACCTGGTAAAGAAATCAGCAGATAAGTTGATAAAGTGGGTCAAAAGGCTTGGCACAGTCATGGTTGACAGTTAGGGCTTTAAATCTAGTGAACCCATAAGTGGTGAGCCTTGCTGGGCACCCAACATTATCACATTTATAGTGATGTTGGCGGATGGGTTTCTTCTTGTCATTACAGATGAAGCTGTAGCCTTTGGAGACAAAGTCAGCACCCTCTTTCTTAGCCATGATGAAGTATCTGGCTGGGTATGTTGTGGGAATAGCAAAAATGCCATTTCAATTGCATATATTGTGGATGGTGTTAAGATCCCAGAGCTCAATTTTCTCATCTGCAGGAGCACCAGGCTCTGAGGTGGTATCAGAGTGGTGATTGAAGCTGAATAACTTCTCTTGTGGATCAGAGGGGGTGTAAAAAATGAAGAGTGAGGAGGGGGTAGGACTGTTTCCCTCTGGTTCAGGGGAAGGTGTGGGTGTCTTGGGGGGAGCTTTTGCCTTAGAAGGCTGCTTCTTTGGGGTAGTCTTGGCCTTCTTGGTCTTAGGAGGAGGGATCTTGGACTTTGAGGCCTTGGAGGCCTTGGGCGCAGCTTTAGTGGTAGGATTGGGAGGCATCTAAAAGTGAATTAGTATCAAAATATGAGCAATTTGGGGTTGTTTTTAAAGAGAAAAATGAGAATGTTTTTATATTTAAGTAGTATGTTTTTAAATAGAATTGTAGAGGAGATCTAAAAATATATAATGTCAAATTTTCAATGTTTTTTGTTTTGTAAAAATAAATTTTTTTAGTAACACAAGTATGCAAAACTTTGAGTTTTGACTGAAAACTTGCAGTCAAAATGGCGTTTTTAAAGTGACGTAATTGAGGTGCCATAGCTCAAAAAACATAGTGTTTTTGATCATTTTTTATATTAAATTAACAAATTTACGGTGGAGCTACCTCAAATGGACCAAAGAGTAAAACTTGAACATTTAAAAAATTAGCTTAAACAACTGGGGTTAAAAAGTACCCAGTTGGTTAGAGAAGACTAAAAAATATATATTTGCAAAGTTTCAGGCAATTTCTTACATTTTATTTATATGGTAATTGATGTGAATATGTACTTTTGAAAAATGGAAAGCAAGAATTGTAGTGGGGGAATTGATATAGTGTAGCCTGGTTTCATATGTAATTTCTCCTTGTTTTCCCCTATCCATTGTGCGCATTGAATCAATTGGGTGATATGAAACTTGGTAGAATTTGAAGTGCTGTAAATTGAAATGGCATAATCACCCCCTTCCACATTAAAATCACTATTAAAATACTTTATTAAGAGATCCCTTATCAGCGTATCCATGTATAATAAAGTTATAAATTCCATATGAAAAAACTGGGTTTTCACCCAGTAATGACAATCACTAGAAGGACTATCATAGTGGCGTCTTTTTAGGTTGTTCTTAGTATAAGTGTCTTAGATTAATACTATAGGAACATCTTCTGGCACTATACAACAGGCTATATTTTAGTTCAGGTATAAGCTTATTTTAGTTAAAGATAAATAGCGTGATTTGAAATGAGGTAAAGTCAAGATGGTGTAAACACACCCCACACTAAGTGATTTCATATGTAAATAAAGTCAGCAAAATAAGATTTAATTAATCTGTCTTGAAGTGACAGAATTGAGATGGTGTACTTTCAAAATGCTGCATTATAAGAGTATATGTAAATTTTAACTATTTTATTGTTTATTTTAATTTTTTGTGATTCAAAATCACTAATGCAAAAAACGCCATCTCAAATTTAATTTGAGATGGCGTAAATTGAAGTGCCGTTTTATAAAATGTTGTGTCCTACCAATTTGAGGCCTTCTACCACGGTTTTATGACATTTAATATGCGTTCAATAGTTGTTTCGGGTTTCTGGCATCTTGGCCAAGAGTGCCTTGGCGGACACCTTTTTGATTTTGTCCCCTGTAAGGACATCAGCTTTCACTTTTGCCTTGACCTTGTGGTCAATATCTTTAATTTGGAAATCACTGAGTTGAGGTCTTTGAGTAGTTTTTCCTGGTCTCTCATTTGATTTTTTTACTAACCTTTACATATGTTTTTATAGCTTTCATCCCAATAAAATCTGTGATATTCTAATACTATTGCCTCTTTGTTTATTCCTGTTTGTTTTCCCATTTACTACTTTCAGGAATTTATACTGACTTTGTTCTACCTTGAATATCCCAGTGGCCTGCCAAGCTATCTATTGGAGAAGCTTTCAATATTACTAGAAGGCTTAATTGATCTGAGAAGCCTTTGTGAAGTAGATTTGGATCACTTATTACAAGAACAACCAGGAATACTATAGACTCAAATTACAACTGGTTCCTGATTAGCTAGAGTTATTCCAAAATACTCTAGCAAACCACTGGGTTAGTTATTATAGGTTTTCCTGAGGATCAAAAGGAATGTGTCTAATTTGCACTAGCAAACCGCTGGTGGCACTGCAAATCCCTGCAAGAAAGGTTGCCCAGGAACAATATGTCATGCGCTAAAAATAGAGTCATAAATTAGCGCCGCCACCGCCAGCACGCTAATAGATTATGCATTACTCTATGGCAATTAGTACTCAGCGCAGGGTACTATGATATGAAATTCCATGTCATTGGATGGATGCCTAACTCTGGGGTTTGATGCTGGTAGTCTGGGGGTGAAAAGCCTACCAAGCAAGACTTAGATGCACCAGATGATCTTATCCTGGCAAGAGAGCGCTAGCTCTATAAAAGCCCTTCCATTGGACTAATGAAAGGCAGACAATAATACCAATATCCTACTGTAGAACCATTTCATAGTAGAAGAACAAATCCAAGTTTAAAGATTGTTGTCAGTACTCAAAGAACTACACAAGCTGCCAGCTTAGAAGCCGCTTGCTTGTTGCCTCCCTTAGATAACACCAGCTGTTGCCCTGTCAAGGAATCCCAGACGTTACAAGTAATGCTTGTTGCCAAACAAGCTTTTCTATCAACACAATGACTAAGATTACTCAACTACATAATAAAGCAAATCATAATCAAGCCGCCAGGTCTGAGAGCAGAAACAAAAGTTCTGATAACTACATTATCCCATTTTTTTACCCATTATGTACATGTTTTATGCTCAACTCAAAATGTGTTGTTTGCTTTGTATTGGCATTGTTTCCTTAATTACCATATTATTTTTTGGCACTTTGCATTTCCCCTTGTGAAATTATTAACAACAATTTGGGGAGCAGCTAAATTTGAATTATAAAGTTATAGGTTAATTGTGTTTAGATAAAGTTGTTACTGATCTGAATTCAAAACCTTAATAGTAAACTTTAAGCCAATCAGGAGCCTGTTGATAAAGTGATTGTTGTGACATAAAGAGTCATTCAATAATTCATTGGTGCATGTGCGCTAAATAATATGATTGGCTGGTTTTTTTTTGTCATTGTGCGCTATTGCTGCTGTGGCAAGTTGTTGGTGGACTAGTGCCCAATCAGCCGCTGGGCAAGCACTAGTCCATCAACAACTTTCCACAGCAGCAATGACGCACAATGACAAAACATCCAGCCAATCATATTAATTAGCACACAAGCATCAAAGAATTATTGAATGACTCTTTATGTCACAAAAATCACTTTATCAACAGGCTCCTGATTGGCTTAAAGTATATTATTAAGGTTTTGAATTCACATCAGTAACAACCTTATCTAAACATAAGTAACCTATAACTTTATAATTCAAATTTAGCTGCTCATCAAATTGTTGTTAATATTTTCACAAGAGGCAGTGTTTGGGTGGTAAAAATAACTGTGTTCTGGATCTAGATACATGGCATAGTAAATATATGATTTTAAGAAATAAGCTGAGCATAACAAATAAAACCAACTATAAACAAAGAGAACATGAACAATTTAAATTCAAAATAAAGATAATATAAATAGAAATTTTTTGGCAACAGGGGATTTATTGGGGCAGGGAAGAGTGATGCCTAGTAGGCAGAATAGCGGTGGATTGAAGACGTAGAGGTGGTGCTGGCCTGGGGGGGTCTAGGATTGGGTGGGTGGGGCTGGAAGGTAGGGGTGATGGTGGCAGGGGTAGGGGTAGGAGGATTTTGTGTGATGGTTGCCATATACTGTTGTTGGTATTCCTCATCTGTCATTGGCTGGATCAGTTGATTTTTGGCAGTGACACAGGGTGAGAGGCACTTGTCCTTCTGTGATTGGTTGCCCATATTCAGATGAAAGACAATTTGGGCAAACAGGTCTGCCATCATTTGTTGACCAAAGAGAGAATTGTGGTCAAGGACCCCAAGATAGAGGTCATTGAAAGCCTGAGGGCAGTGCTCCTGTACTGTGTCTCTGATGTTGAAGAAGACAACATCACCCAGATGGATGTCTGTATAGCCAGCAGGGTAGACTAGGGCTGTGTTGACCCACCTCCTTACAAAACCTGGGTTCTGTCCAAAGTTTCTGAAAATGTAGAAGGTAATATATTTTCTGTTTAAAGCTGATTTTAAATCTGATCTTCCAGAATGCTGGAAAAAAGAAGATCTTTGTCTGGGGAGGGACACTGCAGCCCTAGAGAAGACTGAGGCCTGGTGCCTGCGTCCCTGGATGGCCTCAAGGGCAGTGGAGCTACCCTCTATCTGGTGGCTCAAGAAAAACTGGTGCTTTGAATTTGAGCCATCCCAGGAGTCAAATTATCCACCAAGGATGTGGCTGTACTTGTAGCCATTGGTGAAATCTGGGTTTGTCCAATAATAGATAGAACCCTTGGCTGAAACAGCCAGAAAGCACCAATGAAGGTCCCTTTCTTGACCTTCTTCCTTCCTTTTTGAGTGGTGGCTTTTCCTTGCTCTCCAAAATCATCAAAAGCAATGGACAATTTGTAGTAGGAGATGAAGATGATGTCATCTGTTAGACTAGTCAAGCCTCAAACCAGGGTGGATTTGATGGTAGGATCATATGGGGAATCCTCAGCGCCATCCCATTGGTTGCTGGCAACATTGATCAGCACACTGACTGACACCACCTTCCCATACATCCACAGCTGCACCATGCGCTCAGACACCCAAATGCCATGGTGCACAAGTTGCTTCTGGACCTGGGTCAAGGGAAGCTTGGGGTCCTGCTGCAATAGATCAAGCATGATTGGGTAGGCTTCTGTGATTCAGGACTTGGGGGCCTTCTTGGGCTTCTTGGCTTCCTAATCAGATTCCCCTTATTCATCAGGTTGTTAAATTCCTGCATGACTGTAGCTTGGGTAAATTGCAACTGGGCGGCAATCTGGTCCCAGGACAGATCCTGTAGGTTTAGTGCCACAATTTCCTGGAGAATTTGGGTGGTGATAATTTGTTATTTGGGGCGCTGAGCCGCAGGAGTTGAAGCCTGATTGGTTGTAGGGGGCAGGTTGGGTGGTGGCAGGAAGTTGTTCCAAATCAAGGTTTTCATCCTGATTGGTTGGTTGGCAGGCAGCTTGTGCAGGGGTGGGTACAGGAGCAGGGGCAGAGCTAGACACTAAGTGACTACTGAACAAGTCAAAGCCATATGGGTCAGGGGCCAGGTACAGGTTGGCTTCTTGGTTACCTGCCTCAAAGGCTCGGGTATAAACAGGTACCTCCACACCCTGAGCCTTGCCTCTGTTGAAGCTGTCCTGGCTGCTTCTGGCTTGGTTGCTGGTGCTGTCAAAGAAATTGCTGTTAAAAACCATTGTAAAAAACTTAGGGTAAATCACTAAAAGTAGAAGTTTAAAATTTTATGATTTATTTTTATTGTAATCTCAAGTCCATATTTGGAAGGTTCTCAAAACCATTATACACAAATAAGGATCCATGAAATTATTAAAATGCCTCTGTCCCTAAATTAAATAGCTGTTGATTGGCTGTTAAACTGTTATATTTATATTTTAGGCTGATCATACTACACATCTTGTGTGACTTCATTTTGTTTTGTTCTTGTGAAACTTGATTCTAGTTTGCTCAAATTTTGTTTTATCTTAGTTCTTCTGTTGGTGCCTCATATGAATCCTGCTTGGATTATAATATGCTCTGGAATGGAATCCATCCATCCCACTTGTTGTGTCAGTTCATTTTGTTTGTGGTTTATAATACACTGCTTGATGTTTGATATAATTTTGTATAATGGGCTTGTAAAATTTTGTTTTTTTGACAGTTCAATTATTAACTGAAATTTTTTAAATTAATTGAATCCTGAATCTTGTGCAACTTGGATTTGTTTATATCTGAAACCATTTTTGTTTAAATCTGTGGTATTTTTGGTTGTTGTCATAGCTTTTAAAACTACTGTAGAGTTTTTGCGATGCTTTTTTGTGATGGCGTATTTTAGGGTATTTATTAAGTGTTTTTGTACACAAAAAATCATATTTGGATAACACTATTTTTATTTCAATTTGAGATAGCATTTTTGTGATGCGGTTTTTTGAGATGCTGTATTAGAAATCAATATGTAAAAAAGAACTATTTAATAATTTCTATTAGGTTTTTTAATTTTGCTGATGTAAATCCTGACGCCATCTTGAAATTTTTTTAAGATGGTGTCTTTTGAGATAGTGTATTTCACCTCAAGAACTAGGTTTATCTTATCTGTCATGGCTGTTGGGACTGAATCCTGTCAGTAAATAGGGCCAATTAAAAATTAGTAATCTTAACTTTCTTGTTTCTAACTTTTTTAGGCATGACAACCTTGATATTAAATCTGCTTAGCTTTAAAACCCTAAGATTTATGACTGTGTCCTTGAACTCTGTGCAGCTTGAATTGCTTTTGTAAGTACAATCTCATCAATATTTTATCTTTTCCTGTCTCCTTTCTGATTTGACATTTGTGTTCACTAACTCAATTTTTTAATCTGCTGAGATGTCCTCAACTAAAGTGCACACCAGCTGCATTGTCACTCTGTTGTTGTGTTTGTTTCATTTTAAAATTTAATAAAATACTAAAATAAGCTTAATTAAGTTACAACCCTGGTATTAATTTTTGCTTTTTATCTGAATATGGTTATTCAATTAGAATTTACCCCCAGCTACCTGTTTATAGATTTTTTTATTTCTTAATGAGTTGTTTTTGGTTTTACAAAGCCTATCTTAAAATTACTGAAAAACTTCATCTATTTTTTTTCCAGATTTTAAGCCATATTTAAACACCCATCACAAAGTTTTTCACAATTTAAATTTCAGACATTGTGTCTTATTTTAGATACTTTGATATTATTCTTAATTACAACCCACTGCCCACAACAATCAAGTGGTTTTGTTTACATGTTGAGTTGCTATTGTGCCTTTTTTGGTTTGAGTTTTGACTCATCATGTGTGAGTGTATTTTGTCAACAATTTACACAGTAAATATGTGTACACTGAAGGTCAAATCAAATTACTTTTTTGTGGATTCATGTATTTCAGTTTGTATTATGAATATTTTTTATTAGAGTGTGAACACTTTGTTGCTGTGTTGACTCATTTTGTCTATTAATGCTCAAAATTTCTGTTAATAGAGTGTGTATTTTACACTGATAGTTGAAAGTTACTTTAATCTGAGTTTATTTTTCTTAAATCTGAAGTATTTTTTCCTTGGTATCATAGCTTTTAAAACTACAGTAGTTTTTGAAGCTGTGACAACAAGCAAAATTGAGTCATCTGTAAGCAAGATAAACTCAATTTAAACAAAAGCAACACAGACCAGAACAGAATTAAAAATAATGAATTTATATTAAATTACAATAGATTTGGTCATCTTTTATTTTGCTCTGAGCTGAGTTTATTTTGTTTAAAGTTGAGTTCATCTCGCTTACAGATAAATTAATTTTGCTTGTTGCCATGGCTTTGAAAACTACTGTACTGTATGTATATTCTTTGTGTATAAAATATCAAAACTAATGTTGTTATTTTATTTATATTGCTAATCAAAATAAAAATATTTATTTATATTAATAGTTATTTTAATACTTATTTCTCATTTAAAATATTGTTGTTTTATTTAAATAAGTTACACTTTTAGAGATTAATTATTAAATTAGTTGTTTTTAATTAAAGCCATAAAATATATGCTATTTTTTATTAAGTTTAATCAGATTTTTTAAATAACTCAAAAAAATTATTTGGTAGCACATTCAATAGTCAATATCTTAATCTCTAAAATAGTGACCAAATTATCTCCTACTTAAACTGATGATTACATATATAATTTGAATTGTACTTCTGTATTTTGACCAAGCTCTCTTTTATCAAAATATTTAATCCTCAATATAAAGGTTAAACAATCTTTTGCTTTTCTTTTAATTTTAATTCACATATTCTGAAGTTTGATAATTTACATAGACAATACTATTTGCTATAATTGTAAGAGTTAAACCACAGTTTAAAATCAAACAGTTAAATATATATTTATCAAAGTCTAAGTGGCCCGCATTTGGGTCATTATTTGTTAGATTAATCTGTTTCCTATTAACTGTGCTACTTTACACTTTAAATTTTTTTAATTTTCTTACCAATAAATTTAAATAATTACAACAATTTTATCAAAATAAATCTTATTTAATCCTTATAATATAAAAACCTATATTAAATTAATCATTCTTTACTTACAGCTAAATTAAACTGTATTAAAAGCTAGTAACAATCTTATTTCATATACCATTATTTCTTGAAAGCTGATTAGTACAAAATGACATCATTCTAAAAAGAGCAACCTAAAAATACAATAAAAACTGATATGATGCTTTTTGTTGGAAATCAAATTGTTGCCTAAAATCTTAGCTTTTGTAAAATATTTAATCTAAAATATAATAATTTCTGAATCCCTCTTTTTAAAAAGAGGGCAGATAGCTTTTTTGCATATTTAATAAATAAATGTTAAATAATTTTAGGGCTATTTTAGAAAAAATCTAGTAAAAAGTCAAAAAACTAAAGGTAAAATTAAAACCAAACTTTTATTGAAAATCCAGTGATTTTATTTAGCATAAGTAATTTATTCATAAGTTAAATTTTATAGCAAATATATAATAAAAACTCACAAGAGAGAAAAAGTTTTTCTTTCAAATTCTTAAGTATTTAATATTAATAATTTAGCTTTATACCACTATTTAATAAAATTATATTTTTATACTGTATGCTAGAGGTAATATGTATAAAAAAATTCAAACATAAAAAAGAATAAATCAAAATCTTGCTTTACTTAATTAAATTTTATAAAGATTAAAATTTATTTAAACTAAATGGAAAATATCTTAGTCATTGTATCTATAAAAATAAGATACAACTTTAATTATACAAGCAAATATATATGTGATTAAAAAATAACATTTTTATTTTGATAGATTTAAGATATCTAATATTTATTATTTAAGAACTGTTAAAAGTTATAATAAACTTGAGTTTATTTAAAACAAAAGGTTTTTGAGTTGATTACTAGAAGTAAGCTAAATAATACTTTATACTTCTAATTTAGTTTACTGAATAAAATATCATACTTTAAGAGTTAATTAGCATATTTTATTTCAAATAATAATTTTATAAGCTTATATTCAAAGCCACATCAAGATACTAAATTGGTATTGAAAAATAAAGTTGCAGCACAATTCTGAAAGCTGAGGTTAAGGGTTTTCTAATGATACTAGTTTGAGCGAGATTAAGTACTATTCACCAGAATATCAACAGTTAACCAGAATATAAAAAAGAGTAAATAAACAATGATATCAGACTTCAGGGGTGATATTGATAAATTAAGGATATCAGTTGGGGGTCAGTTGGGGATTTATGCCAGTAGTGCAAAAGCTTAGCTAGCATGGTATTTAAACAGCTCAACTTTACAGAAATTTACTTTACAATCCACACCTTTACTACTCTCTGATAACTGCACATCTATTTCCAAGCAAGAACTGCCTGAACCAAGCCAAGGAACCCAACCACTATCATTATGGAACCTATTAAGTTTGCATCTCAGATGACACCCTTCTTCTCACTGGGGGCTTATACTAAGAGAGAAAGAATCTCTATGCTTAAACAAGCATTACTTTTTTACTGCTGGCAATGATCTTAACAGCTTTGTTGAGCATTTCTTATTAAAAACAGAGTTTGGAAAAAGTACCTTCTTATCTGTCATAAAAAATTCTAAGACAGATGATTTCCTTAACAACATAAAGGAATTGATGTCAGAGTCCCCTACCAAGCACCTTCCTTCCCTAAGAGTATTGGTTACATCAAGCTAAAGTTTGAAAGAGCTTTGGGATTGTGGATTTAAAATGACAAAAAATGAGTACTCATATTCTAAAAAAATAAAAAATGCTAAAAAAGTATCATTAAATTCAAAAAAAAATAAAAAAGGAAAAAATGATTCAGTAAAGAAAGAAAATATAAAAAAAAATTTTAAAAATATATTAAAAAATTCATTTACAACCAGCCAATTCACTAAAAAGCCCCCAGGATTAATTTATGAAGAATTACAAAAAGAATTGAGTGAATACTCAACTAAAATAAAATACTCATTATTGAAAACAAAAAAGAAATTTATGAAGATATGAAAATAAAAAACAATATTTCTATTTCACTTTCCACTTTCTATAAGCTTATTCCTAAGAATATAATTAAAAGCAAAAAACAAACTGATATGTGTAACATTCACAACTTGAAAAAATCATTAGAAATGAAGAAAAAGGATTTGAGTATAACAAAGTTGCCATTGCCTAAATTTATTAAAGAAAATTTGGAATCTATTGACTTACATGAAAAGTTTTATAAGCATCAAAATAAAGAATATATTAGTTATATAAATAATCTTGATGATAATTCATGTGTTATAGCAATAGACTATAAAGAAAACTTTAAAATAGGTGGGGGTCCTATAGAGACAAATAATTGTTTTTATGAGAAAATACCTATTTCTTTATTAGGATTTGCAATTGTTTTAAAGAAAATGAGAAAATTAAATATGAGCATCATGACTTTTTATCTGAAATTTTATCTCATGACTCTTTTTTTCAGGTCAGTGTTTGATAAGTCTGCTTAAAAATATAAATTTAAGAATATTAAAAATATTAACGTTTGGACTGATAATGGTAATCATTTCAGATCTTATGAATTCTTATATTATTTTTAAAAAGGTACCTAAATTTATAAAAGGAACAATTAAGTTTAATAGATTTTTTGAGTGTCATGGTAAAAGTATTGTTGGTCCTTTTGGTATATTATCTAAAATAATTAAACAAAATAAAATGAGATGTATATAAAAAATATAAATGATCTCAAAATGGTTTTTGAGAGAGAGGAATAAAGAAAGGGTTTATATGAGTCACTTGTAAAAAATTCAGATGTTTCCCAAAAAAACTTTTTTACATCTATGATAGAAAATCTAGGCCTAAAAAAAGCTGGCTTGAAGTCAAAGCATTTTATGTTAATCTTTCATATTTAATGAAAGATGGTGAGCTTAATGCTTCACCTTTGACATTTGAGGATGTTAAGGAGTACTCTAAAATAAATTATTGTTTAAAGTTCTGCACAGATGACAGAGAAACAAAGAGAGATGATACTACTAAAGGATTAGTAGGACATGTTCATGAAGTTGGACGCATAACAAAAACTTATATTTCACATAGGGTAAATAGTCTTTTAAATACAACAACTTTTTTTCTAAAAATAACTAAGAAATTAATTATATGAACCAAAGATAGGGTAATAGCAATTATAGCTTTGGGGCTGCTATTACTCTCCCATGCAACTCATATATTTAATTCTTGGCTTATTAAAATAGAAAAAAGGGTTTTAGCAAAAAATACAGTTAATAGAAATAAGATTTATTTTTATTATTTATATATTTTACACTCTTAAACTTTTCTTCAGTAAACTAAGCATTGTATTAATGTTCAAAAAACATAAGTTTACAGCTTAAATGATACCAAAGAAGTTAAAAGTATTTGAAATACTTAAGCTGGCGCCTTGGCTTAATCTAACAAATAATGACCCATTTTTTGGTTTAATTTAAACTACACTCTACCAAATTCAACTTACATGCTTTCAAAGTTAAATATAAGAAATTGTGTGTAAAAATAAGAAAAATAAAGTTTTTGGTTTGGCCATTGACATTAAATTTAAATAATATAGAGCATTTAATTCAATACAATTCCTTACCTATTAAGTGCACTCAAGGCAATATTACTGTAAATTCAGAACATAAACATAAAAATGTGGGATTATCAAATCCTTGGTCCAAATTTTGAATCACTTTTGTGGGATGGCCTTTTTTAATTAAATTGAATTTTTTGTGGTTTTATTTGAATTTTTAAAAATTCAGGAACTCAAAGACATTTTGCAAAGTTCAAGTCAAACTGCATATTTCTAATGGAACAGATGAATTAACTGGAATCAGATTTGAAGTGTTCAAATCTATTAACCATTTTCATTAAGCTTACTATATTTTTTGGAATTGCAGGATTGTCAACTCCATGAACCAAATTTCAAATCACTTTTGAATGCTGCTAGTAAACTCAAATAATAATTGTAGAAACTGAAATCCAAATTCAATGTACAGCAAGCACACTAGGAAACATCAACCCAAATAAAGAATCTCCACTATGACTAAAATCAAACTAAAAATTCAATCTCAACAACTATGTTTAGACATAAAAAGTGGTTAAACTTTAAAATCATCCAAAACTGGAAAGAATACAATTTTATACACTTCAAATTACAGATATAGAAATTTTGTTACTATTCAAGGCTAAATCAAGAGAAAACAACTGCTTGCAACTAAATCAACAAATCCAAATAAATACATATTTAATCTAAAATATTTTTTTTATTTTATTTTTATAGACAGACAATCACATTCCCAACCAGCTCCTATACCAGCCTGCGGGGAAGCCTGTCCACAAGGGCGTCCCAGAGGGTCCAAGAATAGACCCAGAACACAACTTGAGCGGATTCATGCTGACACACAGACCTCCCAAGGTATCATTGTCAGTCAACCACCTCCCGCATCCCAGGCAAGATCAACAAGCCTAAATCCAAGACAAAAGTTGCCCTCAAGGCCTGTCACCAAAGTCTCCTACACCAGGGTCACCAGGAACACTGAGGTTACTTACAGATCCACCATGTACCCAGTTGTCACCTGGCCCCACACTCTGGATCCAAGAGTTACCACTTCCTGCCTCGTGTTTTTGACACCTCATATGAGCCATTGGCCACCACTGTTGAGCCATCTGCGCCTGTCATGTATTCCACTATTGACGGCGCCACCGCAAACAGTTGCGATCCCACCTTCTACACAAAGGTCCTCATCCCCTGTGCACATCCTACTATCCAGGATCCCATGGTACCTGCCAAGGGCCAGCATCAGTTGACAGAAAGTGAGTGTGAAGCTCTCCATAACTGCTTGAACATGGGAATGGCAGTTTGTGATATTTCATACCAATTTAGTGTCACATCCAGATATATTGGCAACATCAACACCAAATATGGCAACACTGGTCAAGTTGGTAAATCTGCCAAGGCAAAAAGACAGCCCAAACTCCTTCATCCCATTCATATTGATGCAATATATCATGAATGCTACTATTCACATTGTTTTGATTTTGCCTTCAATGGGTCTTTTTCAAGGAAAAATCTCTCTCTTTTGCTTTTTTCCCTTGAAATGAGTCTGTATCCAAACTGGGAAATAAAATTGTTTACCTTCCTGATTTTGTGCAACTCACTTGCCCCACTCATGCTTGTGGTAAGTAATCCTATTGTCCATGTACTGTTTTGTGGTAAAGCTACACAGTATAAATTCCCAATCTTTGTACCCAATAAAAATTAAGTTGTATTCACATTTTTTCTTTGTGTCTCCCAGTACTTTGGAGCCTCTCTAGCCATATCTAGTAGATATTATTCAATCAGGGCCACAAGGTAATTAAATAGCCTTCCCTGCCATTCTAAACAAGACTTAGTACAAATCCAATCCTAGGTTAGGATTCCCTGTTGTGTCTATGCTGTGCCTCAATACAAACTAAAAATGATGCTCACTACAGGGGCTATGTTGTAAATTAGACGGCAGGTGTATAATGGTCAAGGCTATCAATGGAATTAATCCTGATAGTCAAGACTAAACTAGTTTGCACCCAAATCTGTTGGATCTGACGGATTTGTAATTCTAATTGTATCTTGGATGTTATAATAGGATGGCTGTAATATTACATCCAGTTTGAATTGGGTTTGGGAATTACCAGCAGCTTCCATAATGGGCAGCTGCAAGCTGAAGCTAATCTGGGATAATGCACACCCACTCTTCTCTGCTGGATTATTTGGATCATCCTAAGATGAAAAGAACACAGATGTAAGAGCCTGATGGATATCAGAAGATCCTGTAATGTTCCTGACAATGGTGCAGGTGTTAATAACACTTCTGCATCCATTGTGCAGCCAGGATGATATATAAAATTCCCTTCTTTCCAAATAAAAAACATACTTTCATATATTAAATCTTGCCTTTGCTCAACTTAGTTGTTACCTATTAAATAAAGGTAAAGACTACAGAGTCATTGGACCTGTATTAATTTGTGTTTAGGACTATTGCTATACTCTACCAAGCAACTATAGACATTAACCCAAAGACATCAACCAGGCCCAATTCACAACATTGGTGCTCACTCCTAGAATGTATTCATATGAACACACCAAACCTGCAGGACACCCTCACCATGGTCCTGTTTCAGCCCAGGGAGTAAATGATCCACTCTCTGCTTCTGCTTTAGCATACCTGTGAAGCATACTCCAGAAGACACCAGAACTATCCTTCCTGGAGACCACCAACCAGTATGGTTCTCCCCAAAATCCCCAGGAGCTGCCTGTACTGAGCCAATTCATGGGAGATGTGCAAAGACCTCCCTCCATTCAATGCCATCAAACTCTTAAATTTGAATGTGGCAATCCCCAACCCTGTGAATGCCAATATTGTACCCTCCTCCCAAATTTTGGACTCTACTATCCAAGGAATGGATGAAGGAGCAGTACAAGATGGGGAGAACTTGGCTTGCCTGGCAATCCTGCCAGCGTATGGACCCTCCATCAGGGAGAGGTTTCAAACCTTGAGCCATATCACTCCAAACCAGCTCAAGAAGGACATGAAGACTATTGACCAAATGAAGGAGTACCTATACTACTTTGTACATCCTGCTATCTGTCATAATCATGTCCACCTTGCACATCAAGAGAATGTTCTTCTGCATCAAGGGCAATTGATTGTGGCCCAACAGAACTTCTTACAGACCTTGTACTCTGAACTCAGTTCAAACTTTGGCTTGGTCAATCAACAGATTGCTGATCTGGTCATAAACCAGATGTTTTCCACCCAGTTTATGGAGACTATGGAACAATCCTTCCATAACTACATCCCCCAGGTGGTTCAACAAATCCTTAGCAATTATGAGTTGGATCCACATTGAATCTCTGTAGTAACTGGAAAAGTCAAAAACTCCAGAGACCTCTTCCAGGCCGTTGTACAGGAACTGGAAAAGATAACCACGGGTACTACAGCAGAGAAGACCGCTGGGAATTTAATAACATGCTCCATAAAGAGGTGGTGGAACTCTTCAGTCATTTCCCCTCCTTGGAGAAGGACGTGCAGGAACTCCAACAGGATAATACTTCTTGTATGGGGACCTACAAACTTTCCAGGCTCAATTAGCCAAAGGACTCAAGGATCTTAAGGCCATTCATGCTGGTCCCAAGTATGACCAACAGAGACAAGTCACCTTAGAGCAGGTCAACCAGACCTTTTCTGAGACCACCTGTCAACAGATCCAAGGCTTAGAAGATGAAGTAGATGGACTGGTAAAAGAAAACCAGGTCATCAGATAAGAGCTCAAGGACACCAGAGCCACTCTATTCACTCTCCAAGATCAAATTGACTGCCTTACTGCTTGTCTAACAGCCTCCCCTCCCAGAGGAAGGACTGTATACTTTGAAGAGCCTAGGTCAATTAGTAGACTTTCCTTGGGTAGCCAGGCACACTCCTCTGGTAATGAATCCTACCATAGCTATGATCAAGACAATGCCGCCCAGAGAAACGTCCCTAGGAACATCATGATGACTGAAGCAGTACTAGAAAGTAGTGAGAACCCCCTGGCTACTCCTGAGCAAACCATACTGCAGGAATGTCAGGCTGCCTCAGAAGCTAGGTATCAAACTTCCAGAAGCAACCGCTCTCCCATCAAACAATTGTTCAACACAAGCAATGTGATCCCTAACTTCAAACCTGTCAATTTGCCAAAATTTGATAGGAAAAGTAATGTCACCATTTTTTTAAAATTGTAAAAGAACACAATATATGGGGCTGATGATGCAACAAAGAACTCTGCCATCTTCAACTGCCTAGATTCTGAGACCCAAACCATCATCATGCCTAGACTCCCGGAACGTGGATAGACCTTTGCCAACGTCTCAAAGGCATTAATGGATGAGTTTGGCAGCAAATAAGCCCTCAACAACCGGAAAATGAACTTTGTGGAGGGAGGCATCAGAAAAAGAGAAACCATGCAGGAGTTTGCTGATAGGTTTTATCTAGAGGCCCAGACTTTGATCTCCCTAGAGGCTGCTTCCTTCATTGATATTAAGTCTGCTCTGCTCAATGCAGTACAACCTAACAAGAACCTCTCTCTTGATCTAAAGTCTGGAATCTATGGAGCCCACAATGTCTCTGACTTGATTCACCACCTGCTCACATTCAAGGATGACTTTGAAGTGCCCATGCCCTTTGGACCAAGAGCATTCCAAGAGAATAGAAACAAACCATCTTTCTCTGACAAGCCTAAAACTGGTGAAAACTCTACTACTCAAGGAACAGCTGGTACCAATAGCAACTGCACTTGCTATAAGTGTGGAAAGCTAGGACACATGTCTAGAAAATGCAAGCAACCAGAACCAAGGTACACCACGTAGGAGCAGAGGATTATGACTCAGAAGGAGATCAAGAGGATGTGGAGGCCTCTCAAGACAAGGAGCCAAAAAAGTGCTAAGCAACCAGGATGAGGAGAAATCCCTGGTTGCCCATATACATGTACCTCCCCTCTCTCCACCCTCTTCCCTCCCACCTGAAGACCCAGGTACTCCTGGCTGTGTCCTCTGACCCAACACAGCTCTGACTTTAAAGCCCACAGACTCCAAAGTCCTCACACCAGCAAGCCCTAGCTGAGGTTCCACTGATCCTGAAGCTAGCCCCTTGCTCTGCTACCCTGATCCCCAAGAGATAGAAGAAGACCAGCTGCATAGAATTATTGCTATCAACGCCCTCACCAGAGGCAGGAGAATAAGGAAGGAACCCTTGATCACCCCTGAAGCCCGAGAAACAGTTGCACTTCCTTACGCTGAGCAGTTAACCCTTCTACTACTGAAGTCACGCATAAGAGTGATAGCACCAAGAAAATGGCACAAATCCTCAAGTCTGTCAATGCCTCTGCTTCTCTGCATGCCCTGAAAGGAATCAGTCATACCTTGTGTATAGCTTTGGAGGAATTTCTTAGTAAATACAAGGATATGGATGTCTATCAAGTAACATCTTTAAGCAATAATACTGATAGAATGTACTGCATCTATATTGATATGATGGTCCACAAGGTTAAGGTCTAAGCCATTATTGACTCTGGTGCACCAGGAAACATCATCTCCTTGCGGCTAGTCAAGAAATTAAAGTTGGCTTCAGACTTGGACTACCAATAGATATTTGGGACAGCAGGTCCACTTACCACTAAAGCCATGGGCGCTTGCTGGCCATTGCCCCTGTGGTTTGGGAAGTTGATTGTAACCGCCCCAGCTGTAGTTCTAGACAATCACAGTTATGTTATCCTTATTGGCACAGGGTTCATGACAAGGTATGAGACTATTAACAACCATGGTGATAATACCTTAAAATTCTAGGTCAGACTATCCCTATGTACTACAATAGTGCTAAGGTGGTTGACCTTCCCAAGAAGAAGCTTCACTTCATCAATATGGAGTATGCTGACAGTGATATTCCTATGGCCTATAACTCACAGCACAGGAAGCTTAGGATGCTTCCCCTGTCAACCAAGGAGTACAAAGGGATCCCCTTGTACTCTTCCTCCATGTTCACCATTCCTTCTGGGTCTCAAGTGATTCACCATACTGGTCTGTCCTTGGAGATTATTTCTGGGTTACATGGTGAAGTCTTTGGCCATCATGGTGCTTCTTGCCTGAAACTATGGATCTGTCCTGGACTAGTCATGCCTGGACCAGAAGAGCTCCAGGTCCTGCTAGCCAACTTTGGTCCTTTCCCCTTGAATTTTCAGGAAAACCAGTTATTGGGATATATTAGACTAGAATAAAATGTCAACTTTCTCCAAGCGTCACCCTTTGCTGGACTTGATGAGCTAGGACTTCCTGTGAATCAACCCTTAGTCTTGCCCTTGATCCATTGTGACTCTCTGATTAGTCTCACTGAACCAGAAAAAGACCAGACATTTGCTCTCTTTGACAAATACAAGGGAGTCTTTGCCAAAGATGACTTTGACCTTGGGAAAGCCATTAGAGTAGATCATACCATTGAAACCCAAGGGCAACCCCTAATCCAGTCTCATCCTATTTGCCGTAGCCAAGAAAACCAAGCTAAAGCTAACAAAGAGCTTCAGAAGTTACTAAGCTCTGGACTGTTGGTACCCAGTAAAAGCCCCTGGTCCTCTCCCCTTCTTATTGTCAAAAAGAAGGATGGTTCTAATAGAGTGGTCATTGACTATAGAAGACTGAACTCCATCACTAAGAAAGACTCCTACCCCCTTCCACGTATTGATGATACTTTGGATTGTTTGGGAGGAGCTAAGTTCTTTAGTGCCATGGACCTAATCTGTGGCTACTGGCAGATTGTTCTTCCACCTGAGGATCAGGAAAAATGTGCTATTATCACTGAGAAAAGACTTTTCCAGCCCACATGGATGCTCCAGGGACTAACAAACGCCCTAGCCACTTTCTAGAGAGCCATGGATGCAGTTATGGGTGACTTGAAGCTCACATTGCTGCTTGTATACTTGGATGACATTAATGTCTTCTGAAAAACCTTCACTGAGCATTTACAACACTTAAAAGAGGTCTTCAAAAGGTTATACAAAGCCAATATGAAGCTGAAGCTACGGAAATATAGTTTCTTTGAGGAACACTTAGAATTCCTAGGGTTTGTGATAAGCAAGGATGGCCTACGCCCTGTACCTGCTAAAGTGGAAGCAATTGCCAAGATGCAGGTACCAGCCAACAAGCGTGATATCCAAGTCTTTCTGGGAATGATTGGCTACTACCACAGGTTCAAACCAAACTTTGCTACACTTGGGGACTCCTTGTTTAACCTTCTACGTACTGATGTGGACTTCTTCTGGAGCTCTGCCTGTAAAAAGGCCTTTGAAGCTCTGAAACAGACTCTGATGTGTGCTCCTGTACTGGCCTATCCTAACTTTGAGAAACCTTTTGTGGTGTACACAGATGCTATTCTTACTGCCATTGGTGGTGTTCTTTCACAACTAGACAACAATGGACTAGAAAACCCTGTTGGCTACTGTTATTGTACCTTAAACTGTCATGAACACAGCTACACAGTGACTGAAAGGGAATGCCTGGAAGTAATTTACTCTTAACAGCAGTTTAGAGTATACTTACATGGTGTACACTTTACTTTGGTGACTAACCATGCTTCCCTCCTATGGCTGAAAACATTGAAGGACCCTGAAGAAAGACTTGCTTGCTGGGCCATCAAACTTCAAGCCTTTAATTATGAAATAGTGCACCGCGCTGGGGAAGTCCACCAGAATGCAGATTGCCTCTCAAGATTGCCTACCATTGCCCTTGTGTACTCTATTGCCAATGAGCTTTATGACAAACTACTGGTTGACCAATCTTTGTGGGGAGAAGAGCCCACCAAAATCCAAAATTTCTTAAGAAGCTTTCAGTGGACACCAAGGTTAAAGATAGTCAACTCTTTAAACTTTACAATTATAACTGGTTACCATATGTACGTCCCTCACTCAGAAAAGACTCTGTAGTTGCCTCACACAAAGCTACAGGACATGGAGGAACACAAAAAACCCTTGCTCAGTTAGAGCAGCATTGCTACTGGGAAGGAATGCCCTCTGATGTTGCTGAGATTCTGGCTGCTTGCCATGACTGCAATGTTGCACACCCAAAGATTGCAAGATTCCAGCACAAGCTGATCTGTCCAGGATTAGCCTTCCATACTAAGGCCATTGATTTGGTGGGACCCTTGCTAGTTTCAAAAGGGAAAAACAAGTACATTATAGTGGCTGTGGACCAGTTGACCAAATGGGTTGAGACCAAGGCTATCCCAAATCAGTCTGCACTCACTACAGTCATGTTCATCTTGGAACACATCATCTAACGCCACAGATGTCTTCAGATGCTGTTAACAGACAATGAAACCAGTTTCACTAGCTATATAATACCCAGACTAAGTCAACTGATGGTTATTGGAGGCACATTATCCACCCCATACCATCCCCAAACTAATGGAATGGTTGAACAGACTAATGGAAGTTTGGTACAGATCCTCAGGAAACTAGCATACCAATATGAGTCATAATGGGACACTTACCTGCCTGCTGCCAACTTTTCTTACAACATTGGCTATCATAGAGCAACAGGCAAAACCCCCTTCTAACTCCTGTATGGAAGTCAGCCTGGTTTACCTCCTCATCTGTACTCCTTGGTGAAACCTAATCCAGCTGTCACCCCAGAAGCCTATCTCCATAAACTAGCTCAGACTTTGATCAGAATACAGGCCAAAGCCTATACTATCAATCTGAACACCAAGTAAAACGCCCAGCCCTCCACGGTTATCAAATTGGAGAATTAGTCTACTTCTACAGCAACAGAGGCTATGGACGTGAAAGCAAACTTGCCTCTCTATGGCAAGGACCTGTTAAGGTCATCCAGAAAGTAGGTACTGATAGTTATACATTGAAGGAACCTGCCACTGGACAACTGGTCACTAGAGTTCATGTGCAATACATGTGTATGGCTCCTAGCAATCAGAAGTAATCCCCTTTTAGGACAACAATCCAGAAAGAGAAAAGCCTAATAAAAAATGCCATGGGTTGTTGTCCACATTGCAGAAAGAAAGGAATAAGGAATATATAGTAAAAAAAGGCTTTATTGGAACTTGCAGTGTTTGGAGATCACTGCCTTTAAATGACAAGTCATTGTAAGAAGGACCACACATGCCGCCATATACTCCTCCGCATAGTCCTCCTTAAAGTGCCACAGACAGAAGATAGGGTAATTGTGGTATTTATCCCAAGCCTGTGCTTGGTTGAGGCCCATCCAGACAGGGAACCCAATTCCCACTACCAAGGCATCCCAGAACAGATGCTCTCTGCTCCAATACTTTCAGTTCAAGGCAATATCTGGCTTTTAGACTTCCCGCATGAGTCCCTCTAATAACATGGGAACATCCTCCACCTCAGCCACCACTAGCTTATCCAAAGGAACTGTGAGAAGGTGCCCAAGCAAGGCCAACCAAGTATACATATTATTGCTCTTAAGATTCAAGGCTGTATGCAGACCAGCTGTTACTTGTTAGATACAGAAGTTCTTACAATCTTTATCAACCCAGCTGGCTACTTCCAGGTCCACTCTTCCTTCATGGCACCAGGCCCTGATCATCCCCCAGAGCACCACCAAAACAAGGTTTATCTGTCCCTGGTCAAATTTCTTCCCTTGCCATTCAAATGTTTGAAGTTGACCCTCAGCAAAATTCAGTGCTGCTTCTTGGTCAAAATGAAAATGATAGAAATTCCCCTCTTTGACCTTAGCCTGGGTTAATACCAAGGGATCCTTCAACATATCTTGAAATAAGGCACAAAGGTGGGGCCCTTCCCAAAGTTTGACTTCTTTGGCTTCCTTCTAGTCCAGAACACTGGAAAGATCAAATCAGATGGTCCCTTCCTCCTGTTGAGCCTCTATTCAAATCACTGGCTCCTGTTCCTGAGAAGTCTGTACACGCTTAACCAATTGTCTTGCCTGTTTCTGGCTCTTATTCTGAGTGCTCTTTTCCTTGGCTAATCTGGCTGCCTTACTGGCTGCCACTCTGGCTCTAACAGTAGTAGCTCTAGAAGCCCTTGGTGATTCAGTTTGATTATCTGACATATGCAACCTTTGAGTACTGTGCCCTCTATTTATACCCTTGCCCATTCTAGTGGTGGGAAATGTTGTAAATTAGACAGCATGTGTATAATGGTCAAGGCTATAAGTGGAATTAATCCTGATAGTCAAGGCTAAACTGGTTTGTACCCAAATCCTTTGGATCTGACAGATTTGTAATTCTAATTGTATCTTGGATGTTATAATAGGATGGCTGTACTATTATATCCAGTTTGAATTGGGTTTGGGAATTACCAGCAGCTTCCATAATGGGCAGCTGCAAGCTGCAGCTACTCTGGGGTAATGTGCACCCACTCTTCTCTGCTGGATTATTTGCATCATCCTAAGATGGAAAGAACACAGATGCAAGAGCCTGATGGATATCAGAAGATCCTGTAATGTTCCTGACAATGGTGCAGGTGTTAATAACACTTCTGCATCCATTGTGCAGCCAGGATGAAATATAAACTTCTCTTCTTTCCAAATAAAAAACATACTTTCATATATTAAATATTGCCTTTGCTCAACTTAGTTGTTACCTATTAAATAAAGGTAAAGACTATAGAGTCATTGGTCCTGTATAATTTTGTGTTTAGGCATATTACTATACTCTACCAAGCAACTATAGACATTAACCCAAAGACGTCAACCAGGCCCAATTCACAACAGGCTGTAAGCCCCTTGGTTACCCCTTTTGCAACCACGTTTTTAGGTCCTTTGCTTCCTCCTATAAAAGAGCTAACTTCCCCTGAAATCACCAGCCCTTCTATTGTTGTAACTGTGCTGTTTTAGAAGAGTTACAAGGGGAAATATTTAGAAACTAGATCATAAGCTTTATTGAGAGATAGTGATTATATAGCTATTGTGAGTCAAGAATAAGAGGAACATGATAGTGTTGATCACACAGTGGGATAGTGAAGGGCGTGGCTTGATCCTGGTAATGAGTCAAGCACTAAAACAAGTTATCAACTGTAATGGATCATCATTTTTTCACTTTGTTGGACTTGGAAATTCAAGTCAACTTCCTAGTCTGGCTTCAAGTGGCTGGATAATTGGATTGTGGGTCACAAACACACTTATTTGGACCTTGCTGGTGGGTCAAGTCTGCTGTTTCAACACTATCAAGGAAGACATCACAGACCCACCTTTTTTCTCTACTGTGCTGAACCTTGGGAATGATCCCTGCCTAGTGGCCTATCCTTTGGGTACTCCTGACTTAGAACAAGTCATGGCAGTAGCCCTTGGGATAGCCTGTGATGGGGCTATCCCTTGCCTCCAATTACAGGTCAGTGAGAAGAATACTATGAATTGATTGTGGCTCAGCAATTTCCACAGCATCTCCTCTCAGCAGCTGGTTCCACTGAGCACCTATTGTCATCCTTGTGCAATCCGCCTTAGCCCACCATCAAATGGTGTTAGGGCTCCACATTCAGTGTATTTTGTCCCTACAAGCAGCCATCACTCATCACTGGGATCAGTTTTCTGTGTAACAACAGTGGATCCACTCCCTGTTTCCTTTGGTATCAGACAATCAGCTCAACTCTGTCACCTCCCAAACCTGCTTGGTTAATTCCATTGAGAAAATGTACCAGTTCATCCCCAAATACGTCAGGGAGCGTCTACATGAGTTCCACCAGTTAGAACAGCCTTGGCAAGCCCTAGCTGATTCTACCTTAAACGCTATCTTGCTGACTTTAAACAACTTGTGTAACAGCTCAATGTGTTCAGTGCTTACTGCTTTGATCAACTACAACAAGTAGAAGATCTTGTTACTAAAGGCCTTTGCAAGCTCAGTGAAGAATTTGATCAAGAAAGGGTTGCCACCGCCAGCACCATTACCAAGCTCCAGACTTGAGTGAAAGAATTTTCTACGCCCAAGCCAGATGTTCCTCCTACTCCCCCATCTGATGATCTAGTGGATAGAGAATAGAGACTATGGGATGCCATTTGAGAGCTGCAAGTGTCTACCTATAGTCGAGATTGCCCTACTGAAGCACCTCAGCCATATCCTTATGTGCTTGCTTCAACAACTCAAGTTGCTGAGCTACATCAAGAGGTTGTTGCCCTGCACAAAATGGTGGCGCCTACTGCTAGTTCAACTGGGGTTATCAATTAAAATGGCTGCTGCCCTGGTCTACCAGGAGCTCCCTGAATCCAATGTTCTAGAGAGTTGATTACTCTAGCCAATGAGGTGGACCACCTGAAGCAGGTTCACTCTAGTCTTGACAGGGATGTTCAAGAGATGAGTGAATTAATTGACTCAATAAATGACATGTTTGCCCCTTGCCTCTCAGTGGGTCCTTCCCTGACCTCCCAACTGGCTGAGCTTTCCACAGTAGTAACAACACAGGGCCAACGCCTAGAAGTTACTGAGAAACAGACCACCTTTGATAATAATACGGGTGCCTGCACTGCTGAGACCTTGACTACTCTCAAAGAAAGTTTTTGCCAACTGTGAGCCAGACAGCCTCCTTCAAATCTGAAGCAGAATTCTCCCTGCGCATAAATGTACTCAATAGCAACAATTATGATCCAACTCCAGAAGCACATTTCAAGCATACCTTTAAGCAGGTCTTTGACCCCAAAACATTTACTATTGTAGCTTTCCTAACTATATACAAAACTTCTATAAGAAGAGCCTCTGATGAGGTTAAAAAGAAACATATTCTAACCTGTCTGCACCCAGCCTGCTAAGAGGTTGTAGTGCCAGAGCTGCCCATCATTGAGACTTGGGAATAAATGAAACAGCTTCTGATCAATGAGCTTAGTGGCAACCTTAGTTTGGAAGTGAAGAAGGAAACCTTCATGCACATTTCTTTCAAAACTAAGGAGACTCTGGCTGAATTTGCAGATAGATTCTACATGAAAAGACAGCAACTGATAACAAGCAGCAGCTGACAGCGCATAAAGCTTACATGGCTTGCGCTCAAGCCCTCATGGTTAACCAGCTTCTGTGTCTCCACTTTAAGGCTCATAAGGCCATGCTTTTCTCTATGAAGAGCATAAAGACACTATTGCAGATAATATGCACCTTACCCATTCTGGAGTAGTTGTGCAGGAGAATTGAGCTGCCTCTAATT
This sequence comes from Entomophthora muscae, assembly GCA_014839935.2. Lineage (NCBI taxonomy): Eukaryota > Fungi > Entomophthoromycota > Entomophthoromycetes > Entomophthorales > Entomophthoraceae > Entomophthora > Entomophthora muscae. The sequence goes on from QTSX02004271.1 coordinate 279,442, forward strand.
CTGGTTTGTCTTCCTGTGGCCCTTGCATCCTCACTATGAACCCACAGAATCTTTTAGAAGTCAAGTTTGCCATAACTGTAGCCAATAGATAACCATTCTTGAGTCTGCACCAATTCTTGGGTTGAAGGAGCTGATACCAAGGAGCAGGCAGAAAAAGAAAAGTCAACCTAGAGGCAGAGAAGCTCTTGGTTGACAGTTCTCCCAGTCTCCTTAATTCCCTCTTCCATAGCCAACACTGAGCCTGCTGACACTGAGGCTCCTCCAATTCTGTTGCTGTTCCACAATATCTCTGATGACTCTGATATGGATGATTCAGATGTTGATAATCCTGACACCTATGATTATTTAGTTCTTGCTGTCCCTGAAACCATTGTGGTCCCTTATAAGTTACGCTCTGGGAAATCTACAACAACTGCCAAGCCTTTGTCTTAAGCCAAATAGATTGTCTCTCATACATACCTCACTCAAGCTAAAAGGTCTCATGTGCTTGTAGAGTCATCCAAAGAAGCTGCTGAAATTGCTGATACTGTATTCAAGAATTTTTCAGTTTTGCTTCCTCTCCAGACTGTGTATAAGGGGTTTCCAGGCTTGAGATGTATGATCAAAAAATGATACAAAGAGCTAGAAGAAGCCCAGGACATCCTGGCTTTCCTTTCACTCTTTGGTTGTATTGCCACTTGTGTGGAAATATACATCCAAAAGGTGAAAATCAAGTCCATCTTGGATACTGGATCTCCTGTTAATGTTGTCTCCTTGAAGCTTGTCAAGAAGCTCAAACTTGCTCCTGACCTTAACTATCACCAGTTGTATGGTACAGCAGGGCTATTCATGACTTGCACAATAGGGGCCTATTCTGATCTTCTCATGCAGCTTGGAAAGCTACTATTAGCCTTGCCTGCTGTTGTCTTGGAGAATGAGAGTTACAATCTCCTAGTTAGTACCCAGTTACTAAGGAAATATAATGGGATCATCAACTTAAAGGATAGCTATCTCTTTATCTTAGGGTATGAAGACCCTTTAATCTTTAAAGAGCCTGTTAAAGTCCCCAGGAAGCAGCTCAAGACATGTGCCTTAGAATATCCCACTGGTGTCTTCATTCTAAAATAACGTACCCACTCATCCAACATGAAGTGTCCTCTTATGGATTGCCCTGAGTCTGAAGGGATTTTTCTCCTGGCCACTTCTTCTGTAACCATTCCTCCTGGATCTCAGGCTATCCTAGAATCCCAAATATTGTATGAGCTAAACAAGTGTATGTTCCTAGAGTTATACTCTCCTCCCTTGCTAGGCCGCAACAAACCCTACCTCTGCCTGGGAATCTGGGATGTTTCTCATAAAGACCCTGATCAATTGCTGGTAGCCAATTTAAAAGCTCCCCATACATGTGTCTATAGGGCAGGTTGTTGGATATGGTAAGTTTCTGAATGCTCCTAATGTCCTATTGCTACATCCCTTTGATATATTCCAAGATCTTAATTTATCTGAAGACAAGCCCCAAGTCCTATCCTTGTTCACTGTGCAAGATTTTCTGCAGCTATCCCAGGTCCAAAAGAAGGAGGTGCTTGATTTTATAGATCATTTTTCAGATATCTTTGCTAAAGATAGCACTGATTATGGTCTAGCTAAAGGTGTTAGTCACCAGATTGATACTATTGATACTCCCACTTCCATGCTAAACTGTATTGCTGCAGTTGCGTAGAGGACGCTCAGGTGTCTAAAGAGCTCAAACAACTGTTAGACACTGGGCTACTGGCTCTTTCCAAAAGTCCATGGGAATCTCCCTTGCTCATACTGAAGAAGAAGAATGAAGTTCATTGTATTGTGATGGACTATTGAAAAATGAACTCCTTAACCAAAAAGGACTCACACCTCTTGCCACATATTAATAATGCTCTATGTTGTCTTTGAGGCTCTAAGTTCTTCTCTGCTATGGATCTAGAATTTGGGTACTGGCAAGTTGATCTCTATCCCAAGGATAGACAGAGGGCGCACTTATCACATCTGAAGGGCTTTTTGAGCCTACCTGCATGCTGCAAGGACTCTGCAATGCCCTGACTACCTTAAAACAAGCCATGGACTCCATCCTCTGTGACCTGTAGCTTTCATGTTTCCTGGTATACAAGGATGATATAACAGTCTTCAGCACTACCTTTATGGATCACCTGGATCACCTCAAAGAACTGAATAAAGATTTGAGAGGCTGGAATTAAATTGAAACCATCAAAGTGTGCCTTCTTCAAGAAACTCCTCAAGTTCTTGGGCCATGAGGTGACCCAGAGAGGGATTTGTCCAATGACCAAGAAAGTTGAGGCCATTGAAAAAATGCTTCCACCTACCAACCTGCAAGAGGTACAAGTCTTTCTGGGCATGATGGGATAATTAATACAGTTCATCCCTGACTTTGACAAAACTAGCAAACCTTTGGTCCAACTGCTGCATAATGTCCCTTTCAAACAGACTGCTAGCCAACAAAAAGCCTTTGAGACCCTTAAGCAAAAACTCAAATAGGCTCTCATCTTTGTGTATCCTGACTATAATAAAGAATTAATCTTTTACACTGATGCTAGCAACCTAGCTATTGTAGCCATCTTGGCTAAACTAGATGATGAGGGTATGGATTGCCCTGTAGCTTATACTTCTTGTGTTTTAAACAAGCACAAGAACTACAGCATCACAGAGAAAGAGTGTGTTGCTGTGTTGCATGCAGTCAAACAAATCTGCCATTGTGTATATGGCACCCATTTCACTATGGTCCCTGACCACACTTTGCTTAAGTGGTTATAACAGCTTAAGGAACCAGAAGTACAACTAGCTAGATGGGCTCTCTGCTATCAAGGTTATAACTTTACAGTGCTACATTATCATGGGATTCAACACCAGAATGCTGATGGATTATCCAGAATGCCTGTCCTTGCTCTACACCCTGCCAAGGCTGATTAAATGTATGAACTAATTGGATATCCTTCCTCTTGGGAGAGCAAGACAGAAGAAGCTCTAATTGCCCTGTCCAAAGTATCTGAGGACACCCTCATTTGTGACAATCAACTTTTCAAGAAAGTACAAGACCACTACTTGCCCTATGTAAGGCCTAGTCTTTGCCTTTTGTTGGTGTTTAAGCTCACAAGGAGACAGGACATGGAGGCATTTCCAAGACCCATGACTGGCTCCAGAAAAACTATTTCTGGGAAAGCCTTTGCCTGCTGATTCCAAACGTCATAGCCAGTTGCCATGACTGCCAGCTCCAGCAACCTTGAGCTGCTTCTCACGAGTTTAAGCTAGTCCCACCCAGCATGTATTTCACACTGTTAGCATTGACGCTGTAGGGCCTTTATACTGCTCCTGCTCTGGTTGCTGCTTTATCCTAATTGCTGTTGATAATTTCAGCAAGTGGGTATAAGCTTGCCTTACTAAGGACATCACCACCAAGAGGACTGCCGCCTTTATGTTGCAAGACGTATTCTACTGCCATGGCTGCCCTCAAGTGTTGTTGTCTGAAAATGGGACTAACTTCAATGCCAAGTTGGTAAACTCTGTTTTTGAGGCCTTGGGATCTCACCAGACTTTCTCTGTCCCCTATAATCCTTCTAACAATGGGGAAGTTGAACGTGCAAATTTGACTCTGGTTTCTATCATGAGGAAACTCACTTATTCTGACTCTGCCAACTGGGATCTATATTTACCTGCTGCTCTATTTACTTATTGCCTTAGCAAACATTGTGTCACTGGGTATTCTCCCTTTGCTGTACTGTATGGGCGTGAGGCTACCACTTCATTGCTCCTGGGGCCCTCCTACTCTCCCCTGATAAGGCTATTAACCCTGACAAACATATGAAAGATCTAATCAACCGCATAATTGACATACAGGTCATAGTGTATACTTCTGCATATAAAACCAAGATTCATAAGCTCTCTCCTGACAATGCAGGATGCTCTCCCTTGCCTGAGTTCAGCATTAGGGATCAATTTCTCTATTATTATAATAGAGTAGGAGGACATACTCACAAGTTAGACATGTTGTGGGTTGAACCTTTGGAAGTGACATTCAAACAAGGGTCAGAGTACACCGTGTGACAGTCCACAGGTTTGGTGGTTTTCAGGCGGGGCTAATGTTAGCCGAGTAAAAGTTTGGTTGATTGTTGAAGGTAGAGGCCTAATAGGGAATGATGGCTACTAGGGAAGGTAAGGCCTAGCTAGTAGGTGTAAAGACTACTAGAGGAAGATGTTGTATCCACCCAGCAGTAGATATTGGCTGCTGTGGGCTAGAGGTCCTCACCCAGAAGGGAGCTGTGGCTGCTTGGGGCAAGGAATGAGATAGTTCAGCAGGGAACTTTAGCTGCTTGGGGTGAGAGTGATCCAGCCTGATGGGTAGTGTGTGCTGCTCAGGCTGAAGGATGTTTAGACCCTGATGGGTAACACGGGCTTCCAGGGTAGAAGTGTATGCCAGCTTGGTAGGGGTCTTGACTACCAGGGCTGTAAGTTTTGGACCCCTGGCGGGTAGTGCGGGCTGCCAGGGAGGGGAAGAGCTCTAAGGCCTCTATGTACCCTGATACGCTTATAGGCGGTCTATGAGCAAGCATCCTACCTAACAGACTGGTAGGGTGTCCTCATTTAATTCCCCATGAGAGCTTTGAGGAGATCCCAAGGTGAGCATTGGAGGGCATGAATTTCTCAGGGGTGTCACCAAGACGGTTTGCTTGGGGAAGCAGCTGCAGAACTTGGTGTGATCATGCCTCTGGGAAGTAAAGCTGAATAATTTGCCACTGAAAGCCTAGACCTAACTACCTGGGTGAGTAAAAACAACGGCATAGACTTTGATGATCCATGGTTGGATGGCCTAAGTGGATTGCCACTTGTGAGGGCCCAGTCAAACGCCAATTCAATGTAGACTCATTCCTGGGTTTACAGGTTCTTGTAACAGGGACTGAGATAAAGAACCAAGGTGGTTCATAGGATCAGCAGAGAAGACTAGTAAGAAGGACTGTATGATTGCAGTGAAGACTAGTTGAGGGACTGTTGGTTCATGGTGAAGTTTGAAACCAAAAAGGGTTTTTTGCAGGTAGAACCAAGGTAGTTTTTAGTAAAAATAAGCTGAAGGACTGAAAGATCATGATGAAGGAGTAGCTGATTATGATGAAGAAGCTGTTTTAGTACTAAAAGGAGCTGTGGTGGACTAAGATGTGGTTGAAGAGCTGGCTAAAGGACCAGAAGATGATGGTGAAGAACTGGTGGTCTGTAGAAATGAGCCAAGATTTTGCCAAATTGATTTGCTGAGGTGAGAAATGTAGAATGTTTTTCCTGGGATTAGTAGTAAACTCAAGAAGGAATGTGGATAAAAGCGTGGGTAAGAGATTTATTTATTAAGTTCCTAGGATAGATGGAAATATGTTGCTATGAGAGCTGGATACATAGTTGTTTTGGTGGGACGTTTTCCTTGGATTTTACAATATTTGTAAATATATGGGGAAACATTGAAGAGGTCCAGAAAGAACAATTTAAATAGTATTATAGTATTTAAATTGGTTTAGGTTGAATGTAGGGAAGACTGGTGCTGGAATAGTGAACTGATTAACGCTTTGGTGCACAAAGAGTTGTTGCTTTGAGCGCTTTGAGCGGTAAAAATTAAATTCCTAGTTGGTTACAGCAGAACTTCATAAATAGTCTATTTCTGCGCTCTACATTCATTGGTTGAGATCAGGCATGTTTCCTTATGAATATGATTGGTTCAAAGCCAAAAGCTTAAATTATAAGCAAGGAAATAGTGAATTAGTACTTTAAGCTTTTGAGGAAGTAGGTATGTAAGCTTAAGTTATTATAGGGAAAAGTGAGCAGCAATGGTTTAAGCTTCTGAAAAAAGCTATTTTGAAGGCGGAATCGTTGGGAAAAGGACACTATAATAAAGAGGTTAGCTGGAAAGTTACAGGGTCTTTTACAGAGTCTTTTCCAGGTCTTTTGAGTTTCTGCTGATAGGTTTTGGAAGCCTTTTGATTACCAGAAGGAGCTTGTTTGGACTGATACAAGTAGAATACCAAGGTCACTAAGGTTATAAAGAGAGCTGAAGCCCAAGATAATGAAGCTGGAGTTAAGGAGCTGGATCCTAAGCGCAGCGCAGGAGTCTAATTCTAATGTGCAGGAGTCCAAGTTTGAGGAGCAGAAGCCCAAGTCTAAGGAGCAGAAGTCCAAGACCAAATACAAGGATTCCAAGATATTGTTGGAGGATTCCAAGTATTGGCAAACCCATATTGTTTCCCTGACCCCCCCCTGGGCCATATACAGAAGGTTTCTAAAGGGATCTTTCTTCTGAGAGTGAATAAAAGCCCATTTTGACCCCTATACATATTTCTGAGATACATTTTCCCTTACTAGAAAATGACAACCCCTTCCAGCCAGTTTCTGGCTATGACCCAGGACACACTTTGGGGACTGGTGGACAGGAAACCCATACTGTGAAACTCCACTCTAGTGATTGTCTGTTTGTCTGAGTGCATGCCAAGTTTCTCTGCAAGTGCTACTCCCCTAAGGTCAATCTAGAAGGGGGCAATGTTGTAAATGCCGCTATTCATACTGTTTCAATTTTGCCTTCAATGGGTTATTTAAAGGACAAATATCTCTCTTTTGCTTTTGCCCCTTGAAATGAGTCTGTATCCAAACTGGGAAAAACAATTGTTTGGTTTCCTGATTCTTTGCAGCTTGCTTGCCCCACTCATGCTTGTGGCAAGTGATCCTGCCTTCCATGTACTGGTTTGTGGTAAAACTACACAGTATACATTCCCAATTTTTATACCCAATAAAAATTAAGTTCTATTCACATTTTTGTCTTTGTGTCTTCTGTACTTCTGCGCCTCTCTCTAGCCACAACTAGTAGAGTTTATTCTTCCAGGGCCGCAAGGTAAACACACAGCCTTCCCTGAAATTCAAACCAAGACTTAGTACAAATCCAATCCTAAGGTTAGGATTTCCCGTTGTGTGTCTGTGCTGCGCCTCAGAACACAACACAATCAAGCAGTGGGTATCCAAGGATTGCCATCTGGACTCACTTGCTTTCCAATCAATGCTTGCCACAGATTTTGGGCTTTCTATTTTCAAAACCTTGTCTAAAAAACAATGGTTAATTTGGGCTTCTCTTGGAAAGTACTGGGGATTTTTCTGTATAATAAGAACGTAAGAATACCATCAAAGAATTGACACATTTATACAGAGACCTATCTGGCTCTAAATCAGAATGGCAACATACAATTCTTCTATATAGATGAATTATTGTTTTCCTTACTCAGGTCTAGGCATGGGTGGGTTAAGAAGGGATCCAAGAATGGTGTAGCACATTCTGCAGCTGTCTGTTCCCAAACATATTCTATGGTAGCGCTTCTTGGTCCTTGCAGGTTAGACCAATACCAGATGATCAAGGGTATCTTAATAGCAGGACATTTTTCAATTTTCTCCAAGCTTTCAAGGAGTACATTTGGATTAATTACCGCAGTACAACCAACATTATTGTGCTTGATAATATTGAGCTCCAAAAAATGGATCTGGTTTTGTCTGAATTCCCCATTGACAAAAACAGCCACACCTCTAGCCACTGGCTTGCTGATTGACCAATGAGACTCCTCTTCCTTCTGCCATATTCTCCATTTCTGAATCCAATTGAGGAGGTTTCTGGTTGAATCAAGAATAAGGTGAAGAAAGGCCTCCCTTAGGACACCAAAGATCTCTTCAACATTCTTGAGATCAGGCAATTTGCAATGCCACCTGATGTGGTTACAGCTTTTTACAATCACTCTGAATCCTTCCTTCCCAAAGCTCTTTCTTCAGAGCCAATCAGATAAATGGGTACTCTGGGTTTCATTTATTTTTATTTTTATTTATTTTGTTTTTATTAGGACTCAAAAATTATTATTTATATATAATAATATGACATTTAATTGTATTATAGACATATAAGAATACGTAAAAAAGTTAAGTAAAATTAATTATACTAGATATGAGGACACATATTTTTATTATAATGCACTGAATATTGTATTGACTGTAGAGCTAAAAAATAAATAAATTAAAAATAAAGAAATATATTAATTTTATTTAAATAAATGTGAGCCCTTTTTAGTGCAATGGCTTTTTTAAAAGCCACAGATTGGACCTTGTGAGTCATCATCTGACCTTATTGATTCAGTTTTACTATAGCCACACGGAACAAAAACCAATGATTTTCATGTATATCTTACTAATTAGTACTATTGACGTGGGTTAAGCAGAGTAAATCTATTTATCAAATCATATTACAAAGTAAAAGTAATTCAAGTTCTAAAAAGCACTTGTTTTAAACATAAGTGGAGCGGACAGTTTGATGCAGATAAAAGAGCTCTTGTTGTTTAACTACGTAATATATGAACCCATACTTGACAATCAACTAAATAAACAAATTTATAAATCTTTATTTTGCTATTACATGTGTTTACTTTATTATAACTACTCCATTATAATATACCACCTAATTAGATATTACTATTATAATTTAAAAATTAAAATAAAATTAAAGTTCAAGAGAATATTATTTATTAAGGGAATGCAAATTGCAAAGGGGAATGTGATTATTCCGTGGAATTATACCCCAAAATTAAGTGTTCTGCTATTGTGTCCAATTAGGACTAAGTAATCTTCTGTATGTGATGGACAACTCTGGCTGCAATTGCTAAAGGCGTGACGCTGAGCACCCTGGTGGTTGCAGAGTGCTTTATAAAAGGTAATTGTGAAAGAAAATTGATGGGCAAGTCCTTCTCTGGAGTTATGTAGTATCCACAGAGCAATGCAAGTGCAAAGAAGTTGTACAGGACGTGCTTGACTATCCTGTACCCCTGTGGCGTTTTCTGTCTTTCCAATGCTAATCAGCATATGTCTATCTGTATTGTAATGTCCTATAACTTCTTGAAATTTGTTTTTTTCATGCAATGTAATAGTATTCCTAGGTAAGTTGCAACATGAATCCTTTGAAAGGTATATGTTTCTGAAAACATGCATAATTTCTTGTAAATTTAAATAATCTATTGATATAGCTAGTGTTGGAGAACTTGAAGATGGTTCCAGTTGATGCCCAGCTTGTATCTGCCCCCATGCTTTGGCAAACAAAATTAATAAAGGCTCAAATTTATTCACAAGGATTTTTTCCCTGAATTTATTTGATAATGCTTTAAATACTTCATTGAAAATTTCAGCTTTGATAAATTCTGTTCCTATTTGAAATTCTGCTTTTTGAGATTATTTTTGCATTCATTTATGTTTGAAAGCAGGAATCTTTTACAGTATTTGTATATATTCATCAAAATTCATCTTGATATTTCCTTGATTTTGTCATAACTGTGCTGTTTTAGCAGAGTTACAAGGGGAAGAATATTTAGAAGCTAGATAATAATCTTTATTGAGAGATAGAAATTATATAGTCAATGTGAATCAAGGATAACAGGAACATGATTGTGTTAATCACACGACTGGATGGTGAAGGGGGTGGCTTGATCCTGGTAATGAATCATGCACCAAAACAAGGTATCCACCATAAGGGATTATCATCTGTTTATGTTGTTGAATTTGGTAATTTGAGTTGACTTCCTAGTCTGGCTTCAAGTGGCCAGGTAATTGGATTTTGGGTCACAAACACAATTGTTTGGAACCTTGCTGGTAGTTTGAGCCTGCTGTTTCAACACCCCCTCAACTAAAGGGGGGGCCTCCTCTGGGAGTAGGCTGTCAGGGAGGTTGTCAGGAGCCCAGGCGCCATACTAGACTAATTGTTGTTCTGTGGTAGCAGGGCGGTTTTGGGTTATTTTTGTCTTGCTTTGCAGGGTCTTAGGTAATCATAGTGTAGGGCCTTGTCTTATTTGTGCTTCTCAAGTCCTTGCACAAGGTAAGTTTTATTATTGTTTACCTTTAGAATGATTGCTGGGCCTACTTTCTTGGGTTGTAGTTTGCTTTTATCAACGTTCATGACCCAAACCATGTCCCCAACTTCATGTCTCTCTCGGATGAGGATAAAAGTCTTTGCAGACATTTGTTTTCCTTTATGGTTTGTTTTCTGTTGGCCTCTATAACTTGAGGGTCTGAGCGCGGGGGGACTCCACTTGGGATTTCCAGTTTGGGTCATGTCAATGCTTGAATGATATTTGGCTGTATGCCGTATACCAACTCAAATGGGCTTTTTCTTGTGGATCTGTTCACTTGGTTTTGGCACACAAGTAGTGCAGTCAATAGCTGCTTATACCAGTCTTAGGTCCCCGGCAGTGAGCTTGGCTAAGGCTTGCACAAGGCTGGCATTCAGCTGTTCTACATGTCCATTGGCCTGTGAGTGGTATGACATTGTTAAAGTGTGTTTGAGCCCATTTTTAGCAAGGTATACAGTGGTGGTTTTGGAGGTCAATTCTTTCCCTCAATTAGTTATCAAGAGTTCTGGCTTTCCAAACTTGCTGATTATCTCTTTTCCAATGAATTGTTGTACGTCATTGCCAGTGTGCGCCCTTACTACTTGGGCTACTGGCCATCTTGTAGCAAAGTCTATGGTGGTGATAATGTATTTCTTATCATTGTGTTTCCCTGCATGGGGCCAATAATATCAAGGGCCCATAATTTGAAGTGTAGTTGTGTGCAGATAGAAAGTACTGACTTTGGAGGGGTTTTGCTTTTGGCAAACTTTTTGCATATCTCACATTGGTCTAGGACTTCTTGAACATTGCAATATAAGGTTGGCCACCAGGCCTTGTGCTTAAGGAGCTCATATAGGTTTTGGCTCTTGGTGTGTCTGAGGTCTCTGTGATAGTGTAGGGTAGTGTTATTCTCTGGTGTGTGGGGATATAGGGAATGGTAGTGCCGTCAGACATTTTTCTGTTTAGGGTCCCGTACACATCAGCAAATAGGTGTTCATTTTTGATAACTGTTTCCTTTGTTATGTCCGTTGTACCAGGGGGAAGCCCTTGTCCTTTGTTTGTAGTACCAAGAGAGGCCAGTCTGGGTTAAGCCAATTTTCTCCTCTTGTGGCATGGACATATAGGCATGAGAGGGCGTCTGCCATGGCAAGCTCAGGACCAGGATTGTACTGTATAAGCATATTAAATCTCTCCAAGAGCTCCATCCAGCAGGCTTTGCAGCGAGATAGATTAACTTGGGTTTTGAAATATATAATCAACTTGTGGTCAGTTAATGCTGTGAATTCTTCCTGCCGTTTTAGATGACAGCGCCATTTGACTAGACAATGTACAATGGCCAGTAGTTCCTTGTTGTGGATAGGGTATCAACACTTGCCATCTGTCAACTTTTGTGATTCATAAGCTACAGGCAGGAAGTAACCATCATTATTTTTGAGTTTTAGTACTCCCTCAATGGATGCATCTGAGGCATTGGTTTCCATTTGATATTCCCTGTCACGTTTGGGGTATTGCAAGATGGGAGCTGTTGTGAGTTTCTCCTTGCAGCATCTAAAACAGAGGTCATGTTTGGGGGTCCACACAAACTTGTATTTGGCGCCTGTTATTGCAGATAAGGGGGGCAGTCAAAACGCCACAGTCAGGTATGAAGCAGTTTACATAGGCCACCATCCCCAAGAAGGTACAGAGTTCCAACTTAGCCTTAGGTGGTGTCATTTTTCATATGGCCTGTATCGTTTAACTATTGGGTTTGATGCTGTCCTTTGAGACTATGTGTCCCAGGAAGGGTAATTGCTTGCGGAAGAACTGGCACTTGGAGGGTTTGGTCAATAGTTTGTGTTGTGCCAGAATAGCAAAGACTGCCTCTAGGTCCTTGTGGTGCTGTTCCACCAAGAGGATGTATACAATGATGTTGTCCAGGTAGACTAGGGCATGCTTGCCTATGTGTGGCGCAAATACTTTGTTCATAAAGGTCACAAAGGTGGACGGGGCGTTTATCATACCAAAGTTGAGAACCACACATTTGTATTATCCATATTTAGTGCAGAAGGCTGTTTTGGGAATGTCTTCCTCCTTAATGAAAATCTGGTTGTAGCCTGCAGTCAGATCAATCTTGGAGAAGACTGTGGCTCCTCCAAAGGCATCAAAGAGGCCGTCAATCATTGGTAGGGGATAACAATTATTGATGGTAACTTTGTTTAGGGCTTGGTAGTCTGTGAACAGATGTAAGGTACTGTCCTTCTTGGCCATGAAGAACACGGCGGCCCCAAAGGGAGACTGTGAGAGGCGGATAAGTCCTTTCTCCAATGCCTCCTTGAGGTAAGCGCGTAGGGTGTTGTCTTTGTTTGGGGTCAGCCTGTAGATAGGGCGTGCTTTGGGGACAGTCCCTTTGAGTTGGATGGAGTGTTGGATGTGTTTCTCAGAGGGCAACCCAGGTACCGCTTCCTTGAAGATTTCTGGATGACAGGCCACAATTTTGCGGTCCTGAGGCATGGAGGTATCCTGGTGATCCTTGAAGTGTATGATCTCATACTGATAGGAGTCCTAGTCAATTGCCTTCAGGTTTTCCTTTTCATCCATTGTCTCTGTGATGTGCGCAAAGGTGTAGTTACGTAGGAGTTGGTCCATTGAGTCAGGGTAGATCTGGTGGTTGACACCTTCACGCTTGATGGTCAACACTGAGGTCGCCCATTCTATGTAAGGATTGTTCTTTTGTAACCAGTCAAACCTCAGTACAATGCCAAACCTCAGGAGTCAATGACGGGACCTTGGATGGTGGAGTGGAGGTTCTCAAGCATGACAGAGAAGGGGGCAGTTTCCCTTGTCATAGCAATGTGGTGTTCATTAGCCAGGACCACGTTTTTAATTTGAAAATGATTAGTGGTTAGATTGAACTTGTTAACAAAGCTGCTGTTGACTAGGGTTCAATCTGCACCCAAATTTAGGAGTTCTGAGCCTGTGTAACTGTGAAAGCAGAAAGGATAGGACATCAGTTTATTGGGATGTCTGGCAATGGTGTACAGTACTGGGTCTTTTGATGGTACTTAGATCATTGGACATTGGTCCATGTCCTTGGGACGGTACTCATCATTGGGCAAGTCAGGAGTTGTGTAGGGAGAGCTTGGCTTGCTTAATGCTCTCCCTGGGCTTTTCCCTTGTCTTGATTGCCTTGCGTGGCAGTGATACATAAATGGGTACAATTTGACTGGCCATTATTCCCACTCCCATGTCAATTTGAGCTTGTAGGCTTATATATGGTGTTATTCCCTTTGTTTCCAGGGGGTGGTTGAGTGGAGCGCCCGCTTGTATGGGAATCCTTGGGTCTATCTTGTTTTCCCATTTTTGCCTTATGAATGGCGTTGGAGGTTTGTTCCACTTTCTCTGCTTTGCAAACAGGCTTTGTAGGTTGGTCACCTGGTCCAGGCTCATTTGTCTCATCACATGCAACTTGAGAGAGCGTCATAGTACATGAGATGTGTGCCTTGGGTGTCAAAGGCCATGGCAGATGGTGCACAAAGTTGGAGTTCCTTGTAGGCGCAGGTGAGTTCCTTCACTATGCCTGTCTGTGATAGGTTCTTTACTTGGCGTATGATCATGAGTGCTGTATCCTTAAGCACAAATCTTGTCAAGAAGTCTTGCTTGAAGGTATCCCAGTTCTTGTTGGTGTTTTCCTTGTGCCACTTGTCACATCAGGTACCAGTATCATCTGTCAGGTGGATGGAAATTTTTGCAATCAAAACCGCTTTGGACATTCCATCTGGGTCAGCTTGCTTCAGGCGGACTGAATCCATGCAGCAGAGTTGTTGTTGTTGGCCCTGACAAAAGGCTTCAATGCGGCGCTTTGAAGTCTTTGGGCTACGTAGGCAGGCATGGTGTTTTTGTTGGTTGGTTGCAGAATGGAGAAGAGAGCCTAAAAGAGTCCTCATGCAGACATGGCATTGAAGGTGTGTAGTGGAATAACTGTGTTCTGGTACAGGAAAAAGCCATTGGGTATCTCAGCACCAGGGGTGTACAGGGTCCAGTCAGGCAGGAGGCCAGACATGATCTGTCAAGGATTTGTTGGCTGTGACGTGTGCAAGCAACAGGCATAATTTTTCAAAACAAGGTAGGGTGGATAACCTACCTGTGCTACCAATGTTGTAACTGTGCTGTTTTAGCAGAGTTACAAGGGGAAAAATATTTAGAGGCTAGATAAAAATCTTTATTGTGAGATAGTGATTATATAGTCAATGTGAATCAAGGATAACAGGAACATGATTGTGTTGATCACACAGCTGGATGGTGAAGGGGGTGGCTTGATCCTGGTAATGAATCATGCACCAAAACGAGGTATCCACCATAAGGAATCATCATCTGTTCATGTTGTTGAATTTGGTAATTTGAGTTGACTTTCTAGTCTGGCTTCATGTGGCCAGTTAATTGGATTGCAGGTCAAAAACCTGCTTGTTTGTGTTGCAACTGAGCCAATGAGGGTTCAGTATTTGGAATTGGGGAAGACAACAGTTCAATGGAAAGGACAGAATAATAAGAATAAGATATCATTTATTGTAGAATATTGTGATTAATATACTATATGGTGAAAGCCACAAGGCCACAAGGGGGTGCCATAGTGGGGAGTTCCATGTAGGGTTTGAAGCCAAGGAATAACTTGTACAGGGATCAGCAATTCAAATTGATAGCGCTCCAATTAGGATGAAGTACCTGCCATTTGATATTGTCATCAGATTAATTCATGTTGTTAGATATGTCAAGGGGCAACTCATTAAGCGCCCCCTGTGTATTGTAAGATACGTTGGTGGGCAAGTCCGGAAACTTAGTTGCAACACCCCCACTTGCCCCCTGCTTGTTGTCAGACACCAAGACCAGAATCTGCAGAAGGTCTGGGAAGATCCAAACAAACAGCTTTTGTGTGGGGATGGCACAGCAGGGGGGGCAAGCAAGCATGGTGAAGCTTCTTGGTATTTCCTTGGGCATCATCAAGTTGATAAGTGTGGTTGTCATAGACTTCAGCTATCTTGCAGGCCATAGGTGGTTGGGTTCCAGCTTGGCAGAATTGGGATTGAGGGTGTATACAGGGTCACCTATGGCGTATCTAGCTTTGAGGTACTTTGTCTCTCCTGCAATCTGCTTGTGTTTGATTCCCGGGCTTTGGCACACCATTGGTCTAGTGATGGAGTTGTTACTAGGGGAGGCTTGTTGGGAACCTTGGACCATAGCTTTTCCTGTTCAACTCCTGTCAGACTGTCAGGTGTTCCAAAGGCCAGGGTGCTGGGGCTGAACCCTGTGCCCTGTTGATTCTTGCTTGCAGGATAAGTAGAGTAGTGGGTAGGTGTTCAGTCCATGAAGTGTTAGGGTGTTCTTGTGAGAGCTTGGCAATTAATTGAACCAGTGAGTCATTTAACTGTTCCACACATCCATTGGCTTGAGGATGATAGGGGGTTGTAACTATACATTGGAGTGTGTTCTTGGCAAAGTATGCCGTCATGATATGTCCAACAAGTTTGGGGCCGCCATCTGTGATGAGGTGTTTGGGTTGCCCAAAGCAGGCCACATTTCCTTGCTAATAAAGGGGTAATGGTGGCAGCGGTGTGGTTGGTTGTTGCCCAGGCCACTGGCCAGCAAGTGACAAGTTGATGGCAGTGATAATGTACTTCTTTCCCAGTCTGTCTTCAGGGAGTGTCCCCGCAATGTTGAGGACCTACTGCTCAAAGGGTTCCATGGCCTTGATGGGCAGGACAGACTAAGGGGGGTTTAGGTTTGGACATGTTCTTTTTGCACAACATGCACATTTTGAGGAGGTCCAAGATGTCTTGACGCATGCGCAGCCACCAAACCTTCTGTTTCATGATCTCAAAGAGATTACGCCCTCTGACGTGACCCAGGGTTTGGTGGTAGTGCAATATTGTGTCCCCTTGTTGTGTGGTGGGAATGTAAGGCGTCTTCCCACCTGTCTCTGCCCAGCGGCAGACGTTATCAGCATTGGTGGTGAACTGACTTTTGTTGTCCTTCAATTTGGAGATGGTGACAGAGTTAAGGCCCTTGTAGCAAGTTGCCTCAGGGCAGAGGTAGAGCATGGGCCAATCTGGGTCCAAGCTATCATCCCAAGTATGGATGCTACATAGAGTTACAAAAGAGCGTCAGCTGTGACAAGTTCCTTTCCAGGCTTGTACTTGATGCAAAACTGATAGGGGGATAGGCGCTCAACCCATCCTGCTTGGCAGCGTGTCAAGTGGGACTGTGTGTTGAAGTACTGGAGCAACTTGTGGTCCATTAGAAAGCGGGGTGGGAAGGTAGCTCCTTCCAGGTAACAGCACCACTTTTTAACACAGTGTACAATGGTCACCAATTCTTTATCATGGATGGGGTAGTGTTGTTCCAAGTTAGTAAGTTACCTGGACTCATATGTCACAGGGAGGAAGACGCCATTGTCAGTTTCTATCCTTAGCACACCCCCTATGGCCCTGTCAGAGGCATTGGTCTCAAGTTTGTACTGTCAATTTTGATTGGGGAACTGAAGTACTGGTGCTGTTGTGAGCCTTTGCTTCAACGTCTTGAAGGCTTGATCTATGACAGGGGTCCAATGGAAGCACTGTTTGGTATTGAGGAGCTCAGTGAGAGGTGCAATTAGTTCCCTGCAATTGGGAATGAACTTGGGTACATAGGCAACCATGCCTAGGAATGTCTGCACCTGGCCCACATCAGTGGGGGGCAGCGTGCTGGTGATTGCCTTGATTTTGGCAGGGTTGGGCTTTATCCCTTGGGCAGATATGATGTGCCCAAGGAATAACAGCTCTGACTTAAGAAACTTGCATTTGGAGGGCTTAGCTTTTAGCTGTTTTTTCTAAAGGGTGTCAAGGACAGCGCAGAGGTGTTGGAGGTGCATGGTTTGATATTGACTGAAGACAATAATGTTGTCAAGGTACACAACCACACATTTTCCAATCAGTTCCTCAAATGCTTTGTTCATCAACATGGCAAAGGTGGAGGGAGTGTTGGTCATTCCAAAGTTCACAACACAACACTCAAACAACCTGTAGCGTGTGTGGAAGGCAGTTTTTGCCTCATCCCCTGGTGCAAAGCGGACCTGGTTGTACCCTGCAGTGAGATCAATATTGCTAAAGACCTTTGCACCTGCAAGTGTATCAAACAGGTTGTCAATCAGCGGCAGGGGGTATTTGTTCTTAACTGTCACCTCATTTAGGGCGCAGTAGTCTGTGAACAGGTGAAGGGACCTGTCCTTCTTAGCTACAAAGAAGACAGCCACCCCGTGTGGAGAGAGCAAGGGGCAAATAAAGCCCTTATCAAGCGCGCCCACAAGGTGCTGGCAGAGGGTTTTGTCTTCCTTTGGTGTGAGACATTATAATGATTGTGCTTTAGGTAACAACCCCTGAAGTTGTACAGCGTGCTGGATCTCCTGGGGAGGAGGTAGTTTTTCAAGTGTCTCACTGAATATATCCTTGTACTCCTCCAGGATTGCCGCAAGCGCTGGTGTGATGAGGAGGTCAAGGGAGGGACCACAGATGGTTCAGCACATATAACTTCAACTGAGCATTGCTTAAAGTCTAGTTTCCCCCTTTGAAATTGTACAAGCCTGTCTCTGTTATCCTGAAAAACACAGTATCATGGAGTAACTTGCTTGTTTTCACAGGGTAAATCTGGAACCCCACCCCATTTCTGTTGAGGATGATGACAGAAGTATCCTAATCATTATAGGGACAGTTGTGCCAAAGCCAGTTGAGATCAGCATATACGTCATGGCTAAGCCCTGCCATGATTGGCCCAGAGAGCTTAAACTGGATGTTCCCCATTCTCACAGAGAAGGGTACCATCTCATGGGTGATGACAACTCTGTGGAGTCAGCTACTTGTACTGCTTGGAACCTGCTGGTCACTTGGTCTAACTGCTGAGAGTCAGCAAACGCCTGGTCCACCATAGTGATTGGCCCCAGTATCTACCAGTAATTTGTGGGTGTTCCCACAGAAAGAGAAGGGATAGGACAAGTGTGTTACTTTATTTGAGGAGTGACTTGCTTGCAATACAGGGTTATCACTGTGGACTTGAAAGACATCCAGGGTTTTGACTTCATGAATGTTGTAGTTGCAGGGATTTTTTGCAAGCAGGGATAGAGAGGATGGGTCAGGTGGGGTTGCAAGGCCTCTTGTTGCTACAAATCCCAGGATTTATCCTTATCCTCAATTGTGCTAGCTGAAGCTCCCCCTTGCAGGGGCGTTTAGTCCCATTATCCTGCTGACGGGGCTGGCAGCGGCCTACTTGATTGTGGTCACTGCCAGGTGTGGTACAGGGTTGGGATAAAGCGTCACTGGTATGGCAGAAGCCCATTGAGGCCTGATTGTTAGCCTTCACATTAGCCTTATAGCAGTTGTCAATGGAGGTGCAGCAACCTACAGGGACCCACTTACAGATATGAGGTTTTAACCCATTGATGATGAGAGTGAGTAGCATTGCATTTCTGTTGGTCACGACTTTGGGGGCGGCAGCAAGAGCTTGTTGCCAAGCAGCAAGGTACTCAGGAACAGAACCAGTTTGTTTGATTGCTAGAAGAGGAGTCCCCACAACAATGGGGGAGAAGGTTTTGCTGCAGCAGGACTTGGCGGCATCTTGGAATGCCGCCCAGGTAACATCAAGTTCCTGGCTGGCCCAGTTGGTGAACCACACAGTGGCGGGCCCTGTGAGGCAACCAGACGCTGTGGCAACCCACATGGGCTCAGGGACCTGACATATTTAAAGGCAGGTTATATTAAATTGGAGCCAACTGACAATGTCAGCCCCTTTGACGCCACCAGTGAAGGATTCTAGCTGAAGGTTGAGCATGTGTTGGTACAGATCTGACTGGGGCGGGGTGACACTGGTGTCACGCTGCCCAAGGCAGAGCCAATTGTACACGCTGGTGAGAACTAGCTGGTCTTGATAGATGACATACCCGTTAGGGATGTCCCCCTTGGGGATTGGCAGGGAGGTCTCTTGTTGGGGAGTAGCCATACAGCCCCAAACTCTGTCCTTTCTTGGGGGAATTTTTGTTTTAGGCAGGTTGTAAACCTACTGCTGCTACCACTGTTGCAACTGAACCAATGAGGGTTCAGTATTTGGAATTGGGGAAGACAACAGTCCAATAGAAAGGACAGAATAATAAGAATAATGTACTGTTTATTATAGAATATTGTGATTAATATACTATATGGAGAAAGCCACAAGGCCACAAGGGGGTGGCATAGTGAGGAGTTCCATGTAGGGTTTGAAGCTGAGGAATAAATTGTGCAGGGATCAGCAAGTTGAATTGGTAGGGCTCCTAATTGGGATTAAGTACCTGCCATTTGATTTGCCATCAGATTAATTCATGTCGTTAGATACGTCAAGGGGCAACTCATCAAGTGCCCCCTGTGTATTGTAAGATATGTTGGCAGGCAAGTCTGGAAACTTGGTTGCAACATTTTGAACCTTGCTGGCAGGTTGAGCCTTCTGTTTTGACAATTTTTATTCATTTCCTTGAAGGCAATTATTCCTTCTAACTTGTAGGCTTCCCTGACCCACAGTAAGCACCCTGTGGGTAGTAGACATTCCTTATTCTTTACTTCCCTATTTGAATATTAATTTATGTTCCTTTTAATGATTTGATTGAGTTCATTTTGATATCTTTGAATTAAAGAGGCTACCAAGGATTGGTAACCCTCATATACACTACTGAGAGTGTAGGCCTCTACCTCAATGACCTCTTCCTCATCTCTTGTTGTGACTAAAACAAATGTAAGTAAAACAAAAACAACTTACTAATTCTGACCCCTGTAGCCCCCTCAGCCACAGGTGCCCCTTTGGCAAACTTCATGAGTGTTGGCTGCTCTTTATTTGATTTCATGGGCTTGATTTTCCCTATTTTCTGTGCAACTTGTGCTTCCTCTTGATTTTCATTTGATAAATTTTCATTGCTTCTAAAGCACTTCTGCTTCTTGATTGTGCTTCATTTCCTTCATTCATTTCTGTTTCAATTTCAATATTTTTATTTATTTTATTTTTATTAGTTTCCTCTTTATTCCTGGTAATTTCTAGTGTTTTTTCCTTTCCTTCCTTTAGTTTGATTTTCTGGTTTGTACTTCTGTTACTTCTCCAGAACTCCCACAAATTATAGGATGCATCATTAAAATTCAATTTTTCTAAAAATATTTCTTGTATATTGATCAATATTTCTTTGAGGTCATCTTGAATATCTGTCCCCAAGTTATTTAAGGCAACTTCATTTGTTTGAATGATTGAAAACCCCACATTTTCTTCTGTTCCTGTGACTATTTCACTAATGTTTTTTTTGAATTTTAACCACCTTCTGGAGGTATTTTTCAATTCATTGACAAGTAAGTAGATATGATACCTTTTGTTTGCATTACATCAAAAAAACTTATTTTTATATTACTATCATCAACACATAAATATTAAATTATAGATAATAGTACATTTTATTGAACTTATTACAAATAGTAAAAATAACTTGCAATTATACAAAAAATAGCATAACACACTAAAAATACACCATAATTTCATTGAAATAGCCATCTAAATTAGAACATGTAGTTTATATTTTTTAGTATAAAACTTTTTTATTTGAAAATAGTATTTTATTGATATTTCATTGAATTGTTGTCATATTTGTAGCAGTAAAGGGTGCTATTTTCTACAAATAGTTAGTCAGGATCTTAACACTTAATACTATACCTATAGTTGGTATAGTGACAGTCTTGGTTAGAAAAGAAGAATATAAGGATATAATGACAAAACTGGTATTTATTTAGATAATGATGCAGTTATATAGTAGGAGGAAGTATAATTTCCACCAGGGGAAAGGATGCACAGGCAGAAGGACTTTCCAAATGGAGGAGAGTGGAAAGGCACAGTAGAAAGAGCTGTACAATGAAACAACCAGTTTCACACGCCTTGCCTAATGGAGGCAAGTGGCAATTATTTTGACTCTTTATTTATAACCTCAGAAGTAAAGCCCACGCTGGATGTGCAATTCAAATACGCTTTGAACACCTGTCTGCTAGGCGTTAAGACGTAATTAACCTTTATAAAACTATGATGCAATAGGGCAATTGCACAATCTCATGGTTGTTTTGTTGCTTAAACCCTAAGTGGACAGTACTCTGTCTAATTCCTTCAGTATCTGCAACATTTCCCCCCACTAGATTAGACAACAGTGTTAAAAGAGCTCAGTTCCTCAAGAGGGCAGCTATGATGAACAGTCACTCCAGAAGTGTTTCTTGTTTGGTGGGGATTTGTTGCCCAATCCTTGGTCATTGACTTTGCAGATATGTAGTCAACCTGTTGTTTTTCTTGTCTGCCATTCAGGTGATAGAACAGTTGGTGAAGTACTGGAAGAGTCTTGTCAGTCTCTAATAAACTCCTTGCTCTTTCATTCTTATTCCTCATACTTTGGTGCAACGCTATTGCAAACAGGACAACAACCCATGGAATTTCTTAATTAGGCTTTTGTTTTTTTGGGTTATTGTCCTCATTAGGGCATACTCTTAGTCACTAGGAGCAGTACACATATACTGAGCGTGTACTCTAGTGATAAAATGCCCAAAATGGGGCTCCTTAAGGGTGTAGGAGTTGGGGCTAGTCTTCTGTATAACTTGAAATGGGCCTTGTCAAAGGGAGGAAAACTTGGATTTTCAACTGTACTCTCTATTGCTGAAGAAGTAGACTGAGTCTCCTACCAGGTAAGTGGGTAGAACAGGGTGTTTAGATGCAGCTTGTTCTAGGTCCTGCAACTTATGGTTTAAGTTTACTGTGTAGGCTTCCAATTGCAAGCAAGTAAGGGTTTAAACCAGCTTGTTGAGGTATGCCTCTAGGTACACAGCCAGGCTGGGCTTTACCAAGGAATATAGTAAAGGGGGGAGGCCTGGTTGCCAACTAAAGAGCAGTTAGAAGGGTGGCTTTCCAGTGGCATGATGGTACCCAATGTTATATGCAAAGGTGGCCGCAGGCAGGAAGATATCTCATTCAGTCTCATGTTGGTGACTGAGGTTCCAGAGTATCTGGACCAGGCTCCCATTGGTGCAATCTACCATGTCATTTGTCTGTGGGTGATAAGGAGTGGATAGTGTCCCAAGGATTTCCATCAGCTGGTTGAGGCGGGGGATGATGTGACTGGTGAAATTGGTACCATTGTCTGTCAGCAAAATCTTGGGGAAACCATGTTTAGTAGAGTATGCTCTCCAGGATGAATGTAGCTGTCACCAGTGCAGATTGTTTGTAATGGTCTTAGTCTCTACCCATTTAGTCAGATGATCAACAGCCACAATGATGAATTTGTTGCAACTGTTAGTAGCTGGTAGGGAGGCCACTATGTCAATAGCTACAGTGTGGAAGGCAAACCCAGGGCGTACCAGTCTGTGTTGAAACTTGGCAACCTTAGGCCTCTCAATGTTGCATTCATGACAGTTGGCTAGCGTATCAACTACGTCAGTGTGCATTCCTTCCCAGAAGCAGTGCTGCTGTAGCAGAGCTAACATCTTCTATATGCCACCATGGCCAGGAGTCTTGTGAGCGGCCACCACTGAGTCCATGCGTAGGGATGGGAATATTTACAATAGCCAAGAGTCTCCACAAAGCTTCAGGAGTTGTCCCTTAGATCTTGGTATCAACAGCTAACTTCTTGAGAGCCTTCTGTATCTCTACTGGCTCCTCTCCCCACAAAGAAGGATCCTCCATAAGCTTGCCATAGAGAATGTCAGCCATGGGGGATACTAAAGCAACAGTGGGAAGGCAGGAGAGACAGTCAGCATTCTGGTGGGCTGCCCTGGCTTGATGAATGATCTTGTAGTCATAAGCCTGAAGTTTAATGGCTCAACACACCAGACGCCCTTCAGAATTCTTGAGATTCCTTGGCCATTGTAGGGAGGCATGGTCTGTTACCACTGTGAATTGTACCCAATGGAGGTAGAATCTGAATTATTGGTAGGAGTATATTACTGCCAGGCACACTTGTTCAGTGACAGTGTAGTTTCTCTTGTGGACATTAAGCGTACGTGAGCAGTATCCAACAGGGTCTTCAAGTCTGTTGGAGTCCAGTTGGGAGAGGACACCCCCAATTGCAGTCAGGCTAGCATCTGTATGAACCACAAACGGCTTGGCAAAGTCAGGGTAGGTTAGTATGGGGGTGGCAGTCAGTGTTTCCTTGAGAGCGTTGAATGCAGATTGGCATGCTGGGCTCCAGAAGAATTCCTTATCAGCCCAGAGAAGCTGGAAGAGGAGGTTGCCCAGGAATGCAAAGTTGGGGATGAAGCAGCAGTAGTACCCAGTCATCCCCAAGAAGACCTGCATGTCCCGCTTATTGGCTGGACTCTGCATTTACTCAATGGCTTCTACCTTCAGAGGTACAGGCCAAAGTTCATCTTGACTAATGATGAACTACAAGAACTCTAGGTGTTCCTTGAAGAAGTTGCACTTGTGTGGCTTGAGCTTGAGATTACCTGCAA
This sequence comes from Entomophthora muscae, assembly GCA_014839935.2. Lineage (NCBI taxonomy): Eukaryota > Fungi > Entomophthoromycota > Entomophthoromycetes > Entomophthorales > Entomophthoraceae > Entomophthora > Entomophthora muscae. Next base: position 302,825 of record QTSX02004271.1, read on the forward strand.
GTAACCTCTGGAAAACTTCCTCCAAGTGCTGAAAGTGATCATTAAAGGCTTTGGAAAACACATTAATTCATCCAGATATACCAGGACACTGGTGAGTTTGAGGTCACTCACCATTGCATCCCTAGCCTGTTGGAAGGTAGCTGGGGAATTGGACAGACCTTGGGGCAGCTTTGTGGGTTGGAATAGATCTTGATAAGTGATAATTGCATATTTCTCTTGATCAGAAGGGGGTAGATCAATTTTCTAGTACCCACTGATAAGATTCATTGCGCTGAAGAACTTGGCACCACCCAGGCGGTCCAAGGTATTATCAATGCAAGGAAGGGGGTATGAATCCTTCTTTGTAATGGCATTCAGACAGCGGTAGTTGATTACCACTTGGTTGCTGCTATCCTTATTTTTTACAATCAGGAGAGGGCAAGCCCAAGGACTTTTACTGGGGACCAGTAAGCCAGACCCCAATAGTTTCTGAAGCTTTTCATTGGCTACAACATGATTGGCTTGACTATGCTGTATAGGTCTTGAACAGATGGGTGGACTTCCTTGGGTGTCAATGTGATGAGCAACATCTACAGCCTTGCCTAGGTTGTAGTCATCCTTGGCAAACACATCATTATACTAAGCAAAGAGATCCATGACCTGATCCTTTTTCTCCTTAAAGAGGCCATACAGAGAGTTGTAACTTATGATCAATAGTACCAGGGGTTGTTCACAAAGTAGACCCAACTCTGAGAAGTCTGCAAGGGGGCAGTCTCCTGCAAGTTGTCATGCTCTTATAGACAGATGTAAGCCAGAAGGTGGTATTTAGAGACAATCATTGCTTGTTGACACATATTGGCCAAGAGTATGAGCACTTCCTTCCTGCTTGGCATGAGGATGGCAACTGTGGTAAGTTCAACTCCCTGGTGATTGACTCCCTTAAACTTGACTCCCTGGTAGTTGATACTATAGTAAAGTGAGAATTCAGCTTTTGCCCTGATCAACAACTGTAAATTAACACTTTTTTAATTAACAGATCTTGATATACTGAAAACTTTTAATATGAAAAATTAAGTCTTATCGCTATGGTATACTAAAGTGACCCCAGAGAGCTCAAAAATGCAATAAAACAGTGCTGAAAGAATATGAATAAGGAGAAATAAGCAATTATTTCATATTTTACTATGCAAATTACACTTTTCAATATAAAAATATTTTTATTACCATAAAAAAATTCCAATGAGACAAAAATAAACACAAACAAAACAAATAAAGTTATGCAAAATATGAAGAAATATTTATATTTATTTGATATAGCTCATATAAGCACAACTGTGAATATCAAATGTTTTATTTGGAAATTAACAAAAATTAAGATATTTCACCTACTTTCAACTATAAATATTCATCTCAAACTTACCATGCATACATAGAAAAATCACTGCTATCTAATCAAATTAAAAAACTTAAAAATTAAAACTAAAAACTAAATGATTAAAGCTAATAAGTAAAAATTAAAGTTAAAAAGTTAAAAGTTAAAAGTAAAAATCATATAACTGAGCAAGCAAGCAAGTTTATTCCTCATCATTTTCCCTGTTTCATTTTAGCTCCTTCCAGGAAGGCAGTGTCAATAAGCTCAAGCTGCTGCTTAAGCTCAGAGACTTGTATTTGTGCTTGACTGCACCCTGGATGGCCTTGGTGAAGAGGGTACAGCAGGTGGTTGGCTTGGTGGGGGGGACACAGTTGGAGAGATCCCAGAGCTTGGAGATTATTTTCTCTTTTTTGTGCTGCAGGAGGGAAAAACTTATTGAATTTTGGGTGGATCCCAAAGTTGGCCTTGAAGTGTTTGTGATAAGCCTCTAGCGCTGAGATGGTCTTGAGCTCACCATTCACTGCCGCCTGGTACACATTCCAGCTGGCCTTGGCACAGGCCTTGCCTTGCCTCTGCGTGACAACCTTCCCAATCCACTGGGGCTCAAAGTACATGAGGAAAAGCTTGAACTCTGGGTGCTTCACTATTTAGGGATCCTTTGAGAGCACCTCAAACCCCTGCACAGTGTGCTCTGGCTTGTAAAAAACAAAGGCACTAAATTATTCCAGCACAAATCTGCAGATGTCCAAAGTATCCCTCTAGCTTAACCTACTAAGCTCAGTGTGGGCCTGCACGTTAAAAGCAACTGCTTGGCAGAAGTAAAGTGGTACCCCTGCACCTCCCTGCTGAACAGCTGCTCAAATGCATTGAACTGAGCAGGCTCAAAGTCCACAATGCACACGCTAGGCCCAAGAGCTCTTAGACTTGCCTTTTCCTCTGAGTCCAGGGTGGCCTGGTCCTTGTCAGAGGCAGGTGGGTTGGCGCAGGTGTGGGGGGAGTCTTCTTGGATTCATCATTGTTGGCGGGAGGAAGAAGGGCAATTTCTTGGCAGAGGATGGAGAACGCACAGGTATAGATGGCCTTGGTGGCCCCAGAAGAAAGAACGCAAGTGTAATCACCCGGATGTCAATCTGGGCATGGACCATCCAGAGCTGCTTGAACATCTGAGGGCAAGTGGTAAAGGTATCATCAACTAGCCAGGTTGACGCCCTTTTTAACTCCATTAGTCACTACTGAGTTGAGTATTGGATTATGCGGTCCTTGGCGGCAGGCCTGTTGTCATGGAGCAGGAAGCGCTCCCCACTCAGAAGCTGCTTAAGCTCATGAGTGAGCGTGAGCTTTGAGAGGACGTCCAAAGCCTTGGGGGGGATTAGCGGCAATACGCTTATTTCTTATGAACTTAACCAGCTGCTCTTGAGTTGGCACTAACTTGAGATTGTTGGGTTTGAGATGTTGCAAAGCCTTTATGGCCAGATCAGAAGCCCAGAGATGAGAGGATGTGGGTATTTATTGAACAAGGTACCATTTTAACATCTTAGTGATTAGATGATTGGGGGGCTTGCAAGTGTGCTCCCCCTTATCTGCTGTTACTTGCTCCAAGCCCTTGGTGTTTAGCTGGGCCCTACAAGTCTTATCCTTGCAGACAAAGTGCTTACTCTTGGTCTGCTGCTTTTGGTTGTTGCAAATAAAGATGTAATTGTCAGCAACGTAACCAGGGCCACCCTTTACAGACATGATCAGGAAGTAACAGATGAAGTGCTTGGGAACTTTAAACTCTCCATCCATATTACAGATGTTGTGGATGGCCAGTGGATCCCAAGCCACATGACCAGAAGCTTTAAACTTCTTGGAGTAATCCTCTGGCTCATATTGGGGGTCAGATGAGCAAGGAGGGGAAGAGCCATTGGGAGGGGGAGGGGAAGGATTCTTTGAGGCCTGCTTGGATACCTCCTTTTTCTTACCAGAAGAAGAGGTGGGCTCCTTAGCAGCCTTTACTTTCTTGGTATGCTGCTCCTTAGTGGGCCTGGAGTCAGCCTCTGAGTGGTAAAAGGAGTGGTCAGTAAGATCACCATCAGATTTATTGGGGGAGGAATTTTGGGGGGAAGGTGAAGGGGATGTAAAAGATGAGGATGGAGGGGGGAGGAGTAGGAGGAGATGGGGTTGGAGACTTTGCCTTTGCAGGCTTCTTGGCACGCTTGAGAGTGGAGACAGTTTCTTTGGAGCCCTTGGAGGCTTGGCGCTTGGGCTGTTGGCTGTTCTTGTTTTATTTTGTCTAAAGAAGAGTTTGGCATCGTAAAAAATAGAAGTATGAAAGATATGAAACACAGAGGTAAAACAAAGCAAAAGTTAAATAAAAAGTATGCAAATAAAGTTTTATTTATCAAAAAAAACATAAAAAAGTAAATAGAAGCAAAATAGAAAAAAGAAGTATAGATATAAAGGTTAAAATATAGAAAATAAGTGAATTTATGATGAAGCATCAAAGATGTTAGGTTCAGCATAACATCTTAGTGTTAAATCAATGTAAAAGTTTAATTTAAAATCAAAAATATATATATGAAAATTGTATGGAGAGCAGCAGAAAAAGTAGTAGATTATAAAAGCAAAAAAATAAAAAAAATATTATGTGGAATTTTTTTATTGGGAGTTGAAAATTCAAAACATAGTAAAGTGTCAAGTTTGGCACTGTCAATCAGCCAGAAAAAGCTGAATTCTCACTGTTGAGTATGCCAGAGTCAAGCAGAAACATCAAATTTACTGTTTTTTACATATAAAACTTGCTTAAATTTTACCAGGTTTGAAAGTTAACCCAAAAGCAAGGCAGTTTTGTATGCTCAAAAATAAAAAAAATACAACATAAGTTAAAAAAGTAAATAAACAGGAATGTGTTTATTAGTGTTTAAGTTATGCTGGGAGGAGTTGGGAGTGAATTATTTGCCATAGTGTTGGTTAAAACGTTAAGAAGCTCTCTGTACTAATACCCAAGTTAAAGTGTTGAGTGGGTGAGTGTCAAGTGGTGCTCATAGTGTGTCACATATTAATTTAGCCTTAATTCCAAGCCTTTAATTAGTTAAATCCAAAACCAATCCGGTGTCAAGTGGATAGAGTCAAACAAAGAAAGTGTCAAGTTTCAGTTTTTTTATAAATTACATATTGAAATCTCTTAATAAATTGGGCTTATTTTATGTGGCACCACTTAATCCAGAAACCTGCAAATGACATAGAGTAAAACAAGTGGGGTATTTGATTAATGTCTATGTCACTAAATCCAGTATAGTGGTGCTTTGGAGCCTAATCAACAACTATAGACACTAATAATAAAAATATAATAGTAAATAATAAAACATTATATAAGCACATATGTATTTTATTAATAAAAATAAAATTTGGCTTAAAAAGTGTTGAACTAGTCACTTTTTGTTTTAGAGTGTCAAACACAGGTTTTTTCATTTCTATTAGTAAATTTACTTATAAATTGCCCCTTAAATTGGTATTTTATCTAATTGATTTATTAATCAGAGTCAAGTTCAAGTAAATTTAACCTTGGTTTTTGGTTTCAAACCCCTAAATTACTAGTAAAAATTAGCTTAAAATTTGTTAAGCCAAAAATACTATTAGATTCACATATGCAGCACTTGACTCCCTGGTACTTGACAAAGTGTCAAGTACCAGGGAGTCAAGTTTAAGGGAGTCAAACCTACCACATTTGCCATGATGATACCAGGTGCAACCCATGGTTCTAGTCTGGAGGCATTAGGAATGCCAAAGATTTCTTCATAAGTGCCAGCCGGTAGAGCCAGCAAGAGGCCTGTATTGTGAATCATCTGGGAGCCAGGTGGGATAGTCACATTACAGGAGACATAGACTGGGATTCCCTTGGCTTCCCCAACCAAGAGAGGTAGCACCTTAGGCTTCTTATTATGCAACATGTAGGCAACTGGCATTTCTCCATCTGTGTAGTCCAGGGTGATGTAGTACAAATGACGTAAGGGCAGGTCAGAAGGGCACTTGTCATGGTAGAACATGGGTATAAAGTGACCCAAAATCCCAAAGGTGTGTTCTCCATGGTTGTTCACAGTACTATACTGGACCATGAAGCTAGTCCCAATAAGAATGTTTAAGCTATTGTTTTCCAGAACTATAGCAAGAGCAGTGACCATTAGCTTCCCAAATCAGAGAGAAAGAGATGATCAAGCTCCTTCTGCTCTAGTGATCAGTGGCCCAGCAGTACCAAACTCTTCATTATAGGCTAAGTCCAGTGCCAGCTTAAGCCTCTTGACTAGCTGCAAGGATTTAATGTTCCCAGGAGCACCTGTATCCAGTATAGCTCAGATGTGGATCTTGTTCAATACCTGGTTGATATAGGTACAATCCTGGTGATCCTCTCTGATCTCCGCAATCTTAGAGACCTGTTGTACGCTCAGTCCTTTGAAATTCTCCAGAAAGGTAGCCATGGCAGCTCCTACAGCTGTGCTTGCTTTCTTGAGGAATTCCAGAGGTGCCAAGACATGTAGGGTATGCAAAGCTTGGCCATTTTTTCAGTTCTTTCCTCCTCATGTGTGACTTCCACACCTGGTTAAGCCAGTTGTTCAGCATAAGGCAAGGATACCGTTCTCCAAGCTATTTGTGAGATAATCACCTCAGGGCAAAGTGTAGTCCAATGGGTTTGAGTGTTAACAGTGAGGACCCAATGTAGGAGGTCCTCTTGAACTCCTTTAGATTCAGTGTTGTGAATACCACCATTCACCATGTTTTGATTTTGCCTTTGTTGGGTTATTTTGAGGACAAATCTCTCTTTTTTGCTTTTGCGCATCAAAATGAGGCTGGCTCCAAATTGGGAAATACAATTGTTCAGTTTACTGATCCTGCGCAACTCACTTGCCCCACTCATGCTTGTGGCGAGTGATTCTATTGTCCTGGTAGTGTTTTGTGGTATTGTCTACCACTATATAATACATTTCCTATTTTTCAATAAAATTAAGTTCTATTCACATTTTTGTCTTTGTGTCTCCACGTACTTTGGCACCTCTCTAGCCACGTCTAGCAGATATTATTCAATCAGGGCCACAAGGTAATTGCATAGACTTCCCTGCCGTTTTAACCAAGACTTAGTATGAATCCAATCCTAAGGTTAGGATTTCCTGTTGTGACTCTGTGCTGCGCCTCAGATCACAACAAAAATGGTGGTCACTACAGGGACTGTAAGCCCCTTGGTTACCCCTTTCACAATAATGTTTTCAGGACCTTTGCCTCCGCCCATACAAGAGCCAACTTCACCTGAAATTACCTTCCTCCTATTGAGGAAGACATGGCCAATCACATATTTTCCCTACTGTGCTAAACCTTGGGAGTGGTCCCCGCCTAGTGGCCTACCCTTTGGGTACCCCTGACTTGTAACAAGTCATGACAGTAGCCCTTGGGATAGCCTGGGATGGGGCCATCCCTTGCCTCCAGCTTCAGTTCAATCAAGCAGAATACTACAAATTGATTGTAGCGCCACATTTTTCACAGCATCTCCTCTCAGCGGCTGGCTCTGCTGAACATTTATTGTCCTCCTTTGTACAACCTGCCTTAGCTCATCATTAAATGGTATTAGGGCTCCACGTTCAGGAGATTTTATTGCTGCAAGCTGCCGTCACTCATCACTGGGATCAGTTTGCGGCCTACCAGCAGTGGATCCATTCCCTGTTTTCCTTAGTATTCAACAATCAGCGCAACTCTGTCACCTCTAATCTTGCTTGGTAACCTCCATTGAAAGAATGCGCCAATCCATCCCCAAGTATATCAGAGAGCGCCTTCATGAGTTCCACCAGCTAGAACAGCCCTGGTATGCCCAGGTAGACTCCACTTTAAATGCCTATCTCACCAACCTCAAACAACTTGTGCAACAACTCAACAAGCTCAGTGCTTATTCCTTTGACCAATTACAGCAAGTAGTGGTACATTCTGCAAAGGGCCTCTGCAAACTTGGCAAGGACTTTGATCAAGAAAGGGCTCCTAACACTGCTATCATTGCCAAACTCCAGACTCAAGTAAATGAACTGTCTGCCTCCAAAGCAGATGCCCTGCCTTCTCCTCCATCCAAAAAGTTAGCATATAGAGAACAGAGACTCTGGGATGCCATTCAAGATTTAAGAGCATCTACCTGCAGTCAGAACTTCCCCCTGAAGCCCCTCAGCCTGAACCTCAAGTGCTTGCTCTGACAGCTCAGGTTGCTGAATTACAACAAGAGGTTGCTACTTTGCATGAGGTAATGGCGTCTGTTGTTAGTCCACCTGAAGTTGTGGGCAAAGATGGTTGTTGTCCTGGCTTGTCAGGAGCCCCTTGAATTCATTGTTCTAGAGAGTTAATAGCTCTAGCCAATGAAATGGACCTCCTGAAGCGAGATCACTCTGAGCTTGATAAGGACATACTAGAACTAATTGAAGTGATCAATTCAGTAAATGACAGGTTCACCCCTTGCCTTTTGGTAGGCCCATCTCTTACTTCCCAACTGGCTGAACTGTCCTCAGTAGTAACAGCACAGGGCAAGCGCCTGGATATTACTGAGCAACAGACCACCCTAGCAAATAATACAGGCACCCACACTGCTGAAACCTTGACTAACCTTGAAGAAAGTGCTCGCCAGCTGTGGGTCAGGCAGCCCCCCACCAAGTCAGAAGCAGAATTCTCCCTGCACATAAACTTACTTGATAGTAACAATGGTGGCCCAACTCCAGAAGCTCACTTCAAGTCTACCTTTAAGCAAGTCTTTGACCTCAAAACCTCAACCATTGCATCTTTCCTAAATATCTACAAAACTGCCATGAGAAGATCCTCAGATGAAGTCAAGAAGGAACACATTCTGACCTGTCTACACCCAACCTGCCAAGAGGTAGTAGTGCCAGAGCTGCCCACCATTGAAACCTGGGAAGATATGAAGCAACTTCTGATTGACAAATTTGGTGGTGATATTAGTTTGGAAGTGAAGAAGGACACATTCATGCACATTTCTTTCAAGCCAAAAGATACCCTAGCTGAATTTGCGGATAGATTCTACATGGAAGGACAACAACTGATCACAAGCTACCAATTGACTGCACATGAAGCATACATGGCTTGCGCTCAAGCCCTCAAGGTTAACCAGCTCATGTGTCTTCACTTCAAGGCCCATAAAGCCATGCTTTCTTCCATGAAGAGCATAAAGACACTGTTGTAGGATATGCACCTTACCTATTCTGGGGCAGTTGTGCAAGGGAATTGTGCTGCCTCTACCTCTGGTTTGCCTTCACGTGGGCCACATATTCTTACCATGAACTCACAGAATCCTACTTGACAACAGGGTTGTCATAACTGTGGACAAATAGGTCACCATTCCCAGATATGTACTAACCCTCAAGTTGAAGGAGCTGATTCCAAAGAACAGGTGAGAAAAGAACAGTCAAACTAGAGGTGTCACGCTCTTGGTTGACAATTCTTCCCAGTCTCCTCCAGTTCCCCCCTCTATAGCTGACTCTGAGCCTGCTAATACTGAGGCTTATTACATTCTGCTTCTGTTTCACATTATCTCTGATGACTCTGATATGGACAATTCAGATGTTGATGATCCTGATGCCTATGGGTACTCTGACCTGGCCATCCCTGAAACTATTACAGTTCCTTATAAGCTACATTTTGGGAAGACCACTACAACTGCCAATCCTCTGCCTGGAACCAAGGATATTGTCTCTTGACCTTACCTCATCCAAGCCAAGAGATCTCCAGTACTTGTCAAGTCTTCTTAAGAAGCTGCTTAGGTCACTGACGCTGTGTTCAAGAACATCTCTGTCTTGCTCCCTCTCTAGATGGTCTATAAGGAGTTCCTGGGCCTTAGATGCATGATTGAAAAGTGGGACGAAGAACTAACAGAAGCTTAAGACATTCTGGCTGTCCTCCCTTGCTTTGATTGCACCACCACTTGTGTTGAAATATCCATCTAAAAGATGAAAATTAAGCCTGTCTTAGACACAGGGTTTCCTGTTATTGTTGTCTCCTCAAAGCTGGTCAAGAACCTCAAACTCACCCCCAACCTTAACTATCATAGATTGTATGGCACAGCTGGGCTTTCCATGACTTGCACTATAGGGGCTTATTCTGCTCTTCCCATGCAATTTGGCAAGCTGCTCCTGGCCGCGCCTGCTGTTGTCCTAGAGAACAAGAGCTATGACCTTCTAGTTGGTACTCAATTCCTTAGGGAATATAATGAGATCATCAACTTAAATGACAACTACCTCTCTATCTTAGGATACAAGGTCTCTTTGATCTTTGAAGAGCCAGCTAAAGTTTTTTGGAAGCGCCTCAAGACATGCGCCTTGGAATAACCCGCTGGTGTTTTCACTTTAAAATACCAAACCCATTCCTCCAGCATGAAGTGCCTCCCATGGCTTGTCCTTTGTCTGAGGGGATTTCTCTCCTGGCCTTCTCTGTTGTGACTATTCCCCCAAGGTCTCAGGCTATCCTAGACTCCCAAATATTATATGAGCTGCCCAAGTGTAGCTTCCTGGAGTTGTACTCTCCTCCCTTGCTAGGACGCAACAAACCCTATATCTGCCCAGGAATCTTGGATGTCTCTTATAAAGACTCTGTTCAATTGCTGGTTGCCAAATTGACTGCTCTCCTCATACATGTGTCTAGAGGGCTGGCTGTTGGCTATGGCAGGTTGTTAAATGCTCCTGACATCCTATAACTACATTTCTTTGGTATATTTCAGGACTTTAACTTACCTGAGGATGAGCCACAAGTCCTATCATTGTTCACTGCCCAAGACTTCCTGCAGCTATCTCCAGTTCAACAGAAAGAGGTGCTTGACCTACTGGACCAGTTTTTAGATATCTTTGCTAAGGATAGCACTGATTATGAGTTAGCCAAAGGTGTCAATCATCAGATTGATACTGGTAATGCTCTTCTCTTTTTGCTTTAAACCCTACCACCACAGTTGAGTAGAGGATGCTCAAGTGTCTAAAGAGCTCAAGCAACTTTTAGATGCTGGACTGCTTGCTTCTTCCCAAAGTCCATGGGCTTCCCCCTTTCTCATACTGAAGAAGAAGGATAGAGGTCATTTTATTGTGATGGACTACCAACACTTGAATTCTTTAACCAAAAAGAACTCCTTTCCTTTACCACACATTGAAAATGCTCTCTGCCGCCTTGGGGGCTCTAAGTTCTTCTCTGCCATGTATCTGGCTTCTGGATACTGGCAATTTGTCTCTCTCCTGAAGACAGGCAAAAGGCTGCGCTCATCACTTCTGAAGGGTTGTTTGAGCCAACCCAAATGCCGCAAGGACTCTGCAATGCTCCAGCTACCTTCCAAAAATCCATGGATTCCATTCTCTGTGATCTGAAGCTCTTGTGTGTTTTAGTTCTTTAGATGATATAACTGTCTTCAGCGCCAACTTCACTGATCACTTGGCCCATCTCAAGGAGGTATGCATAAAGATTTGTGAGGCCTGACTTAAGTTAAAACCATTTAAGTGTGCTTTTGTCAAAGAACGCCTTGAATTCTTGGACCATGAGTTGACTCATACAGGAATCTGCCCCATGACTAAGAAAGTCAAAGCCATTGACAAAATGCTTCCGCCCACCAAGCTGCAAGAAGTCCAAGTCTTTCTGGGCCTTATGGGATACTATAGAAAATTTATCCCTGATTTTGCTGATACTAGTAAACCCTTGGTCCAGCTGTTATGTAATGTCCCTTTCAAATGGACTGCCAGCCAACAACAAGCATTTGAAACCCTCAAACAAAAACTCAAAGAGGCTCCCATCCTAGTATATCCTGACTACAATAAGGAATTTATCCTATATACTGATGCTAGTGACCTGGCTATTGGGGCTATCTTATCTCAATTGGATGATGAGGGTGTGGATCACCCTGTAGCTTATACCTCTCATGTCCTGAATAAACATGAGAAGAACTACAGTTTGACTGAGAAGGAGGCCTTGCTGTGCTGCATGCTTTCAAGCAGTTCTGCCATTATGTATGTATCACCTATTTTACTGTGGTTACTGAACACAATTCATTCAAATGGCTACAGCAACTCAAGGAACCCAAAGGACAACTAGCAAGATGGGCTCTCCAATTGCAAGGGTATGACTTCACTGTGCTGCACCACTATGGGGTTCAACATCAGAATGCTGATGGACTGTCCAAAATGCCCATCCTTGCCCTACACCCTGCTGAGGCTGACAGGTTGTATGAACTAATTGGATACCCTTTGTCATGGGAGAAAAAGACAGAGGAAGTTTGAGTTGCTCTTTCTAAGCTATCTGAAGACACCCTCATTTGTGACAATCAACTTTTCAAGAAAGTACAAGACCACTACTTGCCCTATATAAGGCCTAGTGTTTGCCTTTTTTGGTGCTCTAAGCTCATAAAGAGACAGGACACAGAGGTGTTGCCAAGACCCATGCCTGGCTCCAGAAGAATTACTTCTGGTAAAATCTTTGCTTGCTGATCCCAGATGTTATTGCTAGCTGCCATTATTTCCAACTCTAACAACCTAAAGCCACTGCTCTTAAATTCAGGCTAGTCCCCCCTCAACATGCATTTCACACTGTCAGTATTGACGCTGTAGGGCCTCTCCCTTGTTCCTGCTCTGGTTGCCACTTTATCATAATTGCTGTTGATCATTTTAGCAAGTGGGTAGAAGCTTGCCCTACTAAAGACATCACTGCCTAGACAACTGCCGCCTTTCTGCTGCAAGATTTATTCTTCTGCCATGGTTGCCCTCAAGTGTTGTTGTCTGACAATGGGACTAACTTCAATGCCAAGTTAGTGACCTATGTGGTTGAAGCCTTTGGGTCTCATCAGTCTTTCTCTGCCCCCTATAATCCTTCCATCAATGGGGTGGTTGAGCGCACAAACTCAACTCTGGTTTCTATCATGAGGAAACTCACTTACTCTGATGCCGCCAACTTGGATCTATACTTACCTGCTGCTCTCTTTGTCTATTGGCTTAGAAAACATTGTGTCCCTAGGCATTCCCCTTTTTCTATGCTGTATGGTTGTGAAGCCACTACCTTGTTGCTCTTGGGGGCCCCCTACTCTCCTCTGATAAGGCTATGAACCCTGATGAGCATATCAAAGATCTAGTCAACTGCATCATCAGTATACAGGCTACTACCTACACGTCTGCCTATAAGACCAAGCTGCTTGAGCTCTCCCCTGTCAATGCTGGGAGATCCCCCTGCCTGAGTTCAACATTGAGGATCATGTTCTGTATTATCAACACAGAGTAGGAGGACTAGCTAATAAGCTAGACTTGTTATGGATTGGGCCCTTGGAAGTGACCTTCAAGCAAGGGTCAGAGTATACTGTAAAACTCCTTTCTAGTGGTCGGCTGTTTGTTTGTGTGCATGCCAAGTTCCTCTGCAAGTACCACCCTCTAAGGCCAATATAGAGGGGGGCAATGTTGTGAATGCTGCCGTTCACTATGTTTCAATTTCACCTTTGTTGGGTTATTTCAAGGACAAATCTCTCTCTTTTGCTTTTGCCCTTTGAAATGAGGCTGGCTCTAAATTGGGAAATAAAATTGTTCAGTTTCCTGATCCTGCACAACTCACTTGCCCCACTAATGCTTGTGGCAAGTGATCCTACTGTTCTGGTATTGTTTTGTGGTATATCAAACCACTATATAATGCATTTCCTATTTTCCAATAAGATTAAGTTCTATTCACATTTTTGTATTTGTGTCTCATTGTACTTTGGTGCCTCTCTAGCCACGTCTAGTAGATATTATTCAATCAGGACCACAAGGTAACCACATAGCCTTCCCTGTCATTCTAACAAAGACTTAGTATGAATCCAATCCTAAGGTTAGTGTTTCCCCTTGTGACTCTGTGCCGCGCCTCAGATCACAGCATTCAGCATCCTCATGAATTAGTTGGAAGTTGAAGTCAATCAGAGAAAGTTCATAATTAGGTTTTAAATCATAGTATGGTAGAGCAATATGCCTCTGTGCAGGTTTGTTGGGGCAGCGGTATGGAGGGAGATGAGGGTGTCAAAATTACAAAGGCAGCTAAGGATTTCTTCTCTCCTGGCTGCTTAATAGTTTTTTAACTGGTCCTCATTATCCTCCTCAATATCAGTGTCCTTAACTTAGCTGTCTCAGCATCCTCCATGCCTACATGGTGGACCTTTTGACAGGGATTCTTACACTCCTGAGAGAAGTGGCAAGCCATGCCACATTTGAAGCAGGTATGGGGAGTTTTATTGGCTGGTTCAGCCCCAACCTTGTCAGAAGATCTAGGCATCTGCATAGCCACTCTGGGCTTATCCAATCTTGTTGGTGGGGCGGCTTTTAGGGAGAGTGACTTCAAACTCCTCCTTATAGGTGCATAGGAGGCAAATCAGATCTGGCACAGTGCAAGAGTTGTAGATATTTAACTTGAGAGCCAGAGATAGTTCCTGGTTGACACATACCACATTGAAGAGTGCTGACTGCACATTTATAAACTGCACAGCGCTCATAGATGACAGGGTTTGAGCCTCAAGATAGAACCTAGAAGTGAAGTCTTCTTGGGTCTCCCCCACTTTTAGCTTGTGTTAGCAAAGTTTATCTTATGACCAAGAAGGGCTTCTTGGCTGCCAAATTTTCTGTCAGGGCTCTGGAAACGTTGGCAAAAGTCCAGCCATTCTCAGGGAGGTGCAGCAAGATGATTGTTTGGGTCTTGGTATCCAAGCAGTTGATAATTGTGGAGTCCCTTATGGCATTGTCAGTGCCATACATGGAGGTCTGGTATAGGCGTAAGAGCATAGCCATGTTACTCTTGCAGTCAAACTTGGGTAGATTGACTGGCTTGAAGTTGTTTGAGCCATGATAGAGGGGGGTAAGGTGTGATCCTCACAGGGGAGGAGTTGATACAAGAACAACTGAGGGTAGATGCAGCAAACCTAGCCTCAGAGGCACATCAGCAATTTTCCCCTTGTTGCGCTTCAAGTTCACCTTCTCTGTCCTGAGCTGCCCCAGAAGCTTCATGGGTGGCCAAGACGTCATCCCCAGATTCTAACACTGGCTTCAATAATTGCACAGCGTTGGGGGCCAGCCAAGTATGACCATCATTGCTTCTGTAGCTATGATAGAGATCAGGGGCTGGAGGGTCTTCTTGGACTTTGGTGACTCCTGGCGTTGATGGACATAGCCTGTAAGCTGGTGGCCATAATCTTGCTATCCATCCTATTCAATTTTCTCTATAAGACGTCCAGAAGAAGTTGCTGCTTGTCCAGCTCATCTTGATAGACCTTGTTCTCTTGACAGGTGATATCCAAGTTGTCTTCCAGGGAGGTAATGTGCTTCTCCTATGTGGCAAGTTCAGCTTGAAGCAAGGCTATTGCCTCCTTGTTCTTCCTGGATTGGGTCTGGCTATCAGCTCTATCATGAGATTTTCAAAGCTTGAGGCAATTCTGAAGCTCTGACACCATGTGGTAGCCATCAAACAGAAAGGCAAGATCAGCACTTTGTTGGACCAGTTCTGTCTGAATCTTCTTGTAGTGATTAAAGAGCTCAAGGACGTCACAACAAAGAAGGTGACTGGAAGGGGAATTGTCCATAGCAGTAGGTGGGGAGTTAAATGAGGGGATGGTGGCAAGGCAACGGCCCAGGACTTCCACCTCATGAATCAGGCTTCAAACCATGGGACCAGTTTCAAGCACATGGCTTGTCACGACACTAATTCAATTGACATCTACACCCTGATGGGTGAGGGTCTGGACCACATGCACTGGGGCCAGCTTGGCTATTCCTTTCGCAATGGTGTCAACCCAGTGAAGCATGGTATTCTGAGCGTTGGTAACCTCAGCAAGGTACTGATTAATTGTGGTAAAAGTGTTGCCAAGCTCATAGTAGAGGACCTTAAAAACAATTATTGGTTGGACACCAGTATCCCCTGGTCATGCACCAGGCTTTGGATGCAACCCAGATGCATTCTGTTATGGCATACAGCAGGATGGGTAAATTGCTGTAAGTAATCCTTGATATGTTTGACAGTTCATAGATCTTGGCAAAGTTGGTCAGGGTTGGCTTGGGAGAGGCTCTGGAAGCAAACAAGGGAGTTTTCATCCAAAGATTGCTGAAAAGCCTGGTGCTCAGAGCAAGCATCATTGCCAGCAGCACCAGAGCCCATGGCGTGGATGGCATTACAGATGGCATCCTCAGAGGGAGAAGAATTGGCGTCCATTTTCAAGGGTACAGGCGCTTGTAGAAGCAGTGGTTGGCCAAAAACAATGGCTTGGGGATGTTGATGTTCAAGCATGATATGACTAAGGGTAAGAAGGCCATAGGGAGCGCCTGCTCTTTCCCCAGCATGAACATTAGCAGCAGTGAAGTCCAGTGCCTGATGATAGGGGGAATCAGTGGCAGAAGACTCAGCCAGGAATTTTCCTCCCTCCTCATAGACAGAACCGCGGGGGTGGGTGTGACGGTCCACATGTTTGGTGGTTTAAAGGAAGGGCTAATGTTGGACAAGCAAAAGTTTGGTTGTTTGTTGCAGGAAGAGCCTAGTAGATAACATAAAACTACTAGGGGTAAGTAAAGCGAGCCTAGTAGGTAACATAGGACTACTAGGGTAAGTAAGGCCTGGCTGATAGGTAAAAAAGGACTACCAGAGGAAGATGTTTTCTCCACCCAGCAGAAGATATTAGCTGCTTTGGGTTATAGTTCTTCACCTAGCAGGGAACTGTGACTGCAGAAGGGTGAATACTGAAATAGCAAGCAGGGAGCTTTTCTGTCTGGGGGAGTAGGTTTTGGACCCCTGGCGGGTAACGCGGGGTTGCCAGGGAGGGGAAGAGCTCTGAGGGCTCTATGTACCTAAATTGCTTATAGGAGGTCTGTGAGCAAGCATCCTGCCTAACAGACTGGTAGGGTGTCCTTGTTTATGCCCCCATGGGAGCTTTGGGGGAAATCCAAATTGAGCATTGGAGGGCATAGATTTGCTCAGAGGTGTCACCAAGACAGTTTGCTTGGGGAAGCAAGCTGCAGAACTTGGTGTGATCAGGCCTCTGGGAAGTAGAGCTGATTACTCTGCAACTGAAAGCCCAGAATTAATCTCCTGGGTGAGTAAAGACAACACATAGATATTGATCTATGGTTGAATGGCCTAAGTGGATTGCCACTTGTAAGGGCCCAGTCAAACGCCAGTTTGATATAGACTTATGCCTGGGTCTACAAGTTCTGGTAATGGGGACTGAGATAAAGAACCAAGTTGGTTCACAGAATTAACAGAGAAGACTAGCAAGAGGGAATGTTTGATCACAGTGAAGGCTAGTTGATGGACTATTAATTCATATTGAATTGTGGGAACTAATATGATTCGGTGTGTAGAGGGAACAAAGGAGATTCCTAGTGAAGATTTGTTGAGGGACTGGTTGAGGATAAGCTGAGGGCTAAGAGATTATGATGCAGGACTAGCAGATCATGATGCAGGTTAGCCAAAGGACCAGAAGATTGTGTTTCAGGAGTAGCCAGAGGACTGATGAAGCTAATGGACTGATTTCTGGTTAAGCTGAAGAGCTGGAATATGAGCTGGCTGAATGATCCAAAGATGATGGGGAAGAACTGGTGGTCCGGAGAAATGAGCCAAGATTTTACCAAATCGATTTGTCAAAGTGAAAAGATGTGGAATATTTTGCATAGATTTAGTATTAAAATCAAGAAGGAATGTGGATAGAAGTGTGAGTAAGATATTTATTTATTAAGTTCCTAGGATAGACAAAGGTATGTTGTTATGAGAGCTGGATACAAAATTGTTTTAGTGGGACATTTTCCTTGGATTTTACAATATTTGTAAATATATGGGAGAAACGTTGAAGAGGTCCAGAAAGAACAATTTAAATAGTATTCTACTATTTAAATGAGTTTATGTTGAATGCAGGAAGAAATGATGCCGGAATAATGGACTGGTTAACACTTTGGTGTGCAAAGAGTTGTTGATTTGAGCGGTTTGAGCTGTGGAAATTATTTACATAGTTGGATCCTGGTGGAACTTCAAAAATGGTCTATTTCAGCGCTCTACTTTTTTTGGTTGATTTCAGTCAGGTTTCCTGATGAAAATGATTGGTTGGAAGCCAAAAGCTTAAAGTATAAGCAAGGAAATAGTGAATTAATACTTTAAGCTTTTGATAAAGTAAGTATGTAAGCTTAAGTTATTATAGGGAAAAGTGAGCAACAATGGTTTAAGCTTATGAAGAAAGCCATTTTAAAGGCAGAACCGTTGGGAAAAGGACATTATAAGAAAGAGGTTAGCTGGAAAGTTACTGGATCTTTTTGATGTCTTTTCAAGGTCTTTTGGAAGCCTTTTGGAGGTCTTTCCCAGGTCTTCTGAGTTTCTGCCAAGGGGTTTTGGAAGCCGTTTGATCACCAGAAGGAGCTTGGTTGGACTGATACAACCCAAGATAACAAACAGGAGCCCAAGAATAAGCAGCTGTATCCTAAGAGCAGCGCCAGAGTCCAAGTTTAAGGTGCCAGAGTCCAAGTTTATGGTGCCAGAGTCCCAGTTTAAGGAGCAGGAGTCCAAGTCTAAGGAGAAGACGTCCAAGACTAAGGTGCAGAAGTCCAAGAACAAGTAAAAGGAGTCTAAGATATTTTTGGAGGACTCCAAGTATTGGCAAATCCATATTGCTTCCTTGACCCTCCTGGGCCATATACCAGAAGGTTTCTAAGGGGATCTTCCTTCTGAGAGTGGATAAAAGCCCATTTTGACTCCTATACATATTTCTGAGATACATTTCCCCTTACTAGAGAATGACATCCCCTTCCAGACAGTCTCTGGCTATAATTCAGGACACACTTGGAGACTGGTGGACAGGAACCCCACAGTGGGGGCTGGTGGTGTGGTAATACATGAGCGCCAATGTCATATTTGTAGCATTAACGGGTGCTATTTTCTACAAATAATTAGTCAGGATACTACCTCTATACTATACCTGTAGTTGGTATAGTGACAGCCTTGGGTAGGACAAAAGAATATAAGGATACTAGGTGGTTGCATTGTCCAAGGACAGAATTGAAGTTAAATTTGATAAATTGATTAAATACATCTAGTGTATTCTTAGGCTTGGATCACCCTTCCCATGCTTGATAAAACTTTTATTTGAGGGCCCTATTAAAAAGTGATCCTAGCTATATAGTTTAAAATCAAGGCTGGATATCCCAGGTATAGATAAGAACTAAGCCTAGATAAGTATAGTATCACTATTGAGTTTAGTAAGTCTGAACCAATCATTTTAAAATCTGGGTTTTGATCCTTAACCCCCTTCAAAATCTAGAGCTGATCTGCAGCTTTAAAAAAGCTATTGGACATCACATTGACTTATTATTCACTGAGATAAATTGATTTTAGTTTTTTAGTGTGTATTAAAAGTAAATTTAGATAATATAAATTTGAGTTAAAGCTTTTGATTTTAACATGAACCCAATTCCAGAATTTAACTATATATCTCAGCATCTAGAGCAGCTAGAGATATCATGTTTGGTACTATTTTGATCAGAATAATCTTAGAAATTAATCTACGTCCTCTAAATTTCATGAAAATCTTTATATTGAATCATGATTTTATCATGGCTAGTTTACTCCACTATGTTCTTTTGAGATGAAGCTGTGGCAAGCAGGGTTTACTCTGAAACAATATGTAGCCACTTGGATCAGCTGATGCATACAAGTGGAATATTATATTATTTCACTTTGGAATAGATAGATTCAAATTTATAAGCCAACCATCCTGTATTTAAAATAAAAATTATGTATATTTTTCAATTATAATTCAAAACTGATAAATATCTCTTTTAATCAGTCAATTTAATCATCAGCAGAGTTTAAACATCCATTCATATAAAAGGATCCTAAACAATTGCTGCTTTCTTTCTAATTTTAATCTACCCATTATAGAGCCAGGTAATCTATAAAGATAAGCCACTTTGATATGGTTGAATGGGGTTAGCCTTTAATTTAAAATTCAAGTAATCAAATACAGTAGTTTTAAAACTATGGCAACAACCAAAAATACCTCAGATTTAAACAAAATCTAATTTGTGCAAGATTCAGGATTCAAATAATTTAAATATTTTTGGTTAATATATGAAATGTCAAACAAAAAACAAAATTTCACTAACCCATTATACAAAATTATATTAAACATCAAGCAGTGGAGTTCAAACCACAAACAAAATGAACTGACACAACAAGTAAAATAGATGGATGCTATTCCAGGGTATATTATAATCCAATAAGGATTCATATGCGGCACCAACAGAAGAACAAAAAAAGAAGCAAAAATAGGGCAATCTAGAAGCAATATTCCACAAGCACAAAACAAAATGAAGTCACACAAGATTGTAGTGTGAGCAGCCTAAAATAGAAAACTATCAATTTAACAGCCAATCAACAGTTATTCAATTTATGAACAGAGGCATTTTATTCATTTTCATGGCTCCAGATTTGTATGGAATGGTTTTGAGAACCTTCCAAATATGGACTTAAGATTACAATAAAAATAAATCATTAAATTTTAAGCTTCTACTTTTTGTGATTTTATCCTAGGTCTTTTACTATGGTTTTTAACAGCAATATCTTTGAGGCACCAGAAGCCAAGCCAGCTTCAATGTAGGTGAGGCTAAGAACATGGAGGCACCTGTTTACACCCAAGCCTTTGAGACAGGTAATAAGGAAGCTGACCTGTTACTGGCCCCTGACCCATATGGCTTTGACTTGTTCAGTAGTCACTTAGTGTCTAGCTCTGCCCCTGCTCCTGTACCCACCCCCGCACAAGCTGCTCACCAAACAATCAATCAGGATGGCAACCTTGATTTGGAACAACTTCCTGCCACTACCCAACCTGCCCCCCTACAGCCAATCAGGCTTCAGCTCCCCTGGCCCAGCGCCCTAAGCAACAAATCATCACCACCCAATTTTTTCAGGAAATTGTGGCACTGCATCTACAGGGTCTGTCCTGGGAACAGATTGCTGCCCAGTTGCAATTTACCCAAGCTACTGTCATACAGGAATTCAAGAACTGATGAACAGGGGGAATCTGATTAGGACAGCCAAGAAGCCCAAGAAGGCCCCCAAGTCACAAATATCTGAGGCATACCCAATCATGCTTGACCTCCTCCAGTGGGATCCCAAGCTTCCCTTGACCCAGGTCTACAAACAGCTTGCGCACCATAACATATGGGTCTCTGAGCACATGGTGCAGCTCATGATGCACAGAAAGGTGGCTTCCATACAGGCTCTTACCAATTTTGCTGGCAATCAATGGGATGGCGCTGAGGATTCCCTGTATGACACTGCCATCAAATCAACCCTGGTCTAATGCCTGACTAGTCTAACTGATGATGTCATGTTCATCTCCTATTACAAGCTATCAATAGCTTTTGATGATTTTGGCAAGCAAGAAAAAGCTGCTGCCAAGAATAGAAGGAAGAAGGTCAAGAAGGGGACGTTTATTAGTGCATTTCTGGCTGTTTCAGCCAAGGGTTTTGTCTACTATCAGAAAAACCCAGATTTCATCAATGGCTACTTGTACAGCCACATCCTCAGTGGATAACTTGAATCCTTGGATGGCTCAAATTCAAAGCATTGGGTTTTCTTGAGCCACCAGAGGGAGGGTAGCTCCACCGCCCTTGAGGCCATCAAGCAACGCGGGCAGCAGGCCTCTGTGTACTCAGCTGGCCACACAGACATCCATCTGGCTGATGTTGTCTTCTTTAACATTGGAGATACACTATGGGAGCACCGCCCTCAGGATTTCAACAACCTCCATCTTGGGGTCCTTGACCACAATTTTCTTTTTGGCTGCTAAATGGTGGCTGAATTGTTTGCTCAAATTGTCTTCCATGTGAACATGGGCAACCAATCACATAAGGATAAGCGCCTCCCACCCTGTGCCACAGCCACCTACCAGCCCATCAAGCCAATGACAGACAAGGAATAAAACAAGTGTTATATGGCGGCCATCACACTCAATCCTTCTACCCCTACCCCCTCCACCACCACCCCCCACCTTCCAGCTCCACCCACCCAATCCCGTACCTGCCAGGCCAGTACTGCCTCTACGTCTTCCCTCCTGCGCTATTCTGCCTATCAGGCATCACTCTTCCCTGCCCCAATAAACCCCCTGTTGCCAAACATTTTCTCTTTATATTATCTTTATATTGGATTTCAATTCTTTAATTTCTCTTTGTTTATAGTTGGTTTTATTTTTTATGTTCAGCTTATTTCTATAAAATCATATATTTACGTTGCTGTATAACTAGATCCAGAACACAGCTATTTTTAGCACCCAAACACAGCCCCTTATGAGAATATTAACAACAACTTGCTGATTAGCTAAATTTAAATTAAAAAGTTATAAGTTTATTGTGTTTTAAGAAAGTTATTGCTGATCTGAATTCAAACCCTCTATGATAAACTTTAAGCCAATCAGGGGCCCAAGTGATAAAGTGATTGTTGTGACATAAAGGAACATTCAATATATCTTTGATGCATGTGCGCTAATTAATATGATTGGCTGGTTGTTTTGCCATTGTACGCCATTGCTGCTGTGGCAAGTTGTTGATGGACTAGTGCTAACCCAGCAGCTGATTGGGCACCAGTCCATCAACAACTTTCCACAGCAGCAATGACACAAAATGACAAAACATCCAGCCAATCATATTAGTTAGCACACATGCATCAAAGAACTATTGAATGGCCCTTTATGTCACAACAATCAATTTATCACTTGGGCCCCTGATTGACTTAAAGTTTATCATTAAGTTTTTGAATTTGGATCAGTAACAACTTTATCTAAAATCATTTAATCTATAATTTTCTAATTCAAATTTAGCTGATCACCAAATGTTGTTAATATTTTCACAAGGGGCTGTGCAAAGCGCCAAAAATAATATGGCAATTAAGGAAACAATGCCAACAAAAAGCAAACAACACATATTGAGATGAGCGTAAAACATATACACAGTGGATAAAAAGATGGGATAGTGTAGCAAATGGGAAAACAAACAGGAATTAACAAAGAGGCAATAGTATCAGATAAACCAGATTTTATTGTGATGAAAGCTATAAAAACATATGGAAAGGTTAGTAAAAAATCAATGAGAGAATTAGAGAAGCTGCTAAAAGACCTCAACTCAGCAATTTCTGAAATTAAAGAGATTGACTGCAAGGTCAAAGCAAGAGTTAAGTCTGCTGTCCTTGAAGGGGACAAAATAGACAAGGTGTCTGCAAAGGCCCTTATGACAAAAATACCAGAAACCCAGGAAAAGGCAATTGAGCACTTACTAAATATTCAAAAAACTGTTTTTGAGGGACTCCAGTTCAAGTCATTTGCCCTCTCTGTGCCGTCTGTCTGGACAGATGACCCAGAAATGTATGCCCATCTCAAGCCAGCCAAGCACACCAGGAAAGAGGACACAAAATTTCCTGCTCAACTTCTTGAGCCAAGAATGGCCAAGCCGGCTGAGGCTGCAAGCAAGGAAGAAACACAAGAAGGTAACATAAAAAATAAAATTAATAAATTTTCAAAATACTTACCTTTTTTTCTTAGAAAACGTAAATGATGGACTCTGCCTGGTACTGGTCCCTTTTGTCCCTACCACATTCTACGCCAACTAAGCCACTCATGTGACCAGGCAGTTGTTTCTGTCCCCCCTGTCTTGCAGGAGCTGGAGGATAGCATCCACAGGTCCTTTCCTATGTCACAGGAGGCATTGGCTGGGCTGACACATGGCAAGGGGGCATCTGAGTGGGCAGTTACTTCCTACAAGGATGCCCAACTGGTCCTCCTGAACCTGGTATCCTTCAGTGGAGTTCACTGTGTAAACTCCATTGAGCTTGTTTGGGATGTCCTTGAGACGCTCCCATTCAAGAATGTACTGGAGATGGGCTGGGCCCATACAGCTGCTTCCTTCTGCTTCCCAATGGAGCACACAATAACTTATCTGTTGGAGAACTTTGTGAGTGTGGTGTCAAAATTGGCTGTTGCAGACGCAACAGCCGTGAAGAAGACCAAAATCCTCCTTGCTAACTTTGGGGTGGCCTGGAGTGCTGACAAGAGGGGCTTCCTACGGCCATGGAGCTTACCTTTGCTAAAACCAGGCACAACAAGAAGATCAGTGCAGTCTATAATAAATTGTGTGAGTTCACGGAAGCCTTTTCTGGACAAAGGCTTCATCTGGTGGTTTACCTGGGGTTCCTGTTTTACTTTGGGATGAGCGCATCTGTAAAGGACCTAGACAGGGTCCTTCTTGGGGTTGACAAGGCTCAGCTCTCCCTGGATGGGAAGAAGGTCCCCCTGGATACAACTCAGTGGACCACATGATACAAGACACCCCGGTCCTGGCAGGGATTTACAGGTTTGCAGCCCCACCAGAGAAGCTGCTCCTACATTCCCACCTAGACCTTCTCCCTTTTACTAGCTGCCAAGAATATTTTAACCAGGGTGTATCCACCGTCCATGGTGTGGCGGTGGAGGTTGTGCGCCACCCCCATTGCAGGGTGGGGTACATACCAAAGGCCTCATTATAGGCGCACATAATAAACAAATATGATTCCAATAAATTTTATTACAATTTACATTATTTTTATTATAATAATTTTTATAATTTTTATTTCAGCAAACAATTTTTGCAAAATATATTGAGGAAACGGTTTCATAAAAGCATAAAATTATATGTAATAAAATAAATTCTAACTTGTGTATTTTACATTTAATTTTTTAATTTGATTTTATATTTATTTGATAAGAGTAATATAAAAATATTTATTTAATCCAGTATCAAGTCTTTGATATAACCTCAGATGGCATAATAAAAAATTAATATAAAATAAATAAATTACTAACCTCCATTGACGGTCCTGCTGATTGTGATTGTGGGCTTGGAAACATCTAAATATAAAATGATAATTAATAAATCTTGAATAGTAAATTAGAGAATAAAAAAAGTTGGACATGCTAAGCCTTTAAGTGATTGGCTGTTTGGCTAGGCACGCGGGGATGAATGAATCTGTGGCCATAGAATTTGTCCACAGTCTCAGCTGGGAGGGTGTGGATCCCAGCCTGCAGCAAATCAAAGAGGTCCCCAGTCCCAGTTGGGGTTCCTTTCTTGACAACTCCCTTGAGCCACCCAAAGACTTCCTCAATGGAATGTAGGAAGGGAAAATAGGCAGGGAAGAAGAGAAGGCGCAAATTTGCCCTGGATAATTGCTGAGGGCCCACTGCAATGCTAGTGTCAATCATTGGGAATTCCTCAAGAATATCAGCCACCTTATGGAGACCAATGTTGTCCAACAAATAATGTTGGTGAAGCCCGGGCTTGTGTGCCTCAGGTGCTCCTGGATCAATCAGAGAAATGATAGGAAGGTCCGGCTATTGTGAGAGCCTAGTATCATTTGGTACAGCTCAACCCCATTTGGACCAAGGAGAGCCACCATCAAGTAGTCTGTGGCGTGAACTGCAGCACGCCAAGCCATCCTGTCATTGGAGCCTTTGGGGACATAGCCATATGCATTGCGCATAGACAAGGCAAATGCTGATTTGCCAATGTAATAGAATTTGACCGTCCCTTGGCTTTGAGGGCAGTGTACGCCTCTGCGTATTTTTTCTGGGTCTCAAAATTGGCTGGGCTGTTTCTATTGTAGGGAGATACCCCAAGCTTTTTCCAGTAAAATTACATTCCTTTCACCAGATGATAGTAAAAGGAAATTAAGCTTTGACCCTAAAAGTAGACTTGAACAAGGCCTGAATATTTGCCAGTTCAAGATGGCAATCCCAGGTTATCCACTGGTGGATTGCCCATTTGTGCTCCTTGGTGAGCATGGTAGAAACACCCAAGGGTTTTTTCCATGGCAAGGACATGGCCAGTATTGATAAATTTATGTAAGGTTTTGCTGGCATACTTGGGATCCACTCCAACAATGGCCGCAACCGCCTTGTAGTCACCAGATTAACAAATTAGCTTGAGCAGGATGATGTGTTTGATATCTGGGATGCACTTCTGAGCAGGCTTAGTAGACTCAGATGAAATGGATCCTGATTGGTGACAGGCTTGCAAGGTATGGGCACCTTATTTTAGAAGGCTGTAACCTTTTTGAGCGCTAACTGTCCCTCATTGGTTTGATAGAACTTGGGCTCCTTGTCCTCCTCCTTATTGACATCACTGAAATATGACTTGTAGCTAGTATCAAGTACAGGCTTCACCTTCTCCAGCATGGCTGACAGGACCAACTCTTGCCGGTACACAACATCAAACACATATGAACTAAGTTCTACCTCCTTGTCTCTAACTTTCTTGGTGAAGGTAACCTTGGTGGGCTTCTGGATCAGCTTGGGGACCTGAGGGTTTATTCTCTGCACCCTAGCAGCTTGTGCTCCTCAAATCAGCTGTGTCAGTGCAGCGTCACTATCAAACTCTCCTCTCCCTTCTCCTTCCTGAGTAGGCATTTGTGTTGCACTAACTCTGTTCTTTGACCCCCAGGAGCAACCGCAACTGCGGCGCACAACGGGTGTTTTGGTAGTCTATTGCTGTGTTCCTTCCATTTTACAATTTAATAAATATTAAATAAAACTTAATTAAGTTACTTCCTAATTTGAATTTTTGCTTTTATCTGAATATGGCTATTTAATTAGAGTTTTCCCACCCAATCACAATTATAGATTTTTATTTCTTAATTAGTTGTTTTTGGTTTTACAACGCCCATTTTAGAATACTCAAAAAAAATCCACCTATTTTCCTAGATTTTACTGCAAAATTCAAACACCCAACACAATATTTTTAAAATTTATGTTTCAGATCTTGTGTCTTATTTTAGATACCTTGGTATCATTCTTGATTACAATCCATTGCACACACTGAGTGAGTAATTTTGTTTACATAGTGAGTTGCTATTGTGTTTTATTTTTGGATTGAGTTTTGACTCACCTTGCTTGGGTGTATTTTGTCACCAATTCACATAGTAAACATATGTACACTGATATTCAACTCACACCATTTTGTTTGTGAATCAATGTATTTTGGATTGTATTTTGAATATTTTTGCTTTGCGTGTGAGCCCTTTGTTGCTGTGTTGACTCATTTTGCCCATAAACACCAGTAAAAACTGTTAACAGAGTGTATATTTTAACCTAATAGTTGGATTTTGTTCAAATCTGAAATGTTTTGTTTAAATATGAGGTATTTTTGATTGTTGCCATAGCTTTTAAAACTACTTTAAAATTTTATTAAAGTTTGAGTGGCTTTTATTTCAGTTAAACATGATTTATACCACACTCCACTGAATTCAACCTTAGTACTTTAAAAGATGCATGTAAGGGATTGAATGTAAGGATGAGCCAAATAGAGCTTTTGACTTAACAATCAACTTTTAAAATTAAATTTAACTAGAATCAATTCAGTTAAATCCTTTATGGCTTGAGCCCACTTGAGGTGACATTACATACAGACAGACACACTTTCATATATATTAATAATGACAAAACTGGTATTTGTTTAGATAATGATGCAGTAATATAGTAGGATGCAGGAGAATTTCCACCAGGGAAAGGAGGCACAGCAGAAGTACTTTCCAAACAGATGAGAGTGGAGAGGCACAGTAGAAAGAGCCACCTGATGAAACAATCAGTTTCACATGCCTTGCCTAACAGAGGCAGGTGACAATTATTTTGCCATTTTGTTTATAACCCTAGAAGTAAAGCCTGCGCTTGATGCACAATTTGAATATGCTTCAAACACCTGTTTTCTAGGCATTTAAATGTAATTAATCTTATAAACTGTGCTGCAAATGGGAAATTGCACAATCATGTAATTGTTTCATTGCTTAAACCCTAAGTGAACAGTACTTTGTCTAATTCATTCAGGATCTGCAACAATTGTGAATGTTTTATTGAATGTTAACTATACTGGGCTTTGTTGCCAGCAATGTCAATTCAGTGTAATGTGCATATTTCAATTCATTTTGCATAATAAAATTCAATATAAGCTTGGCATTTTTATTGTAATTTTATAATTGGACTGTGTCTATATTTGGGATCCATTATAATTTATTACAAATATTGATACATAGTGCATTTTACAGCTTGTATATTTACCTATTGATAGTGATTTTTGTGACTGTACAACAGTTACTGTTGAGTATTTGCCAAATAAATACTCCCAAATATAAAGTTGTTCTGTTTTGCTGTTTATTTCATGTAGATAGGTTTTACAGGAACTCTTAAGATAAAAATTCCTGGAAACTGGATATCTATATTTAATAAAAGAACAGAATATAGGTGGTTAGTTAGGCTGTACTAACTGGCAAATTTGAGGCAAGATTTGCTGAAGCAATATTGGAGACTAGGTGTCTCAAAAACAATTTAATTAACTTTGAAGTTTAATTAATAAACACAATGAAATATAATTAATTAATATTTAATTATATTGTTTAACTGCCTTGACTGTGTCAAGAAGTTTGGTTAAGGTTAACCATAAGAATCAACCAAATTTGGGTTAAAAGCGCTGTTTTGGAAAATTTATTTGGATAGAAGCGCTGCTGTGCTGCCTAATTGATTTGTAAAGCACTGTGGCGCCACCTGGGAAAGTTTCTAGGTGCTGTGGTGGCGCCTGGTCTGAGTTTCAAAGCATTCTGATGGGGTTTAAGGAAAAAAACCATTAAATGCAAAGATAACTAAATAAAGGCAACACTGTCTAGGAATTCAGATTTGATCAGCTGGTTCCCAGTTGGAACATTGATAGCTAAGTTTTAGAATGTGTATATTCCACAGGGTTTTGGCACAAGGAGCTGAGGAAGCTCCATGCCAAATTGATACATTGAGATGAATTGCGTCAGGTGACTTCTTCTCATTGTAGGTTAATTCTCATAGGCTGAGAATTACTGGAGATCTTTTAGGTAAAGATCTAGGTTTATATGACTCAAATGTCATAGACCACATGACATGAATCATAGGTTGATTCAGAAACCAGAGGAGTTTTTGGCTGAATATGCCCCAAATGATATATAAGCAAAAACAGCTAAATTTTAATAAAGATATATTTCCAATCTTGATGCTTTCCCCTCAATCACTTTTTTAATTATTATGTCTTCTTTTTTATCTTTCAAAAGGGCAAAATGGGAGTACTTTGTGTGGAAACAGCAGCAGTCAGAAAAGAAGTTCTTACAAGTTCTATTGAGGAAGCTTGGGCAAGTCTAGAGGTTGCCAAGACTGTGCCTAAGGAGGCTTTGGTGGAAGTAAATCTGTGTTTGAAGGACTTTATTCTGATTACTTTAAAAAATAAGGGACTCCCGCTCAAGGAAATTGAATCTATGTATGGGATTCTTGGAACCTTTTAGTAGGTTTTTGAAAAAAATCTACAACAAGTGAAAGCAATGGCCAATTGTGAAATTGAGGCATTAAGAGCAAGAGAGGAGAAGAGTGTTGAGATCATGGCTTGTTGGCAGGATGACAACAAAGCATTGTCTCATTGAATTGCCACCATGGAGACAAAGCTCCTTGAAGCTTTGTCACAAGAAGGTACTGGTAATGGAGTCAAGGGCATGATAGTGGTAAGTTGGACTGGTTAACCTGGATCTGTCATAATTTTTAAAATTCAAATCTGATTTTGTGAGTTAGTAAAAATTAAATGGATCAATCAATCACTGTTTATGACCAATGATTGGCTGGATTTTTTTCTGTGGCTTTGTGCATTTTATGATAGTTAAACGCTGGTATCTAATTGGTTAGTTTCATATCCCATTGAACAGGCAATAGAAAACATGGTTGTCACCCTGAGACTGGATGTGGTTGGGGTGGCAACCACGTTTCCTATTGCCTGTATGATGGGATGTGAAACTAACCAATTAGATACAAGTGTGTAACTACTATAAAATGCACAATTGCCACAGCAAAGAAAATCAGCCAATTAATGGTCATAGACAGTGATCAATTGATCCATTGAATTATTACTAACTCACAAAATCCAACTTAAATTTTACAGAATCATTATCAATAGGTAAATATACAGGCTGTAAAATGCACTATGTATTAATATTTGTAATAAGTGTTAATGGCTCTTTAATATAAACATAGTCCGATTATAAAATTACAATAAAAATGCCAAGCTTATATTGAATTTTATTATGCAAAATGAATTGAGTTATACATATTTTATCTAAATATCAAGATTTAATGTCTACCTGCAATATTCTAATATAATATTTATATTTGTTGTCCCTTACTTTATTATTGATAATGAAAAATATTAATGCAAATAAAATATGTTACTGTATCAAATGTACAACAATTCATTAATTATGAGGAATGTCAATAATGTAAAAAAATATTATTAATTGGAAGAAATAGAATCACTTTTAATAAGTTGTCACAAAGAAAGGTTTATTCTACTTGTCAAAGGACAAGTAGGGGAGGGAATGGGCTGAGTGTATGTTGCCTTCATCTGTGCCTGTAAAAGAGATGCCATTAGAGGTAGTGGGGAGAGAATAAGTGGTGGTTTGGAAGTCAGGGTTGAAAGGCAGGTGACTTGGTCTTTATGAGGGGTTGGGGAGGCAGGGTTTATTGACTGGGAAGAGTCAGTAAGAGCCAATTGCTTCAATTGCTTGAATTTTTTTCTGTCACATATGCAGGCTTGAAAAACCAAATGTATGAGTGTGGGGGAAGGCAATAGTCCTTTTTGGACTTAAAACTATCACTTGCATAAAAAATGACAAGATCTGATAAGTCATGGACAAATATGGGAGGGAAAAGCTCATACCCCTTCTCAATTTGGGAGCACAAACTATTGTATGTGGGGCAACTGTGGTAAGTTCAACTCACTGGCAATTGACTCCCTGGTACTCAACACTTTGTCAAGTACCAGGGAATCAAGTGATACATATGTAATTATATTAATATTTTTGACTTTACTGATTTCCAGGAAATCCTGATCTATCAGGGTTGACTGATCCATATTCCCATCTCTAAAGCTATTGGCTAACAATAGACGGTCCACAGCCAGGTTGAGACTTCTATTCTGGAATACAGAGAAACTATATCAAGATTGTTATAGTTCAAATCCAGAAGACACCTGAGACATTCCTAGTCTCAGGTCACGGGCCAATCCAGAAGCTTCTATAATTAGATGCTAGGCATTCTGGAATCCTAAAACAGACGCAAACCTGCTCTACAGAATAAAGGCAGGAAAATACAAACATCCTGTTTCACCGAGAAATGAGACAGACAACTGCCTGGGCAAATTCTGAACACTAGACCAAAAATAAGAGGGGGTCCAGGCTATGAAATTCAACTTGGTTGACCACAACTAAGTCAAGAGATATCTAGGCTGAAGAGGATAAATCAGCTGCCTAGAATATTACATCATTCAAACCTTATTCAAGGTTTAGAATCCAACTCTGGGGGTGAAACTAGTAGCTTAGGAATGATAGGCTAGCTAGTAAGAGTTGTCCGCAGTTAGACGCCAGTCTAGCTGCTAGCTGCACACTATAAAAAGTCCTTCCAAGATTGCTTGGAAGACAGAAAAATAATAATAATCAACATAACTACTAATCCAAATAGTAGTAGTTTCAAGTACAATAAGAGTGTATTATTGTTACTTCAGAATCCTGAAAAACCACCAAAGATGGTGTTGCATCTCAAAGACCACAGGACTCCCATATCACTTGGCTCAAGCAGCAACAGAACACAGCCCATTGCAGCACCCATCCACACCAATTGGAAGCACATCTGTCTTCATACAGATCTTCTCATCCCAAAATGCATAATACAACTAATAAAAACTATATCTCTTCTTCAAGAACCAAAAATCTTGACACTGATTTTAAGCTAATTTTTACTAGTAATTTAGGGGTTTGAAACCAAAAACCAAGGTTAAATTTACTCAAAATTGACTCAGTCTAATAATTTGGTTAGATAAATACCAATTTAAGGGGTAAATATATAAGTAAATTTACTAATAGAAATGAAAAAACTTGTGTTTGACACTCTAAACAAAAAGTGACCAGTTTGACACTTTTTAAGCCAAATTTTGATTTTATTAATAAAATACATATGTACTTATATAAAAATTGTTGTTTAATATTATATTTTTTCTTATTAGTGTCTATAGTTGTCAATTAGGCTCCCAAGCAACACTATACTGGATTTAGTGGTATAGACATTAATCAAATATCCCACTTGTTTTACATTATGTCATTCCTGGGTTTGTGGATTAAGTGGTGCCACATAAATTAAGCCCAATTTATTAAAAGATTTCATATGTACTTTATAAAAAACATAAACTTGAAACCCCTCTGTTTGACTCTATCCACTTGTCACCTGATTGATTTCAGATTTAACTAATCAAAGGCTTGGAATTAAGGCTAAATTAATATGTTATGCACTATGAGCGCCACTTGACACTCACCCACTCAACACTTTAACTTAGGATTAGTATAGAGAGCTTCTTAACGTTTTAACCAACACTATGGTAAATAAGTCACTTCCAGCTCCTCATAGAATAATATTATCACTAATAAACACCTTCCTACTCATTATATTTTCTAACTTATGTTTTTTATCTTTGAGCATATGAAACTGCCCTGCTTTTGGGTTAACTTTTGAGCCTGTTTTAAATTTAAGCAAGTTTTATTTGTAAAAAACATAGTTAACTTAATTTTTCTGCTCAACTCTGACATACTTGACATTGAGAATTCAGCTTTTCCCAGCTGATTGATAGTGCCAAACTTGACACTTTACTATGTTTTGAATTTTCAACTCCCAATAAAAAGATTCCACATAATATTTTTTTTGCAATTATAATCTACTACTTTTCCTGCTACTCTTCATATAATTTTTATGTATTTTTTTATTTTTAATTATACTTTTACATTGATTTAGCACTAAGATACTATGCTGAACCTAACATCTTGATGCTTTATCATAAATTCACTTATTTTCTGTTTTAACCTTTATATCTATACTTTGAGTTTCTATTTTGCTTCTATTTACTTTGTTATGTTTTTTCTTGATAAATAAAACTTTATTTGCATACTTTTCATATAACTTTTACTTTTCTTTAGCTCTTTTTGTTTCATGTCTTTCATATTGTTTTATTTATAAAACTAAACTTTTCTTTATCCAAGATCAAACAAGAACAATAAGCCTACCAGGTGCAAAGCCTCCAAGTGCTCCAAGGAGCCAGCCACCACCCCCAAGTGTATCAAGAAGCCTGCAAAGGCAAAGTCTCCAACCCCATCTCCTCCTACTCCTTCCCCCATCCATCCTCATCTTTCACATCCCCTTCACCTTCTCCCAAAAATTCCTCCCACAATAAATCTGATGGTGATCTTACCAACCACTCCTTTTAACACTCAGAGATTGACTCCAAGCTCACCAAGGAGCAACATACCAAGAAGTCAAAGGCTGCCAAGGAGTCCACCTCTTCTTCTGGTAAAAAGGGAGGCTTCCAAGCAGGCCTCAAAGAATCCTTCCCCTCTTCCCCCTGATGGCTCTTCCCCCCTCCCTCATCTGACCCTCAGGACGAGCCTGAGGA
The DNA here is from genome assembly GCA_014839935.2 of Entomophthora muscae. NCBI lineage: Eukaryota > Fungi > Entomophthoromycota > Entomophthoromycetes > Entomophthorales > Entomophthoraceae > Entomophthora > Entomophthora muscae. The sequence continues at coordinate 335,699 of QTSX02004271.1, forward strand.
ATATTCCAAGAAGTTCAAAGCTTCTGGTCACGTTGCTTGGGATCCTCTAGCCATCCACAATATATGCAATGTGGACATAGAGTTCAAAGTCCCCAAGCGCTTCCCCCGTTTTTCCCCATCATGTCAGTAAAGGGCAGCCCTGGCTACGTTGCTGACAATTACATCTTTAACTTTAATAATCAAAAGCACGCTACCAAGAGCAAGCACTTTGTATGTGAGGATAAGATCTGTGAGGCCCAGTTGAACACTGAGGGCTGGGAGCAAGTAAACTGCCAAGGAGGAAAGAGCACTCTTGTGAGCCCCCCAATCATCTTATAACCTGGATGTTAAAATGGGACCTGGTCCAGGTGATCACAACATCCTCTAACCTCTGGGCATCTGATCTGGCTATAAAGGCCCTGCAATATCTCAAACCCAACAATCTTAAGTTGGTACTAACCCAAGAATAGTTGGTTAAGTTCATAAGCAATAAGTGTATTACTGCCAATCCCCCTCCCTCCAAGGCCTCAGACGTCCTCTTGGAGCTTACTCTCACTCACAAGCTCAAGCAGCTTCTGAGTGGGGAGCACTTCCTCCTCCATGACAACAGGCCCGGCAGCAATGACTGCTGCCGTGTTCTGAGGCGCGGCACAGACACACAACGGGAAATCCTAACCTTAGGATTGGATTTGTACTAAGTCTTGGTTAGATGACAGGGAAGGCTATGTGATTACCTTGCAGCCCTGAAAAATAATCTCTATTAGTTGTGGCTAGAAGAGGCACAGAAGTACTTGGAGACACAAAGACAAAAATGTGAATAGATCTTAATTTTTATTGGTGAATACAAAATGGAATATATAGTGGTTAGGAATACCACAAAACACTACCAGGATGGTAGGATCACTTGCACCAAGCATTAGTGGGGCAAGTGAGTTGCACAGAATCAGGAAACCAAACAATTGTATTTCCTGATTCAGTCATCAACTCATTTTGAGAGGCAAAAGCAAAAGCAAGAGATTTGTCTTCAAAATGGCCCACTGAAGGCAAAATTGAAACATGGTTAATAGCAGTATTTTTGAAATTGCCCTCCCCTAGATTGGCCTTAGGGGAGTGGTACTTGCAGAGGAACTTGGCATGTACTTGAGCAAAAAGATGGCCACTGGAGAGGAGCTTTACAGTGTATTTGGACCCTTGTTTAAAGCTCACTTCTAAAGGGCTGATCCACAGAGAGTCCAAATTATGTGCGCGCCCACCTACTCTGTGTTGGTAGTAAATTACATGGTCATCAACATTGAATTCCAGTAAGGGGGAGCGTCCAGCATTATTGGGAGAAAGCTCAAGCATCTTAGTCTTATATGCAGAAGTGTAGGCAGTGGCCTGTATATCAATATGCAGTTGACTAGATCCTTGATGTGGTTATCAGAATTCATGGCCTTATCAGAGGAAAGCAAGGGGACCCCCAAGAGCAATGGGGTAGTAGCCTCTTGGCCATACAACATAGAGAAAAGGGAGTATCCAGTGACACAATATTTGCTAAGGTGGCACATAAAGAGTGCAGAAGTTAAGTATAGGTCCCAGTTGGCAGTGTCATAGTAAGTGAGCTTCCTTGTAATAGAGACCAGTGTTGAATTTTCACGTTTGACTGCCCCATTAGTAGAAGGGTTGTAGGGGGAGAGAAGGACTGGTGAGACCCCAAGGCTTTGACAACAGAGGTTACCAACTTAGCATTAAATCAAGTCCATTATATGAGAGCAACCATTGAGGACAGCCATGGCAATAGAAAACATCTTGTAACAGGAAGGCAGCAGTTGTCTTAGCTGTGATGCCCTTGGTAGGATGGGCCTCTACCCACTTGCTGAAGTGATCAACAGCAATCAGAATAAAGCAACACCCAGAACATGAGCAGGGGAGAGGACCTACCGCGTTAATGCTGACAGAATGAAAAGCATGTTGAGGGGGAACTAATTTGAATTTGTGGGCAACAGCTTGAGGCCTCTGCAGCTGGCAGTTGTGATAGCTAGCTATGACGTCTGTGATCTGTAGGCAAAGATTCTCCCAGAAGTAATTCTTTTGAAGCCAGTCAAAGGTCTTGGCAATGCCTCCATGCCCAGTCTTTATAGCTTGCAACACCACAAGAGGCAAAGACTGGGTTGTACATAAGGTTTTATGATCTTGTACCTTCTTGAAGAGCTGATTGTTGTGTATGAGGGTATCTTTGGATAGCTTGGACATGGCCAGTTGGACCTCTTCTGTCTTGCTTTCCCAAGAGAAAAGGGTACCCAATTAGTTTGTATAATTGATCAGCCTCTGCAGGATGCAAAGCAAGAATGGGCATTCTAGAGAGCCCATCAGCGTTCTGGTTTTGAATCCCAGGGCAATAGAGCACAGTGAAGTTGCATCCTTGTAGACGTAGAGTCCATCTAGCTAGGCGCCCTTCAGGCTCCTTGAGTTGTTGTAACCACTTAAGTGATGTGTGGTCTGTGATAACTGTGAAATGGGTACCATATACATAGTGACAGAACTGCTTGACTGCATGCAACACAGCAAGACACTCCTTCTCTGTGACAATATAATTCTTCTCATGTTTGTTTAGCATACAGGAAGTGTAAGCCACAGGATGATCTACACCCTTGTTGTCTAGCTGGGCCAGAATAGCCCAAATAGCCAGGTCACTAGCATCAGTATACAGGATGAATTCCTTATTGTAGTCAGGATATACTAGGATGGGAGCCTCTTTGAGTTTTTCTTTGAGGGTTTCAAATGCTTGTTGTTGGCTGGCAGTCCATTCAAAAGGGACATTATGCAACAGCTGGACCAAGGGTTCACTAGTGTCAGCAAAATCAGGGATAAATTGCCTACAGTATCCCATCAGGCCCAGAAAGACTTGGACTTCTCACAGGTTGGTGGGCGGAAGCATTTTGTCAATGGCTTTGACTTTCTTAGTCATGGGGCAGATTCCTGTCTGAGTCACCTCATGGCCCAAGAATTCAAGGTGTTCTTTGAAGAAAGCACACTTAGATTATTTTAACTTAAGTCAGGCCTTACAAATCTTTATGAACACCTCCTTGAGATGGACCAAGTGATCACTGAAGGTGGCGCTGAAGACAGTTATATCATCTAAGTACACTAAAACACATGAGAGCTTCAAATCATGGAGAATGTAATCCATGGCTTGTTGGAAGGTAGACAGAGCATTGCAGAGTCCTTGCAGCATTTGAGTGGGCTCAAAAAATCCTTCAGAAGTGATGAGTACAGCCTTTTGCCTGTCTTCAGGAGAGAGATCAACTTGCCAGTATACATAAGCCAGATCAATGGCAGAGAAGAACTTAGAGCCCCCAAGGCGGCAGAGAGCATTGTCAATGTGTGGTAAAGGGTAGGAGTCCTTTTTAGTTAAATAATTTAAGTGTCAGTAGTCCATCACAATACAATGAACTTTATCCTTATTCTTCAGTATGAGCAAGGGGGAAGCCCATGGACTTTGGGAAGGAGCAAGCAGCCCAGTGTCTAAAAGTTGCTTAAGATCTTTAGACACCTGAGCATCTTCTACTCAACTGTGGCAGTAGGGTTTAGCACAAAAGGGGGGAGTATCACCGGTATCAATCTGGTGAATGACGCCTTTGGCTAACCCATAATCTGTGCTGTCCTTAGCAAAGATATCCAAAAACTGGTCCAGTAGGTCAAGCACCTCTTTTTGTTGAACCATAGATATTTGAAAAAAGTCTTGGGTGGTGAACAATGATAGGACTTATGGCTCATCCTCAGGTAAGTTAAAGTCCTGGAACGTACCAAAGGGATGGATAGATATACCGTCAGGAGAATTCAATAACTTGTCATAGCCAACAACCTGCCCTCTAGACACATGTATGGGGAGGGCATTCAAGTTGGCAATTAGCAGTTGAACAGGATCTTTATGAGAGACATCCAGGATTCCTGGACAGAGATAGGGTTTGTTGTGCCCTAGCCAAGAAGGAGAGTATATCTCTAGGAATTTACGCTTGTGCAGCTCATATGATATTTGAGAGTCTAGGATAGTTTGAGACCCAGGTGGAATAGTCACAGCAGAAGTGGCCAAGAGAGGAATCCCTTCTGACGCAGGACAAGTCATATGAGGACACTTCATGTTGGAGTAATGGGTTTGGTATTTTAAAGTGAAAACACCAGTGGGATATTCCAAGGCACATGTCTTGAGGCGCTTTCCAGGAACTTTAACTGGATCTTCAAAGATCAGAGGGACTTTGTATCCCAAGATAGAAAGGAAGCCGTCTTTAAGTTGATGATTTTATTATATTCCCTAAGGAATGAGTACCAACTAGCAGGTCATAGCTTTTGTTCTCCAGGACAATAGCAGGCGCAGCCAAGAGCAGCTTGCCAAATTGCATGGGCAGAGTAGAATAAGCTCCTATAGCACAAGTCATGGACAGCCCAGCTGTGCCATAAAATTGATGATAGTTAAGGTCAGGGGCAAGTTTGAGTTTCTTGACCAGCTTTAAGGAGACAACATTAACAGGAGACCCCATGTCTAAGACAGCCTTGATTTTCACCTTTTTAATGGATATTTCAACACAAGTGGTGGTGCAACCAAAGGGAAAGATGGAAGCCATAATGTCTTGAGCTTATTTTAGTTATTTGTCCCACTTTTGAATCATGCATCTGAGGCCCAGGAACTCCTTATAGACTGGCTGGAGAGGGAGCAAGACAGAGATGTTTTTGAACACAGCGTCAGCAACCTCAGCAGCTTCTTAGAAGACTCAACAAGCACTGAAGATCTCTTGGCTTGAGTGAGGTAAGGGTGAGAGACAACCTCCTTGGCTTCAGGAAGAGGATTGTTGGTTGTAGTAGTCATCCCAGAATGTAGCTTATAAGGAACTGTAATAGTTTCAGGGACGGCCAGGACAGAGTACCCATAGGCATCAGGAGTTTTTATATCAGAATTGTCCATGTCAGAGTCACCAGATATGTTGTGGAATAGCAACAGAATGGGAGAAGCCTCATTGTCAGAAAGCTCAGAGTCAGCAATGGAGGGGGGAACTGGAGGAGACTGGGAAGAATTGTCAACCAAGAGTGTCTCCACCTCTAGTTTGACTGTTATTTTCCTGCCTGTTCTTTTGGATCAGCTCCTTCAACTATAGGGTTAGTGCATAACCAGGAATGGTGACCTATTTGTCCACAGTTATGACAACCCTGTTGTTGAGGAGGATTCTATGAGTTTATGGTAAGGATATATGGCCCACGTGAAGATAAACCAGAGGTAGAGGCAGCATAATTCTCCTGCACAACTGCCCCAGAATGGGTAAGGTGCATATCCTGCAACAGTGTCTTTATGCTCTTCATGGAAGAAAGCATGACTTTATGGGCCTTGAAGTGAAGACACAGGAGCTGGTTAACCTTGAGGGCTTAAACACAAGCCATGTATGCTTCATGTGAAGTAAACTAGCGGCTTGTGATCAGTTGTTATCCTTCCAGGTATAATCTATCTGCAAATTCAGCTAGGGTTTCCTTTGGTTTGAAGGCAATGTGCATGAATGTGTCCTTCTTCACCTCCAAACTAAGGCCACCACCAAACTTATTAATCAGAAGCTGCTTCATATCTTCCCAGGTTTCAATGGTGGGCAGTTCTGGCACAACTACCTCTTGGCAGGCCGGGTGTAGACAGATCAGAATGTGTTTCTTCTTGACTTCATCTGAGGCTATTCTCATGGCAGTTTCATAGATAGTTAGAAAAGATGCAATGGTTGAGGTTTGGGGTCAAAAACTTGCTTAAAAGTAGGCTTGAAATGTGCTTCTGGAGTTGGGCCACCATTTTTACTATCAAGTAAGTTTATGTGCGGGGAGAATTCCGCTTCTGACTTGGTGGGGGGCTGCCTGGCCCACAACTGGCAAACACTATCTTTGAGGGTAGTCAAGATGTCAGCAGTGCAGGTGCCTGTATTATTAGCAAGGGCGGTCTGTTGCTCAGTAACATCCAGGTGCCGACCCTGTGTAGTTACTACTGCAGAAAACTCAGCCAGTCAGGAAGTAAGAGACGGGCCTACCAAAAGGCAGGGGCAAACCTGTCACTTACTGAATCAACCACTTCACTTAGTTCTTGTACGTCTTTATCAAGCTCAGAGTGATCTTGCTTCATGAGGTCCACCTCATTGGCTAGAGCTATCAACTCTCTAGCACAATGGATGCAGGGGGCTCATGACAAGTCAGGGTAACAACCATCTTTGCCCACAACTTCAGGTGGACTAACTACAGACGCCATTGCCTCACGCAAAGTAGCAACCTCTTGTTGTAATTCAGCAACCTGAGCCGTCAGCGTAAGCACTTGAGGGTAAGGCTGAGGGACTTTGGGGGGAAATCCTGAGTGCAGGTAGATGCCCTTAAATCTTGAATAGCATCCCAGAGCCTCTGTTCTCTATCTGCAAGCTCATCAGATGGAGGAGAAGGCAGGGGATCTGCTTTGGAGGCAGACAGTTCATTTACTTGAGTCTGGAGTTTGGCAATGGTGGCAGCGGTAGCAGCCCTTTCTTGATCAAAGTCCTTGCCAAGTTTGCAGAGGCCCTTTGCAGCATGGACCTATACTTGCTGTAATTGATTGAAACAATAAGCACTGAACTTGTTAAGTTGTTGCACAGGTTGTTCAAAGTCAGTGAGATAGGCATTTAAAGTAGAGTCTACTTGGGCACGCCAGGGCTGTTCCAGTTGGTGGAATTCATGAAGGCGCTCTCTGACATACTCAGGGATGAATTGGCGCATTCTTTCAATGGAAGTGACCAAACAAGACTGGGAGGTGACAGAGTTGCGCTGATTGTTGAATACTAAGGAAAACAGGGAATGAATCCACTGCTGTTAGGCTGCAAACTGATCCCAGTGATGGGTGACAGCAGCTTGCAGCAATGAAATTTCCTGAACATGAAGCCCTAATACCATTTGATGGTGGGCTAAGGTTGGTTGTTCAAAGGAGGACAATAGATGTTCAGCGGAGCCAGCTGCCAAGAGGAAATGCGGGGGAAATTGTGGCACTACAATCAATTCATAGTATTCTGCCCAATTGAACTGAAGCTGGAGGCAAGGGATGGCTCATCACAGGCTATCTCAAAGGCTACTGCCATGACTTGTTCCAAACCAGGGGTACCCAAAGGGTAGGCCACTAGGCGGGGACCACTCCCAAGGTTCAGCACAGTAGGGACAATAGGCAGGTTGGCAATGTCTTCTTCAATAGGAGGACTGGTAATTTCAGGAAAAGTTGGCTCATGTATAGGTGGAGGGGAAGGTCCTAAAAATGTAGTTGCAAAGGGGGCAACCAAGGGGCTTGCAGCCCCTGTAGTGAGCACCATAATTGTTGTGATCTGAGGCGCGGCACAGAGTCACAACAAGAAATCCTAACCTTAAGATTGGATTTGTACTAAGTCTTGGTTAGAATGGCAGGGAAGGCTATGTGATTACCTCGTGGCCCTGAATGAATAATATCTACTAGACGTGGCTAGAGAGGCACCAAAGTACAATGAGACACAAATACAAAAATTTGAATAGAACTTAATCTTATTGGAAAATAGGAAATGCATTATATAGTGGTTTGTGATACCACAAAACAATACCAGAACAGTAGGATCACTTGCCACAAGCATTAGTGGGGCAAGTGAGTTGCTGCAGGATCAGGAAACTGAACAATTTTATTTCCCAATTTAGAGCCAGCCTCATTTCAAATGGAAAAAAGCAAAAAAAAGAGATTTGTCCTCAAAATAACCCAACAAAGGCAAAATCAAAACAAGGTGAATGGCGGCATTTACAACAAATATTATACTAAGTGTTAATAGCTCTCTAATATAATTACAGTCAATTTAAGAAAATAAAAATGAAAAAGGCCTTGTTTACAATGAATTTCATTAAAAAATGAATTGGTTAAGGATATAATATCATAATATCATGAGTTGACGTCTAATTGCAATATTCTAATAAAATATTTACATTTATGGTCTTTAATTTTTTAATTATGATGAAAATATTTACCTGTTGAAGGTAGCACTATAAAAACCAATTTTTTAGGTAATTTAAACAAAATGTCAAATATCTATAACTTGATAAACAAATTAGAAGCACACCAGAAAAAGGTTGTTGAAATAGAAAAAAATATCAGGGAAATAGTAACAGGAAAGCTGGGTAACAAGGGCCAGCCACTAATCCAGTCAAAAGAAGATGCTCTTAATAAATGGCAACAGTGCCCATGTTGACATTAAAAATGTCAACACTATAGTAAAGTGACAACCCGGTTTTACTTAATGTTGTTTCCTGGATGTTGACACTTTTTTAATTAACAAAACACTTTACCCTAAACATTCTTAATATAAAAAAATATTTTAAAATACATTATTATACTAAAATGATCCCAGAGAGTTCAAAAATGCAATAAAAATTACCATAAGTAATAAGAATAAGGAGATATAAGTAACTATTTTTCAGTTTACTATGTAAATTACACTCTTTATTATAGAATTATTTTTTATTTCCATAAAAATTAAAATTTTAATCAACCAAAAATAAAGATATTTTATATATTGTAATAACTACAAAATATACAAAAATTCTAATGAAACTTTATTATACTTCAGATAAGCATAACTGAAAATATCTCATACCTTAAAGACAAATTAACAAAATATAAGATATTTCTTACTAAACCACATTGAAACTGTATCTGAAACTTATCATTTATACCTAAAAAAATTAGTACACTATAATAAATTAAAAAATTAAAAGTTTAAAAGTAAAAAAATATACAGGCAAAGCAAGGTTTATTAAGCTAATTAAAGCCCCCAGTAAGAGCAGTGGCAACATCCTCAAAGTACTTCTTAATCTCTGCCACCTTATACTTTTTCTTTACAGCCTTCTGAACATCCCCCTGGTAGTCCTGCTCCTTGGACTTTTGCTTCTTGGGGGCCACCCGGTTGGCCAGGTTGCAAAACTTGGAGAAAGTCTGGGCCTGCTCCTTCTGTAGCTTCTGGAAGAACTTGTTATATTTGGGGTTTGACCAAACTTCACCTTCAGGTGCTTGTGCCAAACCTCAAGGCTAGAGGTGGTCTTCATCTCCCCCTTGAGGCAGGCGCCCTGGCAATTTCAAGGGGTAGTGGCCCCGCTCTCACCTCTCCAGGCAGTCACCTTCTTGCCCATTCATTGGCGCTCAAAGTAATCCAAGTAACCTTTGAAGATGGTGGAGTGATTCTTGATGTAAGCGTCCTCCAGGAGGACCTCAAAGCCAACCCTAGTATGCTTCGGGCGCACAAAAGCCAAGGCAGCAAACTATGTCAAGGCAAAGCAGCACTTTCCCTTACCATTGTTAAGATACTTCTTGAAAAGGTCCTTCTCACTCTTGAGATTCTTGATGAGGGCCTGCCTAAAATGGAAGAAGCAGCCCTGGACTTCTCCATTGAAGGTGGCCTCAAAGGCTCTGAACTGAGCTTGCTCAAAGTCCTTTATTATAACCTTTGGCCCAAGTGAGCGCGCATGAGCTAGCTGCTCAGCAGCTAGGGTTGACTCATCCTTCTCAGCGGAGGAGGGATTTGCCCTTGTGGCGTGAGCAGGAGGGGGAGCTGGTTGGTGGTAAGGAAGCTCAAAGCATCCTGGACAATCTTGAAGGCTCTGGTGTAGACTTCAGTCTTGGCACCAGGAAGGAGAAAGAACACAAGTGGGATAACCTGGTCATTAAACTGTCCATGCAGGACTAAAAGCTGCTTGAAGAGAGAGGGGCAAGTAGCAAATGTGCTGTTGCACAGCCAGGTGGTAGCAGTATTGAGCTTCTCCAGGTTTTGGGTTGTGGTGTAGGCTATAATCCTATCCTCCACTTCCTGCCCATTGTCATGAAGCAGGAACATCTCGCCATCCTCTGTCTTCTTGAGGGCATCTGTGAGGACCAGGTCTTCAATTTTAGCGGCGCTCTTGACCAGGGGGCTTGAGGCTTGGAGCCTATTACTTACAAAATTGACCAACTGATTGTGGGTTGGCACCCTCTTCAAGTTGGTTGGGGAGAGGTACTTGCAAGCAAGCACGGCCAGCTGGGTGGCAGAAAGATCTTTGGAGGTGGGAATCACCTGGACAAGATACCACTTGTGAAGGCAGGCTATGGTGGTATTTGGCATGATGCAGATATGCTTGCCCTTGATGGTTTAGACGAAGTCTCAGCACTCAGTGTTGAGCTGCACTGGGCAGAAGCAGTCCTTGCAGGTGTAATGGCAGCTCTTGAAGCCCTGGTTGGCATTGTTGCAAGAGAAAATATACCCATTGGCCACCATGGCTGGCCCACCCTTTACGCTCATGATTGGGAAGTATTTGGGCAAGGAAGAGGGAACCTTAAATTTGCCATCAATGTTACAGATGTTGTGGGCCAACAGAGGGTCCCAGGGGCCAGCAGGAGCATGGCAGAAGCCAGGAAAGTAATTAGGGCAGGGCTTTGAATCATCCCAAGATGATCTTGAAGGGGGGAGTTTGGTGGTGGTAGGGAAGTAGAAGGGGGCTTATTGTGGTTCTCCTCATGCGCAGGAGACTTATCTTTGGGGGGGACTTATGGGCTGAGTGTTTATTCTTAGTTGGCTCCTTGTCAGAAGGCAAGTTGTAAAAACTGTGGTCCGTAAGGAAGCCATCAGATTACTCTCCCCCAGTGGAGTGAGCAGGGCTCTTCTCAGAAGAGGGCTCAGGGGAGGGCTTTAGGGATTGTTTTGGAGTGGCCTTCTTTGATGAGACATGCTTTTTTGGTGGGTTTGGTTGGCTTTGAAGGACTCTTGGTTACAATGGGCTGTAGGGAAGTGTTTTTGTCCTAAAATAATAAGTAAAAGGGTTTAAAATAAAGCAATTTATGTAAAAAAAACTTAAAAAGCATAATATATAAAAAGTAAATCATAGATGGCTTTTATTGGCATTTAAAAGTTAAAAAATACTTGTATAGGTTTTAATTTATTATAGTTTTAAATAAAAAATTAAAAGTTAAGAGAAATATGCAAAAGTATTTTATTTAGATATAGACTTTATTTTAAAAATTAGAAAATATGGAAGAGAAAAATTAAAAATACAACATCAAAAATGAGAAGTTTTTATTATGTAAAACATAAAGTTTTATATGTGAGAACTGAAAAGCGTCAATATTATGAGTGACAAAAATAAAAAAAGCTGAATTCTCACTGTTGATTACAAAAAATGTAGACATTATTTTTGACAACATTGTCACTGTCAACATTTTTTTTAAATTTACTATGAAAAAACATAGTATGCTTAATTAAACTTATGTGGGCTAGCAAAAATTAACCATTTTCTGTGTATTTTTGTTCACATATGAAAATTAAAAAAAAACATGAAAATAAGTAAAAAAAGTATCAAGGTTCTTTATTATTTTATTAAAAATTATATTTGGGTAGTGATAATATGATATTTTACCATTGTGTATATGTAAAGTTGTTAATAAAGTAGTCTTCAGTATTGAAAAGGGTAAAGTGTTGACAATGTCACTTACAACATTCTTTATACTGTAAATTCAGAACCTGAACATAAATGCGGGATTGTCAAATCCTTGGTCCAAATTTTGAATCACTTTTGCAGGCAACTCAGCTGAGTGAAAATTAAAATATTTAATAAAATCAACCATTTAATTTGACTTTTTTTTGGTTTATATAAATTGGCAAATTTTGAATCTCTTGAGCAGATAACTCAACTAACAAAAGACAAAACACAGCAAACAAATGCGGGATAATGAATAAGAAATGCAGAATTCTAATGTACAATTTGATATTTCCTGTATGTCAAAAAAATCATAGACATCATATAAAAATTAACAAATCTGAAATTGCAGGATTATCAAATCCAAGAACCAAGTTTCAAATCATAATTGCAAGGAATTTGAAATAAATATAATTTATGGGGCTCAAATAGGAAGTCAAAGGATCTAGAGTAGATTTGTGATGATTCTTTTAGGAATCATAGGCATTCTCTAAATCACCCTATTCTATTTTAGGGCAGTAAAATTTAGATTGTAATAATCACCAACTTACCATATATAACAATAAAATTGACTAAAATATACATTCCTCTTCTTGAGTTTAAAATTTTTTAATATAAATTTATTATATCTTCTTTCAACAACAGCCAAGTCAACAAGCTGTTCCCTGCCTTGACAAAATCATGCAGGGCTACGCTGGGTCTTTTAACAGTGAAGCCTCCCTATATGGCCACTCCCAACCTGCAGGCCCCTCTGCAAGCACTACCCAGGAGTGTGTTCTTTCTCCTGCAACTTCCAGCATAGCCCTGCTTGCCCATCATGCACAGGCAGCTGGCAACCCAAATCCTGTATCAACAATGGCATCTGGAACCAGCCATTTGAGCCATGGGGTCACTCAGAGAGCCCAGAACCCCAAAAACAGCCAATCAGATGGCATTGATCAGTTCACAAGATGGAAATATCCCTCCCCTAGCCAATCAGCCTGCAAGACTTAGAAGAAAATTAATCACTCTAAAGATTGTTCTCAAAATGGTTGAAAAGCAAGGAAAGCTTATTTCCCTTGGGAAATTGTGGCCGCAATGGGTTTTGCAAAGTCCACTGTGGCTGCAACCCTGCAAGCTCACTCCAACTGTGGCCCCCTACCAAGAAGACCTCAACTGGTGCCTGTACTTTGACCAAAGGTGACATAGCCCATCTCCTTATGATGGCCATTATAGAATGTGACCCATGGATGCCCCTGGTCCATGTACATCTCCAGTTGGGACTCCACGGCATCTTCACCAACAAAAGAACAGTGAATTTGTGGATGCACAGAGTTGTGGTTGCTGCTAGAATCTTGTCCAATCAATTTCTCAGTAGCCCCATTTTGGTGGATACCAACCCTTACAATTCAACTATTATTAATTTATCAAAGGAAGGGCAATGAGGGTCCATAATGACGTCATCTTTCTGTTGTATGCTAAGATATCTGCAAGTATTCAATACTATGGAGAAAAGCGTATCCAGGTGACTTGTACAAGCGCGTCCCAATCTTGTATTGTTTTGTTGGGGTTTTATTGGCAGTTTCCCCATTGGGTGTCAATTATTACTTGGCAATATCACACACAGCAGATGAGTATGCTTATCAGACAGAGCTCAAGGCCATGCTGGAGGAGTGGGCCACACAAAACACTGTGCACACAGTTGTACCGAGTGCAGAGATAGAGCAGCAGGAATGGACTATCCAAGAAATCAGGGCTGTAGAGCATACCTGCAGGTCCTGCCCCATCAACTACGCCAACATGCATCTTGCAGATGTATGTCTCTACAATTTTGGTTCTGCCCTCAGGCGCCTAAAGCCTGCCACCTACAACAAACTATTCACCCAAATTGATAAGGGGTATGAGCTTTTCCCTTTTGCGTCTGTCCAGGACTTATTTGATTTCATCATCTTCTATGCAAGTGATAGTGATAAGTCCATAAAAGACCCCTGCTTCCCCCCACGTCAGTCCATCTGTTTTGTCAAGCCAGTATATGTGACGGAAAATTTGAGCAATTGAAGCAATAAGCTCTTGCTGCCCCTTCCCAGTCAACAAACCCTGCCTCCCCAACCCCCCATCAAGCCACCTGCCTTCCAACCCTGACTCCTAAACCACCACCCATTCCCTCCCCACTATCTCTGATGCTGCCTCTTTGACAGGCGCAGATGAAGGCAATGTTCATTCTGCCTATTCCCTCCCCTTCCTGTCCTTTGATTAGTAAATAAATCTTTTCTTTATGACAACTTATTAAAATTGATATTTCTCTTTCAATTCATAATTAACAATATTTTCTATTTACATTATCAACACTTCCCATAATTAATTTAATGTTGTACAATTTACAAATAGCTTAAAATTATGAGCATACATATTTTTCATCATCATTAATAAATTAAAGACAATAAACGTAAATATTGGATTAAATATTGCAGTTAGATGTCAACTCTTGATATTTTGATATTATGTGCATAGATCAATGCATTTTGTTTAATAAAATCCCTTATAAACTTGGCCTTTTCCATTATAATTTAATGAAATGGATTGTGGTTATATTAGAGAGCCATTAATGCTTAGTAAAAATGTTGAAAATTAGTGCATTTTACAGCCTGTATATTTACCTATTGGTAATAATTCTGTCAACTTTTTAGTTGAATTTCGCAAGATAATAATAATATAATGTGTTAATAGAATACTGTTTATTCTCATTAATTGGCTGATTTTCTTTGCTGTGGTATTTGTGCATTTTCTGATATTTATGCACTAGTATCCAATTGGATGTGAAGCCAACCAATTGGATACTAGTGGATAAATATCAGAAAATGCACAATTTCCACAGCAAAGAAAATCAGCCAATTAATGACAATAGACAGTATTCTATTTACATATTACATTATTATTACTCAAAAATCTGATTGAAAAGTTGACAGAATTATTACCAATAGGTAAATATACAGGCTGTAAAATGACTAATTTTTAATATTTGTACTAAGCATTAATGGCTCTCTAATATAAACACAGTCAATTTATTTTAAATTATAATAAAAAAGCCACATTTACAATGAACTTTATTAAACAGAATGCATTGAGTTATGCACATAATATAAAAATATCAAGAGTTGGTGTCTAATTGCAATATTCTGATCTAATATTTAAATTTATTGTCTTTACTTTATTAATGATAATGAAAAATATGTATGCATTGAAGATAGTACTATAAAAACCAATTTTTTAGGTAATTTAAACAAAATGTCAAATATCTATAACTTGATCAACAAATAAGAAGCACACCTGCAAAAGGTTGTCAAAATAGAAAGAAATATTAGGTAAATAGTGACAGGAAAGCTGGGTAACAAGGGCCAGCCACTAATCCAGTCAAAAGAAGATGCTCTGGATAAACTAGGAAATATCATAGATGAAAAGAATAAAGAAAAATTACTTAATCTACAGGGAACAATTTTATCAAGTCTAAAGTTCAACAACATGGTCTACAATTTATGGAAGTTTTGGCAGGGGGCCAAAGAAAACAATAAGATCAAACTAATTGAAGGAACAGAAATTCAAAAGGAAATCAACACCAATGAAGAGGAAACTGACCAAATGGAAACAGATGAAAATGAAACACAAGCATGAAGCAGAAACTCTTCAAGAAATACAGAAGCTTTATCAACTGAAAACCAAGAAGAAACACAAGTTGCAAGAAATATAAGAAAAAATTAAGCCTAGAAAAATTAATGAAGAGCATCCAATGCTCATGAAGTTTGCCAAAGTGGCGCCTGTGGCTGAGGCAGCCACAGGGGAAACAATTAGTAAGTCTTTTTATGTTTTACTTATATTTATTTTAGTCATCACCAGGAATGGGGATGGGGTTGCAGAAGTGGTGGCTTATACACAAAGTTGGTTTTATGGGGGTTACCAGTCACTGGTAGCCCCTGTAAAACAAATAAATAAAAATCAAATAAATAAAATAATTCAACAGAATATGAATAATTTTTTAATATTGAAGCTCAAGATAGGGAATATTCACCATCTGTGGGGTGCTTGCCATGGATAAGGGAAGTATATGAACTAGGAGCAACTGTCAAAATCAAAGAAATGAATGAAATTTGCGGGGATATCAAACTGAACTTTGATGAATACATATACAAAAGCATTCAAAGATCCCCCTTTATAAACATCAACAAATATGAAAAGAATTTAAGAAAAACTGACTTTCAAATAGGAAATAAATATTTGAAATCTGCAATTTTTAATGAAGTTTTTAAGACACTATCAAATAAAGTTGGGGATGCAGTCCCTGTGAATAATTTTAAACCTTTATTTATTTCATTTGCTGAGGCCTGGGAGGCTGATTCAAGTCAGGCCCCCCCAGAACCCTCTTCAAGTTCAACCAAACGTCCTTTATTAATAGATTAGTACAAACATTCAAAAAATTATGCATGTTCTTGGAAAAGTATACCTTGCAAAGAATCCACGTCACAGTATACCTGGGAATCCTCCTCCACTGCATATTAAAAACCAACGTCAAAAAGTTGGAGGATGTACCTATTCAAATGGATATTTGCCATGTAGCCCTTGACTGCCAGAAGACACCACAGGGATACAGGACAGTTGAGCATGTCCTCTATGATTCATTTGCATTGGCAACGCTATACAAGTACTACATGCCCCCCAAAAAACCTACTAGTCAATTCTCTCACCCGCCTGCCTTTCATCAAACAATTAGCAACCACCGGGGTACAGGGTGCCACCCCTCTAGCAATTGCATCCAGGGTTGTCCACCACGTACAGAAGAGTATGTGGATCCAATTAGATGCATTAGCTAAAAATTTAATTTCAGGGTATAATTCCCAGGAATAATCACATCCCTTTGCAGTTAGCATCCCCCAATAAATGTTTCCCCATGCAAATTAATTTTTTCTAACTTTTTATATTTAATACTAAAAAATTTTAATACTGTAATATGTACTATTAAAATTTTACTATAAAAATTTTAATATTAATATTTAAATATTCAAAAATTTAGTATCTAAAAGTTAATATTAAAATTTTACTAATACATATTACAATATTGAATAAATCATGATTTAATAAAATTGTTATATTTTGATTATTTGAACTTTAATATTTAACATTAAAAATTTATAACAATAATTTTAATTTTAAAATTTTAATTTTTATTTAAAATTTTAGTATGTAAATTATAATATTAATATATCTAAATATATTACAAGACATTAGTTAAAGTTGCAACCACGTCAAATATTTAAATTAAGTTAAAAATGTTTTTATTTACTAGCTTGTCAAGTACAGGTTTTATTATCACATAGATAAACATCAAGAATTGAATTTATTTGCATCATGTGGCCCGCTCCACTTATGTTTCAAACAAATAATTGTTTAGAACTAAAATTACCTTTCCCTTGTAATGTGATTTGATAAACATATTTGATATACTTGACCCTTGTCCTAAGTACTAATTAGTAATAAATACATGAAAATCATTGGTTGCGTGTTGTGTGGTTATAGTGACACTGAAATAACAAGGGTCAGATGATGACATGCAAGATCCAATTTTTGGCTTAAAAAAAGCCAAAGTACCATCAAGGATTCACAATTATTTATATAAACTAAAACATTTCTATAATTTTTAATATATTCATTTGTTAGCGCAAAAGCCAATAATAATATTCAGTCCATTTAATAAAAATATATCCATCTTACCTAGTATAATTAATTTTACTTACCTTATCTATGTATTCTTATATGTCTATAATACAATCAAATGTCAGATTATTATATATAAATAATAATTCTTGAGTCCTAATAAAAACAAACTAAACAAAATTAAAACTAAATAAAACCTGGAGCGCCCATTTATCTGATTGGCTCAGAGGCCAGGGCTTTTGGGAGGAAGGATTCTGAGTGCTCATAGAAAGCTGTCACCACATTGGGTGGCATTGCAAATTGGCTGATCTCAAGAATATTGAATAGATCCTCAGTGTCCTGAGGAAGGCCTTGTTTCACCTTATTTTTGATCCAACCAAACAGCTCCTTAATTGGATTCAGGAATGGGGAATATGGCGGGAGGAAGAGAAGTTTCATTAGACAATTGGTAAGTTGGTGGCTGGAGGTGTGGCTGTTTTTGTTGATGGGGGGAATTTGGACACAACCAGATCCACTTTGTGGAGCCCAACATTATCAAGCATAACAATGTTGGTTGTGCCTCTGTAATTTATCCAAAGGTACTCCTTGACGGCTCGGAGAAAATTGAGAAAGGTCCCACTATTATGGGAGCCTTTAATCATCTGATACTGGTCCAACCCACAAGGACCAAGAAGCGCAACCATGGAATAGGTCTGGGAACTGACAGCTGCACAATGGGCTACGCCATCCTTGGACCCCTTCTCAACCCACCCATGCCTAGACCCGAGTGAGGAGGAAAATGACAATTTGTTGATGTAGAAGAACAGGACATTCCCAGTCTCCTTTAGTGCCAGATATGTCTTGTCATAAATGTGTTGATCCTTGATGGTCTTTTCACTGTTTCTATTGTACAGAGAAACTCCAAGCACCTTCCAGGAGAAGCCCAAATCAACCATCGCTTTATAAACAAGGGTTTTAGAAACAGAAAGCCCAAACTCTGTGGCAAGCATTGATTGGACAGCAAGTGTGTCCAGGTGGCAATCCTTGGCTACCCACTGCTTGATTGCGTCAATGTGAATATACTGAAGCAGTTTGGGCTGTGTTTTTCTTTGTGGATTTGGCAATTTGCCCTGTATTGCCATACTTGTTATTGATGTTGGCAATGTATCTGGCTGTGACACCAAATTGGGACGCAATATCTTGAACCTCCATTCCCCCATTCAAGCAGTTGAGGAGAGCTTCATGCTCACTATCTGTCAACCAACGCTGGCCCTTGGCAGGTACCACGGCATCCTGGCTACCAGGCTTGACACAGGGGACAGGGACCTTTGTGTAGAAGGTGGGATCACACTTGCTTGCAGTGGCGCCATCAATGGTTGAATACACAATAGGCATAGATGGTTCCTCAGTGGTGGCCAATGGCTTGAAGGTGGTGTCAAAGACACAGGGGCAGGAAGTAGCAACTCTTGGGTCAAGAGTGCGGGGCCAGGTGACAACTGGGTAAACGGTGGAGGTGTAAGTAACCTCAGTGTTCCCGGTGACCCTGGTGTAAGAGACTTTGGTAGCAGGCCTTGAAAGCGGCTTCTGCCTGGTATTCAAGCTGGTAGTTCTGGCTTGGGATGCAGGAGGTAGCTGGCTGGCGCTGACACCTTGGGAGGCCTGTGTATTGGCATGACTCCCCTTGAATTGGGTTCTGGGTCTGTTCTTGGTCCCTCTGGGACGCCCTTGTGGACAGGCTGCCCTGCATACTGGTGCAGGAGTAGGTTGGGAATGTGATTGTTTGTCCATAAAAATAAAATAAAAATTATATTTTAGATTAAATGTATTTATTTGGAGTTATTGTTTAGTTGTAAGTAGTTGTTTTCTCTTGATTTAGCCTTGAATAGTAGCAGAGTCTTTATATCTGTGATTTGAAGTGAATAATATTGTATAATTTCTGGGTTTGGATAATTTTAAAGTTTAATCACTTTTTATGTCTAATTATGGTTATTGAGATTGAATTTTCCATTTGATTTTAGTTGTGGTGGAGCTTCTTGATTTGGGTTGGTGTTTCCTAGTATGCTTACTGTACATTAAATTTGGATTCCAGTTCCTGCAATTAATATCTGAGTTTACTAGTAGCATTCAAAAGTGATTTGAAATTTGATTCTTGGATTTGACAATCCTGTAATTTCAAAAAACATAGTAAACTTAATGAAAATGGCTGATGGATTTGAACGCTTCAAATCTGATTCCAGTTAATTCATTTTGTCCATTGAAAATATGCAGTTCAACTTGAAATTTGGAAAGTGCCTATGAGTTCCCCCATTTTTAAATATTCAAATAAAAATACAAAAAATTCAATTTAATTAAAAAAGGCCATCCCGCAAAAGTGATTCAAAATTTGGATCAAGGATTTGACAATCCTGCATTTTTAAGTTCAGGTTCTGAATTTACAGTATGTGGGCTTGATAAAACAAATAGATTGGTGTGAGGGGAGGCAGGAGTCTTTTCTGGACTTATCATTATCACTTGTATAGAATATGACAAGATCAGATCAATCCTGGACAAATATAGACAGGAAAAACTTATAACCCTTATCAATTTGGGTGCACAGTTCATTGTATGTGGCAGGCTTTAAGCGCCTGAGAGCTGAACCAAAATTGTAAAGACATACATCTCCAAGATGCATGTCAGCGTGGTTAGTGAGATAGGACTAACAGGTTTGTCTCACAGCCCTAATTTTCTTGGTTTCCCATTCCCGCTGCTCCATCTTGGCACTCAGTACAACTGTGTACATGGCGTTTTGGGTAGCCCACTTCTCAAGCATGACCTTGAGCTCCATCTGATAAGCATACTCATCTGCTGTGTTTGACGACGCAGAATATTTATGACACCCAATGGGAAAACTGCCAAAAAAAAACCAACAAATCAATACAGGATTGGCCTGCACTTGTACACGTCAGATTGGATGCACTTTTCCCCCAAAGTCTTGAATACTTGCCAAAATCTTGGCACATGACAAAAAAATGCCATTACAAGCTCTCATTGCCCTCTCTTTGATAAAATTAATTACAGAAGAATCATAGAGGTTGTTATCAACCAAACTAGAGCCACTAAGAACCTGATTGGATAAGAGTCTGATAGCAAGCAGAACTCTGTGCATCCACAAATTTACTGTTTTCTTATTGGTGAAAATGCTGTGGAGTCCTAGTTGGAGACAGACCTGGACCAAGGGCATCCATGAGTCACGCCCCATAATAGCCATCATAAGGGGGTGGGTTTTTTCATCTTTAGTCAAAAACAGACACCAATTGGGGTCTTCTAGTGAGGGAGGCCACTGTTGGCATAAGCTTGCAGGGTTGTAGCCACAGTGAACTTTGCAATACCTATTGCGGCCTAATTTTCCCAAGAGACATAAGCATATCTTGCTTTTTGACTATTTTGAAACAATTTCTGGGTTAATTAGCTTTCTTTTGTGTCTTGCAGGCTGATTGGCTAGAGATATTATGTGTATTTTTTGAGAACTAAATGTTGCCATCTAATTGGCTGTTTCTGGATCCTGGCTTTCCTGAGTGACTTTTTGGCTCAATTAGCTGGTTCTGAATGTCATTGTTGATACATGATTTGGGTTAGCAGCTGCCTGTGCATGATGGGCAAACAGTGCCATGCTTGAGGACACAGAGGAAAAAACACACTCCTGGGTAGTTCTTGGAGAGAGACATACAAGTTGGAAATGACTATATACAGAGGCTTCACTATTGAAAGACACAATGTATCCTTGTATGTTTTTGTCAAGGCCAGAAAAAAGCTTGTTTATCTGGTTGTTATTTAAAGAAGATATAATAAATATTTATTAAAAAACTAAACTCAAAAAGAGACGGGTATATTTTAGTCAATTTTATTGTTAATTATATAAAGTTGTTGAATATTATGATCTAATTTTTAGATGTCCTAAAATAAAATAAGGTGATTTTTAAGAAATCTTGCTTTTCTTAAAAGAATCAGCACAAATTCACTATAGATTCTTTGACATCCTGCTTGTGATGCTCATAAATTATATTTATTTCAAATTTACCTCATTTTTGATATGAAATTTGGTTATTGGATTTGACAATCCCACAATTTCAGATTAATAAAGTTTTATATGATGTCTATAATTTGTTTGAAATACAGAAAATCTCAAATTGTACATTATAATTCTGCATTTTTGATTCATGTATCCCGCATTTGTTTGCTGTGTTTTGTCTTTTGTTAGTTGAGTTATCTGCTCAAGAGATTCAAAATTTGCCAATTTACATAAACCAAAAAAAGTCAAATTAAATGGTTGATTTTATTAAATATTTTATTTTTCACTCAGCTGAGTTTCCTGCAAAAGTGATTCAAAATTTGGACCAAGGATTTGACAATCCCGCATTTTTACGTCCAGGTTCTGAATTTACAGTACAAATATCTGAATAAAATTGCTTTCATATATTATAACTTAAAAGATCTAGGTTCAAAGCTACAATTTTTAGAGCAAAATGTAATATAGTAATTCTTTTTTTAATGACAAAAAGCTTGAAAAAGCCAAAAAAAAGAATGTTTGATTAATTTATTAAAATAAATTAAAACTGTAAAGCTACAGCCACCTATTAAATTTTGGGCAAAATATAATTCTTGCATTTAAATTTCTTACAGTAAATTTTCAGTCAAATTTGATTCATTAAAAAATCTTTGATATGTATTTTTTTAAAAGTAAAATAAAATTTCAAAGGCCTTTTATCTATTAATTAAAACTCTAATTAATAGCCCTAATTCTTTATTATTTTTTGTGTTTAATAGGCATAATTTAAAAATATACACTTTTAAAAGCCAATTAAATAAATTTTTACTAGTAAGAAGAAAACTAAAAAAATTTTAAAATACTATTTATAAAATTAGTACTATTTTTTAAAAAAGTGTTTTTGCAAATTTTAGAAAGTTACATATGAAGAAAACTATAGCAGGATTAAAAGTGACTAAAATACCTTTTAAATTTTTTTACAAAACATCTTCCTGCCTCTTGAGTTTGGCCCTGTTTTATCCTGATTAAATCAAGTTAGGTGAATTTAAATTATGATTTACCCTAATCCAAATCAAATTTCTAGACTTTGAATTTTAAACCAAATCTCTCTTCTCAAAATTCAGTTGATAACTATGTTGCAACCAAGTTTCCAGACTTGCCTGCTAACGCATCTTACAATACACAAGGGGCGCTTGATGAGCCACCCCTTGACATATCTAATGTTATGAATTACTCTGATGGCAATATCAAATGGCAGGTACTTTATCCTAGTTAGGAGCGCTGCCAATTCAACTTGCTGATTCCTGCACAAGTTATTTCTCAGCTCCAAACCTTACATGGAACTCCCCACTATGCCACCCCCTTGTGATTTTGTGACTTTTCCCATATAGTATATTACTCACAATATTCTACAATAGACAATACCTTATTCTTATTACTCTGTCCTTCCTGTTGGACTGTTGTCTTCCCCAATTCCAAGACTGAATCCTCATTGGTTCAGTTGCAACAATTAGTTAAAATCTTTTCAATCCAAATCTAAAACAAAAATTTAGACTTAAATTTATATCAAAATCACTTTTTCTAAATTCAGATTAAATAGTTGCAAGTTTCTCCAATCCAAATCCAAATCAAATTCCTAGATATGAATTTAAATTGAAATATCTTCTCCTAAAAAACAGTGTATAATTAGGGCTTTGGCGTCCCACCCCCGGACAAAGATCTTCTTTTTCTGGCATTCTGGAAGATTAGATTTAAAATCAGCTTTAAATTGAAAATATATTACCTTCCACATTCTCAGAAACTTTGGACAGAATCCAGGTTTTGTCTGGGGGTGGGACAACACAGCCCTAGTGTATAATAGTGAAATTTCCCAAATCAAATCCAAATTGAATATCAAGACTTTGACTCTAAATACAAAATACTATTTTAAAAATTCAGTGCATAATAGCAAAAACTTCCCAAATCCAAATTGAATTTCTAGACTTTGATTTTAAATCCAAATTCCAAATTGAATTTTAGACTTCATTTTTAAATCCAAATTATTTTTTTTGAAAATTCAGTGTATAAATAGTTTATACGTTAACATAAATAGATGAGTATGATGAAATGCTTAAGCAACCCAGGCCCAAAGCTCCAACTGTCAGCACCAAATCAAATCTGGTAGCTGCTTCCTTCAATGTAAGAGGGCTTGGAAAAGCCAAAAAAAGGAAGGGCCTTGTTAATTTTATCTCAAGAATCAAAGCAAACATAGTCTGCCTCCAAGATACTAATGCCAAGGACCAGAAATAGGCCAAGGAATTTGGGGGCAGGGCATTCTTTTCCAATTATGGTGCTATTATTCTTGCATCTGAAAAGCTGTCTTTTCTTGGAGAAATCATACCCCATTATAACGGCCTTGTTCTTGAAGCCAAAGTACAATACAACAATTGTATTACCTTGACAGTTGTCTGTGTGTATGCACAAGTTGACCTAAAAGAGAATGCATTGTTCTGAAAATAGTTTCAGTATCTTGTGTTTATAAGTCTGTGATTATTCTGGGTCCATGACTGTGCTTGATTCCAACTGGGATTTATTTGCTGTGTTTAAAGTAATCAGGCCTGAGACAGTTCACTTTTGCCAAGGCAGTTAAAATCCACAATCTTGTTGACTTCCTCCAGGATGAGCAGGTGAAACAACTTATTTTCCCCAAATACCTAACAGAGTTGATTGACTTGGTTGATTGTCTTAGTTGGGGTTACACTGGACTTTGTTTTTTCTAGCAGCTCTCTTAGTAGTTGTGAAAAGAGAGTTTTCACAATCATGTCTGACATGTCAGACCACTATGCCACTGTAGAAAAAGTAACTTTTTAGTAGGTTTTCTACTGATGTAGACAACTCTGTATCCCATACTGCACAAAGGCAAAAATTAAAACTATTTTGGTTTAAATTTTTTATTATTATTAAAGCTTCTTATTATGTTCTGAACATTGAATTAAAAACAAATCTTATAAAAAATTTATTTTTTGATTTAAATTTTTTTACCAAGTGTGTATATTATTGTTTTCAAAGTCAAAAAAATTCAGTTAATTTATTTTGAGTATAAAAATACTCAGACAGTTTTTTAGTTAATTTTTTTATTTATTTGCAGCTTTTTAAGTTTTAAAAAAAGATTAAAAATTTTAGACAAAAAATTACTATGAAAATTTTTATTATTTTATAGGTCTTTTGTTTTGATAGCTTTTATGGTTTAAATTGGGTTTTTTACATTTTAACTAAATTTTAATTATAACTTTATATTGCCTTATACTTTTAAACACTAAAATCCCTAAAAGATAGCTTTTTTCATGTTTTTCAGAACTTTATGTTCTGCTCTCAGACCTGGAGGTCTGATTACAATTCACTTTATTGAGTAGTTGAGTGATCTTAGTCATTGTGTTGATAGTTAGCTTGTATGGCAACAAGCATTACTTGCAACAGCTGGTATTTCCTTGGCAAGGCAACGGCTAGCAATGTCTAAGGGAGGCAACTTTCAAGCGGCTTTTTATACAAGTGGCTTACTGGTTCTTTGAGTACTGATAATGGTCTTTGAACTTTGATATCATTTTCTACTGTGAAAAGGTTCTACAGTAGGATCTTGGTAATATTGTCTGGCTTCTGTTAGTCCAATGAAAGAGCTTTTATAAAGCTAGTGCTCTCTTTCCAGGATAAGATCATCTGGTGCATCTAACTCTTGCTTGGTAGTCTTTTTACCCCCAGACCACCAGTATCAACTTCCAGAGTTAGGCATCCATGCAATGGCATGAGATTCCATATCAAAGTATCCTGCGCTAGGTACTAATTGCCATATAATAATACATAATCTATTAGCGTGTTGGCGGTGGCAGCGCTATTTTATGACTCTATTTTTAGCGCATGACACTTTGCTCCTAGGCAATTTTTTTTGCATGGATTTGCAATGTCACTGGCGGTTTGCTAGTGCAAATTAGACACATTCCTTTTGATCCTTGGGAAAACCTATAATAACTAACCCAGAGGTTTGCTAGAGTATTTTGGAATAACTCTAGCCAATCAGGAACAAGTTGTAATTTGAGTCTATAGTATTCCTGGTTGTTCTTGTAATAATTGATCCAAATCTACTTCACAAAGGCTTCTCAGATCAATTAAGCCTTCTAGTAATATTGAAAGCTTCTCCAATAGATGGCTTGGCAGGCCGCCAAGATATCCAAGATAGAACAAAGTCAGTATAAATTCCTGATATTTCCCCCAACTTTACTTAGTTATACTGCCAAGAAATAAATTGATAATCAACATGTCACAATCTTTCAATGCTTTTAATACCTCCTGGGTGACTTATGCACGTAGCATCATTGCCGCCATGTCAGTTTCCAATTGGCCTTGTTCCAGGCCATGTCTTATGATGCCAAGAAGACACATATTTGCGGGCTTCAGGAAAAGGATACCAGTACAATATTTACTGGTATGAGTCATGAGGAGCCTCCTCATAAGCAGGAGCCAAGCACCCAAGTCCCCACCCAAACAGCCAGCCCATGAAGATCCAACCCAGCGGGGTGCAAAAATTCACTTGGCTACTTCAGAGGAGCAACCCCTTGATACCCGGGCTTTGGTTCATGGGTCTTCAGCCTCACAGGCTCCTGTTAGCAATTTGCCAAGCATTAAGTATCAAATTGACATGCCTGATTTCAATTGTGCTGTCCTCTTTTCTGGATATGAATTAAATTGTCAATTTCTCTTTATAGTCCTTCAGCAGAGACCCTGGCAGGACCTAAAGGCATGTATAATGTCCTCAAGCTTTGAGTTCTTCTCAGTTGACAATGAGGTGTTGGTGGAGCGCCTGAGTCATATTCTTCTTAATTTGTTGACGTCTCTTGCACTAGCAATTCTGTGGATGAGTGAACCAAGGGTTTGTTATTCAAATTGCTGACCAGATTATCCAATCCTGGTTCCAGCATCTTTCCCCATTCTTGTCTCTATACCAGAAACTTCAGGTTGATAACTGCAGCCAGCGGGACAGTTATCTTGGAAAGATGGTCTGCCAGTGTTGGGATTTCTTCCACAATGGCAGTCAAAAAGCCACTGCTGGGCAATGGTGTTATGTGGGAACGTAATGCTTACGCCTGACCTTTGCCTTCTCCAGGATAGCTTTTCCAGAATAACTGCGCACTGAGAGAAACTTCACAACACCATTGATAACATTAAGGCAATACTCTCAGATGAGTATCTTTCCATTGATTATTTCATCATGGATTGCATTATCTGGGATGTGGCTATTCCCTTGAGGGTGGCCTCTGGCAGTTTGACTGGGACTTCAAGTCCATTCCCCTGCCCCTGGTTAACTTTTCTCACCTTTCTCCTGCCCACAATAAGTTGTGGTTGTGTGCAGCTGTCTTCCTGTTTGTGGAAAGTTGGCACTTTTCTTTTGAACCTTTACCTTGTGATGTGGCGCTTCTGGCTGGGGACCAAGAGCCTGACATGTCAGTGGTGACACCTGGGCCTCAACACGCTAGCCTGGCCAACCAAGACAAGGACTCTGATAAGGACAAGGAAAAAAAAGAAAAAGATGAAGAGGCAATGATGACAACTATCAGGAGGGCAATTTCTAGCCTTGCTCTTTCACTATTCCCAATAAATTTAAGTTAAAAAATCTTTATTTGTATTCTCTTAGAAATATAGAAAGCTACTTAGATGCCATTACTTGGCAAAGTGTGGAAAGGTTTTAGAAACTTTGCATGGACTCTATTAATGAGCTGCCTATCCAAAACATCCTTGATGGTATAGGCGTCTTGGCCTGTTTGCTCAATGACTTCAAATAGGCCTTTCCAAATGGTGTCAAGTTTGTGTTCTTTTCCTATTAATTTATTGTGATAGGAAACTTGAGTGCCAACCTTGAACTCTGGCAGAGCGCAGCAGTTAGAATTATCCTGCTGGCGTCCTCTTGTTCTGGAAAGTGTAGTCTCTGTAAAAGCTTCAGCCTGAAGCTTAATTAATGTATCTGCCAATCTTGTTATGTATTGGCTGTAGGTGATTTCCTCAGGGTTGCCCATAGCATAGAAAAGTATTGGCAGGATGGCCAGGTGTCAACCATATATGAGATGGAAGGGCAAAAACTTAGTTGTACTATGTATGGAGATGTTATATGCAAACACAACTGCTGGCAGGAAAAGATACCACTTGGAAGTATGCTTATCTGCCAGTTTCTGAAGGATGTTAACCAAGGTGATATTTGCTCTCTCAACCATCTAATTTTTTCTGGATGATACAGAGTAGAAAGCACTTTCCTCACGCCCATGAGCTCATTGAGCTTTGGAATAACATTGGCCGTGAAATTAGTGCCATTGTCTGTGAGAATGAATTGTGAGCAGCCATGATGGTGAATGATTTGCTCTAAGATGAACCTTACAGTGGCCTCTGTGCTGACGTGCTGAAGAGCTTTTACCTCTACTCATTTGGTGAGGTGATCTATGGCTACAATTATATATTTGAGCCAGCCAACATACATCAGAAGGGGGCTAACCAAGTCAATGCTGATGGTGTACCAAGCAAATTTGGGCTTGACAGCCTAATATTGATGCTTGGGTACAAATGGCTTCTTGTGTTGGCACTCTGCGCGCAAGTCAGGGTTTACTTAGTGTCAAACAGCAGATATTCTCAATAGTAGTGGAGCTGTAATTGACGTACAGTCTTTTAGAGGCTGCCATGACCTACAGCCTTATGGGAAGCCATAATTAGGGACAATCTTTTGGAAGGGCGGGGAAAAACATACTTATTCCCTTGATGGTATTTGTATAGTTTACCTTCTTTTACTCTGCAGTCCTTCATCAGCCTCCAGAGAATGGCCTGGATCTCATCAGACTTGTCTTTGAACTGGCCAGTTGGCATCTTATCATACAGTATATTGGCCTGTGATTATACAATATTAACAGTCAGGAGTCTGGATAGACAGTGCTCTGATGCTTTGCTCCTGGCCAGTGTACTATCTTATAGTCAAATGCCTACAGTTTAAGAGCCCATTGTGCTAAGCAATCTTCTGGTTCTTGTAGATTCTGAAGCCAACTTAGACTGACATGGTTTGTAACCACAGTGAAGTGAACTTCATGGAGATACACCTGGAACTGTTTGTAGGCATATATTACTGCCAAAAATTCACATTCTGTCACTGTGTAATTTTGCTCATGAATATTTTAGAAGCAACTGGCATAGGCAACCAGGTGTTCTTCTCCATCATTGTCATTCTGAGACAATACTTCTCCAAGCACGCTCAGGAAAGCGTTGGTATGTACCCCCAAAAGGCTTAGTAAAGTTGGGATACATAAGCACTAGACTGCTGGACAGGCTGGTTTGTAGTGAGTCAAAAGCGGACTGAAAGGCAGAGGTCCATGTAAAAGGTACTTCATTTGTAAGCAGATGAAAAAGAGGTTCACCTGTTTGCAAGAAATCTGGAATAAACCTGCAATAATAACCTACCATGCTTAGAAACACCTGGATATCCCTTTTGCTCTTGGGAGTCTTCATCTTGGTGATGGCCTTGATCTTGGCAGGTTGTGACTGTAATTCTTTGGTGTTAATAAAAAACCTAAGTATTTGAGCTAGTCCTTAAAGAACTGGAACTTCCTAGGCTTTATCTTCAAGTTGGCGTCTGCAAGTTGCTTAAAGACAGCTTCTAAGTGCTCCAAATGATCTGTGAACGTTCTAGAGAAGACGTTAATATCATCCAGATACACAAGTACACAGGACAACTTGAGATCTTCCAGAATGGTATCCATAGCTTTCTGGAACGTGGCCAGGCTGTTACACAATCCTTGGGGCATTTGTGTTGGTTGGAAGAGGTCTTGTAAAGTGATAATAGCACACTTCTCTTGTTCTTCTGGAGGAATTTTAATCTTTTAATACCCAGAGATCAGATCCATGACAGAGAAGAACTTTGCACCTGCCAGGCGGTCTAAGGCGTTGTCAACTCTTGGCAGCAGGTAGGAGTCCTTCTTTGTGATCAGGTTTAGGCGTTGGTAGTCTATGACTACTCAGTTACTTCCATCCTTCTTTTTTACTATAAGAATAGGCAACGCCCAGGGACTCTTTGATGGAACCAACATTTCTCTATCCAGGAGCTGTTGTATTACCTTATTTACAGTCTGCTTGCTAGCTTTTGATTTTTGAATGGGGCGGAGTCAAATTGGTTTGTTGTCACCAGTGTTGATGAGTTTGGGTGACGTCTGCTGCACAGCCCAAGCCATAGTCATCCTCAGCAAAGATGCACCTGTACTTCTCAAACAGGGCACTTGCTCTTTCTTGTTGCTCTTGATTTAAAGAGGACAGGTTGGCCAGTGGGGTAGTCATGTAGGCACTGGCTTTGACCTGATCAGGTAGCCTTATTTCTGATAGGTCCCCAATACATTCAAAGCCAGCCAATTCCTCAATTAGCAGAAGATGCAAAAATTCTATTATCTGATGTTTCTTCATGTGGATATTGTGGTCCTGCAGATTGGCAAGTAAGATGTGCCCTTTTCTATGTCCTGGTATAATTATACTAAGCACTATGCAGGGTTCAAATCTTGATCTTCCCCAGGGCTGATGTATTTTGCCATATAAGCCTTTGGGAATTTCCAGGGTCAATCTTGTTGGTACAGCGCGCTGTGTACCAGACTTGAGAGTGAAGGTTACCAGTGAGCGCAGTGGAATACCTTTATGCTCTTTTATATGGGTTGGCAATTTATTGCTCTTTCTTTCCTTCTTCTCATATGGTACTGCTACAATTCCGTCCTTGTACACCAAATTAATTGTCAGTTTCTCTTTGACACTGGCAGCGTCTTTGGTGTAATATAAGGGATAGTCTGCTTCAATAAAGTGAAGATGTCATTTTTCATATCAACCTTCACCATATTTTTGCATGAAGGCAGTGCCAATCAAAACATTGTAGTTTTGACTGGGTAGGACAACAGCAGGAGACAAAACAGCTATAGATTCAAACCACATTTGGATAGCACTATATGCTTCTTTGGAAGTTGTGGTGTGTAGTCTGGCAGTGCCATAGACTCTACTGTGCACAATATCAGTTGCCAGTCCTAGTTTTTGGACCAGGCGGGTTAAAACTATATTAATGGGTGCTCTACTGTCAATTATAGCTCTTACCTTCACCTTATTAACGGAAATGTTGGCACATGTACACTTGGAGTAAGTTTCAGAATGTAAATTAAATAGGTGAATCCCAAGAAGTGTTGGGGTGTTAAAAAATTGCGTCATGGATCCAGCCTGTGGGAGGTTCCTGAGAACTTCCGGGCGGACAGCCCACGAGCCCAGCAGGGAGGGCCCACCACATGATTGGAGCTAACTTTAAAATATAAGATAACAATTTGCCCAGGAGGGCCCAAAGTCTGCTGGCAGGTACCATAGAATCTATCAAGCCAGTAAAGGTGATGTACATCACCCCAAATATCTGAGTGGAATTGGATTAATTGGCAACAACAGATTCTTGCAGGCGGTTGGGCCATAGAGTGAGGGGCGGAGTTGTTGTAACTGTGCTGTTTTAGCAGAGTTACATGGGGAAAAATATTTAGAAGCTAGATAATAAGCTTTATTGGGAGATAGTGATTATATAGTTCATGTGAATCAATGGATAGCAGGAAAATGATTGGTGATCACACAGTTGGATGTAAAAAGAGGGTGGCTTGATCCTGATAACAAGTCAAGCGCCAAAACAATGTATCCATTGTAAAGGATCATCATATGTTAATGTTGTTGAATTTGGTAATTTGAGTTGACTTCCTAGTCTAGCTTTGAGTGACTGGATAATCAGATTGCGGGTCATAAACCTGCTTGGTTGGAACCTTGCTGGCAGGTCAAGCCTGTGGTTTCATCACCCCCTGGCTGAAGGTTGGCCTCCTCTGGGAGCAGGTTGTCAGGGAGGTTGTCAGGAGCCCGGGTGTTGTATTGAACTAATTGCTGTCCTGTAGCAGGTAGAGCGGTTTCTTGTTGTTTCTGCCTTGCTTTGCAGGGTTGTAGGTGGTCATGGTGTAGGGTCTTGTCTTGATTACATTTGCCAAGCCCTTGCACAAGGTAATTGTTATTGTTGTTTACCTTTAGAATGATTGCTGGCCCCACTTTTCAGGTTGTAACTTGCTCTTGTCAACATTCATGACCATACTTTGTCCCCAACTTCATGCCTATTGCAGATGGGAACAAATGTCTTTTGCAGACATTCATCCTCTTTAGCTGTTTGCTCACAATTAGCCTCCATTACTTGAGGGTCTGAGCGTGGGGATCTTCACTTGGAATTTCCAGTTTAGTTCCTGTCAATGCTTGAATGATATTTGGCTGTGTGCCGTATACCAGTTCAAACGGGCTTTTCCCGGTGGATCTGTTCACTTGAGTTCAACACACAAGTAGTGCAGTTGGTAGCTGCTTATACCAATCTTCAGGTCTCTTGGCAGTGAGTTTGGCTAGGGCTTGCACAAGGCTACCATTAAGCTGCTCTACTTGTCCATTGGCCTGTGGGTGGTATGGTGTTGTTACAGTGTGTTTGACCCCATTCTTGGTGAGGTATACGTTGGTGCTTTTGGAGGTTAACTCTTTGCCTCCATTGGTTATCATGAGTTCTGGCTTTCCAAACTTGCTGATTATTTCTTTGCCAATAAATTATTGAACGTCATTGCCAGTGTGTGCCTTTACTGCTTGGGCTACTGGCCATCTTGTTGCAAAGACAATGGTGGTGATGATGTATTTCTTGTCATTGTGTTTTCCTTGCATGGGGCCAACAATTTCAAGAGCCCATACTTTGAAAGGTAGTTGAGTGCAGGTGTGAAGTACTGACTTTGATAGGCTTTTTCTTTTGGGCAATTTTTTGCACACCTCACATTGGTTTAGAACTTCCTGGACATTGCGGTATAAGGTTGGCCACCAGGCTTTATGTTTTAGGAACTCAATTAGGTTTCTGCTCTTGGTATGTCTAAGGTCTCTGTGATAGCAAAGGATAATGTCAACTTGCTAATGTGTGGGGATGTAGGGAATAGTTGTGCTGTCAGTCATCTTTCTGTGAAGAGTTCCATATACTTCAGCAAAGAGATGTTCATTCTTAATGACTGTTTCTTTGGTTATGCAGTTTTTCCTGGGGGGAACCCTTTGTCTTTTGTCTGTAACACCAAGAGAGGCCAGTCTGGTTCAAGCCCATTCTCTCCTCCTGAAGCACAGACATATAGACAAGACAGGGCATCTGCCATGGTAAGCTTGGCCCCAGGCTTGTAATGGATGAGCATGTTAAACCTCTCTAATAGTTCCATCCACCATGCTTGGTGGCGCAAAAGATTTGCTTGAGTCTTGAAATAGATGAGTGACTTGTGATTGGTTAATGCTGTGAATTCTTCCTGGAATTCTAGGTAGCAGCCCATTTGACTATGCAGTGCACAATATCCAGTAGCTTTATTTGTTGTGGATAGGATATCAACACTTGCCATCTGTCTATTTTTGCAATTTGTAGGCTACAGGCAGGAAGTCACTGTCACCATTTTTGATTTGTAGTACTCCCCCAATGGATGCATCTGAGGCGTCAGTTTCCATTTGGTATTCCCTGTCACATTTGGGGTATTGCAGGATGGGAGCTATTGTGAGCGCCTCTTTGATATGTCTAAAACAGAGGTCACGTCGGGGGGTCCACACAAACTTAGACTTGGCGCCTGTTATGGCAGATAAGGGGGCAGTCAAGACGCCACAGTCAGGTATGAAGCGTTGTACATAGGCCATCATTCCTAAGAAGGTATGGAGTTCCAAATTATCCTTGGGTGATGGCATCTTGCAGATGGCCTGTATCTTTTGACTGTTGGGTTTGATGCCATCCTTTGAGACTATGTGCCCCAAGAAGGGTAGTTGCTCACGGAAGAACTGGTACTTGGAGGGCTTGACCAACAGTTTGTGTCATGCCAAGGTTGCAAAGACTGCCTCCAGGTCTTTGTGGTACTGTTCTATCAAGGGCTGTAGACAATAATGCTGTCTAGGTACACTAGGGCGTGTTTGCCTATGTGGAGCGCAAATGCTTTGTTTATGAAGGTTACAAAGGCAGACGGGGCATTGGTCATGCCAAAGTTGAGCACCACACATTTTTAGGAGCCGTATATAATGCAGAAGGCCGTTTTGCGGATGTCTTCCTCCATGATACAAATCTGATTGTAGCCTGCAGTTAGATCAATCTTGGAGAAGACAGTGGCTCCTCTCAAGGCATTGAAGAGGTTGTCAATCAGTGGTAGTGGGTAACGGTTCTTAATGGTAACTTTGTTTAGGGCACAGTAGTCTGTGACCAGGCGTAAGGTACCGTTCTTCTTAGCCACAAAGAATATGGTGGCCCTAAAGGGAGACTGTGAGGGGCGGATAAGTCCTTTTTTCAATGCTTCCTTGAGGTAGGCGCGTAAGGCGTCATCTTTATTTGGGGTCAGCCTGTAGATAGGGCGCGCCTTGGGTACAACCTCCTTGAGTTGAATAGAGTTCTGAATATGCTTCTCAGGAGGCAGTCCAGGTAAAACTTCCTTAAAGATTTCTGGGTGGCGGGCCACAATGTTGCAGTCCTGAGGTGTGGAGGTGTCCTGATGGTCTTCAAAGTGTATGATCTTGTACTGGCAGGAGTCCCAGTCAATTGACTTCAAACTTTCTTCTTGCCCTGGGTCTCTGTGATACACACAAATACATGATTGCTTGATAGTTGGTCCACAGAGTCAGGGTAGATCTGGTGGTTGACACCTTCACGCTTTATGGTCAATACTGAGGTTGCCCAGTCTACGTGAGGGTTGTTCTTTTGTAACCAGTCTAGTCCCAGTACAATGTCAAACTTAGGAAAGTCAATGACGGGACCTTGGATAGTGGAGTGAAGGTTCTCAAGAATGACAGAGAAGGGGATAGTTTCCTTTGTCACGGCAATATAGTGTTCATCAGCCAGGACCACATTTTTAATCTGCAAAGGATTAGTGGCCAGCTTGAACTTATTCACAAAGCTGTTGTTGACTAAGTTTTGGTCTGCTCCTGAGTCCAAGAGTGCTGAGCCTGTGTAACTGTGAAAGCAGAAAGGATAGGACATCAATTCATTGGGATGTCTGGTGAGGGTGTACAGTACTGGGTCTTCCGAGGGCACCTGGATCATTGGGCATTGGTCCACGTCCTTGGGTCAGTATTCATTGTTGGGAAATTCAGGAGTTTCATGAGGAGAGCTTGGCTTGCTTAGTGCTCTCCCTGGGCTTTTCCCTCATCTGGGTTGCCTTGCGTGGCAGTGACACAGAAATGGGTACAGTTTGACTGACCATTGTTTCCATTTCTATGTCCATTGAAACCTGTGGGCTTATGGTTAGTGTTGCTTCTGTTGCCTCCAGGAGGTGGTCAAGAGAAGCGCCTGCTTGGATATAAAACCCTTGGGTCTTTCTTGTTTCCCATTTTGTGCCTTGTGCAGAGCGGTGTATGTCTGTTCCGCTTTTTCTGCTTCACGGTATAGGCTTTGAATGTTGGTCACCTGATTCAGGTTCACATGTCTCATCACGTGCAACTTGAGAGCATTGTAGTACATGAGGTGTGTGTCTGGGGTGTCAAAGGCCATGTTATATGGTGCACAAAGACAGAGTTCCTTGTAGGTGCAGGTGAGTTCCTTTACAGTGTTTGTCTGGGTCAGGTACTTTACTTGGCAAATGATCATGAGCGCTGTATCCTTTAACACAAATATTGCCAGGAAGTCTTTCTTAAAGGTATCTTAGTTCTTGTCAGTGTGCTCTTTGTACCACTTGTTGCACCAGGTGCTAGCATCATGGGTCAGGCAAATGGAAATCTCTGCAATCCAAAATTTCTATGGGCATTCCATCTGAGCTAGCTTACTCTGGGTGGACTGGATCCATGCAGCGGCGTTGTTGTTGTTGGCCCCAGCAAAAGGTTCCAGGGCGGTGCTTTGTAGTCTTTGAGCTACATAGGCGGGCATGGTGGTTTTGTTGGCTGGTTGCGGCATCAATGGCAGAGCCTGAAAGAACCCTTGTGCAGACATGGCGTTGAAGGTGGGTAGCGGGATTACCGTGCTTTGGTATAGGACAAAACCATCAGGTATTGTGGTACCAGGTGTGTACGGAGTCCAGTCAGGCAGGAGGCCAGACATAATTCTTTTGAGTATTGTTTGCCGCAGTGTGTGCGGGCAACAGGCAAAATTTTTCAAGATAAGGTAAGATGGAGAACCTACCTGTTCTACCAATGTTGTAACTGTGCTGTTTTAGCAGAGTTACACAGGGAAAAATATTTAGAAGCTAGATAATAATCTTTATTGGGAGATAGTGATTATATAGTTCATGTGAATCAATGGATAGCAGGAACATGATTGGTGATCACACAGTTGGATGGAAGAAGGGGGTGGCTTGATCCTAATAACAAGTCAAGCGCCAAAACAAGGTATCCACCATAAAGGATCATCATCTGTTCATGTTGTTGAATTTGGTAATTTGAGTTGACTTCCTAGTCTGGCTTTGAGTGACTGGATAATTAGATTGCAGGTCACAAATCTGCTTGGTTGGAACCTTGCTGGCAGGTCAAGCCTGCAGTTTTGACAGAGTCATTGGGACCAAATACGCGGGCAGTAGTTTTACTTGTTGCAAAATAACAGGGGAGGTCTAGTGATCTTATTACCTTCCCTGTAGACAGTTTTAGTCTCTCTAGTTCTGGCCTCAGGGTTTAGATTAGGATTTTTTCTAGGGTGAATTACAAATATGCAGGGTTGGGGGGGGGGTACTTGGTGAAATGCACTGGGCTGTAGGGAGCTCCTGGTGGACAGTAAAACTTAGGTGGTTGGTCTGCGGTTTCTTGGGGTTGTAGGGTATGAGATGCGGAACTGTGAGAGATAGACTGTAGATGAAATAGAACTAAAATCAAATATGGAATGACCTGGTTGAACCAAAGGTTCTTGTCACTTTATTGCAAGAATGGCAATGGGTATCTTCCTGGCGGTCCAGGGTATAAGTATGCCCATCTGTCAGGGAAAACTTTTAAAAATTTCTCTGGCCGGGTGGTACTGTTTTATCTGATCTTTCCAGTCTTTGGTGGCATATATTGTGGGATTTAAATAATTGGCTGGTTCAAACTGGGAATACTCCAATTTCCTTGTTGTATTGTGGGGTTGGTTATTTCTGAGTGGCCCACATTTACTGGGAAGTTTCTCTATTTCCTTTCCTGCGGCAGCCTGAGTTATTTTGGGTTCTATGGCTGGGGCCACCAGCTGATTAATTGTTATAGCAGGAATCTTTAGTGTGGGTGTTGTCAATGTAGATGATTTTGATTCATCCAGCTCTAAAGGAATTTCCAAAGTCAAGATCTGCTCTGGATTGAGTCCAAAATCTGCAGGCTGGCAGCCTGCGGGGTCTCAGGGTTTGAATCCTGTAGTTGAGGCTTTTGGGTAATCATGGTCAGTAGAAGTTTTGTCACTTGTGAAATATTGATTGAGACTATGCCCAATTTCAGATAAGTTGTTCTCAATAGTTTTGAGAGGCATTGCCAGTTGGACGCCTTTAAGGTTGGGAACATTGCTGGAGATATTTGGGCTCTCATTTAAGCAAGTTTCCTGTACTTGAATGGCATAGGGTTTGGAGACTACCTCAACTGTGTTGGTAGTAGTCTTCTGGAGTCTACCTCTTCCGCAGGCAGAGATGGCGTACAGGTCATCAGCTACCAGTTGGCAAGCAGGATCTTCCTCAAAGTCTTGACTAGGGGCAAAGTATCCAGGAGATCTGATTATCTGGGCAGCATTCTTGGCAGAGTCCTTGGCGGGATTGGAAAATTCTTTGGCAGTCTGGGCAGTCTTGGTGGCAATCTTGGCGGGCTCCTCTAGTTTATCTCTGTCAGGTTCTTTTCAAATAGTCAAGGGAATGGCGGGTGCAGTATATTCTATTACTGGCCCAGCTTTGCTGTTCCCTGATTCTTCTCATTGGTATCTACTACTACATTGACCCCAAGAGGTTTGCCTTTAGACTAACATTGACTTGCCCAGTGCCCCTTTTTGTTGCACTTTTGGCAGGTTATGTTGGAATTTTAAGGCTTCACCTCTCCAGGGGGTTTTGCAGTAGTATCCTAATTCTCTTCAGGCGGCTTGGCGGATCTGTTGTGGTCCTGATTTCTTCCACAATTCTCAGACCCATTTCAACTGGTCATTCCTTTATTGAGAGCGTCAAATTGGGCCCCAAGACAACCCAGATAACTGGTAATCTTCTGGGTGTTGTTGGCCTGGTCAAGTACTGGAAACATCACATTGGAAAGCTCTCTATACAGCTGAAGAGCTCTACTCATTGTGATGCGGCAGTCCAAGTCAGTAAGTACTCCTTCCCCAAGGAGTACCTGTGCTTTGTGATAGAAGCAGTCAGCAAAATCCTGTACACTCTTATATTTCTTGAAAGCAATATTACTGAATTTGGCCTTCCTTCCTTGCTTGCAGTTTGGTTTCACTGCCAAATTCCTCAATCACTGCAATTTTCGATCCTCATAAGACCATTCTTCTGCCAGAAGTTGAGGCATGATCACATCCACACTGGCAGGGGCTAAAGCGTTGATCAGAGTTGTTGCCTTCATGTGGTCTGAAGATCCACACATCAAAATTTTGAAGAGGCAAATAAAGGTTTTAATGTTACCCTTTTTGGTCAAATGTTGACAAGTTCAGAGGCTTGAACTTGTGATCAGGGATGGTTGTTTCCTCACAAGTTTCCACTACTGGTTTGACAGGGCAAAGACCAGTCAGTGGAGTGAGTGGCAGCAAGGCGGCAACTCCTATGTAAATGCAACAGATCCCTCTGCTATCATCTGTACCATGGTTAGAAGTAAAGTCAAAAAATTCAGGGGATAACACCTTTTGTTGTTCAGGAAAAGAGTTTGGGACAGGGCTCCGCTTATCCTCTACAGACATGCTGCTATTGGATAGCATCACCTGTTCTAATCTACTGAGTCTTGCCAATATATTAGCCTTAAAGTCCTTTCTGGAGGCTTTGTTGGATTGCACCTGCTCCAAGAGACTGCTATGGTTTCCTTCCATAAGAAAGGTGGTAGAAGCTAGCAGGTCTAAATGTTTACTGTAGGCGTCCAGATTGTGTTTGAGGGCGGCAACCTGAGCATGGTTGTCTTCCAGGTCCTGGTAAAGCTGGTTTGTCAGAGCACAAACGGTCTCTATAGTTTCCCATAAGTTGTGCTTGCTGTTGGTATAAGCTTTGTGGTCAAGGCAGCAGGCATGATGGTCTTGAGTCTGATTCAAGATTGAGGAGCCATCTGAAGAAGCTGACTTCCCCTTCATTTTGTTCACTTTTTTGACCTGTTTGTTCACCTAGGCTATGATCTGGTTCTGGCGCTCCTTGTGGCGGGAGCTATTTTCTGAGACTGTGCTGTGAAGCTTATCCTGTAAATCTGCTATCTCATCCACAGTAGACTGGCGGGCTAGGAAGCATACCTTCTTGGCCAGGTTAATGCTGTGACAGGTTAAATCTGAAACCCATTGAGGAGTCAGACAGCAAGAGTTGAGGATCCCAGCTACCATTTGTACCACCTGGTTGTTGAACTGGGAAACTATCTCATCTACACAATAATGTGCAGAAGAAGAAGCTTTTTTAATACTACCCACAGCCTGTTGCACTGTGTGGAAGCTTGAGTTCAATTGGTGGACCAGGGCGGTGTGAGTGTGCTGAATTTCAATCCTCAACCAGCTGATCTCCTCAAGGTCAAAGTTTTGGCGGGCCATCAAGCGCTGAACATGCTTGATGACAGGGTGCACAAAGTATGACAGAACATCAGTTATTTTCTTAACTCCTTCTCTTTTCAGAAGTAGGCCAAGCTGTGTACTACTGGTCTCCTGATAACTTCTGAAAGTTGACCACAAGTGTTCAGAGGATCTTGCAGTGGTAAACAGGGTGTAATCACTATCCTGTTGTTTGTCACCAGTGTATTTATAGCCTTGCATCAAGGCGTCCATAAGTGACTGCACATCCTTAATGGTGTAATTCATTGGTTCATGTTGTACCATTTTACCAGTGACATCAAGGTTTATTTTGTCCACTGGCACTTCTGGTACCTAATAGGGAGCAATATCCAAGCAGAGGGATGCAATCCTTTCCTCATTGCTGGTTTCCATGTAGCCCCTCATACTTATCAACAAAGCTGGGGTAGTAGGGCAAAGACTTGCCAACAACAGACAGTGCAGGTAACTCATTTTATAAGTGAAAACCACTTCAGAACTTTCTGTTCTGCTCTCAGACCTGGCGATCTGATTACAATTTGCTTTATTGAGTAGTTGAGTGATCTTAGTCATTGTGTTAATAGTTAGCTTGTATGACAACAAGCGTTACTTGAAAAATCTGGTATTTCCTTGGCAAGGCAACAGCTAGCAGTATCCAAGGGAGCCAACTTCCAAGCAGCTTTCTATACAGGCAGCTTACTAGTTCTTTGAGTACTGATAATAGTCTTCAAACTTGGATATCTTCTTCTACTGTGAAAAGGTTCTACAGTAGGATCTTGGTATTATTGTATGCCTTCTATTAGTCTAATGAAAGGGCTTTTATAGAGCCAGCGCTCTCTTGCCAGGATAAGATCATCTGGCGCATCTAACTCTTGCTTGGTAGTCTTTTCATCCCCAGACTGCCAGCATCAACCCCCAGAGTTAGACATCCTTGCAATGACATGGGATTCCATATCATAGTACTCTGCTCTGGGTACTAATTGCCATAGAATAATACATAATCTATTAGTGTGCCGGTGGTGGCAGCGCTAATTTATGACTCTATTTTTAGCGCATGGCACTTTGCTCCTAGTCAACCTTTCTTGTATGGATTTTTAATGGCACTGGCAGTTTGCTAGTGCAAATTGGACACATTCCTTTTGATTCTTGGGGAAATTCATATTATATAACATGGCAGTTTGCTTGAGTATTCCGGATTAACTCTAGCCAATCAGGAACCAGTTGTAATTGGAGTCTATAGTATTCCCGGCTGTTCTTGTAATAAGTGATCTGAATCTACTTCACAAAGGCTTCTCAGA
Source organism: Entomophthora muscae (assembly GCA_014839935.2). Lineage (NCBI taxonomy): Eukaryota > Fungi > Entomophthoromycota > Entomophthoromycetes > Entomophthorales > Entomophthoraceae > Entomophthora > Entomophthora muscae. The sequence continues at coordinate 375,825 of QTSX02004271.1, forward strand.
TCAATTAAGCCTGCTAGTAATATTGGAAGCTTCTCCAATAGATGGCTTGGCAGGCCGCCAAGATATCCAAGGTAGAACAAAGTCAGTATAAATTATGACAATGTTTATTTTAACAATTTAACTAACTTAAAATTAAATTTTTTATTATGAATAAATTGTACAATTTACAATTTATTAAATTAAAATTTAATTACAGTAGTTTAAAAGCTATGGCAACAACCAAAAATACCACAGATTTAAATAAAATGATTTCAGATTTAAGCAAATTCCAACTATCAGGTTAAAATATACACTTTGTTAACAGGAATTTTTGGTGGTAATAGACAAAATAGGTAATACAACAACAAATTGCTCATGTGCCAAGCAAGACTATTCAAAATATAATTCATAATACATTGATTCACAAACAAAATAGTGTGAGTTGACCTTTGATGTACATATGTTTATTATGTGAATTATTTCCAAATAAACCCAAGCGCAGTGAGTCAAAACTCAATCCAAAAACAAAACACAATGGTGAACACTATGTAAATAAAATCACTCAAATGTTGTGTGCAATGAACTGTAATAAAAAATGATACCAAAGTATCTAAAATGAAGCGCCTGATCTGAAATGTAAAATTTAAAAATATTGTGTTGAGTGCTTAATTTGGCATAAATTCTGGAAAAATAAGTGAAAATTATTTTGGGTATTCTAAAGTGGGTGTTATAAAACCAAAAACAACTAAATAAAAAATATATAATTAGTGTCATGAATTTATAATTACTTTGCTCTACCTTGGCAAATCTTAGTGACCTGCCAAGCCATTAATTATAAAAGCTTCTAATATATTACTGGCAGGCCTAATTAATCTAAGAATTCTTCTCAAAGTAGATTCAGATCAATCATTGGAAGATCAACCAGGAATATCTTAATCCTACAATTATAACCAATTCCTGATTAAGTAGATTTTTTTGGAATACTCTAGCAAACTGCCAGGTTAGCAACAAAATAGAACTAATAACAAAGTACTAAAGAAGATCATGGGTTTCTATGAGGACTAGGAAAGATTGTGATTGATTTGCACTGGCAATCTGCCAGTAGTGCTGCAAATTTATACTAAGAAAAGTTGCTTGGTAATCTGATTAATAGTGCGCTAAAAATAGAGCTATTCATTAGAGTTGCTGCTTCTGTCAAGTTAATGAGTCATGCATGATTATGAAGTGAAAAGTAACCAGCGCAGGGTACTATGATATCAAATCCCATGCCATTGCATAGATGCCTGACTCTTGGAGTTGATGCTGACAGTCTGGTGATAAAGACTGGCTAAGAAAAAGTTAGAAGCACCATATGATATTATCCTGGCAAGAGAGTGCAAGCTCTATAAAAGCCCTTTCATTAGACTAATGAAAGGCAGAAATTTTTTAAAAAAATTCTTTTTAAAACGTTTTCACAGTAGAATAATTCAAAATTGAAGACTGTTTTCAGGACTTGAAGACCTTAAGCAAGCCGCCAGCATAGAAAGCTGCTTGGTCATTGTCTCCCTTAGATATTTTCTGTTGTTGCCCTATAAAGAATTATCCAGAAGCCACAGTTAACACTTGTTGCTATAAAAGCACACTATACATAATAAGACAAAGATCTCACAACTACTCAATAAAGCAAATCTTAACCAGACCGCCAGGTCTGATAGCAGAACCAAAAGTTCTGACAATAGAACATTGAGTGAGATAAATTCTAATTAAATAACCATATTTGGATAAAAACAAAAATTAAAATCAGGGTGTAACTTAATGAAATTTTATTTAGTATTTTATTAATTTTTAAAATATAAAAACACAACAACAGAGTATTGATGCACTCTTTGTACGCCGCAGTTGTGGTTGTCCCTGCAGGTCAAAGAACAGAGTTAGTGCAACCACAGTGCCTACCTATGAAGAGATGAAAGAGGAGAGTTCAATAGTGACGCTGCACTGACACAGCCAGTTCAAGGAGCACAAGCTGCTAGGGTGTGGATCATCAACCCTTGGGTCCTCAAGCTGACCTGGAAGCCCACCAAGGTTATCACAACAAAAACAGTTAGAAACAAGGAGGTAGAACTTACTTCATATGTGTTTGTTTTGTGTACCTCCAAGAGTTGGTCCCTTCAGCCATGATGAAGAAGGTTAAGCCTTACTTGACACTAGCTAAAAGCCCTACATCAATGATGACAACTAGGAAGATGCCAACAAGCCCAATTTTTCCAAACTGTTGATAGGCAGCAGGTGCTCAAGAAGGTTGCAGCCTTCTATACCAAGGTGCTCATGCCTTGTGTACCAGTATCTGAACAGAATCCTGGTTCATCCAAACCCACCAAGGCCACCCAAAAGTGCATCCCAGATATCAAACACATCATTCTGCTCAGACTTATGTATGAATCTGATAAATAAAAGGCAGCCACAGCTCTTGTTGGAGTAGATCCAAAATACGCTAGCAAAGTATTCAACACATTCATCAATACTGGCTGAGTTCTTGCTGCAGAGAAATCCTTGCTTATGTCTACCATGCTCACCAAGGAGCACAACTGGGCAATCTGCTAGTGGATAACCCAGGACTGCCATCTTGAATTGGCAAATATACAGTCAATGGTTAAATCTACTTTTGGGGTTGAGGCCTCAATTTTCTTTTACTACCATTTGGCTAAGGGTCTGGAATTTTTTGAAAGAAACTCAGAGTATCTCCCTATAATAGAAACAGCCTAATCAACATTGATACCTGAAAAAATACGCTGAGGTGTACACTGCCCTCAAAGCCAAGGGGACAGCCAAATTCTATTATATTGACAACTCAGCATTTGCCTTGTCAATGTGCAATGGGTATGGCTATGTCCCCAAAGGCTCCAATGACATGATGGCTTGGTGTGCTGCAGTCTGCACCACAGCCTATTTGATGGTGGCTCTCCTTGGTCCAAAGAGGCTTGGGCTCTACCAAATGATACTAGGCTCCCATAATAGCCAGACCTTCTGATATTCCTCTGATTGGTCCAGGGGCACCTGAGGCAAACAAGCCCAGACTTCACCAATGTTATTGTGCTGGATAATGTTGGACTCTATAAGTTGGCAGATATTCTTGCTGAATTTCCATTGTTTGACACCAGCATTGCAGTGGGCCCCCAGCAATTAGCCACGTTAAATTTATGCCTCCTATTCCTCCCTGCCTATTTGCCCTTCCTAAATCCCATTGAGGAGGTCTTTAGGTGGCTCAAACAAGTTTTCAAGCAAGGTACCCCAACTGGGACCAAGAACATGTTTGATTTGCTGCAGGCCAGGATCCATACCTTCTTAGCTGAGACTGTGACCAAATTCTATGGCCACACTGATTTGTTCATCCCTGTGTGCCTTGCCAAACAGCTAATCAATTAAAGGCTTAGTGTTTTCAAGAAATTTAATATTCTCTAATTTATTATTTTGATTTATGTATTATCATAATATATTTAGAAGCTTCCAAGCCTGAAATTCTATACATGGCATCATTAACACAGAAATTTAAATTTTGATTGTAAATTAATTATATCTATTATATTCTGTGATAGCTATCTTAAATAGTTAAAATACAATATGATAATTATATGGATTGTCACTTCTGTCAATTACATATAAAAAGAAAGCTATAAAAAAGCGTTCAAGTTAGAAGTGGTTTTATTAATACATATTATGCTTTTATGAGGACCTTCTCAGGGATTTTTTTGTATAAATTGTTTGCTAAAATAGGAGTTAAAAAATAATTATAAAAAAGTAAAAATTAAAAGTGTAGAATTATATTGCAGAAAGAGATTTTTATTGTGTGCACATATAATGAGTTTTTTTGGTATGTACCCACCCAGCAATAGAGGTGGCACACAACCTCCACTGCAACACCGTAGACAGTAGACACATCCTGATTGAAATATTCTTGGCAACTTGTAAAAGGCAGGATTTTCATATGGGAGTGTAGTAGCAGCTTTTCTGGTGGGGCTGCTGATCTGTAAATGCCAGTCAGGACCAGGGCGTCCTGGATAACATGGTCAACCAAGTTGTAACCTGGGGGGACCTTCTTTATGTCCAGGAAAAGCCTGGCCTTGTTGATCCCAAGGAGGACCCCATCTAGGTCCTCAACATTTGCACCCATCCCAAAGTAGAAGAGGAACCCCAGGTAAATCACCAGATAAAGCCTTTTCCCAGAAAAGGCTTAAGTAAAATCACACAGCTTATTGTATACTGCACTTATTTTCTTCTCATGTTTTTTTAGCAAAGGTCAGCTCCATAGCTGCAGAGACCTCTGTCTCATCAGTGCTCTAGGCCAGCCTATAGTCTGCCAGGAGGATTTTAGTCTTTGTTACGGCTGTTGCAGATGCAACAGCCAATTTTTTGACCACACACCCAAAGTTCTCAAGAAGCTAAGAGAGTGTATGTTCCACTGGAAAGCATAAGCAAGCAGCCACATGAATCCGCCCATCTCTGTTATGATACTGAACAGGAGCGTCCCCAAGGTGTCCCAAACAAGCTCAATAGAGTTTACACAGTAAACCCCTTAGAGGACCACCAGGTCAAGGCAGACTAATTGGGAATCCTAATAGCAGTAACTGCCCATTTGGATGCCCCTTTCCATGCAAAAGCCTGGCAGATACCTCCCTTGTTATCAGAAAGGTCCTGTGAATCCTGTCTTTGAGATTGCGCAAAACAGGGGGCAACAAAAACAGCTGTTTTGCCACATGTTTGGCATAGTTTGCATAAAATATGGCAGGGACAAAAAGAACCAGGACCTGGCATAATTTTCCATAAGACTTTCTATAAAAAGAGTGTAAAAATTTAAATAATTATATTAATTTTTTAGGTTACCTTTTTCTGTTTCCTCTTTGCTGGGGGCTTTGGCAGGCTAGGCCATTATTGGCGCAAGTAGTTGTGCAGGCAATTCAGTATCATCTTCTCTTGCGCAATTTGGGGGTTGGAGGTGTGTGTACATCTCAGGGTCATTGACCCAGAAAGACGGCGCCAAGAGGGCAAAGGACTTAAACTGGAGGCCCTCCACAACTGTCTTCTGGACGTTGAAAAGACGCTCAATGGTCTTCTCAGGGGTGTTGGACATCTTGGCCATGAGCGCCTTTGTGGACACCTTATTGATTTTGTTGCTGGTAAGGACAGCTGGCTTTACTTTTTCTTTGGCCTTGCAGTCAATTTCTTTGATCTCAGTGATTGCCAAGTCAAGATCCTTCAGAAGCTTCTCCAATTTGCTCATATAATTTTTTACCAAACTTTCCATTTGTTTTTATAGCTTTCATCCCAATAAACTTCAATGTTATTTTGATATAATTGCCTCTTTGTTTATCTCTGTTTGTTTTCCCATTTACTACAATATTTTGTCTTTTTACCCATTGTGTATATGTTTTACGCTTAACTCAATATGTGTTGTTTGCTTTGTGTTGGCTTTGTTTCTTTAATTACCATATTGTTTTTAGCACTTAAACATAGCCCCCTGTGAAAATATCAATAACAATTTGGTGATCAGCTAAATTTAAATTATTAATTTATAGGTTAATTTTGTTTAGATAAATTTGTTGCTGATCACCAAATTATTGTTGATATTTTCACAAGGGGCTGTGTTTAGGTGCTAAAAATAACTGTGTTCTGGATCTATATACACAATATAGTAAATACATGATTTGTAGAAATAAGCTGAACATAAAGAATTAAACCAACTATAAAAAAAGACAAAATAAACAATTGAAATTCAAGATAAAGATGATATAAAAAAATGTTTAGCAAAAGGGGGTTTATTGGGGACAGAGAAAAGTGATACCTACTAGGCAGAATAGTGTATGAGAGAAGGCATCAAGGTGGTGCTGGCCTGGGAAAGCTGGGACAAAGCAGGTGGGGCTGGCAGGTGGGTGGTGATGGTGGTGGGGGAAAAGGAAGGAGAACTGTGTATGATGACTGCCATATACCGCTGTTGATATTCCTCATCTGTCATTGCCTTGATTAACTGGTAGGTGGCTATGGCACAGGGTAGGAGGTGCTTGTTCTTCTGTGATTGGTTGCCTATATTAACACAGAAGACAATTTGGGCAAACAAGTCAGCCACCATCTGTTGACCAAAGAGAAAATCATGGTCTAGTACCCCAAGATAGAGGTCATTGAACACCTGGAAGTGGCGCTGCTGGACTGTGTCTCCAACATTGAAGAACACTACATTGGCCAGATAAATATCTGCATGGTTGGCAGGGTAGACTGAGGCCTGGTGCCTGCGTCCTTGGATGGCTTCAAGGGCAGTGGAGCTACCCTTCATCTGGTGGCTCAAGAAAACACAGTGAAGGTAATTTGAGCTATCCCAGGATTGAGCAATTTTTCAAGGTTTTGGCTGTACTTGTAGCCATTAGTGAAATCTGGGTTTGTCCAATTGTAGACAAAAACCTTGGCCAAAACAGCCAGAAACGCCCCAAAGAACATTCTTCTCTTAACCTTCTTCCTCTCTTTTTGGATGGCAGCTTTTCCCTGCTTGCCAAAATTGTCAAAAGCTAGTGATAGCTTGTAATAGAAGATGAACATGACATCATCTATTAGACTGGTCAAGCATCAGATCAGAGTGGATTTGATGGCCTGATTATATGAGAAATCCTCAATGCCATCCCATTGGTTGCCGACAATATTGGTCAACACCCTGACTGAAGCCACCTTTCTGTGCATCCAGAGCTGCACCATTTGCTCAGACACCCAAAGGCCATGGTGCACAAGTTGCTTCTGGACCTAGGTCAGGAGAAGCTTGGGGTCCCGCTGGAGGAGGTCAAGCATTATTGGGTATGCCTCATTGATCTGGGACTCTGGGGCCTTCTTTAGCTCTTGGCTGTCCCAATCAGGTTTCCCTTGTATATCAGGTTGTTGAATTCCCGCATGATAGTGGCTTGGGTAAATTGCAATTGGCTAGCAATATGTTCCCAGGTCAAACCATGCAGGTTGAGTGCCACAATTTCTCAAGAATTTGGGCAGTGATGATTCAGCGCTTGAGACGCTGGGCTGCAGGAGCTGGAGCCTAATTGGCTGAGGGGGGAAGGTTGGCTTGTGGTGGGAAGTTTTTTCAAAGAAGAATTGTCATTCTGATTTGTTGGTTGTTGGGCAGCTTGTACAGGGGTGGGTACGGGAGCAGGGGTAGCGCTGAGCGCAAAGTGACTATTGAACAGGTCAAAGTCATAGGGATTGGGGGTCAGGTAAAGGTCAGCTTCCTTGTTACCTGCATCAAAGGCTTGGATGTAAACAGGTGCCTTCACATTCTGAGACTCACCTCCATTGAAGCTGGCTTGGCTGCTGCTGGCTTGGTTGCTGGCGCTGTCAAAAATATTGCAGTTGAAAAACATCTTAAAATAAAACCTAGTGTCAAGTTTATACTTCTGAGAAGTATAATAAACGGAACAAGGGGAAGATTTAAGAAGAAAATGATACTTTTTTGGATATGAATATAGAAGAATATATAGTATCATGACAAGCCACATGCCGTATATGTACATCATGAGGGTCATAGGGCTTATCTAAGTAATGTTCCTCTTGGGTCACGAGGCTCATTCAAGTTGTGTTCCATTTAGGATCTGGATTGGGGGATCCCTGTCATAGATGTTTGACTGATAATGGTGCCACCAGCTTATTGAATGGCCAGTGAACCATTCAGTGAGCCATTCAGTGATCTACTTGGGGCATTAATTCCCCAAGAGGGAGTAATGAAAGTTGTTTCAACATCTTCCCCTGGGGTGCTGGAAGGCAGAGCCTTGGGAATTTTCTTAAGAGTGTTGGGGATGCGTGCTTGGTATTGATCCAGTTTGGCGTTGGGAACAGGGAGTCTGGAGTTTTGTTGGGCTGTTATTGTTTTGCACAGGCAGAGTCGGTTATGGTGCATAGGTTTCAGTTTGGTTTGTGCCCCAATTCCTTTGATGAGGTAGGTATTGTTGGGCTTGCTTCCATGATGATGCCTGGTCCACACAATCATGGGTCTAATTTGTGTTGGTTGTTATTGGCAACCCAGATTTTGTACCCAACTTGGAATCTCTTTTGTTGCAGTGGGATTGCTTCTCTTTTGACCCTTTGGTGTTCCATTTCCTCTTGGTCTTTTCTGACTTGTAATACATTGGGGTCTTTGTTGTTTGGCACCTTTTTGGGCAGAGGTAATTGTGGTCCTGTGGATGTACTGACAATAGCAGGCTTTTTTCCATAGACAAGCTCATAAGAGCTTTTGCCTGTATTGCAGTTAACTTGTGTTCTACAGACCATGAGCGCTGTTGGGAGCATGTCAACCCAGGCCTTTGGATTGTTAGCAGATAATTTACTGAGGGCTTCTACAAGCGTGTAGCATTTAGTTATTCTACTTTTCTATTTGCTTGAGGGCAATATGGGCTGGCTGTGCTGTGTTTTATCCAGTTTTTGGCAAGATAGATATTAGTGTCAATGGCTTTAAGTTTGGTGCCTTCATCTGTGATCAGGTGGTCAATTTTCCCAAATATGGCTATAATTTCTTTCCCAATAAAATGTCTTATATCATTGACTTTATGTTTTTTTGTAGCTTGTGCTACAGGACACCTGGTGGCATAGTTGATAGCTGTTATGATGTACTTTTTAACTTTGTTCTTGCCAGGCATAGCTCCCACAATATCTAACAACCATACCTTGAAGGGTTGTGTGATGGATACAGGTACTACTGACTTGGGTGGAGTTTTGGTTCAGGCGTACTTTTTACAGACCTTGCATTGTTTTAGTACTTCTCTGATATCATCTATCATGTTGGGCCACCAGTATTGGGTCTTGAGATATTCATGCAAGTTTCTGCTACAGGTGTGTCTCAAGTCTCTGTGATAACAGAGGATTGTGTCAATCTTTTATGTTGACAGAACGTAGGGTACAGTGTAACCATTTGGAAGGATTTGGTGGAAGGTACTTTATGCGTTTTTGAACAGATGTTTGTTCTTGAGGACTTTCTCTTGGATGTCCATTGGTGTGCCAGGTGGAAATCCTTCCTGGAGTTTCCCCATGATTAACACGGGCCAGTTGGGGTTGCCATCAGTGCAGAGGATGTGTTTATTGTATAGCCTTGATAGTGCATCTGCAGTAAGAATCTCTCTGCCTGGCTTGTATTCAATTTGCATGAGGTACCTCTGTATGAGGCTTATCCATTCAGCTTGTCTTATTGACAGGTGTTATTGTGTTTTGAAGAATATCAAAGACTTGTGATTGGTGAGTACTTTGAACGTCTGGGCTCCTTCTAGATAACATTGCCATTTCATGAGGCAGTGTATGATGGCAACCAATTCCTTATTTTGTATAGGATATCTTTGCTTGCCATCTAATAGCTTCCTGGATTCATATGCCACAGGGAGGAAGTCTTATGTGCCGTTTGGATACAGAGAACTCCTCATATGGCATAATCAGAAGCATTGTTTTCTAGTTCATAGAACCCTTGTGGTTTGGGTATTGCAGGATGGGGGCAGTAACCATGCGCTCTTTCAGCTGGCAGAAATGTTGATCTTGTAAAGGTGTCCAGAAAAACTTGGTTGTTTTCCCAGTGATGGCTGATAAGGGAGCTGTTAGGGCGCCCCAGTCAGGGATGAACCTGTGTACATAGGCTACCATTCCAAGGAAAGTGCAGAGCTTGCTCTTGTTCCTTGGGGCTGGCATCTCTATTATAGTGTATATTTTTTTCTGGATTGGGCTTGATACTGTCTTTGCTAATGATATGGCCAAGGAAGGGGAGTTCAGTTGAGAAGAACTCACATTTGGACGGTTTGGCAATTAGTTGGTTTTCTTGCAGGGTGCAGAGGACTGCGCAGACGTCTTTTCAGTGTTGTTGTAGGTTGGGACTATAGATGATGATGTTGTCCAGGTAGATGATTGCTCTTTTCCCAATGTGTTCCTTGAATACTTTATTCATGAAGGTCACAAAGGACTGGGAGCGTTTGTCATGACAAAATTGAGGACAACACATTCAAAGGATCTGTATTTAGTCCAAAATGCAGTCTTTAGAATGTCTTCATGTTTCACGCAATTTTGGTGATATCCTGCTGTCAAATCAATTTTTGTGAAGATTCGGGACCCCCCAGGGCATCAAAAAAGTCATCAATTAGGGGCAGGGGATACCTGTTCTTTATTGTGACCTTGTTGAAGGCCCTGTAGTCTGTGACTAGGCAGAGGCCTCCATCTTTCTTTTCCACAAAGAAGACAGGGGCACCAAAGGGTGACTTTGAAGGTCTGATAAGGCCTTTCTCAAGTGCTTTATCAAGGTAAGCTTTCAGAGTGTTATCTTCTTGTGGTGTGAGGCAGTAGATGGGTTGCGCCTTAGGCACACTACCTTTTAGGTCAATCTGATGTTGTATATCCTGATCAGGGGGCAGGCTGGGTAGTGATTCTTGGAATACAGAGGGAAACTCATTGACTAGCTGGTCTCAGATTGGTTCTGTTTGTGTTGAATTTCTGTGTTTTTGAAGTAGATGACTTCAAACGTACATGTGCTCCAATTGATTTTGCTGATGTCAGTTTCTTTCTCTGTTTCCATGATTTTTACAAATATGTGGTCCCTCATGAGGGTATCAAGATGTGACAGGTACTGTGATAATGGAGTTCTCCTTGCTGGATAGTGAGGGTGACACTGTCCCAGTCAATGTGAGGCTTTGTCTTTTGCATTCAATCTAATCCAAGTATGATATTGTATTTGGGGATTGGAATGATGGGGCTGCTAATTGTTGTTTGGATGTCTCCAATTTGGGCCCAGAAAGGTCTGGTCTTGTGGGTAACTGGTGTGCTGCGGTTGTCTGCCATGATGACTCTCTTGATGTTACTTCAAATGGTAGGTAACTTCATGAGGTCTGCAAAACTCTTGTTAATGAGCAATTGATTGACTCCAGTGTCAAATAGCGCTGTGCCCTGGTATCTGCAAAAACAGAAAGGATAGGTAAGGAGTTGATTTCCAGATTAGGCAGCAAACAGTAGAGGGTTGCTGGAGGGAACCTGGATCATGGTTGAGTCCACGTCCTGTTCTCTGTACAAGTCTTGTGAAGAGGGGGAGGGCAGCTCACCTAAGCACTCCCCTGAGCTTTTCCCTCCTTGTTGGTATCTTCAATGCTAGCCTGGTTGGCTTGTGCAGTGAAATTCCTGTTTCAAGGCTGGGTACTGTTGGCTTGGTTGTTCTACTTATTGGGGCAAGGCTTTCTATTAACTGCAGGGTTTTCCTTGCATTTGTTGGAGGTGTGTAGATCATCAGACTTCTGAGTTGCGCGTTTTCCCTCTAGGAATACATCCTCAAGGTTCTTGCAGCAGGTCATGTTAAACTGACATCTAATGTGTATAGGAAGGCCATTGTAGAAGTCCAGGCGTGATCCAGGTTCATCAAAGTTGATGGTGTTGGGTGCACAGTCACATAGTACTTTGTATGTGGCAATGTATTCCTCAATGGTTCCTGTCATTTTGAAGGTTTGGAGTTTGGTCATAATCACCACATCTGAATCCTTCATAAAGAACTTTTGAAGAATGCAGCTTTAAATGTTTCCCAGCTTTCCTTCTGGTCAGGTTGTTGAGCTAGCCATTTGGTAACAAAACATGAAGCAGTTCCTGTGACGCGGAGGGAAATTTCACTAACCCAGAGTCTTTGATGGTACTCCACTTGTTCAAACTTGCTCTTGGTGCTGTTGATCCAAAGAGAGGCGTTCTCATGGGATAGTCCTGCAAAGACGCCAATCTAAGCGGTACGTAAGCGTTGAAACACAATATTGGTTATCTCAGATTGTGTAGGCGCTGTTGTGGCTGGAGTGGTAGGGAACAGTCTGCGGAATTTGAGAGTGTTGTACTGGTCAATAGGTACAAGGAGATTATTGTAGATGACAAGTCCTGGGGGACATCTTGTCCTACTTTGTAATATCTCCAACTGTTAGGAAATGACATTGTTTGGGTTCTTTTCTTGGGAGGAATTTTTCCTTTGAGTTGGGTAGGTATGGATAAACTACCTGTGCTACCATTGTTAAGTTTATACTTCTGAGTATAATAAACAAAATAAAGGGGAAGATTAATAAGAGAAAGATACTTTATTGAATATGAATATAGGCTAATATATAATATCATGACAAACCACATGTTGTCCATGTATGTCATGGATGTCATGGGGCTTATCTGAGTAATGTTTCTCTTGAGTCACAAGGCTTAATCAAGTTGTGTTCCATTTAGGACCTGGATTGAGTGATCCCCATCATAGATGGTTAACTGATAATGGTGCCACTGGTTTATTGACTGGGCAGTAACCCACTTGGTGAGCCTTTTGGTTATTTACTTGGGGCATCAATTCCCCAAGAGGGAGTAATCAAAAGATGTTGCAAAACTAGGATAAAATCACTTAAATTAGAAGTTGTTATTTTATGATTTTGTCAAGTATATACTCTTAGGAAGTATAATAAACAAGATAAAGGGGGAACTAAAAAGATAATGATACTTTATTAGATATGAATATAAGATACTATATAGTATCATGGGAAGCAACATACTGTTCATGTACGTCATGGAAGTCATGGGGCTTATCTGAGTAATGTTCCTCTTAAGTCATAAGGCTTATTAAAGTTGCATTTCTTTTAGGATCTGGATTGTTTAATCCCTGTAATAGATGGGCAAATGATAGGAGTGCCACCAAGTTAATGATTAGTTGGTGAGTCATTTGGTGAACTACTTAGGGCATCAATTCCCCAAGAGGGAGTAATCAAAGATGTTGCAACATCTCCCCCTGGGGTGCTGGAAGGTGGAGCCAAGGGAATTTTCTTGAGAGTGTTGGGAATACATGATTGGTACTGATCCAGTTTGGTGAGGGAATGGCAAATCTGGAGCTGCGTTGTGCTGCTATTGCTTTGCACAGGCAGAGTAGGTTGTAGTGCATAAGATTTAATTCAGTCTTTGCGCTGATTCCTTTTGACAAGGTAAATAAAGTTAGGTTTGACTTCCATGACAATGCCTGGTCCACTTAGCCCTGGATCCAACTTATGTTGGCAATGATTATCAACCCAGATTTTGTTTCCAACCTGGAATCTTTCCTGTTGCAATGAGATTTTCTATCTTTCAATCATTTTCCGCTCCATATTATTGAAACAGCAGGCTTGAACCACCAGCAAGGTTCCAAGTAAGCAGGTTTGCAACCTGCAATCCAATTATACAGTCACTTTGAGCCAGACTAGGAAGTCAACTCAAATTTTCAAAATCCAACAACATGAACAAATGATGATTCCTTACTGTGGATACCTTGTTTTGGCGCCTGAATCATCACCAGGATCAAGCCACATCCTTCACCATCCAGCTGTGTGATCAACACAATCTTGTTCCTGTTATCCTTGATTCACAATGACAAATTTAATCATTATCTCTCAATAAAGATTATTATCTAGCTTCTATATATTTTTCCCCTTGTAACTCTGCTAAAACAGCACATTTACAACATTTGTAGCACAGATAGGTTCTCCATCCTACCTTATCTTTCAAAATTTCACCTGTTGCCTGTACTTGCTTCAAGCAACAAATACTTGATAGAATTATGTCTGGCCTCCCGGTAGACTGGACACCGTACACACCTAGTGCCAAGATACCTGATGGGTTTGTCCTCTACCAGAACAAGGTGATTCCACTCCCCGCGTTCAATGCCCTGTACACCCAAGAATTCTACCAGGCTCCCTCTGCTATGCATTGAGTAACTGGCAAAAACACTATGCCAGCCTACGTAGCCCATGGACTTCAAAGCGCGGCCCTGGAACCCTTTGCTTAGGCCAACAATGACAACACAACTGCATGAATCCAATCTGCCCAGAGCAAACTGCCCAAATGTGAATGCCCATAATAATTCTGGATTTCAGAGAGCTCCATCCAACTGACTCATGACTCTGACACTTAGTGTAAAAAGTGGCACAAAGAGCACACAGAGAAAGACTGAGATACCTTCAAACAAGACTTCTTGGCAAGGATTTTGCTAAAGGACACCACACTTATGATCATATGCCAAGTAAAGAACCTAACCCAGAACAGCATCATTAAGGAGCTCACCTGTGCCTACAAGGAAATCTGACTACATGCCCCCTTGGATATGGCCTTTGACACTCCAGCTACCCATCTCATGTACTATGACACACTCAAGTTGCACGTAATTGAGACACATAAATCTGGACCAAGTAACCAACCTTCAAAGTCTGTGCCTCAAGGCAGAGAAGGCAGAGCAAACATCTAACACACATCACAAGGCGCAAACCAGAAAACAAGAGAGACCCAAAGACTCTCACCAAGCCAGGTGTTCCAATTAACCACCCCCTGGGAACAACAGCAGCAACACAAACCATAAACCTGCAGGTGACAATGGACACAGAAACAGGAACAACAGTCAGTCAAACTGTACCCATTTTTGTGTCACTACTACACAAGGTAACCAAGACAAGGGAAAAGCCCAGGGAGAGCATTAATTAAGCCAAGCTCTCCCTGCACAACTCCTGACTTGCCCAATAATGAATATCAACCTGAGGATGTGGACCAGTGTCCAATGACCCAAGTGCCCTCAGAGGACCTGGTACTTTACACCATTGCCAGACATCCCAATAAACCAATGTCTTACCCTTTCCACTTTTGCAGTTACACAGGAGTCACAGATCCTGAATAGATTAGAAATTAAGTTGTCCACTTAGGGATTGAACAAAAAAACAATTATGCAATTGCCTCCTCTCAACATAGTTTTAAGAAGGATAACTACATTTAAAACGCTCATTAAACAGGTGTTTAAGTTATCTATCAAATGCGCTTCAGACACAGGTTTTACTTCTGAGATTAAATATAGAACAACGTAGATAGGGCCACATACCTCCATAAGGAAAGCTGTGTGAAACCAGTTGTTTCATTGCGCAGGGGTTTCTACTGTGCTTGCCCACTCTCCTCCATTAGGAAAGTCCTTTTGCCTGTACCTCCTTTCCCCTGGTGGAAATTCCCCCGCCTTATACTATATAAGTACCTCACTATCAAAAAAGCACTAGTTTTGTCATAATACCTTATATTCTTCTGTCCTATCTAAAGGCTGCAACTATATCATCTACAGGTATAGTATTAAAAAACAGGTTCCTGACTACTGTTTGTAGAAATTAGCACCCCTTACTGCTACAAATACGACATTAGCAATATGTCTTTCCACATCAACAGCCCCCACCCCTGCAGTTCTTTCAATGAGGAGGGAGGATGCCCCTGGATGAGCCTTCTGCCAGTGCTTCTCCCTATCACCAGGCACCATCCTTCACTTCTGCCAATACCCATGCCGGGGAAAGAGCAGGCTCTCCCTATGGCCTGTCCACCCTTAGCCACTTCATGCCAGATCATCAGCGTCCCCAAGCCATTGTTTTTGGTCAACCCTTGATCCTGCAAGCCCCTGCCCCCTTGTAGATGAATGCCAACTCCTCTCCTTCTGAGGACTCCATCTGTAGTGCCATCCATACCATGAACTCTGGTGCTGCTGGCAATGGTGCTTGCTCTGAACATCTGGCTATTCAGCAACCTTCTGCTGATAACTCCTTGGCTTGTTTTCAGAGCCTCTCCCAGGTCAACCCTAACCAACTCTGTTATGACCTCTGCGCTGTCAAATATATCAAGGACTATTTACAACGTTTTACTCACCCTGCTGTATGCCACAACCAAATGCATCTGGGTTGCATTCAAAGCCTAGTGCATGACCAGGGAATACTGGTGTCCAACCAACAGACGTTCCTCCAGGTCCTTTACTCTGAGCTTGGAAATACTTTCACCACTGTGAATCAATATCTTGCTGAAGTTACCAATGTCCAGAACACTATGCTGCACTGGGTTGACGCCATCAATAGAGGAATAGCTAAGCTAGTTCCAGTGCATGTGGTACAAACCCTCACCCATCAGGGTGTAGACGCCAATTGAATTAGTGTGATTACCACCCACATGCTTGAGACTGGCCCCATGGTTCAAAGCCTGATGCATGAAGTGGAAGTTTTAGCCTGTTGCCTTGCCATCATTCCCTTGTTCACCCCCAAATATACCGCTACAGACAACTTTCCTTATAGCCATCTTCTTGGCTGTGACATCCTTGAGCTCTTTGATCACTACAAGAAGATGCAGATGGAACTGGTCCAGCAAAGCGTCAATCTTGACTTCCTGTTTGATGGCTACCACACTGTGTCAGAGCTGCAGAATTGTCTCAAACTTTGACAATCACATGCCTGATCCAAGCCAGGAAGGATAAGGAAGTGATAGCCTTGCTTTAAGCTGAGCTTGCCACCCACAAAAGGCACATTACCTCTCTGGAAGATGACTTGGATATCACCTGTCAGGAGAACAAGGTCTATCAGGATGAGCTGGACAAGCAGCAACTATTTCTGGACGCCTTCCAGAGCCAATTGGATAGAATGGACAGTAAGATTATTGTTGCCACTTTAAAGGCTACATCCCTCAACTCCAAGAGTTTCCACAGTCCACAAAGATCCTCCAGCCCCAAGTTCTAACATAGATACAAAAGAAATGATGGCCACTCTTGATTGGCTCCCAATGCTGTGCAAGTGTTGGAGCCAGTGTTAGAGTCTGAAGACAACACATGACCACTCACAAAGCCTCTGGAGCTGCTCAATACAGAGAAGGTGAACATAAAGCGCAGCAAGAGGAAAATTGTTGATGTGCCTCTGAGGCTAGGTTTGTTGCCTCTACCCTTAGCTGTTCCTGTCTCACCTGCTCTCCAGTGAGGATCACACCTGCTCCCATCTAACAAGGCTCCAATAACTTCAAGCCTGTCAATCTACCCAAGTTTGACCGCAAGAGTAATGTGGCCATGTTCTTATGCCTATACCAGAATTCCATTTATGGCGCTAACAAAACCATAAGGGATTCTAAAATCATCTTTTTTTGGATGCTGAGACTCAAAATGTTATCTTGCCATGTCCCCCTGAAAATGTCTGTACTTTTGTCAATGTCTCCAGAGCCTTGACGGAAGAATTTGGTAGCCAAGAGGCCCTTATTGGTCGCAAGATGGACTTTTCTGATACCAAGCTAAAAGTGGGAGAAACCCTAGAAGACTTCACTTCTAGGCTCTACCTTCAAGCTCAAACCCTGTTGTCTATGAGCAATGTACAGTTTATTGATGTGCAGCAGCACTCCTCAATGCTGTACATGTCAATCAGGAGCTATCCCTGGCTCTTAAGTCGGGCATTTACAACACTTGCACCATGACAGATCTGGTTTTCCTTCTACACACCTTCAAGGAGGATTTTGAGATCCCTCTCCCTGAAGGCCGCCCCCACCAACAAGCTGAGTATAGACTCCGTGTGACTGTGGAGATGTCTAAGCCTTACAACAAGGTTGGACCCGCCCCAGCCAACAACGCTCCCCGTACTTGCTTCAAATGCAGTATGGCTGGCCACTTCTCTTGGGAATGTAAGAACTCTTGCCAAAAGGTCCACCATGTAGGCATGGAAGACGCTGAGGAGGACTACGCCAGGGACACTGATATTGAGGAGGACAATGAGGATCAGTAAAAAAACTACTAAGCAGCCAGAACAAAGAGAAATCCTTGGCTGCCTTTGTACTTTTGACACCCTCATCTCCCCCCATACCGCTGCCCCCAACAAACCTGCTCAGAGGACTGAGCTTTACTTTCCTCTGAGGCAAACCCTAAGAACAAATTCTCTCTGATTGACTTTGACTCTCAAACAATACACAAGAATTCAGAGTCTGAAGGAGTTCAAGAGAACCTCCTACATTGAGTCCTAACTGTTAACACTTAAACTCATTGGACCACACTTCAACCTGAGGTATTTATCCCCCAAATAGCTCAGAAAACAGTATCCCTACCCTATGCTGAACAACTATCTCAACCAGGTGTTGAAGTTAATCATGATGAGGACAGTGCTGAATGACTGACCAAACTTCTTTGGACAGTACATGCCTGGGCTCTGCTAGAGTCCCTCAAGGAAGCAAGCCCAGCTGTGGGAGCTTCCATGGCTAAAATCCTGGAGAATTTCAAGGGACTGAGTGTCCACCAGGTCTCTAAAATTGTGGAGATCAGAGAGGACCGCCAGAATTGTATCTATATTAACCTGGTAGTGAACAAAACCCACGTCTGGGATATACTGGATACTGGTGCTCCTGGGAACATTATATCCTCACGGCTGGTTAAGAAGCTTAAACTGGCATCAGACCTAGCCTATCATGAAGAGTTTGGTACTGCTGGGCCACTGATCACTAGAGAAAAATGAGCCTATTCTTTCCTCCCTCTTTGCTTTGGGAAGCTAATGTTCACTGCTCCTGCTATACTTCTGGAAAACAACAGCTAAAGCATTCATATTAGGACTAGCTTCATGGTTTAGTATGACACTGTGACCAACCATAGAGACCATACATTTGGGATACTAGGCCACTCTATCCCCATGTTCTATCATGGAGACTGTCCTTCTGACCTTCCCTTACGCCGTCTGCACTACATCAACCTGGAGTACACAGATGGAGAGCTGCCAGTTGCCTATAAACTGCGTAGTAGTAAGACCAAGGTGCTACCCCTCTCAGTTGGGGAAGTCAAGGGAATCCCAGTCTACGCCTCCTGTAATGTGACTATCCCACCTGGCTCTCAGGTGATCCACAACACTGGCCTCTTGCTGGCTCTACCAGCTGGTACTCATGGAGAAATCCTTGGCATCTATAATACCTCCAGACTAGAACCATGGGTTGCACCAGGTATCCTCATGCCAAGTGAGAAGGAAGTGCTCATACTCTTGGCCAACATGAGTTGTGAGGTCATGGTTGTCTCCAAGCATCAAATCCTGGCATATATATGACTGGAAGAGCATGATAGCCTGCAGGAGACTGCTCCCTTTGTGGACTTCTCTGAACTGGGTCTACCCTACAAACAACCACTGGTGCTAGCAGGCATAAGCTGTGACTCCCTATCTGGCCTCCCTGAAGAGCAAAAGGATCAAGACATAGATCTCTGCTCAGTATAAGGATTTGTTTTCCAAGGATGATTATGACCTGGGAAAGGCCACAGATGTTGCTCATCATATTGACACCCAAGGCAGTCCACTATCTGCTCCAGACTTTATAGCATAGTCAAGCCAATCATGTTGTAGCCAACAAGGAGATCCAGAAACTATTGGGATCTGACTTAATGGTCCCCAGTAAAAGCCCCTGGGCTTTCATTTCCTGATTGTCAAAAAGAAGGATGGCAGCAACCGTGTGGTGATCAACTAATGCTGGCTAAATGCTGTTACCAAGAAGGATTTGTATCCTCTCTCATGCATTGACAATACCTTGGACCAACTGGGTGGCGCCAAGTTCTTCAGTGCCATGGACCTTATCAGTGGGTATTGACAGATTGATCTACCCCCTGCTGATCAAGAGAAATGTGCAATCATCACTGACCAAGGGATATTTCAACCCACAAGGATGCCCCAAGGTCTGTCCAATGCCCCAGTTACCTTCCAACGGGCTATGGACGTGGTGATGGGTGACTTCAAACTCATCAGTGTTCTGGTCCACCTGGATGTCATTGATCTGTTCTCCCAAACTTTTAATGATCACTTGCAGCACTTGGAAGAAGTCTTCCAGAGGTTACTTGCAGATAATCTCAAGCTCAAGCCAAACAAGTTCAACTTCTTCAAGGAGTATCTTGAATTCCTGGGATTCATCATTAGTCAAGATGGACTCCAGCATGTACCTCTGAAGATGGAAGCTATTGAGAAGATGCAGATCCCGGCCAATAAGTGGGACGTGCAGGTCTTTATGGTAATGGTTGGGTACTATCAACACTTCATCCCCAACTTTTCATCCCTGTGTGACCCTCTTTTTCAGTTTCTCTGAGCTGATAAGGAATTCTTCTGGAGCCCAGCATGCCAATCTGCCTTCAATGCTCTCAAAGAAACACTGACTGCAGCCCCCACACTATCCTATCCTGACTTTTGCCAAGCTGTTTGTGGTTCATACAGATGATAGCCTGACTGTAATTGGGGTATTCTAACCCTGCTGGACTCTGAAGGACTTGAATACCCTAGGGGATACTGCTTGCGTACGCTTAATATCCACAAGAGAAACTACACTGTCACTGAACAAGAGTGCCTGGTGGTAATATACTCCTACCAACAATCCAGAGTCTACTTCCATGGGGTACATTTCACAGTTGTAACAGACCATGTCTCCCTACAATGGCTTAAGACCCTCAAGGACCCCGAGAGACATCTGGTGTTTTGAGCCATTAAACTTCAGGCTTATGACTACAAAATCATTCATTGAGCCAGAGCAGCCCACCAGAATGCTGAATGCCTCTCCTGCCTTCCCACTGTTGCCTTAGTATCCCCCATGGCTGACATTCTCTATGACAAGATTATGAAGGATCCTTATTTGTGGGGGGAGGAGCCAGTAGAGATATAGAGAGCTCTCAAGAAGCTATCTGTTGATACCAAGGTCTCTAAGCAACAACTCCTAAAGCTTTCTGGAGACTCTTGGTTACCTTACATACGCCCATCCCTATGCATAGACTAAGTGGTGGCAGCTCACACAACTACTGGTCATGGTGGCATACTGAAGAAGTTAGCCCTGTTACAGCAGCACTGCTTCTGGGATGGAATGTACACTGATGTAGTAGATACTCTAGCCACCTGTCATGACTGCAACATTGAGAGACCTAAGGTTGATAAGTTCCAACACCAACTTGTATGCCCTGGGTTTGCTTTCCACACTGTAACCATTGATGTAGTGGGCCCCCTACCAGTTACCAACAGCCACAGCAAGTTCATTATTGTGGCTGTTGATCATCTGACTAAATAGGTAGAAGCCAAGGAAATTCCCAACCAATCTGCACTGGTGATAGCCATGTTCATCCTGGAGAATATCATATACAAACATGGTCACCCCCAGATTCTGCTGGCAGAAAATGGTACAAATTTCACCAGTTATATCATCCCCTGCCTCAACCAACTGATGGAAATTTGTGGGACACTATCCACCCCTTATCACACACAGACAAACGGCATGGCAGAGCGCACTAATGGGAGCCTGGTACAGATACTCTGGAAACTCAGTCACCAACATGAGACTGAATGGGATACCTTTCTGCCTGCAGCCACCTTTGCATATAACATTGGGTACCATCATGCCACTGGAAAGCCACCCTTCTAACTGCTCTTTAGTTGGCAACCAGGCCTCCCCCCTTTACTATATTCCTTGGTAAAGCCCATCCTGGCTGTATCTCCAGAGGCATAGCTCAACAAGCTGGTCCAAACCCTTATTTTCTTGCAATCAGAGACCTATATAGTAAACTTTAACCATACACTGCAGGACCTAGAACAAGCTACATCTAAACGCCCTACCTTACCCACTTACCTGGTAGGATACTCAGTCTACTTCTTCAGCAATAGAGGTATGGTTGTGAATCCAAACTGGCCTCCCTTTGACAGTGCCTAGTTCAAGTTATACAGAAGACTAGACCTGACTCCTACACCCTTAAGGAGCCCTATTCTGAGCAATTGATTACTAGACTACATGCTTAATATATGTGTGCTGCTCCTAGCAATCAAGAGTAAGCCCCAACAAGGACAACAACCCAAAAAAACAAAATCTTAATTAAAAATTCCACAGGTTGTTGTCCTGTTTGCGGTAGTGATGCATCAAAGTATGAGGAATAAGAATGAAGGAACAAGATGTTTATTGGGGACTGACAAGGCTCTTCCAATATCTCACCAACTGTTCCACCACCTGAATGGTAGCCAGGAAACACAACTGAAACCTAAAGATCCACAAAGCCAATGACCAAGGATTGGGCAACAAACTGCCACTAAACAAGACATACAATTGACCCAATATCCACAGGAAAGGCGACCCCCAAGAAGATACAGTCCCACAGAAGACTCTTGCAAAAGGCATACTCTACAGAGACCTGGCCACCCACCCCGTAGAAAACAGACAAGGATCACTGAAAGAAGACCCCCATGTTCTTCTCCTGCTTGGTATCACAGTGGTTGGTCCCTCAAAGAACAAGATTGTCAGCCATCACCATTGGTACCAGATAAGCAGTATCCCCACTTTGTACAACTTCAACACTTCATGGAAGGCCTGCCAAAGGTGCTGCTCAAAGTTGCCAGAGGTTTTCCAACTGAATGACTGAGCCTCTGTAATCCCAGGTGTTGCCCAAGCGCAAAGGACTGACTTCACTATGTTGGATACGGTCCCCTGTTGCAAGACTGAGAGCCCTTGACCCTCAAATTGGAATTCCTTCAGCTGAGCCTTCAAGTATTCTTCTGCCGCCTTAATGGAGAACCTTCAATAGATACTGTTACCTGTTTGCAACCCAGTTACTGTCACCTATCTGGACTCTCTTAATGCTAGGAACATCACAGCAAATAATGGGTCTGCCCCCACTAAGACCAGCTGAGGCATCAGTAGCTAATCTAGCTGAATCCTTAAGTCCAGATAGCTTCTGTCCACATCATGCAGGACTACCTGCTTATCTGTTGCCTTCACCACCTCCACTGGCCTGGTATGCTTACATCTCTTTGGAATTACCACTTGCACCTTCTTCAAGGCTCTTATTGGAACTCTTCCAGAGCTACTGTTCACCATAGCTGTCATCTTGAAATGCCTGCCAATTTTAAACCTGTTGTCTAATCCAGTGGAGGGAAATGTTGCAGGTCCTGAATGGATTAGACATTAAGTTGTCCACTTAGTAATTAAGCAACAAAACAATAACACAATTGCCTCCTCTTAACATGGTTTTAATAAAGATAACTACATTTAAAACAATCATTAAACAGGTGTTTGAGTTGTTTATTGAATGAAAGTCAGACACAGGCTTTACTTCCAAGGCTAATTATAGAGCAACATAGATAGTTCCACATACCTCCATAAGGAAAGCCGCATGAAACTGTTTATTTCATTGCGCGGGAGTTTCTACTGTGCCTGTCCACTCTCCTCCATTAGAAAAGTCCTTCTGTCTGTGCCTCCTTTCCCCTGGTGTAAATTCCCCCACCTTATCCTATATAAGCACCTCACTATCAAATAAAGCACTAGTTTTGTCATAATACCTTATATTTTTCTGTCCTGTCTAAAGGCTGACATTATACCATCTACATATGTAGTATTAAGAAATAGGTTCCTGACTAACTGTTTGTAGAAATTAGCATCCCTTACTGCTATAAATACAACAACAAACTCAGCTCTCCTGGACTTGGGTGCAGATCAAACCCTAGTCAACAGAAGCTTTGTAGATAAGTTTAAGCTAGCCACTAATCCTTTGCGGATTAAAAACGTGGTTCTAGCTGATGAACATCACATTACTGTGACAAAGGAAACTGCTTTTTTCTCTGTCATGCTTGAGAACCTGTGTTCTATCATCCAAGGCCCCGTCATTGACTTTCCCAAGTTTGACATTGTACTGGTTCTGGACTGGTTTCAAAAAAACAATCTCACATAGACTGGGTGACTTTGGTATTGACCATCAAACACAAGGGCATTAACTACCAGATATACCCTGACTTGGTAGACCAACTCCTACGTGATCATGTCTTTGTGCATATCACAGAGATCCTGAAAAAAAAGAATCTAAAGTCAATTGACTGGGACTCCTGCCAGTATAAGATCATACACTTCAAAGACTATCAGGACACCACTACACCCCAAGATTGTGAAATTGTAGCCACCCATCCAGAAATCTTCAAAGAGGCCTTACCTGGATATTCTCCAGAAAAACATATCCAACACTCCATCCAACTCAAGGGAGCTGTATCTAAGGCATAGCCCATCTATTGCCCAACTCCTAACAAAGACAACACCCTATGTGCTTACCTCAAAGAGGCATTGGAGAAGGGACTTATCTGCCACTCACAGTCTCCTTTTGATGCTGACATGTTCTTTGTAGCCAAGAAGGATGGTACCCTGCGCCTAGTCACAGATTATTAAGCCCTAAACAAAATTACCATTAAGAATTGTTGCCCGCTGCCACTCATTGATGGCCTCTTTGATGCCCTGGGCGGTACCACAGTCTTCTCCAATATTAACTTAACCACAGGCTAAGCCAGATCTGTATTGAAGAGGAAGATATCCCCAAAACGGTCTTTCACACTAAATACAGCTCATACAAATGTGTAGTGCTCAATTTTTTGTATGACAAATGCCCCATCAATCTTTGTAACCTTCATGAACAAGGTGTTTCTACCCACATAGATAAGCACGCCTTAGTCTATCTAAACAACATTTTTGTCTATAGCCCCTTAGTAGAACAGCACCACAAGGACTTAGAGGCAGTCTTTGCTACCTTGGCGCAACAAAAGCTGCTGGCCAAACCCTCATAATGCCAGTTCTTCCGGGAGCAGCTGCCCTTCCTAGGCCACATAGTCTCAAAAGGTGGCATTAAAACTGACAGTCAGAAGATCCAGGCTCTGCAAAATGTCGCCGCCCAAAGACAAGTTGGAACTCCACACATTCTTAGGGATGATTGCTTATGTATGTTGTTTCATACCTGGCTGCAGCGTTATGACTGCACCCCTGTCCACCATAACTGGTGCCAATTCCAAATTCATATGGACCCCCAACAAGACCTCTGTTTTAGATGCCTCAAAGAAAAACTCACAGCAGAACCTATCCTATAGTACCTCAAACACAATGGGGAATACCAAATGGAAACTGACACCTCAGACACATCCGTTGGGGGAGTAATAAAAATCAAAAACAAAGATGGTGACTTCCTGCCTGTAGCTACAAGTCATGCAAACTGACAGACAGCAAGATCAGATACCCTATACGCAACAAGGAATTGTTGGCAATTGTGCACTTCCTAGTCAAATGATGTTGCTACTTAGAACAACAGGAAGAATTCACAGCATTGACCAACCACAAGCGGCTTATATACTTCAAAATCCAAGCAAATCTGTCCCGCCATCAGGCCTGCTGGATGGAACTCCTGGAGAGATTCAATATGGTCATACAATATAAGCCTGGTCTGGAGCTTGCTATGGCGGACGCGCTCTTACGCTTGTACGTAAGAGCCATAAGAGGCAAGAATGGGCTCTACCCAGACTGGCCCTTTTTGGTACACCAAACAAAGGACAAGGGGCTCCCTCTGGCACTACAGAAATAACAAAGAAAACAGTCATTACAAAAAACACTTATTTGCAGACGTGTATGGAACCCTATATTGAAAAATGTCTTACAGAACCACTATATCTTATGTTTCCACACATCAGCAAGTTGACACCATCCTAAGTTACCATAGAGACCTAGGGCACACAAAAATCTGCAACCTCTATGAATTCCTTAAGCACAAATCATGGTGGCCAACCCTGTACCAAGAAGTTCAGGAAGTCTTGGACCAATGCAAAGTAAGTGAGAAATTTACAAAAAGCAAAACCCCACTTAAGTCAGTACTACCTATCCGCACGCAACTGCCCTTCAAAGTGTGGGCCCTAGACATTGTGGGCCCATGCCAGGGAAACATAATGAGAAGAAGTATATCATTATCACAATAGACTTTGCCACACAATGGCCAGTGGCACAAGCAGTAAAAACACATACAGGCAATGATGTGCAGCAATTCATAGGGAAAGAAATCATCAGCAAGTTTGGAAACCCAGAACTCCTGATAAACAATGGAGGCAAGGAGTTAACCTCCAAAAGCACCAACATATACCTCACCAAGAATGGAGTCAAACACACTGTAACAACACCATACCACCCACAGGCTAATGGACAAGTAGAACAGCTAAATGGTAGCCTTGTGCAAGCTTTGGCCAAACTCACTGCCAGGAGACCTGAGGAATGATACAAGCAGCTATCATTGCATTGCTTGTATGCCAGACTTGTGTGAACAGATCCACTGGGAAAAGCCTCTTTGAGTTAGTATAGGGCACACAGCCCAATATTATCCAAGTATTATCAGGACCCAAGCTGGAAATACCAAGCAAGGTCCCACCCTGCTCAGATCCCCAGGTCATAAAGGCCAATAGCAATCAAACAGAAAGAGAAAACAAGTGTATACAAAAGACATTTTTTCTCATACAAAACAGACATAAGGTTGGCAACAAAGTTTGGATCATGTACATTTACAAAAGTAAATTACAACCAGAGAAAGTAGGCCCAGCAATCATCCTAAAGGTAAAAAAACAACACTTACCTTGTGCAAGGACTTGGGAAACGTAAACAAGACAAGGTCCTCCACCACAATTGCCTGAGACCCTGCAAGGCAAGACAAAAGCAACACAAAACTGTCTTCCCGCCACTGAACAGCAGCTAGTATAGTATGACGCCCGGGCTCCTGACAACATCCCTGAAACCTGTCCCCAGAGGAGGCCAATTTTCAGTTGGGAGAATGTCAAAACAGCAGGCTTAACCTGCCAGCAAGGTTCTGAGTAAGCAGGTTTGCAACCTGCAATACAATTATCCAGTCACTTGGAGCCAGACTAGGAAGTCAACTCAAATTTCTAAATCCAACAACATGAACAAATGATGATCCCTTACAGTGAATACCTTGTTTGGGCACCTGACTCATTACCAGGATCAAGCCACCCCTTTTGCCATCCCCCCGTATGATCAACGCAATCATGTTCCTGTTTTCCATGACTCATACTAACTATATAATCATTATCTCTCAATAAATAATATTATCTAGTTTCTAAATACTTTGCCCCTTGTAACTCTTCTAAAACAGCACAGTTACAACAATATCTTCTTGGTCTTTTCTGGCATGCTGTACGTTGGGATCACTGTTGTCTGGAACCTTTTTGGGTATAGGTAATCATGTCCTGTGGTAGTACTAACAAGGGCGGGCTTCTGCCCATAGAAAAAATCATATGGACTTTTGCATGTATTAAAATTGACTTGCGCTTTACACACCATGAGTGCTGTTGGCAGCATGTTGACCCAGGCTTTTGGAGTGTTAGCAGATAGCTTACTGAGGGCTTCCACTAGTCAGCTGTTTAATTGTTTTACTTGTCCATTTACTTGTGGGTGATATGGGCTGGTAATGATATATTTTATTATGTTCTTGGCAAGGTAGATATTGGTGTCAATGGACTTGAGTTTGGTGCCTCTGTCTGTGATCAGGAGGTTGGGGTTTGAAAACTTGGCTATGATCTCTTTCCCAATAAGTTGTCTTATATCATTGCCTTAATGTTCTTTTGTAGCTTGCGCTACAGGACACCTGGTGGCATAGTTGATAGCTGTGATGATGTACTTCTTGCCTTTGCTTTCCCCAGGCATAAGTCCCACAATATCTAACAACCATACCTTGAAGGGCTGTGTGATGGATACTGGTACTACTGAATTGGGTGGTGCTTTGATTTGGGCGTACTTTTCACAGTCTTCATACTGTTCTAATACTTCTTGGATATAATCTAGCATGTTGAGCTACCAGTAGCGTGTCTTGAGGTATTTGTGCAAGTTTTTACTGCAGGTGTGGCCCAAGTCTCTGTGATATTGGAGGATTGTATCAATCTTTTGTGTTGACAGGACGTAAGGTGCAGTGTCACCATTTGAAAGGATTCAGTGCAATGTGCCATATACATTTTTGAAAAGATGCTTGCTCTTCAGGACTTTCTCTTGGATATCTATTAGGGTGCCAGGTGGGAACCCTTCTTGGATATTCCCCATGATTAACATGGGTCAATCAGGGTCGCCATCAGCGCATAGGACATGTTTGCTGTATAGCCTTGAAAGGGGATCTGCAGTAAGCATTTCTTTGCCTGGCTTGTATTTAATTTGCATTTGGTACCTCTATATGAGGCTTATCTACTTGGCTTGCCTTCTTGACAAGTGTTGCTGTGTGTTGAAGAAAATTAACAATCTGTGGTACATGGGTAATTTGAACGTTTGGCCCCCTTCCAGATAGCATTGCCATTTCATGAGGCAATGTATGATGGTCACCAACTCTTTGTTGTGTATAGGATATCTTTGTTTGATGTTGTATAGTTTTCTTGACTTGTACGTCACAGGAAGAAGTCCTTTTTGGCTGTTTGGATACTAAGTACCCCTCTTATGGCGTAGTCAGATGCATTGGTTTCTAACTCATAGATTCCCTTGCAATTTGGGTACTGGAGGATAGGAGCAGCAACCATACTTTCTTTTAGTTGACCAAAGTGATGGTCTTGTAGTGGTGTCCAGACAAACTTAGTTGTTTCTCCCATAATGGCAGACAGGGGGGCTTTTAGGGCACCCCAGTCAGGGATAAATCTTCTTACATAGGCCACCATTCCTAGGAAGGTGCAGAGTTTGCTTTTATTCCTTGAAGGCAGAATTTTGGTTATGGCAAGTATCTTGTCTGGGTTGGGTTTGATTCTGTCTTTGCTGATAATATGGCTGAGGATGTAAATTCACTGCCACCCTTGGCATTGAATAGCACTATCTTCCCCAGACGTACTAAGAAAGGCCCAAAATATCAGCCAAACCCCTTAATTCTTTAGGGGATTTGGCACACACAGTTGATGAGAGATTTGTGCTGGTCTTTTTGCAGATCCATTGCCTTTGGTTGCTCCCCCCTTAGAAGAAACATTGGTTATTTTGGACTACTTGTTGGCATAGTGTTGCCCACTTTTGAAAAATGTCATATCCAACCAATCAGGTGATGCCACATTAACGCTCAAAAAACCAAGTGAATTTCAAATGCCTGGAGTTCCCTCTAGCCAATCAGATGGGACCTCAGAAATTAATGTGAAGCTTTCCAGTCCTCCTGGCTCTGATCAGCAAATTTTCTCTACCAGCCAATTGGATCCAAGTCCTGTGGTCATGTGATCTAACTCCCCTGCAACACACTCCTTTTAATACAGCAAGGGGACCTCCAGTCCTCTGCTTGTCTATTTTCCAATATCATTAAAGTTTGGAAACTGTTGCACTTAATTTTAAAGTTCACTTGGCTGGAACCCCTGCTTTGGAGATCCTACAATCTAAAGATTAAAGTGTTAGTTATTATATTAAACTTTACCTTGTGCCAACCCGCCTCAAACCCGGCATCTCTTCAAGAACTATTAAGAAAGGCTTTGACGTGTAGTTGCTATATAGTTATGCTTGAGCTTTCAAAATAGCTTTGGAACTTAAAAATTTTAGTAATTTTCAATATGAAAAGCTACTTTTACTATGAATTTTCCTATGATCACTTTTTTTTTCAACCCCACTTTCTGTTTTCTCACCTGCCCAAGCCACCTGCGTCCATTACTAAGCTCCCAAGCCTGTTCATCTACTTCTTACCTGGTTTTTACTTGTGGGTCCCCCAATTGGCCTCAATTTTATTGCTGCAGGCTTAAAAAATCCATCAATATTATCCAAATTTGTGGAGTTAACTACCATGATACTCCCTGTCCTCAAATTTATGGTTTTTTCATTGGCCTCATTTGTACTGCTCTTATGGTTGAAATAACCAGACTTATGGTCAAAGATCTCCTCTTATGCTTGGCTTGTGGTTGACAATCCTTCCAGCCTCTTGGATCTCTCCAGCAGTCTGCTATTCTCTGGAGAGGCCGTGGTGAAGAGTTTGGCCTGCAACAATTTGGATTCTGTTGATTACAGCTTGCCCACTCCTGTGGGTAGGAAATGTCTTTATTCTCCCTTCCCATCCTGGAGAAGAGCAACTTGGTGCCCCTTCAAGCCCCTGTGATTCTTCCTCCTGCTCTCATCTGTACGCCCTGGTTGCTCACTGGCTTAATGCTGATGGGATTGAATGTGTACTTCCCTCATCTGTCCCCTGTGTTCTCTCTGTGGTCCCCCCTTCAAGCGGCTGTTCCAGTTCTCCACTGGGCAGCATCCTGGTGGTTTGTTTTGCCGGGATGGGAGCCAAACTTAATTAGTTTAGCCCCCCTCTCTTACAGAGAAATGGAATTTCAGATAAGAAGAAATTACACTTTAATGGTTTGGCAATGAGTTGATTTTCTTTGAGGGTGCAGAGGATCAGGTGGACATCTTCCCAGTGTTTTTACTTAGTTGAACTGCAGATGATTATGTTGTCTAGGTAGATGATTGCTTGTTTTCCAATGTGCTCCTTGAAGACTTTGTTCATGAAGGTCACAAAGGTTCTGGGGGATTGGTCATACTGAAATTGAGAGCAACACATTCAAAGGATCCATATTTAAGTCTGAAGGTAGTCTTTAGGATATCTTCAGGCTTTAATCAAATTTGGTGATAGCCTGCTGGCAGTTCAATTTTTTTCAAGATTTGGGTCCCTCCTAGGACGTCAAAAATGTTGTCAATCAGGGGCAGGGGAAATCTGTTCTTAATTGTGACCTTGTTGAGCACTCTGTAGTCTGTGGCTAGGCGGAGTTCTCTGACTTTCTTTGCCACAAAGAAGACAGCAGCAATAAAAGGCAACTTTGATGGTTTCATAAGTCCTTTTTTGAGGGCTTCATCAAGATAAGCTTTTAGGGTGTTGTCTTCTTGTGGTGTGAGGCAGTAGATGGGGTATGTCTTAGTTACTTCTTCCTTTGAGGTCAATCTCATGTTTATGCCAAAGTCAGGTGACAAACCTGGTAGGGCCTCTTAGAAGACAGAGGGAAACTCACTAACTAGCTGATCTTGGATATAGTTTTTTCATGTCTGGCTTCTGTATCTTTGAAGTGGATAACCTTGTATGTACAGGTGCTCTAATTGATTTTTCTAGGGTCAGTTTCCTTTTCTGTTGCCCATGATTTTTACAAACACATGGTCTCTCATGAGTGTGTCAAGATGGGTTGGGTAAATATGGTGATGCACTTTGTCTTGTTGTATGGTGAGGGTGGCGCTATCCCAATCAATGTGAGGTTTGATCTTTCTTATTCAATCTAGACCAAGTAAAATGTTGTACTTGGGGATTGATATGATGGGGCCGCTGAGCGTGGTTTGCACATCTCCAATTTGGGCGCAAAAAGGCTTTGTCTCTTGGGTGACTGGTGTGCTCCTATTGTCTGCCATGATGAACCTCTAATATTGCTTTGGCCTGTAAGTAGTTTAATGAGGTCAGCAAATTTCTTATTAACAAGATATTGGTCTGCTCCAGTGTCAAATAAAAAGCGCCCTAATATCTACAAAAACAGAAAGGTTAAGTGAGGAGTTTATTTCCAGTTTGGGCGTGTCAAAAGAGCAGGCTTGACCAGCCAGCAAGGTTCCAAGCAAGCAGGTTTGTGACCCACAATCCAATTACCCGGCCACCTGAAGCCAGACTAGGAATTCAACTCAAATTGCCAAATCCAACAACATGAACAGATTCTGATCCTTTATGGTGGATACCTTGTTTTGGCGCTTGACTTATTACCAGGATCAAGCCACCCCTTTCACCATTCAGCTGTGTGATCAACACAATCATGTTCCTGTTATCCTTGATTCACAATGACAATATAATCACTATCTCTCAATAAAAATTATTATCTAGCTTCTAAATATTTTCCCCTTGTAACTCTGCTAAAACAGCACAGTTACAACATTGGTAGCACAGGTAGGTTGTCCATCCTACCTTATCTTGAAAAATTCTGCCTGTTGCCCACACACGCCACAGCCAACAAATCCTTGACAGAATTATGCTTGGTCTCCCTCTGGACTGGACCCTGTACACTCCTTGTACCAAGATACCCAATGACTTTGTCCTTTACCAGAACACAGCTTTTCCACTACCCAACTTCAACGCCATGTCGGCACAAGGGTTCATTCAGGATCCCTCTTTGATTCCACAACCAACTGAAAAAAGCACCATGCCCACCTACATAGCCCAAAGACTGTAAAGCGCTGCCTTGAGACCTTTGCTGGGGCCAACAACAATAACAAAGCTGCTGAATGGATCCAGTCTGCCCAGAGCAAACTGGCCCAGATGGAATGCCCACAGCATTTTGGATTGCAGAAATCTCCATTTGCCTGACCCACAACACTGGCACCTGGTGTGACAAGTGGCACAAAGAACACGCCAACAAGAACTGGGACACCTTCAAGCAAGGCTTCTTGGCAAGGTTTGTGCTTAAGGACACGGCGCTCATGTCATACGTCAAGTAAAGAACCTAACCCAGACAGACACTGTGAAGGAACTCACTTGTGCCTACAAGGAACTCTGACTTTGTGCACTATCTGATATGGCTTTTGACACCCCAGCTACACACCTCATGTACTATGACACTATTAAGTTGCATGTAATGAGACACATGAACCTGGACCAGGTGACTAACCTACAAAGCCTGTACCTCAAAGCAGAGAAAGTGGAACAAACATCCAATGCCCTCAATAAAGCACAAACCGGGAAACAAGAGAGACCTGATGATTTTCACACAGGTGGGCGCTCCACTTGACCACCCCCTGGAAACAGCAGGAATAACATCAACCATAAACCTAAGTACAAACAGACATGGGAATGAAAGCAATGGCCAGTCAAATTGTACTCATTTCTGTATCACTGCCACACAGGGCAATCAAGATGAGGGAAAAGTCCAGAGAGAGCATTAAGCAAGTCAAGCTCTCCCCACACAACTCCCAACTTAACCAATGATGAGCACCAACCCAAGGACGTGGACTAATGTCCAATGATCCAAGTACCTTTGCAGGACCTGGTAATTTACACCATTGCCAGACATCCCAGTAAATTTATGTACTATCCTTTCCATTTTGCAAGTTATACAGGCTCAGCACTCCTGGACTTGGGTACGGATTAAACCCTAGTCAACAGTAGCTTTGTAGATAAGTTCAAGCTAGCCACTAATCCTTTGTGGATTAAAAATATGGTCCTGGCTGACAAACACCACATTGCTGTGACAAGGGGAATTGTCCCCTTCTCTGTTATGCTTGAGAACTTCCACTCCACCATCCAAGCCCTGTCATTGACTTCCCAAAGTTTGACAATGTACTGGGGTTGGATTGATTACAAAACAACAATCCTCATGTAGACTGGGCAACCTCAGTATTGACCATTAAGTGTGAAGTTGTCAACCACCAGATTTACCCTGACTCAGTGAACTAACTCCTATGCAACCATTTCTTTGTGCGCATCACAGAAACCCTGGATGAAAAGGAAAACCTGAAGGCAATTGACTGGGACTCCTGTCAGTACAAGATCATACACTTCAAAGATCACTGGGATACCTCCACACCTCAGGATTGCAAAATTGTGGCCCACCATCCAGAAGTCTTCAAGGAAGCTCTACCCAGGCTGCCTCCAGAGAAACACATTTAACACTCCATCTAACTCAAAGGAGCTGTACCCAAAGCGCTCCCTATCTACAGGCTGACCCCAAACAAAGACAACACCCTACGCACCTACCTCAAGGAAGCGTTGGAGAAAGGACTTATCTGCCTCTCATAGTCTCCTTTTGGGGCTGCTGTATTCTTTGTGGCCAAGAAAGACAGTACCTTACGTCTGGTCACAGACTACCAAGCCCTAAACAAAGTTACCATCAAGAATTGTTATCCACTACCACTGATTGATGGCCTCTTTGATGTCCTGGGCGGCGCCACAGTCTTCTCCAGATTGACTTAACCACAGGCTACAACCAGATCTGTATTAAAGAGGAAGATATCCCCAAAACGGCCTTTAACACTAAATACAGCTCATACAAATGTGTGGTGCTCAACTTTGGCATGACAAACACCCCTTCCACCTTTGTAACCTTAATGAACAAAGTTTTTGCGCCACACATAGGCAAGCATGCCCTAGTCTACCTAGACGGCATCATTTTCTACAGCTTCTTGGTGGAACAGCACCACAAGGACCTAGAGGCAGTCTACGCTACCCTGGCGCAACACAAACTGTTGGCCAAACCCTCCAAGTGCCAGTTCTTCTGCAAGCAATTACCCATCCTGGGACACATAGTCTCAAAGGGCGGCATCAAACCCAATAGTCTAAAGATACAGGCCATCTGCAAGATGCCACCACCCAAGGATAAGTTGGAGCTCCACACCTTCTTGGGGATGGTGGCCTATGTACGCTGCTTCATACCTGACTGTGGCGTTTTGACTGCCCCCTTTACCGCCATAACAGGCGCCACATCCAAGTTTGTGTGGACCCCCCAACGTGACCTCTTTTTTAGATGCCTCAAGGAGAAGCTCACAACAGCTTCTATCCTGCAATACCCCAAACATGACGGGAAATACCAAATGGAAACCAATGCCTCAGATGCATCTATTGGGGGAGTACTACAAATCAAAAATAATGATGGTGACTTCCTTCCTGTAGCCTATGAATCACAAAAGTTGAAAGATGGCAAGTGTCAATACTGTTGCAACCAAGTTTCCATACTTGCCTGCTAATGTATCTTACAATACACAGGGGGCGCTCAATGAGTCACCCCTTGATGTGTCTAACAACATGAACCAATCTGATGGCAACGTCAAATGGTGGGCACTTCCTCCTAATTAGGAGCACTACCAATTCAACCTGCTGATCCCTGCATAAGTTAGTCCTTGGCTTTGAACCTTACATGCAACACGCCACTATGCCACCCCCTTGTATCCTTGTGGCTTTCTCCATATGGTATATCAATCACAATATTCTACAATACCTTATTCTATTATTTTTATTCTTTCTATTGGACTGTTATCTTCCCCAACCAAAATACAAAACCCTCATTGGTTCAGTTGCAACAATACCCTATCTACAACAAGAAACTGCTGGCTATTGTACACTGTCTAGTCAAATGCTGTTGTTATCTAGAACAGCAGGAAGAATTTACAGTGTTACCAACCACAAGTTGCTCATATATTTCAAAACCCAAGCAATCTATCTTGCCTCCAAGCCCGCTGGATGGAGCTCTTGAAGAGATTCAATATGCTCATACAGTACAAACCTGGTCCCAAGCTTGCTATGGCAGACGCCCTGTCTTGTCTGTATGTCCATGCCACAAGAGGGGAAAATGGGCTTGACACAGACTGGCCTCTCTTGGTACTACAAACAAAGGACAAGGGCTTCTCCCCTGGTGCAACCAACATAACAAAGGAAACATTTATAAAAAACAAACACTTATTTGCTGACATGTATGGGATCCTGCACAGAAAAATGTCTGACAGTACTACCATTACTTATACTCCCACGCACCAGCAAGTAGAAATCATCCTACAATATTACAGAGACCTCAGACACACCAAGAATCAAAACCTATATGAGTTCCTTAAGCACAAGGCCTGGTGGTTAACCCTATATTGTGAAGTTCAGGAAGTCCTAGACCAATGTGAGGTATGCAAAAGATTTGCCAGAAGCAAAGCCCCTCCAAAATCAGTACTACCCATCTGCACACAACTACCCTTCAAGGTGTGGGCCCTTTATGTTGTTGGCCCCATGCCAGGGAAACACAATGATAAGAAATACATCATCACTGCCTTAGACTTTGCTACAAGATGGCCAGTAGCCCAAGCAGTAAAGGTGCACACTGGCAATGACGTACAACAATTTATTGGAAAATATATAATCAGCAAGTTTGGAAAGCCAGAACTCCTGATAACCAATGGAGGGAAAGAATTGACCTCTGAAAACACCAATGTATACCTCACTAAAAATGGGTTCAAACATACCGTGACAACACCATATCACCCACAGGCCAATAGACGTGTAGAGCGGCTTAATGGCAGCCTTGTGTAAGCCCTAGCCAAGCTCAATGCCAGGAGACATGAAGACTGGTATAAGCAGCTATCAACTGCACTACTTGTGTGCCAAACCTGAGTGAACAGATCCACTGGAAAAAGCCCCTTTGAGTTGGTATACAGCACACAGCCAAATATCATTCAAGCATTAACAGGACCCAAACTAGAAATCCCAAGTAAAGTCCTCTGCGCTCAGACCCTCAAGTTACAGAGGCCAACAGCAAGCAAACAGAAAAGAAAAATGAATTTCTGCAAAAAATCTTTGTCCCCATCCAAGATAGACATGAAGTTGGGGACAAAGTTTGGGTCATGAACGTTGATAAGAGCAAACTACAACCCAAGAAAGTAGGCCCAGCTTTATTCTAAAGGTAAACAACAATAACACTTACCTTGTACAAGGACTCAGAAAGCGCAAACAAGACAAGACCCTACACCATGATTGCCTGAGATCCTGCAAAGCAAGACAAAAACAACACAAAACTGCCCTGCCCGCCACAGATCAAAAATTAGTCCAGTATGATGCCCAGGCTCCTGAAAACCTCCCTGACAACCTACCCCCAGAGGAGGCCAACCTTCAGTTGGGGGGTGTTGAAACAGAAGGCTCAACCCGCCAGCAAGGTTCCAAGTAAGCAGGTTTGTGACCTGCAATCTGATTAACCGGCCGCTTGAAGCCAGAC
This sequence comes from Entomophthora muscae, assembly GCA_014839935.2. Lineage (NCBI taxonomy): Eukaryota > Fungi > Entomophthoromycota > Entomophthoromycetes > Entomophthorales > Entomophthoraceae > Entomophthora > Entomophthora muscae. The sequence continues at coordinate 412,016 of QTSX02004271.1, forward strand.
TAGGAAGTCAACTCAAATTTCCAAATCCAACAACATAAACAGATGCTGATCCTTTAAGGTGAATACCTTTTTTTGGTGCTTGAATCATTACCAGGATCAAGCCACCCCCTTCACCATTCAGCCGTGTAATCAACACAATCATATCCCTGTTATCCTTGATTCACAATGACTATATAATCACTATCTCTCAATAAAGATTATTATCTAGCTTCTAATTATTTTCCCCTTGTAACTCTGCTAAAACAACACAGTTACAACAGGCGGCAAACATTAGAGGATTGCTAGAGGTACTTGGATCATGGTAATTGAATCCACGTTTTGGTCCCTGTACAAGTCTTGTGAGTTGGGGGGTGGTTTGCCTAAGCACTCCCCTGAGATTTTCCTCCTTGTTGGTATCTTTGGTGCTTGCCTGGTTGGCTTGGGCAGTAAAATTCCTGTGTTGAGGTTGGGAGTTGTTGTCTTGGATGTTCTGCTTATTGAGGAGAGAGTCCTTCTTGGTGGTAGAGCTCTCTTTTTGCTTATTATTGCATGCAGGTTGTCAGATTTCTGAGCTGCGTGTTTTCCTTCCACAAATACAATTTTGAGGTTTTGCAGCAGGTCATGTCAAATTGACGTCTAATGTGTGTGGGAAGGCCATTGTAGAAGTCCAAGCATGGTCTGGGTTCATCAAAGTTGATGGTGTTGGGAGCTCAGTCATGTAAATCTTCATATGCAGCAATGTATTCCTTGATTGTTTCTGTCATCTAAAAAGTTCTGAGTTAAGTCATAATCACAACATCAGAGTCCTTCATGGAAAATCTTTTGAGGAATGCGGTTTTGAACATGTCCCAGTTCTTCTTCTGGTCAGGATGTTGGCTTATCCACCCGCTTACAAAACATGATGGGGTTCCTGTGACACAAAGAGCAATCTTACTGACCTAGAGTCTGCATGGATAGTCTACTTGTTCAAACTTGCTTTATGTACTGTTGATCCAGAGGGAGGCATTTCCCAGTTTAACCCTGAAAAAGCTCCAATTTTGCTGTGCATAGGCGTTGAAAGACAATGATGGGTATCTCAGGACCTGTGGGCTTGCAGAAGTTGTAGGCAGGTTTAGGAGATTTCAGGCGTGGAGAAGGTTGTACTTTTTGGTGGGGACAAGGATGTCATTGAAGATGGTGAAACCTGTGAGGATTTCTTGTCCCTCTTCATAGTCTCTCCAGCCTTCAGGGAGGGCCATTTTCTGGTTCTTTTTCTTGGGAGGAATTTTCCCTTATAGTTGCATAGGTGTGGATAACCTACCTGTGATACTACTGTTGAGTATATACTTCTTAGGAAGTATAATAAACAATATAAAGGGGAAATTAAGAAGGTAATGATACTTTATTAGATATGAATATAAGATAATATATAGTATTATGGGAAGCCACATACTGTCCATGCACATCATGGAGGTCATGGGGCTTATCTGAGTAATGTTTCTCTTAAGTCATGAGGCTTATTCAAGTTGTGTCCCTTTTAGGATCTAGATTTTTTGATTCTTGTAATAGATGAACAAATGATAGGAGTGCCATTAAGTTAATGATTAGTTGGTGAGTCATTTGGTGAACTACTTGGGGCATTAATTCCCCAATAGAGAGTAATCAAAGATGTTGCAACAATTTATTTTTAGATATCTTGAGCCCATATTTGGAAAGTCCTCAAAACCATTTTACACAAATCAGGAGCCATGAAAATGAATAAAATGCCCCTTTTCCTAAATTAGATGGCTGTTGATTGGCTGCTAAACTGTTATTTTTCTATTTTAGGCTGCTAATACTACATATCTTGTATGACTTCATTTTGTTTTGTGTTTGTGGAATCTTGCTTCTAGATTGCTCAAATTTTGTTTCATTTTAGTCCTTCTGTTAGTGTCTCAGTTGAATCCTGATTGGATTATAATATACTCCAGAACAGCATCCATTCATCTCACTTGTTGCGTCAGTTCATTTTGTTTGTGGGTTAAACTACATTGCTTGATATTTGATATCATTTTATATAATATGCAATGAAATTTTGTTTATTGTTTGATGGTTCAGTTGTTAACAAAAATATTTAAATAATTTAAATATTTTTGGTTAACAAAATGAACTTTCAAACAATAAACAAAATGTCACTAGCATATTATACAAAATGATATCCAACATTAAGCAGTGTAGCTTAACCCACAAAAAAATGAACTGACACAGCAAGTGAAATGTATGCATGCTTTTTGGAATATATTTTAGTTCAATCAGAATTCATATGAGGCATCAACAAAAGGACTAAAATGAAATAAAATTTGAGCAATATAGAAACAAGATTTCATAAACACAAAACAAAATGAAATCACACAAGATGTATAGTATGAGCAGCCTAAAATAGAAAAATAACAGCTTAGCAGCTAATCAAAAGCTATAAAATTTAGGAACAGAAGCATTTTATTCATTTTCATGGCTTGTGATTTGTGTAAAATGATTTTGAGCACTTTCCAAATATGGGCTCAAGATTGAAATAAAAAATAATTCATAAAACTATAAACTTCTACTTTTAGTAATTTTATCCTAGGTTTTTTACTAGTGTTACAACATCTTCAATTACTCTCTTGCAGGAATTAATTCCCTGAGTTACTTGCCAAATGATTCCCTGACTAATCATTAAGTTGGTGGCACTACTATCATTTGACTATCTATTGCAGGGATCACCTAATTCAGATTCTAAGCGGAACACAACTTGGAAAAGCCTCATGACTTAAGAGGAACATTACTCAGATAAGCCCCATGACTCTCATGGCGTAAATGAACAGTATGTGGCTTCACATGATACTATATGATCTTTTATATATACAATAAAGTATCATTATCTTCTTAATTCTCCCCTTTATATTTTTTATTATACTTCCAAGAAGTAAATACTCAACACTAGAACATTTTTGATGGCGCCAGCAAACAGCTAGCAGCAGTCAAGCCAGCTTCAATGGAGGTGACACTCAGAACGTGGAGGCACCCATTTACACTCAAGCCTTTGATGCTGGTAATGAGGAAGATGACCTGTACTTGACCCCCAATCCCTATGGCTTTGACTTGTTCAATAGTCACTTCATGTCTAGCTCTGCCCCTGCTCTCTTACCCACCACTGTGCAAGCTGCTGACCAATCTTCCAATCAGAATAGCAGCGCTGATTTGGAAAAAATTCCCACCATTAGCCAATCAGGCGTCATCTCCTGTAGCCCAGCACCCCAAACGCAGAATAATCTTTACCCAAATTCTTCAGGAAATTGTGGCACTGAACCTGCACAGCCTGACCTGGGACCAGATTGCCACCCAGTTGCAATTTACCTAAGCCACAATAATGCAGGAATTCAACAACCTGATGAATAAGGGAAACCTGGTTGGTACAGCCAAGAAGCCCAAGAAGGCCCCAGAGTCCCAGATCAGCAAGACCTACCAAGGTATGCTTGATCTCCTGCAGCAAGACCCCAAGCTTTCCCTAACCCAGGTCCAGAAGCAACTTGTGCACCATATTATTTGGGTGTTTGAGCGCATGGTGCAGCTCTGGATGTATGACAAAGTGGCGTCAGTCAGTATGTTGACTAATTTTTGCGGCAACCAATGTGAGGATGCAAGGATTCCCCATATGATCCATCCATTTAATCAATCCTGGTACAATGCCTGAAAAGTTTATCAAACGACATCATGTTCATTGCCTACTAAAAGCTATCTATATCTTTGATGATTTTGATGAGCAAGGAAAAGCCGCCACCAAGAAAAGAAGGAACAAGGTCAAGAGAGGGACGTTTATTGGTGCGTTTCTGGCTGTTTCAGCTAAGAGTTGTGTCTACTATCAGACAACCCCTGATTTCACCAATGGCTACAAGTAAATTCATATTGTTGACAAATTGATTGACTCCTGGGATAGCTTAAATTACATTTACCGGGGTTTCTTGAGCCACCAGATGGAGGGTAGCTCCATTGCCCTTGAGGCCATCCAAAAACGCAGGCACCAGGCCTCTGTGTACCCAGCCAGTCATGCTGACATCCATATGGCTGATTTTGTGTTCTTTAACATTAGATATACAGTTTGGTAGCACTAACCACAGGCTTTTAATGATCTTTATCTTGGGGTCCTCAACCACAAGTCTCTCTTTGGTTGTCAGATGGTGGCAGACTTGTTTGCCCAAATTTTCTTCCATGTGAATATGGGAAACCAATCACAGAAGGACAAGTGCCACTCACCCTATGCCACAGCCACCTATCAGCCAGTCAAGTCAATGACTAATGAGGAGTATTACAAGCAGCATATGGCAGCCATCACAATAAATCCTCCTGCCTCTACCCTCACCACCCCCACCCTCACCTGCCAGCCCCATCCACCCAATCCTAGACCCCCCAAGCCAGCACTGCCTCTACGCCTTCCTTCCCATGTTATTCTGCCTAGTAGGCATCACTCCCCTGTCCTGAAATAAAATACCTGACATCAAAATTTTTGTATTTATAATGTCTTTCTCTTGAATTTCAATTGTTCATTTTCTTTTTGTTTATAGTTGGTTTTATTCTTTATGTTCAGCTTATTTCTATAAAATTATATATTTACTATGCCATGTATCTAGATCCAGAACACAGTTTTTTAGCTCTTTACACAGCCCCTTGTGAAAATATTAATAACAATTTGGTGATCAGCTAAATTTAAATTAGAAAATTATACATTTTATGTTTTTAGATAAAGTTGTCACATGGCTCCTGGTTGACTTAAAGTTTATTACTAAGGTTTTGAATTTGGATTAGTGACAACTTTATCTAAAAAAATCAACCTATAATTTTTTAATTTAAATTTAGATGATCACCAAATTGTTGTTAATATTTTCACAAAGGGATGTCTAAAGAGCTAAAAATAATATGGCAATTATGAAAGCAATGCTAACAAAGCAAACAACACATATTGTGATAAGCGTAAAACATATACACAATGGGTAAAAAGACAAAATATTGTAGTAAATGGGAAAACAAAGAGGGATAAACAAAGAGGCAATTATATCAAAAAAACATTGAAGTTTATTGGGGTGAAAGCTATAAAACAAATGGAAAGTTTAATAAAAAATTATATGAGCAAATTGGAGAAGCTTCTGAAGGATCTTGACTTGGCAATCACTGAGATCAAAGAAATTGACCGCAAGGCCAAAGAAAAAGTAAAGCCAGCTGTCCTTACCAGCAAAAAAATCATTAAGGTGTCCGCAAAGGCGCTCATGGCCAAGATGTCCAACACCCCTGAGAAGACCATTGAGCGTCTTTTTAACGTCCAGAAGACAGTTGTGGAGGGCCTCCAGTTTAAGTCCTTTGCCCTCTCCACGCCGTCTTTCTGGGTCAATGACCCTGAGATGTACACACACCTCCAACCCCCAAAGTGCGCAAGAGCAGATGATACTGAATTGCCTAACAACTACTTATGCTAATAATGGCCTAGCCTACCAAAGCCCCCAGCAAAGTGGAAACAGAAAAAGGTAACCTTAAAAATTAATATAACTGTTTAAATTCTTACACTCTTTTTATAGAAATTATTATGGCAAATTATGCCAGGTCCTGGTTCTTTTTGTCCCTGCCATGTTATATGCAAACTATGCCAAACATGTGGCAAAAAAGCTGTCTTTGTTGCCCCCTGTTTTGCACAATCTCAAAGACAGGATTCACAGGACCTTTCTGATAACAAGAGAGGCATCTGCCAGGCTTTTTCATGGCAAGGGGCATCCAAATGGGCAGTTACTGCTATTAGGATTCCCAATTAGTCTTCCTTGACCTAGTAGTCCTCTAAGGGGTTTACTGTGTAAACTCCATTGAGCTTGTTTGGGACACCCTGAGGATGCTCCTGTTTAAAAGCATACCAGAGATGGGTGGATCCATGTGGCTGCTTGCTTATGCTTTCCAGTAGAGCATACACTCTCTTACCTTCTTGAGAACTTTGGGTGTGTGGTCAAAAAATTGGCTGTTACATCTGCAACAGCCGTAACAAAGACTAAAATCCTCCTGGCAGACTATAGGCTGGCCTAGAGCACTGATGAGACAGGGGTCTCTGCAGCCATGGAGCTGACCTTTGCTAAAAAAAACATGAGAAGAAAGAAAGCGCAGTATACAATAAGCTGTGTGATTTTACTTAAGCCTTTTCTGGAAAAAGGCTTTATCTGGTGATTTACCTGGGGTTCCTCTTCTACTTTGGGATGGATGCAAACGTTGAGGACCTAGATGGGGTCCTCCTTAGGATCAACAAAGCCAGGCTTTTCCTGGACAGAAAGAAGGTCCCCCCAGGTTACAACTTGGTTGACCATGTTATTCAGGACGCCCTGGTCCTGATTGGCATTTACAGATCAGCAGCCCCACCAGAAAAGCTGCTACTACACTCCCATCTGAAAATCCTACCTTTTACAAGTTGCCAAGAATATTTCAATCAGGGTGTGTCTACTGTCTACGGTGTTGCAGTGAAGGTTGTGTGCCACCTCTATTGCCAGGTGGGTACATACCAAAAAACTCATTATATGTGCACACAATAAAAATCTCTTTTTGTAATATAATTCTACACTTTTAATTTTTACTTTTTTATAATTATTTTTTAACTCTTATTTTAGCAAACAATTTATACAAAAAAATCCCTGAGAAGGTCCTCATAAAAGCATAATAATATACATTAATAAAATTCACTTCTAACTTGAGCGCTTTTTTATAGCTTTCTTTTTATATGTAATTGACAGAATTGACAATCCATATAATTATCATATTGTATTTTAACTATTTGAGATAGCTATCACAGAATATAATAGATATAATTAATTTACAATTAAAATTTAAATTTCTGTGTTAATGATGCCAATGTATAGAATTGCAGGCTTGGAAGCTTCTAAATATATTATGATAATACATAAATCAAAATAATAAATTAGAGAATATTAAATTTCTTGAAAACACTAAGCCTTTAATTGATTAGCTGTTTGGAAAGGCACACAGGGATGAACAAATCAGTGTGGCCATAGAATTTGGCCACAGTCTCAGCTAAGAAGGTATGGATCCTGGCCTGCAGCAAATCAAACAGGTTCTTGGTCCCAGTTGGGGTACCTTGCTTGAAAACTTGCTTGAGCCACCTAAAGACCTCCTCAATGGGAGTTAGGAAGGGCAAATAGGCAGGGAGGAATAGGAGGCATAAATTTAACGTGGCTAATTGCTGGGGGCCCACTGCAATGCTGGTGTCAAACAATGGAAATTCAGCAAGAATATCTGCCAACTTATGGAGTCCAACATTATCCAGCACAATAACATTGGTGAAGTCTGGGCTTGTTTGCCTCAGGTGCCCCTGGACCAATCAGAGGAATATCAGAAGGTCTGGCTATTATGGGAGCCTAGTATCATTTGGTAGAGCCCAAGCCTCTTTGGACCAAGGAGAGCCACCATCAAATAGGCTGTGGTGCAGACTGCAGCACACCAAGCCATCATGTCATTGGAGCCTTTGGGGACATAGCCATACCCATTGCACATTGACAAGGCAAATGCTGAGTTGTCAATATAATAGAATTTGGCTGTCCCCTTGGCTTTGAGGGCAGTGTACACCTCAGCGTATTTTTTCAGGTATCAATGTTGATTAGGCTGTTTCTATTATAGGGAGATACTCTGAGTTTCTTTCAAAAAATTCCAGACCCTTAGCCAAATGGTAGTAAAAGAAAATTGAGGCCTCAACCCCAAAAGTAGATTTAACCATTGACTGTATATTTGCCAATTCAAGATGGCAGTCCTGGGTTATCCACTAGCAGATTGCCCAGTTGTGCTCCTTGGTGAGCATGGTAGACATAAGCAAGGATTTCTCTGCAGCAAGAACTCAGCCAGTATTGATGAATGTGTTGAATACTTTGCTAGCGTATTTTGGATCTACTCCAACAAGAGCTGTGGCTGCCTTTTATTTATCAGATTCATACATAAGTCTGAGCAGAATGATGTGTTTGATATCTGGGATACACTTCTGGGTGGCCTTGGTGGGTTTGGATGAACTGGGATTCTGTTCAGATACTGGTACACAAGGCATGAGCACCTTGGTATAGAAGGCCGCAACCTTCTTGAGCACCTGCTGCCTATCCACAGTTTGGAAAAATTGGGCTTGTTGGCATCTTCCTAGTTGTCATCACTGACGTAGGGCTTTTAGCTAGTGTCAAGTAAGGCTTAACCTTCTTCATCATGGCTGAAGGGACCAACTCTTGGAGGTATACAAAACAAACACATATGAAGTAAGTTCTACCTCCTTGTTTCTAACTGTTTTTATTGTGGTAACCTTGGTGGGCTTCCCAGTCAGCTTGAGGACCCAAGGGTTGACGCTCCACACCCTAGCAACTTGTGCTCCTTGAAACAGCTGTGTCAGTGCAGCATCACTATTGAACTCTCATCTCCCATATCCTTCTTGATTAGGCACTTGGGTTGCACTAACTCTATTCTTTGACCTGTGGGGGCAACTGCAACCGCGGTGCACAACAGGTACATTGATACTATGTTGTTGTGTTTTTTCCATTTTAAAATTTAATAAAATATTAAATAAAACTTAATTAAGTCACTCCTTAATTTTATTTTTTGCTTTTATCTAGATATGGTTATTTAATTATACTTTACACCACCCAACTACCCAATTATAGATTTTTTATTTCTTAATTAGTTTTTTGTTTTACCACACCCATTTTAGAAAATCTAAAATAATTTCCACCCATTTCCCCAGATTTTACGCCAAATTCAAACACCCAACACAATATTTTTAAAATTTGTGTTTCAGATTGTGTGCCCTATTTTAGATACCTTGGTATCATCCTTGATTACAATCCATTGCACAAACTGATTGAGTGATTTTGTTTACATAGTGAGTTGCTATTGTGTTTCATTTTTTGATTGAGTTTTGACTCACCTTGCTTGGGTGTATTTTGTCACCAATTCACATAGTAAACATATGTACACCAAAAGTCAACTCACACCATTTTGTTTGTGAATCAATGTGTTTTGGATTGTATTTTGAATAGTTTTGCTTTGTGCGTGAGCACTTCTTTGCTGTGTTGACTCATTTTGCCCATTAACACCAATAAACCCTGTTAAAAGAGTGTATATTTTACTCTGATAGTTAGAATTTGTTTAAATCTGAAATCATTTTGTTTAAATCTGAGGTATTTTTGGCTGTCACCATAACTTTTAAAACTACTGTACTTGCAATCTCTTACATGCATCTTTGAAAGTACACAGATTGAATTCAGTGGAGTGTGGTCAAGTCATGTTGAAATAAAATATAAGCCACTCAAACTTTAATAAAGTTGTATTTAATTACTTGATTTTTAAATTAGTGGCTAACCCCATTCAACCATATCAAAGTGGCTTATCTGTATAGATTACTCAACTCTAGATTGGGTGGATTAAAATTAGAAAGGAAGCAGCAATTGTTTAAGATCATTTTATATGATTGGATGTTTAAAATCTGCTGATAATTGAATCAACCAACAAAAAGAGAGCTTGATTAGTTTTAAATATATTTAATTGAAAAAGATACATAAATTTCAGTTTAAGTACAGGATGATTGGCTTGTAAATTTCAAATCTATATATTCCAAAGTGAAATAATAGATTATTCCACTTGGATGCATCAGCTGACCCAAGTGGCTGCATATTGTTTCAGAGTAATCTTTGCTTACTATTCCATCATCCCAAAAGAACATTAGTGGAGTAAACTGGCTATGATAAAATTATGTTTTGATATAATAATTTTCATGAAATTTAGAGTGCATAAATAGATTTTTCAGATGATTCTGATCAAAATTACACCAAACAAGATAGTTCTAGCTGCTCTAGATGTTGAGATATATATTTAAGTGCTGAAATCAGGATCACACCATAATCAAAGGCTCCTAATTGATTTTATTTATATTCACTTTTAATACACACTAAAAAGTAAAATAAATGTATCTCTGTGAATACTTAACTTCTCTTAATATTCAATAGCCTATTTTAAAGCTACAGATCAGCTCTATATTGTAAAGGGATTTAGAAATAAAAATGTAAAATTTAAAAAAAAATATTTTAGCTTTGCTAAACCTAAAAGTAATACTCCACTTACTTAGATTTATATTCTATATTTTTACTTATACATACAACTTTAAATTAAATAAAATAAAAGTTGAATTAACTTAAAAGAAAGCCTTTTTAAATAAGAATTTTAACTAAACATATTGTTAGAACATTCAGTTCTGCTATCAGACCTGACAGTCTGGTTATTATTTGCTTTATTGAGTAATTGTGAGATCTTTTTCATTATGTGTATAGGATACTTGTATGGTAACAAGCGTTAGCTAGGGCTTATGGATAATTCTTTATAGGGCAACAACAGGCAATATCCAAGGGAGGCAATGACCAAGCAGCTCTCTATGCTGGAGGCTTGCTTAAGGTCTTCAAGTTCTGAAAATGGTCTTCAAACTTGGATTCTTCTACTGTGAAAACGTTCTACAGTAGGATCTTCTTAAATTTGTCTGCCTTCCATTATTCTAATGAAAGGGCTTTTATAGAGCTTGCGCCCTCTTTCCAGGGTAATAGCATATGGCGCTTCTAACTCTTGCTTGGCCAGTTTTTCTGTCACCAGACTGCCAGTATCAACCCCCAGAGTCAGGCATCCATGCAATGGCATGAGATTTGATATCATAGTACCCTGCGCTAGGTACTTTTTACTTCATAGCTATGCATGATCCATTGGTGTGCTAATGTTGGTGGTGTCAATTATTGGCTCTATTTTTAGTGCTTTATTAGTCAGGTCACCAAGTGGACTTTCTTAGCAGGAATTTGCAGTGGCACTGAAGGACTGCCAGTGCAAATTGATCACAATCCTTTCTTATGCTCAGAGAAACGCATGATTTCTTAGTGCCTTGTTATTGGACCTATTTTACTGCTAACCTGGCAGTTTGCTAGAGTATTTTAGAATAAATCTGAAAAATTGGGATTCAATCATAATTGAGGGCCTAGGATGCTCCTGTTTAGCCTTGCAATAATTGGTCCAAATCTACTTTATGAAGGCTTCTTAGATCAATTAGGCTTGACAGTAATATATTGGGAGCTTCTGTAATTAATGACTTGGCAGGCCACTAAAATCAACCAAGGTAGAGCAAAGTCAATATAAATTCCTGACACAGACAATAAGCAAATCCAGCCTAAAAATTACAATTAAATACATTTAATTGATTTATTATATTCAGTGTTATATTTGTCTCTGGACAAAAAACTACTTAGTAATAAATATTAACAACTATAGCATAGTTTTTATGAAAATTTTACTCATCTAAAATTTTCTAAGGTGATGATCAGAAAAATATTTTGGGCTTTCATAAAAGTGGTAACACACATAAACTTAAAAAAAGAAGAAAAAGCCTAATTTTCATCCAATTTTTTTATATTTTATCATGCTTGACTCATTTTAAAAAAGATTCTTACATTTAAATAACTTATATCAGACTTCTACTAAAACAAAATATTTGTTGTCAGCTGCACTTAACAACTCTGATTATATGAACTTATCAAAGACATTCTGATTCTAATTAATTGTGCAAGTGATTTTTAGAAAATCAACACTGAGCAGCCAGCCCAGCATAATCTGGGATCAGACAAGCTGCAGGCTGGGTAGGCAGAGCTCATCAAAGAATTGACACTAATTTGAAGTGACATGACATATATCTTTTAATTTATGACCAGGGCCCAGCAGCCAGATTTAAAGTGTTTATCATCTCCAAGAGAGTGATATGTACTATTTCAAATAGCTTGTTAGTGTTATCTAGTGAGAGTTCAGAGGCAGATGCAGATGCAAATATTAGTTTGAAGGTAATATATGACTTCTTGTACAGTTAGTAAGAAGAGAGAAACTTGTAATTTATATTTGAACAAGAAAAGCTTAGTCATGTATCAAGAATTTTTCAAGAATATGGATGTATAATCTGTTTTGACAGCTGTCAACACAATTATCATCCAGCAATTGCCTGGCTTGGCGCATATCTAATTTATGGTTTACATTATCAATTTGTAACAACTCAATTTTCTGTAACACATCCAGTTATATAGCTGGTATGATTCATTTCATTCTTCTGATCTCCAACCACTTGATCTGACTTGAGTTTCTCACACATTGGACATAATATATAAGCCTAAAATATTATCAAATAAAATTAGTATTTTTATTTATTTAAACTATCTTTTAAGCTTTCTCAAACTTGCACCTCATCACTGGTAACAGCTACAGTTTTTTATCACACATATGAGGGAAAAAATGACTGAAAAAACTCATTTATTTTTGCTCAAGTTTTAAACCAGGCCACATTTCAGGACATCTGGAAAACGCAATTTTGTGCACATGATATTGACAAAAAATAAAAAAGGATGTACTGTATTTAACGAGCTGGTCATGCTCAAAGCAGGCACCAAGATAAATACTAATACAGTTGCTCACTACAATCATAAACAAACACACAACCACCTACCACAAGCAAAACTTTCAATACCAAGTACATTGGTATTGACAAATCCTTTAATAAAAACAAGAAAAATCTCATCAACTAGATGGACTACTTGTCAGCCAAACTTTGACCAGCCACATTCCACATAAGAAATGGGTTCAGAAAGCTAGTAAACGCCTCTACAAGGCCACAGCTAACTAATTTGTCACTTGGTTTGGTTCAAGGACTGACAACCAGATTGACAACTGAAAAAAGCTCAAAGCTGACACCAACTACAACTTCTGCATCACTGAATCCCTTCAAGACGTCACCATACAGCTCGGTGATCTTCCTCAGAAGACTATCATCACAGCTTACAATAATGCATTTTAGGAAATATGTTGGAAAAATTTAAAAGCCTGCATAAGTCAACAACATACACACAAATATTTTTTATTAACAAAATAAAGTTCTTAGTTTCTGTCCTTGGTTGATGTCCTAATCTATCATGAGGCCAACACCTTAATGCCTACGCTAATTGCTGAAGCCAAACACCTAGAAAAATGTGCCAACATGAAATATGAAAATGCAACAACAACTGCTTTTCTAACAGATATATGGAAAACAACTCCAATGTCAACAAACGCCATAACACCAATAATATCAATAAAAAAGCAATTCAAATTGCAATAGTGGCAATTGCAGCCAAAAGATCAAATTGCTCATGTGTCAAAAAAAAGGATACTTCCAAAGTAAAAAAAGCTGAAACAGCAACATAATACAAATCTGACCCCACATTTTCTGGCCTCAAAGGTCTCAAAACAGAGGAACAGGAAAAAGAGGAAGAGAAACACGCCTAAGTGCTTCTGTCTCCCCCAAACTTGCAAAAAAAAACTACCAAAGAACAAACTTTGCTGCACACATTCCATGTGTCCCACAATCTTCTATCTTTATAAACGTAAAAATTAAATATTGCTCACAACTTCTTGTCTTTTCATACAATTATAAATCACAAACACAAAATTTTATTTGACTCTGGTTCCCAAGATATCTGATAAGCAAACCATTTATTTAACCAAGTAAAAAATACCAGTTGTCAAATCCAGCTTCAAATATGCCAGAATGACAGAAAAATCAAAAAAATTACTTAAATGCATGACAACCCCCTTCAGAAATAATCTCTAAGGCCTACAAACATCCATCAAAAAAATTGTCATGAACAATATAAAGTACAACATTTTAGCAGGCACAGAGTGGTTTACTTGAGTGAACTCCAGTATATGCTGGAAAACAAAGATCATGAACATCAAACACAATATAGTCAATTTAAACATCCTCAAAGAACCTAATGACCTCATGCTAAGGGACACAGTCTTTGTGCAAGTCATAAACCAGGACAGCTCTTAACATCTAATCAAAGACAGTACAAACATATAATTAGGTACACCAAATTTAATAATATGAAAACAGCACAAATACAATCCCTAAAGCTTTCAGCACTCCCAAATGAATACATTACCATATTTAAGGAAATGATAACAGACCTACCCCCAAACAGGAGACCAAACATGGAATCAATCTATGCAAGGCCATTCCCAAACCTGCACCCCTTTACAGACTCTCCCCTGTGGAGACACAAACCCTGAAAACCCATATTAAGAACAATCTAGCCAAAGGATTCATTTGCCCATCAGATCCCTGTGGGGGGAGGGGAGCAGTTGTTTTCTTTGTAAAGAAAAAAGAAGGCTAAATCATCTGGTAACATACTACAGAGCTCTCAATGCAAGCACAGTAAAAAAATTCCCTTTTAATTATAGAGGATCTATTTTTAAGACTCCCCAGACCCAATTTTTTCTCCAAAATTGACCTCACCTCAGGTTACAACCAAGTAGAAGTAAAAGAAAAGGACATACCAAAAACTTCATTCCAAACACAATTTGAATCATTTAAATGTAGAGTAATGAACTTTGGGATGACACCTTTCTTGATCAGCTCAATCCCACTTTTTAGAATCAAGAATTTAAAAACAAGTGATAAGCGCATAATAGTCTGAGTTTAAACAAGGATTTTATTAAGAAGAAAGCTATGTCCAACAACAACACTAGATCCTAGGCCAAGGTGGTCCAGGGCCAGAAACGCCCTGTCAAGGGCCAACTGGTGAGCCCTACAAGAACCACCAATAAGGGAAAATTTGTTCCATCAGAAGGATGGATGAAGTTTGTGACCTCTGAACGCTGGTTCCAATACATTACCAGAGCCTTCCCTAAGTCCCCTGTACCCCATGGGATTAGAGTCAACTTTGGAGGTGACCCTACTCAGTTCCAGGAGGCAGAAAAAGAAGTTGCCACAGCATATCCCAAAGCTGTGTCACTTCACCAAAGCCCAATGAAGGACTTCTTTGATCTTGGCTTCATCTGTAAAGCAGATGCTGATCAGGCAGCTGAGGAAATCTTCCCTCTTGAGATCACTGACCCCAAGGGTAAAAAACCCCAGAAAGTCCTACCAACCACCAGCACCCAGTTCAATCAAGATACCACCCTCTTATGTATTTTGAGGCCTTGCCATTAGACATGTCCAGAGGGGAGGTCAAATCCCAGCTCAAGGAAGGACTGGCCAAGTATGGAGAAATAATGCAGTTTGAACTGCTCAAGAATCCTTACATGGGCTACCTGACCACACCAAAAGCCATGGCCATGATCAAACCCTTTGCGGATGACAGCTTGTCATTCATTCCCTGTTGTGCAGCCATTCTCAAGAAGGAAGGCACCCTTAAAAGCAAGTTTAAGGTACTCCCTGAGCAAACTCTGCCCATATGTGCGCTATGCTCTGCCCTTGGCCACAGAGAGGCTCTTTGCCCTTCAACCATTGAAGGAGTCTGGGCCTCAGAACAAGACGCCCCCCAAGGAGCACCAGAATAGTGAACCAACTGGTACCAAATCCAAAGCTCTTGTAGTCTTGGCCTTTGGCACTATGTCTAGGTACAAGGTTGTCAAACCAATCACATGCTTTCAGAAAAAGGCTTATGTAAAAACCCAGAATTTGTCTCAGACTCAACCAATAAATATACCAGAATCTGACCTGGAAGAAGCACCTCAACTCATGGAATGCCTGCACAAGGGACTCAGAAAGTTCCTTCCAATGTGATTGATGAGCCAATAAAAAACTAGGACAAGGTGGCGCATGAATCAATGGTCAAACCGGCCCAAGTTTTATTAGATAGTCCACCCAATGCGGCAGCTCAAGAGAATTTGCAGCGGGCCCAAATCCAGGATACACATAATCAGGAGCAGGCACCTTCTGCACAAGAAGTTGGCATACCAAAGCACAAGGTGCAGACCAAAATTTCAGCAGTAACCAAGCCATCTCCTTACACAGTAGGGGATCCTAAACAGTCTAAGGCATCTAATAAAAGCCAAAGACTCAGCAGCCAAGACAATAGTGATCCTACCTCTGGTGGGGCCACATTGACATAGCGGCTACTGGAACCACAATTAGAATAGGTACCCTCAAAATTGCAGGATTTTCCAGCCCACAGTACCAGGCCAAGAAAAGGAATATCCTGCTCTCCCCCAAAGCTGATCTGATTGGCTTAACTGAAGTCAATTGTGTGACGGAAATTGCAGGATAGTATGCAGCTGTTTCTAAATGGTGGGGAATTACCACCCAAATCCACATAGAATTAATGATTAACCACCAACACAGCTTCAAATACCGTTTTGTAAAACTTCCAAATGAAATACTAGGATTAAGTAAAATGATTAATCCTAACCAAAGTAGCCCAAGATAAATTGCCTGTGAAAGCATCAGAGAATCTTCAGAATAAAATTCAGGACATTAAGATGCAGCACAATTTTTATTTTCTAAGACAGGGGGACCACTCCAAGATTGGCAGACATTGAATTAATGTTAGGAGGTGCCAACAACAAAGTTCCAACTGAAGAGCCCCATCTTCCAGTAATGATCCGGCTTAGAATCAAATTGTAGGGAATCTAGCACAACAATCCAACTACAGGATGCATTTTAAAAAGTAAATTAGACCAAGGAATATTTTATTTTTATTGAGTAAAATTTTGGGAGGACTCAACTCTTAGAGTTGAAACAGTGAAAATTATTGAATATATATCAAAATTGACTAAGCAATACCACCTGGATCCTGGGATCCTATTCCTTCTACATCTTCAAGTGGGTATCTGGTCTAGGTTGCAAAGAACCATTGAGTGACCAATTTCTTACAACCATGCTGATTAATAAGTTCATACTGGGTAACCCTCAAATTACAACAATTTAACAACGTCAATTTTCAAGGGGAGATAGGTTTCAGCTGGCAGACTGGAGCAGCTGTAACCCATTTTCAATTGACCCTTTTGATTTAAATCCGTTAATACGGTTAATTTTGTTAAAAGTTTGCTGGCTTTTTGAGCCTTTCTACTTGGATAGATAATTCCTAGCATGATGGAACCTACTGTGAAAAATTGAAGCTCTGAGGCCAGTCCCAGTTTCCATAGACTTGTGTTAACCCACACCACCCTATGGTCCCAGAAATGCAGAATATGGATCAGACAGGGATTATAATCAAAGAAACAAACAAGCAAAAAATAGATCTTGGCAGCAGGCTTATAATGGAGGATATTGAAAATGAAGATGAAAATTTCACTTTTGCAGTTATTTACAACCTGTTAGCTCATAGGAATAAGGCTCTCTTTTTTGCCCAAATCAAACAGATTTTGTTCCCTCTAAAGACTATCTTTGTAGGGGATTTCAACTCATGGCTCTTCCCTGCGGACAAGTCTTCATTCATGCCCCTTCTGGACCACTCCATCCTGTTTGGGAATTGGTAGCAGAGTTTAGAACTTATAGACACAGCCAATTTGCAGCAGGATACCCGTCTATAATGACTCAAATTAACCCAGTGTAGAGGATCCAGGAAATTCATGCCTGCTTCTTCATTATCCTGGTCTGACTCTTTTATGGTTTGACAGGGAATCCTTTATATGAGCTTCAATGAGCTCAGATTCCAGGAAAGCAATCTTGGTGTTAAACTTGTTGCCATCTGGTGATCACTTCCACATTTTTACTTCCCATAGTCTTAGCTGCAGACCATCTCTTTCAATCCATGGTATTCTTCTTTCAGTTAAAAGCCAAAAAAAAATAAAACATAAAACATTTGAGAGGAAAGCAACCATTGTCACAAATAAGTACCATCTTTTATTAATTATTATCATGTTTCCATTATATACCAATCAGGGTATATTCAGCTGAAAACCCCTCCAGTTCTGGAATCACACCTGGATTCCTATCACATGGTTTATGACATAATGGTGTCATTCAATCCAGATCTTTACCAAAAAGATCTTCAAACTCTTAACCTATAAGAATGTGCCCTAATACATTCAGAATCACCTGATTCCTTCTGTGGAAATGTATTGCTTTGTCTTGAAGCATTTCAGACTTCCAGCGCCAAACCCCTGTGGAATATATGTATTCCTGATCCAAGCTATTCTTGTTCTAACTGGGAACCAGCTGATCAATCCTGAATGCATAAAACCATTGTCTACATTTAGTTATTTTTGCATTTAATTTTTTTCATTAAAAACTCATTAAAATACTTTTAAAAACTCAAACCAGACGCCAACGCAGTGCCCAGCAACTTTCCCAGGCGGCGCCCCAGCGCCTGAAACATTCACTGGGTGGCTCTTTACAAATGAATTAGACGGTGTAGCAGCGTTTTTAACCTAATAAATTTGCCAAAACAGCACTTTTAAACACAATTTGGGGGTTAACTTTGGTTAACCTTAACCAAACTTCTTGACATAGTCAAGGCAATTAGAATATAACTAAATTCTTTAATTATATTCCCCATTATATATTAATTAACCTTCCCAGTTAATTAATTTGTTTGAAGACAACAAGTCTTTACTTGACACAGTCAAGGCTATTTTGGCCCTTTGATTAAATCCTCCTTAATCACATTCAAGTGTATTAATTAATTAACCTTCCCAATTAATAAATTGCATTTGAGACACCTAGTCTCACAATCTGAATAGTTCAGATTATTCATTTTGGCCCTTAATTATTAAAGCCTAATTGATTCCTGAGTAATCCATTACTGCACTAGAAAATCTCTCCAAGGCCAATCCTAATTAATTTTGAATTTCAACCTATGAAATTCATCACAATTAAACTTCTTTGTGAAATCACAGCCCAGCATGACTGAAGTACAGTCACAGCAACCCAACTTCCTGTTGCAACCAAGTTTCCAGACTTGCCTATCAACATATCTTACAATACACGGGGGGCACTCAATGAGCTGCCCCTTGACGTGTCTAATAACATGAACCAATCTAATGGCAATGTCAAACTGTGGGCACTTTCTCCTAATTAGGAGCATTACCAATTTGACCTGCTGATCCCATACAAGTTATTCCTTGGCTCCAAATCTTACACAGAACATGCCATCATGCCACTCCCTTGTAGCCTGGTGGCTTTCCTCATATAGTAGTTAGTCACAGTATTCTATAATAAACAAGACCTTATTCTTATTATTTCTATCCTTTCTATTGGACTGTTGTCTTCCCCAATTCAAATACTGAATCCTCATTGGTTCAGTCACAACACATCTCCAACTTTGGTCTATATAGTGCTTGGATGATATTAGGCTGTGGGCCATAAACTAACTTAGAAAGAGCTTTTCTCAGTGGATCTGTTCACATGGGTTTGACACACAAGTAATGCAGTCAGTAGCTGCTTATACCAGTCTTCAGGTCTCCCAGCAGTGAGTTTGGCTAAGGCTTGTATGAGGCTACCATTAAGCTGCTCTACACATCCATTGCCCTGTGGGTGGTATGGCGTTGTCACAGTATGTTTGACCCCATTTTCAGTGAGGTATACATTGGTGTTTTCAGAGGTCAATTCTTTCCCTCCATTGGTTATCAGGAGCTCTGGCTTTCCAAACTTGCTGATTATCTCTTTTCCAATGAATTGTTGTATGTCATTGCCAGTATGAGCCTTTACTGCTTGGGCTACTGGACATCTTGTAGCAAAGTCTATTGTAGTGATGATGTATCTCTTTTTGTTGTGCTTGCCTGGCATGGGGCCTACAATATCTAGGGCCCATACCTTAAAGGGTAGCTGCAAACAAATAGGTAGTACTGATCTAGGTGGAGCGTCACTTTTTGCAAACTTCTCACATACTTTGCATTGGTCTAAGTCTTCCTGGACATCCCGGTATACGGTCAGCCACCATGCTTTGTAATTGAGGAATTTTTATAGTTGCAGCTTTTTGTGTGTCTTAAGTCTCTGTGGTAATGCAGGATTGTGTCAACTTGCTGATGTGTGGGGATATAAGGAATGGTGGTTCCATTGGTCATTTTTCAATGTAAGGTCCCATACATGTCTGCAAATAAGTGTTTGTTCTTAATGACTGTTTCATTTTTTATGTCCGTTGTGCCAGGAGAAAAACCCTTGTCTTTTGTCCAGAGCACCAGGAGGGGCCAGTCTGGGTCAAGCCTATTCTTGCCTCTTGTGGATCTGACGTACAAGCACAAGAGCGCGTCTGCCATAGCAAGTTCTGGACCAGGCTTATATTGTATGAACATATTGAACCTCTTCAGGAGTTCCATCCAGCAAGCTTGATGGCAGGATAAGTTTGCTTGTGTTTTGAAGTATATAAGCATCTTGTGGCCAGTCAACACCATGAATTCCTCCTGTTGTTCTAAGTAGCATTCCATTTGACTAGGCAGTGCACAATTGCCAACAATTCCTTGATGTGTATAGGGTATTGGCACTTGCTGTCTATCAGTTTGTGTGATTTGTAGACTACGGGCAGTAAGTCACCATGATTGATTTGATTTGTAGTACTCCCCCAATGGATGCGTCAGAGGCGTCTGTTTCCATTTGATATTCCCCATTTTTTGGGGTACTGTAGAATGGGTGCAGTTGTGAGCTTTTTTAAGACGTCTGAAGCAGAGGTTGTGTTGGGGGATCCATACAAACTTGGATTTGGCTCCAGTTATGGCAGACAGGGGTGCAGTCAGGACGCTACAGTTGGATATGAATTATTTTACATAGGCAACCATTCCCAAGAATGTATGGAGTTCTGAATTGTCCTTTGGAGGTGGCATTTTGCAAATGGGCTGGTTTTCTGGCTGTCAGGGTTAATGTCATCTTTTAAAACTGTGTGTCCCAGGAAGGGCAACTGTTTGCAGAAGAACTGGTATTTGGAGGGCTTGACTAGCAGCTTATGTTGCGCCAGGGTTGCAAACACTGCCTCCAAGTCCTTGTGGTGTTTTTCTACCAAGGGGCTATAGACAATAATGTTGTCTAAGTACAGTAGAGCGCTCTTGCCAACGTGGGGGGCAAACACCTTGTTCATGAAGGTTACAAAGATTGATGGGGTGTTTGTCATTCCAAAGTTGAGTACCACACACTTGTATGAACTTTATTTAGTGTGAAAGGCTGTTTTAATTATATCTTTTTCCTTGATACAGATATGATTATAGCCTGCAGTTAAATCAAACTTGGAGAAGATTGTGGCACTGCCCAAGGCATCAAAGAGGACGTCAATGAGTGGTAGTGGGTAACAATTCTTGATAGTAACTTTTTTTAGGGCTTGGTAGTCTATGACTAGGCGTAGGGTACCATCTTTCTTTGCTACAAATAATACAGCAGCACCAAAAGGAGACTTCAAGGGGCGGATAAGTTTTTTTTACAATGCCTCCTTAAGGTAGGCATGTAGGGTGCCGTCTTTGTTTGGGGTAAGGCAGTAGATGGGCTGCATCTTAAGTACAGCACCTTTGAGTTGAATGGAGTGTTGGATGTGTTTCTCTGGTGACAACCTGGGGAGAGACTTTTTGAAGATTTCAGGATGACAGGCTACAATTTTGCAGTCCTGAGGTGTACTGGTATCCTGGTGGTTCTTGAAGTATATGATTTTGTACTGACAGAAGTCCCAGTCAATTGCATTGAGGTTCTCCTTTTTTCCAGGGTCTCTGTGATATGTATAAAGATGTGGACACACAGGAGCTAATCCAATGAGTCAGAGCAGATCTGGTGATTGACACCTTCACATTTAATGGTCAGTACTGAGGTTGCCCAGTCTACATGTGGTTGTTTCTTTGCAACCAGTCTAGCCCCAGCACAATATCAAACTTTTGGAAAACTGATGACTGGGCCCTGGATGGCGGAGTGCAGGCTCTCTATCATGACAGAGAAGGGGGCAGTTTCTCTTGTCACAGTGATGTGATGTTCATCAGCTAAAACCATATCTTTAATCTGCAAAGGATTAGTGGCTAGCTTGAAATTGTCTACAAAGCTACTGTTGACTAGGGTTCAATATGCGCCCAAGTCCAGGAGTGCTGATCCTGTGTAACTGCAAAAGAAAAAAAGGTAAAAAATCAGTTTATTGGGATGTCTGGCAATGGTGTAAAGTACTGGGTCTTCCAAAGGCACTTGGATCATTGGACATTAGTACATGTCCTTGGGTTGGTACTCATTGGTGGGCAAGTCAGACGTTGCTCAGGAAGAGCTTGGCTTGCTTATGTAAAGACTCAACAATTGGTAGAGTATTCTAGCAAAATAAGGGACCAAGTTGGCGACTTAGAAGCCTGTGAGCGCCGTAACAATTGGATAGACCAACATCATCAATCAAAACACTTTGGCGTGCACATTATAGCGTCCAAAATTACTGGCAAAATATGTGAGTATGTAGTATATACAGGTGTATATGGTCACAGACTGGGTGGAGTGGGGCAATACCAGCTGGGCCAGGAGTACTGCTTGGAGGATTTTAGCTGTGCTGTCTCCTTGTAGTAATACTTGCCAGGTGGTTTGTTTAATGGCCCATGCTGGTGGTTATATTGGTGGCCCCCAATCCCTAGGCAGGCTGTGAGGACAGCTGAGAAGATTAGATGATTCATCTTCCGATCCTGGGGAAGGGAAGACAAAGCTTAGTGTCTTGTTTTAAATTGTAGGTAAAGTTTAAATTGATTTATGTGATACTATTGAGGGGTAATTTCACTCAATGATAGCACAAGCTATTACCAAGTGGTTTGGCTTTATTATATACTATCATCCTTGTGGGGCATGAATAGTGCAAAACACTGGACAGGGAACCCCAAACACTTGGTGTTGTCTGGAATTCTCTTTTGAGAGGGGAATTGGAAGTGGTGTGCAGAAAATGAATTATTACGTCTGGGCTTGTATTGGTTTGGTGTATCATTGGATGTTTTCATGCATCCAAATTTGACTTGTGCAGTTAATGCAGGAATGGTTGTGTTGGGCAGCTTGTCAGCCCCTCCCAAATTTGGTAGATTCCAAATTTGGGCAGCAGTTCCTCCTCCTTTTGGGTTTGGGAAAATGCATTTTTGGGTTTTCCCATTGAGCAATTTCCCCATTCAGCAGGGATGCACTGTCCCCTGCTAGCTGGCTGGCTTGGCGTGCAGCAGCCGCAAGGTCTGCGGCCAGGGTATAAAACCTGTTTTCCTTGAAATTGCATTATTAATTTTTGAATCTTTGGCCTGGTGTTTTGCAGCAGTTCCCCCTGATTGGGGAAACTGCTGCAATTTTTTATTTTGATCTTTAATCTCAATTGCAGACAAAAGTTTATCCTGACACAAGGTGTTGTCAGAAATATTCCTGACATCTTAATGCTCTCCCCAAGCTTTTTCCTTGTCTTGGTTGCCCTGTACAGCAGTGATACAGATATGGGTACGGTTTGACTGGCCCTTGTTCCTGTTTCCATGTCCATTTGAACCTGCGGGTTTATGGCTTGGTTTCTGCCATTGTTACCAGGGGGTGGTTGATTTGAACAGCTGACTGGGTGAGAGTCTTTGGGTTGCTCCCTCTTTACAGTTTGTGCCTTGTGGAGAGCGTTGGACATTTGTTCTGCTTTCTCTGCCTTGAGATACAGACTTTGCAATTTGGTTACTTGGTCCAGGTTTATGTGCCTCATTACGTGCAACTTGAGTGTGTCATAGTACATGAGATGGGTAGCTGGAGTGTCAAAGGCCATATACAAGGGGGCACATAGTCAGAGTTCCTTGTAGGCACAGGTGAGCTCCTTCATGGTGCTGTTCTGGGTTAGGTTCTTTACTTGGCGTATGAGCATAAGTGTGGTGTCCTTTAGCACAAACTTTGCCAAGAAGTCTTGTTTGAAGGTATCTCAATCTTTCTCTGTGTGCTCTTTGTGCCACTTGTTACACCAAGTGCCAGTGTCATGATTCAATAAGATGGAGATCTCTGCCATCCAGAACTGCTGTGGGCATTCCATTTGGGCCAGCTTTCTCTGAGCATATTGAATCCATGCTGCAGTGTTATTGTTGTTGGTTCCATAAAAAGGTTCCAGGGTGGCGCTTCAAAGTCTCTGGGCTACGTAGGCTGGCATGGTGCTTTCATCAGTTGCTCAAGGAATGGTGGCGGGTGTTTGGAAGAACCCTTGTGCTGAAAGGGCCTTGAAGGCAGGGAGCAAGATCACTGTGTTCTGGTAAAAGACAAAACCATCAGGTATCTTAGCAGCAGGTGTGTACGGTGTCCAGTCTAGAGGAAGGTCAGATATGATTCTATTGGGGATTTGTTGACTGCGGCAAGTTATAGACAATAGGTAGAATTTTGCAAGATAAGGTAGGATTGAAACCTACCTTCTGCTAACATTGTAGTAACTGTGCTGTTTTAGAAGTGTTACAAGTGGAAAAATGTTTGGAAACTAGATACTATTCCTTATTAAGAGATATGTACTATATAGTAATTGCAAATTGTGTATAACAGAAACACAATAGTGTTGATCATATGGTGGAATAGCTAAGGGGGGTGGCCTGATCCTGGTAATGAGTCAAGCGCCAAAACAAGGTACCATTATAAAGGGTCAGCTTCTGTTTGTGTTGTTTGATTTAGAATTTTGAGTTGACTTCCTAACTTGGGTTTGGGTGACTGGATAACCGGATTTCAGGTCACAAACCCAAATACTTAGAACCTTGCTGGAAGGTCAAGCCTGCTATTTTGACATTGATAACTAGAAGACAGTTGACAGCGCATGAAGCCTACATGGCTTGCGCTCAAGCCCTTAAAGTTAATCAACTCCTGTGCCTTCATTTTAAAGCTCACAAGACCATGCTTTCTTCTTATGAAGAGCATAAAGACACTATTACAGGACATACAACTTACTCACTCTGGACCTATTGTGCAAGAGGATTGAGTGGGCTTCCAACTCTGGCTCTTTTTCTGTGGCCCTTGCATCCTTACTATGACTTCTCAGAAACCTCCTAGATGCCAAGGATTTAATAACTGTGTACAGATAGAACACCACTCTTGCTTCTGTACCAAATTCCAAGTTGAATGTGCTGACCCTAAAGACCAGGCAGGAAAAGAACAGGCAACCTAGAGGCATAAACACTCTTGGTTGACAATCCTTCACAGTCTCCTCCAATCCCCTTATACATAGCAGACTCTGAGCATGCTGACTCCAAAACTCCTCCCATTCTGATTTTATTCCATGATGTATCTAATGATTCAGACATGAAAAATTTGGATATTGGTGATTTCAATGCCTATGGATATTCAGTTCTAACAGTTCCCAAAACATTGCTGTTCCTTACAAACTATGCTCTGGGAAGGCTACAACCACTACCAAACCTCTGACCAAAGGCAAGGAGGTTGTCTCTTGCCCATATCTCACTCAAGCTAAGTGGTTTCCTGTGCTAGTAGAGTCTTCTGACAAAGCTGCTTAATTAGCTATTTCTGTTTTTAAGAATGTATCAGTCTCACTTCTTCTTCAGGCCGTTTGAAAAGAGTTCTCAGGTTTGAGATTTATGATCAAAAAGTGAGACAAGGAACTAGCTTAAGACCAATATATCCTGGCTGTTTTCCCTCAATGTGATTGTACTACTACTTGTGTAGAGTTATCCATCTAAAAGGTGAAGATTGAGGCCATTTTGGACACTGGGTGTCCTGATCTGAGGCGCGGCACAGAGTCACAACAGGAAATCCTAACTTTAGGATTGGATTTGTACTAAATCTTGTTTAGAATGGCAGGGAAGGCTATGTGATTACCTTGTGGCCCTGATTGAATAATATCTTCTAGATGTGGCTAGAGAGGCGCCAAAGTATGTGGAGACACAAAGACAAAAAATATGAATAGAACTTAAATTTTATTGGGTATAAAGATTGGTATTATATGCTGTGTAGCTTTACCACAAAAATACTACCAGGATGGTAGGATCACTCTCTACAAGCATGAGTGGGGCAAGTGAGTTGTGCAGGATCAGGAAACTGAACAAATGTATTTCCCAATTTGGAGCCAGCCTCATTTTGAAGGGCAAAAGCAAAAGTGAGAGATTCTTCCTCAAAATAACCCAACAAAGGTGAAACCAAAACATGGTGAATGGTGACATTCACAACACTGGGTCTCCAGTTAATGTTGTATCCTATAAGCTTGTAAAGAATCTTAAACTTGCCCCTGACCTTAATTATCATCAGTCTTATAGTACTTCTGGCCTGTCTATGACCTGCGCTATAGGGGCCTATTATGTCTCCCTATGAAGTTTGGAAACCTACTCTTGGCTGCGCCTGCTGTAGTTTTGGAGAATGAGAGTTATGAATTTTTAGTTGGTATTCAATTCCTTAGGGAGTACAATGGGATTATCAATTTAAAATATGATTACCTCTCTATTCTAGGGTACAAAGTTCCCCTGATTTTTGAGGAACCTGTCAAAGTTACTAAGAAACGCCTCAATACATGTGCCTTAGAGTACCCCCACTGGTGTCTTCACCCTGAAGTACTGTACCCATTTGTCTAACATGAATTGTCCTCTCATGGCTTGTCCTGCGTCTGAAGGGATTCCACTTCTTGCCACTTCTTCTGTAAACATCCCCCCTGGCTCTCAATCCATCCTGCACTCTCAGATATCTTACAGGCTTCCTGAACTTACATTTCTGGATATGTACTTGCCTTCCTTATTAGGCTGCTACAAACTATATCTCTGCCCTGGGATCCTAGATGTCTTTCACAAGGATCCTGTCCAGCTATTGGTAGCCAATTTAAAAGCTCTCCCCATATCTGTGTCAAGAGGCCAGGTTTTTGGCTATGGCAAGCTGCTAAATGCTCCTGATTTTTTATCTCTACATCCCTTTGGCACCTTCCAAGACTTCAATTTACCTGAAGATAACCACAAGTTCTATCCCTGTTTACTGCCCAAGTCTTCCCACAGCTGTCTCTGGTTCATCAGAAAGAAGTTCTTGAACTGTTGGATCAGTTTTCAAACATCTTTGCTAAGTAAGGCACTGATTACAGTCTAGCTAAAGAAGTCATTCATCAGATTTATACTGGTGATGCACCTCCCTTCCAAGCTAAGCCTTATTGTTGTAGTTGAGTAGAAGACACTCAAGTATTTAAGGAACTCAAACAGCTACTAGATGGCGGGATGCTTGTCCCTTCACAGAGTCCTTGGGCCTCTCCCTTGCACATCTTGAAGAAGAAGTATGGAGGTCACTGCATTGTTATGGATTATTGATGGTTGAATTCTTTAACTAAAAAAGGATTCTTACCCCTTGCCACACATGGATGATGCCCTCTGTTGACTTGGAGGCTCTAAGCTCTTCTTGGCTATGGATTTGGCATACAGCTACTGAAAATTGACCTCTCTTCTGAGGACAGGCAAAAAGCCACACTTATCACTTCTGAAGGTCTGTTTGAGCCTACCTGCATGCCTCAAAGGCTGTAAAATGCCCCTAAAACCTTCAAACGTGCTATGAACTCAATCCTTTGTGACCTGTAGCTCTCATGTGTTCTGGTATATTTGAATGCTATAACAGTCTTCAGCGCAACCTTTACCAATTACTTAGCCCATTTGAAGTAAGTCTTCATTAATATTCAATAATCTGGATTTAAGTTAAAGCTTTCTAAATTTGCTTTCTTCAAAGAACACCTTGAATTCCTGGGTCATGAAGTAACACAAACCAGTATTTGACTTATGACTTTGAAAGTCAAGGCCATCAAAAAATGCTTCCACCTATCAATCTCTTTGAAGTACAAGTCTTTTTGGGCATGATGGGCTATTATAGATAATTTATCCATGGCTTTTCTGGCACTAGTGAGAATCTAGTGCAATTGTTACAAAATTTCCCCTTTGAATGAACTGCTAGCCAGCAGCAAGCCTTTGAGACTCTTAAACAAAAGCTCAAAGAGGTTCTCATCCTGGTTTATCCTGACTACAATAAAGATTTCATCCTTTACACAGATGCTAGCAGCCTGGCTATTGGGGCCATTCTTTCCTAACTAGATGACAAAGTAGTAGATCACCATGTATCATATACATCTTGTGTCCTCAAAAAGCATGAGAAAAACTATAATGTCACCAAGAAAGAGTTTCTTGATGTGCTACATGCTGTTAAACAATTTTGCCATCATGTTTATGGCACTCATTTCACTGTGGTCACTGATCACGCTTTGCTTAAGTGGTTAGGAAGCTCAAGGAACCAGAAGGATAATTGGCTAGTTGGACCCTTTGCCTACAGGGCTATTATTTCACTGTGCTACATTGCCCCAGGATCTAGTACAAAAATGCAGATGGGTTGTCCCAAATGTCTATCCTTGCTCTACACCCTGCTAAAGCTGATTGATTGTATGAACTAATCAGATATCCTTCCTCCTGATAAAATGAGGCTGAGGAGATTTGATCAGCCCTGACTAAGCTATCCAAGAACATCCTCATTTGTGATAATCAGCTCTTTAAAAAGGTGTGTGATCAATACCTGCCCTATGTATGTCCCAGCCTTTGCCTTTTGATAGTGCTCTAGGCTCATAAAAATACTGGTCATGGAGGCATTGCTAAGACATAGGTCTTGGATCCAGAAGAACTACTACTGGGAGAAACTCCGCCTGCTGATTCCTGATGTAGTTTCTAGTTGTCACAACCTTCAATTACAACGTCCTTGAGCTGTCTCCCACAAGTTCAAGTTAATCATTACACAGCATGATTTCCATAAATCAGCATTGACATTGTAGGACCTCTTCCCTGCTTACACTCTGGCTGTCAATTCATCTTGATTGCTGTTCATCATTTCAGCAAATAGGTAGAAGCTTGTCCTATAAAGGACATCACAGCTAAGACCACTGCAGCCTTCCTACTGCAGGATATATTCTATTGCCATGGCTGCCCTCAAGTGTTACTGTCAGACAATGGAACAAGTTTCAATGCAAAGTTGGTGACCTCTGTTGTCAAAGCCTTGAGGTCTCACCAGCCCTTCTCAGCTCCCTATAGCCCTACCACTAATGGGACTGTAGAACAAGCTAATTCTACCTTAGTTTCCATCATGTGGAAGCTGACCTACTCTAATGCTGCTAACTGGGACCAGTACCTGCCTGCTTCTTTTTTCCTACACCTCAGTAAACACTGTGTTACTAGCTACTCTCCTTTTGCTAGGTTGTAAAGGCATGAGGCCACCACTCTGTTGCTAATGGGGGGCCCTGCTTTTCTCTGATGAGGCCATGTATTTAGATGCCCATATCAAAAAATTGGTTAACCGCATAATTAACATCCAGGCCACTGCCTACACCTCTGCGTACAAAACTAAGGTGCTGGAACTCACTTCTGTCAATGCTGAACGCTCTTGCTTATCTGAGTTCTGTATTGGAAATCATGTCCTTTACTATCAGCATAGAGTGGAAGGACGTGCCCATAAGCTGGACACTTTGTGGATTTGGCCTTTAGAAGTAACTTTCAAACATGGGTCTGAGTACACAGTGAAGCTACTCTTTAGTGATTGCCTGTTTGCTTGAGTGCATGCCAAGTTCCTCCACAAGTATTACCCCCCAAAGGCCAATCTAGAGGGGGGCAATGTCGTGAATGTTGCTATTCACGCTTTATTGATTTTGCCTTCATTGGGTTATTTTGAGGGCAAATCCCTTGCTTTTATGTTCACCCCTCAAAAAAGGTTAAGTTCCAAAGTAGGAAAATCAATTGTTTGGTTTCTTGATTCCCTGCAACTCACTTGCCCCACTCATGCTGGTAGCAAGCAATCCTACTGTCCATGTATTGTTTTGTGGTATAGCTGAGCAATATATATTTGATTTCCCTATCTACAATAAATATAAGTTCTATTCACATTTTTGTCTTTGTGTCTTCCAGTACTTTGTTGCTTCTCTCTAGCCGGTAGGACACATCATCTCAAAAACGCTACTTTGATTTATGCCATCTTAAACTTAACTTGAGATGACATTTTTTGCGTTAGTGACTTTGTTTCATAAAAAATTAAAATAAACAATAAAATAGTTAAGATTTACATATAATCTTATAATGAGGCATCTCAAATTTACGCCATCTCAATTCTGTCACTTCAAGTCAGATTAATCAAATCTTATTTTGTTAACTTTATTTACATATAAAATACTTAGTGTGGGGCGTGTTTACACCATCTTAACTTTACCTCATTTTGAATCATGCTATTTATCTTTAACTAAAAAAATCTTATACCCAAACTAAAATAAAGCCTGCTGTATAGTGCCAGAAGATGTTCCTATAGTATTAATACAAGACACTTATACTAAGAACAACCTAAAAAGAAGCCACTATGATAGTCCTTCTAGTGATTGTCATTGCTGGGTAAAAAAACCAGTTTTGATATATGTAATTTATAACTTTATTATACATGGATATGTTGATAAGGAATCTCTTAATAAAATATTTTAATAGTTATTTTAATATGGAAGGGGGTGGTTACAAGATTTCAATTTATGTCACTTTGAATTCCACCAAGTTTCATATCACCCAATTGATTCAATGCGCACAATGGATAGAAAAATAAGGGGAAATTACATATGACGCCAGGCTACACTATATTGTTTCCTCCACCACAATTCTTGCTTTCCACTTTTCAAAAGTACAAATTGACGTTAAAACTCATATTAATAAAAAATGTAAGAAATTGCCCAAAACTTTGCATATATATTGGCCTTCTATAAACAACTGGGTACTTTTTAACCCCAGTTGTATAAGCTAGTTTTTGAGAAATTCAAGTTTTACTCTTTGAGCTGGTTGAAGTAGCTCCACTGTATTCTCTTAATTCAATATAAAAATGGTCAAAAACACTATGTTTTTGAGCTACAGCACCTCAATTACATCACTTTAAAAGTGTCATTTTGACTGCAAGTTTTCAGCCAAAACTCAAAGTTTTGCATATCTGCATTACTAATAAAAAGTTTATTTTTAAAAAACAAAAAACATTGAAATTTCAATATTATATATTTTAAGACTTTTTCTACAATTCTATGTAAAAAGAATACTACTTTTTATATTGAAAATGTCAAGATTTTGGGGTCTTGAGGAAAGATCTTTATTATTCCTTATAGTAGGGATGTTGATATATATTTTATGAGGACAATTTTTGCTACCAATTGGGTCTTAGGAGAGGCTACGGCCTGGTGGTATCCCATAACTGTAGGAGAAAACACTCAGGTCTGCAAGTAAACGGCAGCGCGTTCTACTTGAATACTTCTGACTACTAGGTGTTGCTAGTAGTGATACAACAATAGAGATTCTTTAATCTCTATCTTCAAGGGTGAATATTCTGCTTGATCTATATCAGGAGAGCACTTTATATAGGATTAATAGGCCCTCTTGCCAGATTTTAATCTGACGCATCTAACTCTTACTAGTCAGTCTATCTGTTCCCCAGACTGCTAGTTTCAGCCCCCAGAGCTAGGCAGCCATGCCAGTCTGGCATGAGACTTCAATATATTACCGGGCCTCAGCTTATCTCATCAGCATATTGGCAGCATCCCATCTACAGTTTATGCATGTGCAGGTTTAGTTACCCTGTCTACTGGGTTTTTGCATCATGCATTATTCTTATGAACAATCTTCTATATTGGTCATAGAATTTGAGGTATCTATAAGTGAGAATTTTTGGCGTCAACCATCTTTCATTAACATTCCTGGGTATTCTGTCTTATTGGCTGTACAACTTTCTGTGATTGTGGCCTGGGACATCAAGCCTGTTTGCTCAGGTTCAATCCAATGAGCGGACTATTCTTGGATCAGGATCAATATTTGGTGTAATCATCAATATACCAACTAGCCAAATCCCAGGAGCAGGATAAGTTGATGCTTCTACAAGCAAGCCAGCTAAATGGCAATTGGCTGTCTAACCCATCAACCAAGGAGAAAAATGGTCAAGTCTATTACATTAAAACAGAGGCTTGACATTTCCCCCGGCTAGACTGGATCATGTATTCTTCCCTTGACCAGAGACCCTGTGCATATTGATAACACATCAAATTACTCCAATTATACTAGCAAGACAGACACTAGACAGTACATTGCAGAGATGTCAGAGGAGGAGCGCAAGGTGTTCTACAACCTTTTGCTTAAGGCCAGACAGGTGTTGATCCAAGGACTTTGAGATGGTGGTTCTGAATCAGTGTTTACTGGGTTGGAAGACCCTTTTCAATTGGATACTCAGGAAGACAGCAAGCACTCAGAGGGGACTGACGCAACTGCTTCCAGTAAGCATCCAATAGAAGAACCAGTTGAGGAGTGTTTGCCTAAGCAGGCTACTTGGGTTTCTAGCCAGACTACTGAGGGGCAAGAAGTAGTTGCAACTCCAGCCTGGGATTGGTACAATGCTTTTGGGGGAACCCAAGAATATGTGTTTACCCAGCTTTGTCTGGGAGAGAAAGGCTTCTCTGTGAAGAATCTGTTTCTGGGTGAGGATATTATTCCTCTATTCCTTTATGTGGTGACACAGAAGCGTCCTCAGGTGGACTTGAAGAAACAAATTCAGAGTACTGCAAGTGGATTTTACGCAGTAGACAACTTGTCCTCTTGGCAGGATGCCTTGCAAGAATTGACCTATCTTCTAGCAGACCCAGCAACCGTAGGGGCAGTGGAAATGCCAATATTGGGGTTTATTCTTGACTTTGGCCTCAAGGTCCTTAAAAGCTGGATCTTCCCTTTGGATCCTTTTTCCAAGGTTTATAGTTCCTTGGGAGTTGAAAACACTGATGTGCAGGACAGCTGCATTTGCAGGGCTACTAGAAGGGCCTGGGAGGCACTTCATTGTGGCAACAAGAAGCTGGCTCTTTGTCAGGGCCCAGAATGGGCCAGACAAAACTCTATGTTACATAGGTTCAACACCTTCAATTGAGCAATTGCGCAACCTATTGATTGTGTTGTTGATTACACAGATTTACCCAAAGGAAACTTTAATTCCAAGTGGGAAATCAAACCCTGGTCAAGGCCAAGTCTGGGTGAAATTGGAAACCGTCCTAAAGCCAAGCAAAAAAGATTTTAATTGGCCCACATCCTCTGAAACCCAGAATTAGGAACTTGGGTTACCACATGGACCAAAGTCCCCCTACAAGCTTTCCCAGGGAAAAAATAATGAAAGGATCCATCTAACTGACAAATCAGGAGTCACCAATGGGGCCCAGCTTGAGAATAGCTCATTGACAACCAATAAGAATTTTCCAGTAAGTCCAATTGCAGTTTCCCAGAAGGATATAGCTGGGAACACTGGTATCCCCTTTCTTTGTTGACATCTTCATCTAATAAAATTTGTTGGTTAATGCATACTGAGAATTTATACTTTGCAGGAGTCTATTACATTATTATAAATTTTATAATGCTGGTGCTTTCAAACCCAGAGTACCTCCAGTACCAACACCAGCGTTGGGAAACAGAGCAACTTCTAGCTGCCTCCAACCAACCACTGCCAGCCTTTACCCCATCTCCTAGAGTGTTGGATCAAGAAATAATTCCTGCTTCCACACCACGCCCCTCCTTTCCTGGTGTTCCTCTGCTCCAACAACTTTCCCAGCCAAGCCTGACCATGAGCGCCGCCACAGGAGAACTTCCTCTCATTCCTTCTGCTTCATCATATGACTACATTAAGCTTGGATTTGACTATTTGACCATGCTGGGGCTCACTGAGCAAGTGATACCCCACATGTGAGTGTGGCGTCCTTGGGCTACTACTGCCAATTATGTGATGCAGATGGCCCCCATCATTTACTGGGCCTTCCAGGCTTGACCCTTCCCCTCAACCAAAGGCTCCCCTGGGAGTCACCCAGGCCATGACACTCTTCATGGGATGGCCTTGTGTGGAGATCTTCTCTTGACCCCAGACCTTTGTCTGCCTATGGGGACATTTGACAACATGGCAGTGTACTAGGAAAAATATTGCAATAAGATAGGTGGCATCCAAGCTCCTTTGCTGCATATCTACCGGTACATCTCTGACTTCATGCTTGACTAAGTGGTACTTTTATGCTGCTTTCCTATAGACGCCAGGCCCATGTAACTGGACGCCCAGCAGGTCTTTATTCCTCTTCTGCTTGTCCAGTACCTGCAACAGCCAATTGCAGTTTGTAAAGTGTGGCTTCAGGTTGCTACTTCCTTTTTTGTCAGAAGTTGTACTTTTCTTTTTGTTACTGTTTGTAGTGTGGCTCAGTCAGGAAGCTGGCAACAGTCTTTGCAGGCCCAGGAGAAGGTGATGGAGCGTCAAACTCCAGTGAGCCAAGACCCTAGCAACAATGGAGAGACTGAAGCGGACAAGAATGAGGACAACAAGGATGAAGAAGACCCAGAATATCAAAAGTTGGTAACCCTTAGCCTTCTAATAAACACCTATGTCTACAATTATATTTTTTAATTATTGTATATAAGTTGTAAGGTTTAATTGTTGCTAATACTAGGCATAGAAAAGAAGGGTTTAAGGAATCTGGTGTGTACTCAATTTATGAGTTGTCCATCTGCCAGATTATTAATAGTATATGTGTCCTGTGAGGTTTTTTCTATAGCCTCAAAAGGACCCTTCCATAAGCTATCCAACTTATGGGATCAACCCACAGCCTTGTTGTGGTATGAAACCTGACTTACCACTTTGAATTCCATCAAAGGACGGCACTTTGCGTTATTGGCTATCTGGCCCTTTGTTCTGGACAGGGAGGTTTCTGAGAAAGCTTGAAGCTTGATCAGCGTCTTAGTTAACTTAGTTAGGTATTGCTAACAAGTCATGTCTTTGAGATTGCCCATGGCAGAGTACAGGATTGGTGGGATGACAGGGTGGTGTCCATATACTAGCTGGAAGGGAGAAAACCTAGTGGTGCTGTGGATTGAGACATTGTAGGCAAAGATCACAGCAGGCAGTAACAGGTACCATTCTGAGATATGAGTATCTGCTAATTTTCTCAGGATGGAGACTAATGTTCCATTCACTCTCTCTACCATACCATTTGACTCAGGTTGGCATGGAGTGGAGGGGACTCTCCTCACACCCATGAGCTTGTTCAGCTTGGGAATGACATTGGCGGTGAAATTAGTGCTGTTGTCTGTGAGTATAAACTGAGGACATCTATGTTGATGGATTATATGCTCTAAGATGAAGATGGCCGTCAACTTGACGCTTACTTGCTGCAGTGGCTTGGCTTTGATCCATTTATTTAAGTGATTGATGAACACTATGATATATTGGAGGCGTCCTACACACATTGGAAGCAGACTTACAACGTCTATGCTCACAGTGTGCCAAGCAAATTTTGGTTCCACTTTCTTGTACTGGTGGCGGCCCACAAATGGTTTCTCATTCTGGCATTTGGAACAGCAGGTGAGGGTCTCTTTGACGTCAAACAGCAGAGACTCCCAATAATAGTGGAGCTGCAGCTGAGCAACGGTCTTCCAAATCCCATATGGCGTACTGCCTTGTGGGAAGCAAGTATGATTTCAGGCCTATCTGACAGCCAAGGGAAAAAGTACTTTTTACCTTTGTGATATTTGTAGAGTTTATTATTCTCTACCCAGCAGTCTTTTCTTAGCTCCCTCAGAATGGCCTGGACTTCCTCTGGCTTGTTGTCAAAGGTGGCTTTTTCCATCTTGTTGTACATGTTGTCTGCTTGGGAGGATACCAGTGATACAGTAGGTAGGCAAGACAGGCTGTCCGCGTTTTGGTGGCTGGCTCCAGGGCAATGAACTATCTTGTAGTCAAAGGCTTGGAGTTTCAGTGTCCATCTGACAAGGCGTCCTTTGGGCTCTCTGAGATTCTGAAGCCAACTGAGGCTGGCATAGTCTGTTACCACAGTGAATTGTACGCCATGTAGGTATACCCTAAACTGCTTATAGGTGTATATCACAGCAAGACATTCTCTTTCTGTGACAGTGTAGTTTTGCTCTTGGACATTAAGGGACCTGCTGGCGTAGACCACAGGATGCTAAGCTCTCTCATTGTTGTGTTGGGATAGCACTGCTCCTAATGCTGACAACAATGTGTTGGTGTGGACAATAAAGGGCTGGTTGAAGTCTGGATACATCAGGACGGGGCTGGATGAAAGACTGGTTCTAAGAGAATCAAATGCAGTCTGGCACACTGTTGTCCATTCAAAGGTAGTTCCATTCTTAAGGAGGTTGAACAGTGGCTTGCCAGTGCGGTAAAAGTTTAGAATAAAGCGTTGGTAGTAGCTAATCATCCCTAGGAAGACTTGTATTGTTTGCTTCTGGTTGCTTCATATTTGTGATTTCTTCAACCTTAGCAGGTTGAGGGAAAAGTCCAGTTGTGTCTACAACAAAGCCAATGTATTTGAGCTGATCTTTGAAGAACAGGCACTTTTGAGGCTTTATCTTCAGATTGGCATCAGCCAATTGTTTGAAAACAGCCTCTAGATGATCCAGATGTTCATTAAAGGTCCTGGAAAATACATTGATATCATCCAAATATACCAGAGAGCAGGACAACTTGAGTTCTTCAAGAATCAAATCCATGGCTTGTTGGAACGTAGCTGGGACGTTACACAGACCCTGGGGCATATGTGTTGGCTGGAATAACCCTTGCAAGGTTATTATTGCGCACTTCTCTTGTTTTTCAGGCGGCAACTCAATTTGCCAGTAACCAGAAATTAGATCCATGGCAGAGAAATACTTGGCTCTGTCTAGACAATTAAGGGCATCATCAATATGTGGGAGAGGGTATTAATCCTTCTTAGTTATCAGTTTGAGCCAACAGTAGTCAATCACAACCCTATTGCTACCGTCTTTCTTCTTAACTATGAGCATAGGAGATGCTCAAGGGCTCTTAGATGGCACTAGCATGCCTCTATCCAAGAGCTCCTTAATCTCCTTGCTCACTACCTCCTTTCTGGCTTTGGACCTTCTGATAGGATGGAGGCAAATAGGTTTCTGGTCACCAGCGTCAATGTGATGGGTTACATCAGTGGCATATCCTAGATTGAAATCATCTTCTGCAAAAATGCAGCAATATTTTTCAAAAAGCGCACTGGCTTTCTTGCATTCTTCATCTCTCAAAGACAATAGGTTGGCCAAAGGGGTAGTTGCATAGGCAAAGGCTTCTACTTGATCTGGTAGCCCCATATTGAAGAAGTCACCTATGCAATAGAATTCCTTTATCTTGATGACAGGGAGGAGGTGTACAAAGGCAACTACCTGATGTTTCTCAATCTTTAGGTCAAATTCTTGTAAGTTAGCCAAAAGAACATGAATTTCCTGTTGCCCGGGAATGATGATTCTAGGGGTGACACATGGTTTTAAATGGGAGCGGCTCCAAGGCTGATGGATTTCCCTGTAGAGTCCTTCAGGTATGTCTAGAGCTAGCCCTGAGTTGATGACCATCTGGGTGCCGCTTGGGAGTGTGAAGGTTTACCTTGATCAGAGGGTAATGCCCTTGTGCTCCTTTATCTGTGTGGGCAGCCACTTGCCCTTTTTCCCCTTGATTTAATAGGGTACTGCTACCACTCTGTCCTTGTACACCAGGTGAATGCTTTTAGTTTCCTTTTGTGGCAGCTTCTCCTTAGAGTAATACAGTGGGATTGTCTGGCTGAGCAGCATCAACGTGTCTACTTCCATGTCTAGCTTCACCCTGTATTTGCAAAGGAATGCTATCCCAATCAGTATATCATAGTTTTGACTGGGCAAGAACACTACAGGCAAGGAAACCACATTTGAATCAAATCTCATTGGCAGTGAACTGTATGCTCTGACCAAAGTAGTGGTATGTATGCCGGCAGTACCATAGACCTTGGAATGGGCTACGTCTGGAGCCAGACCCAGTCTTTTCACCAGGTGGGTCAAGACTATATTGATGGGGGGCCCACTATCTATAATAGCCGGTACCCTTACCTTATTTACAGAAATATCAGCATAAGTACATTTGGTATAAGATTTATATTAGAGGTTTAATAGATGAATACCCAGTGGTCCTGGGGTATCAAAGTATTAGTGGAGCTTTTGCCTAATCTCAGGGAAGTTGGCTTCTATGGTCTCCAGTGGTATGGAGAACTGTACACCTTTCAGTGGCGGCAGGTTGCTGGACATGTTTGGGTTAAAACCAGTACATACCTCCTGAACTTGAGCAGTGTAGGGCTTGGAGACGGTCTCTATTGCATTGGCGTCAATTTTCCTGGGGTGGCCTCTCCCTCAAGTGGGGATCACATACAATTTGTCTGCTACTAGCTTATAGATAGAGTCCTCCTCAAAGTCTTTTTCCTGTAGGAATAGATCAGGAAGGGGCTGATTGCTGGCCGTGGATGTGTCCATGGATATTGCCAGGGTAGGTGCTGTCTCCTTGCTGGTAGGCATGGAGACTGTGTTGCTGACCTCAGGGCTCTGGCTGGCTGTCTCTTGATCAGGATCTTTTGTAATAGGGAGGGGATTGGCAGGACTAGTACATTCCATTACTGGCCTACCTTCCCTTTTCCCGGTTCTGCAGGCTTGGCTACCGTGACCACATTGACAGAAGGGGGACTAGGCTTTCCTCTTTGGCAGTCTGCCGCAAAGTGGCCTTGCTTCTCACACTTATTGAAGTTAAAAGAATTTTGATAATATTTTTTTCTCCCTTTGGCTTATCTGCATCAGATGTGTAATTGGTTGGCTTGGGGGTTCAGGAGCGCTCCTTAAAGTTGTTAAAACTTTTACCTGACTGTCCCTTGTTTGGTGCCTTGAACTGGGAACCAAGTCTGCTGAGATAGCTAGTAATTCTCTGGGTGTCATAGGACTGGTAAAGTACCAGGAACATCACATTAACAAGCTCACAATATGGCTGTAATGCTCTGCTCATAGTAATGTGGCAATCTAAATCAGAAAGTACCCCGTCCCCAAGGAGAATCTGCGCCTCATGGTAGAATCAATTGGCAAAGTCAGAGACAGTCTTGTACTTATTAAAGGAGATATTGCTAAACTCTGCCTTCCTGGCCTGGAGTTTTATCTTGCTGCCAAATTTTTTGATGACTGCCTGTCTGGCGTCTGTGTATGTCCACTCTTCTTGTGGTAGATGTGGCATGATAACGTCTACGCTGGCGGGTCCAGGGCATTAATGAGAAGGGTGGCCTTTATGTGATCTGATGACCCTATCATGGACATCTCAAATAGTTGTAAGAACGTTCTAATGTTCCCATCACAATCAAATTTAGGTAAGTTCAATGGCTTAAACTTGTGGTCAGGTACCAGGGTCTCTTCTATGGGGGTGGTCATTGGTCTTCTGGCGGGAATAGAAGGAAGCCTGGTGGAGGTCATTGGTGTGAGAGGAGGCAGTACTGCAACTCCCATGGGTACATTACGCCTGTACTGAGAGCCATTACTCTCACAATTAGAACCTACTTCATGGAAGTAATCAGGAGAGGAAGTCTTCTGCCTTTCCAAGAAAGAGGCAGGAAGGGGTGAAAGGCCTTAGCCAGAGCTGCTACTGCCAGCTCCGCTAGCCTGAGTCTCAAGCTTGCTTAGTCTTATAG
This sequence comes from Entomophthora muscae, assembly GCA_014839935.2. Classification (NCBI taxonomy): domain Eukaryota; kingdom Fungi; phylum Entomophthoromycota; class Entomophthoromycetes; order Entomophthorales; family Entomophthoraceae; genus Entomophthora; species Entomophthora muscae. Next base: position 451,192 of record QTSX02004271.1, read on the forward strand.
AAAAATTAAGCTCCATCCCCTTTCTAGCTGTACGTTTTTGTACCAGTTGTTCCAGTAGGTTACTGTGGTTTACCTCCAGCATAAGTACCGTAGAAGTGAGCGTACCATGACGTTGCTTGTTCTTCATGGGACCTTCCTCCAGGTGGGTGATTTGTTTGTTTGCTGACTCCAGATCCTCATACAGCAAGCTGGTAAGTTCTTGTACACTTTTGATGGTCTCCCAAAGATTTTTTTGTTATCCACATAGGTGTTGTGGTATAGGCAACAATCATGGGAGTCAGAGGCAAGCTCTTGGGAAGCAATGCCCAGCGGGGCAGGGAACTTCCCATCTCTTAGGCTGTTTAGCTTATTTTCCAGTTTGTTAATGTAAGCCACTAGCTTTTATACCGGTTGGTACTTCTGTTGTCAGCGTTGTCCAGTATACAGCGCAGAGCTTCTTTATCAGGAGTCCCTTCACTCTGGGTCAAATGCTGAGCCAACTTTTCAACCCTTTGAGTAAGGCTGATACAGTGGGCTGTCACGTCAGTGATAAACTGTGGAGTGATGCCAGTGCTTTTGAAGCAATTGGCAAAAATGTGTCCAACCTGATAATTAAACTGTTGCACAATCTCATCCACTCTGAAGAGGGCATGGTTGGTGGTATTGAACAGATTTCTCAGGATACCCTGCAATGATTCAAAGCTGTTGTTCAACTTATTGATTGTAGATAAGTGGGTTTCCTGCAATTCATTGCGGCTAGCCCCTAGCTCTGTGAGTTCCAAACTTTGTCTTGCAACCAGTTGCTGCAAGTGTTTAATGCTCAGATGAACAAAGTAAGAGAGGAAGTCTTCAACTTGCACCTTTTTCTTGTTCAATAGCTAAATGATCTTTATGCTGTTTGCCTCCTGGTACTGGCTATATGCAGTCCAGAGGTTGGAAGCATTCAGATTGTAGCTGAACAGTGTGAACTCTGTCTCCTGTTGGGCCCCTTTGTGTCAACAACTGTGTAGGAGTGCGCCTAGCATGGCGTGGACCTCTTCTAGGAAATACTGGCAAGGTTGGTGTGGTCCCGGGACATTGGCGGGGTCCAAGTGGAGGCAGTCAGCTTGGAGCTCAATGGCTCTGTGTGGTTTAAATGGCAGCGCGTTTTACTTGGATACTTCTGACTACTAGGTGTTGCTAGTAGTGATACAACAATAGAGATTCTTTAATCTCTATCTTCAAGGGTGAATATTCTGCTTGATCTATATCAGGAGAGCACTTTATATAGGATTAATAGGCCCTCTTGCCAGATTTTAATCTGACGCATCTAACTCTTACTAGTCAGTCTATCTGTTCCCCAGACTGCTAGTTTCAGCCCCCAGAGCTAGGCAGCCATGCCAGTCTGGCATGAGACTTCAATATATTACCGGGCCTCAGCTTCTCTCATCAGCATATTGGCAGCATCCCATCTACAGTTTATGCATGTGCAGGTTTAGTTACCCTGTCTACTGGGTTTTTGCATCATGCATTATTCTTCTGAACAACCTTCTATAATGGTCATAGAATTTTAGGTATCTACAAGTGCAAGTTTTTGGCGTCAATCATCTTTCATTAACATTCCTGGGTATTCTGTCTTATTGGCTGTACAACTTTCTGTGATTGTGGCCCAGGACATCAATCCTGTTTGCTCAGGTTCAATCCAATGAGCGGACTATTCTTGGATCAGGATCTATCTTTGGTGTAATCATCAATGTACTAACTAGCCAAATCCCAGGAGCAGGATAATTTGATGCTTCTACAAGCAAGCCAGCTAAATGGCAATTGGCCATCTAACCAATCAACCAGGGAGAAAAATGGTCAAGCCTATTACATTATTCCGGAGGCTTGACAAAAAACATTGTCATTTTTCTCTTTAAAAACAACCCCCAAATTTCTCATATTTTGATACTAATTCACTTTTAGATGCCTCCCAAGCTTACCACTAAAGCTGCGCCCAAGGCCTCAAAGGCCTCAAAGTCTAAGATCACTCCTCTAAAGGCCAAAAAGATCAAGACTACCCCAAAGAAGCAGCCTTCTAAGGCCAAAGTTCCCCCTAATACCTCAACTCTATCACCTGAACCAGATGGAAACAGTCCTACCCCTCCTCACTATACATTTTTGTACTACCCCTCTTATCCCCAAGAGAAGTTATTCAACTTCAATTGCCACTCTGATCCCACCTCAGAGCCTGAAGAAGAAGAGGAGAAGGAGCCTGAGCCTGGTGCACCTGCAGATGACCAAATTGAGCTCTAGGATCTTAACACCATCTGCAATATATGCAATCAAAATGGCACCTTTACTGTGTCTGCCACATATCCAGCCAGCTACCCCATAATGATAAAGAAAGGGGGTGCTGGCTTTGTCTACAAGGGCTACAGCTTCAGCTGTAATGACAAGAAAAATCCATCTGTCAACATCACTACAAATGTGATAATGTTGGCTGCCCATCTAGACTCACCACTTACAGGTTCACTAGATTTAAAGCCCTAACTGTCAACCATGACTGTGCTGAGCCTTTTGACTCCCTTTACCAGCTTATCTGCTGGTTTCTTTTCCAGGTGATCCCAACCACCAAGGATCAAACTGCCACTGAGGTTTTCAATGATGCCCTCCTTAATTTTAATGATGTCCAACTTGCTACTGTTGGTGGTGTCTCAAAATTACAGAGATATCTCAGTGATCAGAGATATGCTCTGAGCACTGAAGGCGTCAGTGCATGCTCTATTGACCAATTAATCCTTACCAAGGAACAAAAACTATCTTGCTATGAGGAGAGATTCTTTCTTCACAACAATGGTCAACATGCCCCCAAGCGCATCATTTGCTTTACCAAAAGCCAGGATCTGTGTAACCTGTTAAAATGCAAGACCTGGCTTGCATATGGCACTTTCTCAATCTTCCCAAAGCTCTTCAGCCAGCTTTGGAATATCCATGGGCAGGTTGGTAATCTAGTTCTTCCCCTGGTCTTCTTTTTCCTTCCCTAAAGAAACAGGAAACATATGTCTGTGCAATCACAATTCTAAAGGCCAAGTTGGATGAAACTCTCCCAACCATCAAATAGGAGCCCAAGGAGACTAAAGGATTCAAGAAGAAGGCCCAGTCAGAGGAAGCCACCCCAACCAAGAAGCAGCCAGAAAGCTTTCCCTACCATGAATATCTGGTAGTGAATTTTGAACAGGCTCAGGAAAATGCCTTTATTTGAGTCTTCAAGAGCTCCCCTCAGGGATTCTACTTTCACTTCTGGCAGTCACTCTGCCGCCACCTCCAAAAGCGCTCTGAGCTTCATGAGCTGGTCAACTCTGAAGGTACTAAAGAAGCCAAGGACGTTTTTAATTGCTTTGTTTTCCTTGCCCTTGTGAGAAAGGAGGAGACAAATGCCTTTTACGACACCCTCCTCCGCCATCCTTATATCCTTGACAACCAGGCAGCCTTTGCTCCATTCATAGAGTATTATTAAACTCAATGGGTTGGAGTGTTTCACAGAGTACACCACATCAGAAAGGGTGGTGACTCAATCACCTGGAACTGCTTTAAGCAGGTAAAAGATGGCTTGATCAAGACCACCTCTTCCCTTGAAGGGTGGCATAGTCAATTTATAACAAGAGTCCAGGTTTATAATCTCAAATTCAATAAGATAATGGTGCATTTAAAACCCCAGCAGGCTATCTCTGCCCGCCTCATTAAGACTGGTATGAAGACAAAGGGAGATCCCCCTACGCAGACCAAAGCAGTGAAAAAGTATACTGAAATTAGCAAGGTGCTCCTTGCCTACTATCCCAGGGATAGAAAGCTTGAGCATTCCCAAACTATCTCATTTGCCCTTTCTACCAATGTTTGAGCTATTTTCCAACAAACACCACTCTATCTTCTCTCTTATTTCCTTTACTTTTCTCATCATTTAATTTTAATTGGTATTTGGTACAAATATCTGCTTATTTTAAAGTATAGTTTATAGTTAAAATAGATGAAAATAGTTGTTTTGGGATTATTTTAACTTTTGGGCTTTATGTAACTATGTTGCTACCAATTAATTCCATTTTTTTATTGCAGATTTAAAATTCTTAAGTTTTTTTAGGCCTAGAAATGTTTTTTGAAATTTATTTTTTGAGAATTTTTTGGGTTATTTTTGGAGTTCAAAAAATCTAAAAAATTCAAAACTTGTTTTTCTTAGTTGCAATGCCTTAAATTGAAATGGCGTTTTTATTATAAAATTGAGATAGCAAAAATTGAGATAGTGTGAATTGAGATAGTGTTTTTTGATATGCCGTTTTTGAAATGGTGTGCCCTATCCTCAAGCCATGACTAGTAGAGAATTATCTTTCAGGGCAACAAGGTAACTAATTCACCTTCCCTGCCAACTAACCAAGGCTTAGTACAAATCCAATCCAAGATTAGGATTTCCAGTTGTGTGTCTGTGCTGCGTCTCAGAAAACAACACAGGAACTCATAGACACTTTGCAAATTTTGAGTCAAACTGCATATTTCCAATGGACAAAATGAATTAACTGAAATCATATTTGAAGTGTTTAAATCCATCTCCATTTTCCTTAAGTTTACTATGTTTTTTGAAATTGCAGGATTGTCAAATCCATGAACAAAATTTCAAATCACTTTTGAATGCCACTAGTAAACTCAAATAATAATTGCAGGAACTGGAATCTAAATTTAATATACAGTAAGCACACTAGGAAACACCAACCCAAATCAAGAAGCTTCACCATGACTAAAATCAAATGATAAATTCAATCTTGATAACCATGTTACACATAAAAATTGATTAAACTTTAAAATTATCCAAACCCAGAAAGTATACAATATTATACACTTCAAACCACGGATATAGAAACTCTGTTACTATTCAAGGCTAAATCAAGAAAAATAACTACCCAAAACTAAACTAAAATCTAAATAAAACACACATTTAATCTAAAATATATTTTTTATCTTATTTTTATGGACAGACAATTGCATTCCCAACCAGCTCCTGTACCAGCCTGTGGGGCAGCCTGTCCACAAGGGTATCCCAGAGGGTCCAAGAACAGACCCAGAACACAACTTGAGGGGAATAATGCTGACACACAGGCCTTCCAAGGCGTCAGTGCCAGCCAATCACCTCCCACATCTCAAGCCAGGAACAGAAGCCTGAATCCCAGACAGAAGCCACTCTCAAGGCCTGCCACCAAAGTCTACTATACCAGGGTCACCAGAAACAATGAGATTACTTACACCTCCACTGTGTACCCATTTGTCACCCCTCCCCGCACTCTGGATCCAAGAGTTGCCACTTCCTTCCCCTGCATTTTTGACACGTCTTATGAGCCATTGGCCACCACTGTTGAGCCATCTGCGCCTGTGATCAATTCAATCATTGACAGCGCCACCACAAACAAGCATGATCCCACCTTCTACACAAAGGTCCCCATCCCCTGTGTTGAGCCTGGTAGTCAGGATGCTGCAGTACCATCCAAGGGCCAGTTTTGGTTGACAGATGGTGAGTGTTAATCTTTCCTCAAATTTTTGAATGGGGAATGGCAGTTTGGGATATTGTGTCCTGGTTTGGTGTCACAGCCAGATATATTGGCAATATCAACAAAAAGTATGTCAACACCATGCAAATTGCCAAATCTGCCAAGGCAAAAAGACATCCCAAACTACTTCAACCCATTAATTTCAAGGCAATCAAGCAGTGGGTAACCAAGGATTGCCACCTGGGCACACTTTCTGTCCAATCAATGCTTGCCACAGAGTTTGGGCTTTCAGTCTCTAAAACCCCTGTATATAATATTATGATTGAGTTGGGCTTCTCCTTGAAAGTACTGGGAGTTTTGCTTTATAACAGGAACATTGACAAGAACGTCAAGGATTGGTGAATTTATGCCAAGACCTATCTGGCTCTTAAGCAGACCAGGAATGACCTGTTCTTTTATACTGAAAAATTGATGTTTTCCTCCTCACTCAGGTCTAGGTATGAGTGGGTCAAGAAGGGGTCCAAGGATGGTGTAGCACATTGTGCAGCTATCTGTTCCCAAACATATTCCATGGTTGTGCTTCTTGGTCCCCACAGCCTGGATTAATATAGATGATCAAGGGTTCTCATAATAGCAGGACATTTCTTGATTTTCTCCAAACCGTCAAGGAGTACCTTCAGATTAATTACTGGGGCACAACTAACATTGTTGTGCTTGATAACGTTGGGCTCCATAAAGTGGATATGGTTGTTTCCAAGTTCCTGCCAATCAACAAAAATAGCCATTTGACCAGCCACTGCCTGGATGACTGCCCAATGAGACTCCTATTAATCCCCCCATGTTTTTCATTCCTTACCCCAATCAAGGAGGTCTTTGGGTGGATCAATAATAAGGTTAAAGCAGGGCTTTCACAGGATACCAAAGATTTTTTAATATCCTTGAGGTCAGTCAATTTTCAATGCCCCCAATGTGGTGGCAGTTTTTTACAAGCACTTGGAATCATTCCTTCCCAAAGCCCTTGCTTCCAAGCCAATCAGATAAATGGGCGCTCTGGATATCAATTTTTTCAGTTTTATTTATTTTGTTTTTGTTAGGATACAAAAATTATTATTTATGTATAATGAGGAAACATTGGATTGTATTATAGATATATAATAATTAGTACAAAAGATAATTAAAATTAATTATTCTAGATATAGAGATATGCATTTTTTATTATAATCCACCAAATAGTGTATTGACTGTAGAGCTAACAAATAAATAAATTTAAAAAAGATAGAAATAGATTAATTTTATTTAAATAAATGTGAACCCTTTTTAGTATCATTGACTTTTATTTTAAAAGCCACAGATTTGACCTTGTGAGGCATCACCTGATCCTTATTATTTCAGTGCCACTACAGCCACACAACACAAGAACAAATGATTTTCATGTATATCAAACTAATTAGTACATATATTGCATGTTACGCATATCAAACCTATTTCTCAAATCATATCAAAAGGGAAAGGGAATTTGAGTTCTAAACAATCATTTGTTTAAAACATAATTGGAGCAGGCAGGTCAATGCAGATAAATAGAGCTCTTGTTGTTTAACTATGTAATATATGGACCTGTACTCAACAAGCACTAAATAAACACATTTTTAAATCATATTCTATTATTTCATGTGTTTGCTTAATATAACTACTGTATTATAATATATTTAGATATATTACTATTACAATTTAAATATATAAATTTAAATATTAAAATTAAAATTTGAAATAAAATTAAAATTAAAATTAAAAATAAAAGATAAATTGCAAAGGGGAATGCAATTATTCTGGGGTATTATACCCCGAAATTAAAAAATTTCTGCTAATGTGTCTAAATGGGACCACATAATCTTTTGCACGTGGTGGACAACTCTGGATGCAGTTGCAAGAGGGGTGGCGCTCAGCACCCCAGTGGTTGCTGAGGGCTTAATAAAAGGCAATTGTGTAAGTGAATTGATTAGTAGGTTCTTTTTGGGAGGCACATAATACCCAAAAAGCAATGCCAGTGCAAAGGAGTCATACAGGACGTGCTCAACTTTCCTGTACCCCTGTGGTGTCTTCTGTTGTTCTAGTGCTAAGCAGCATATGTCAATTTGAATTGGTATGCCTTCTAGTTTCTTAACATTTGTTTTTATAATGCAGTGTAAAAGTATTCCTAGGTATGTTGTGATGTGAATCCTTTGAGAGGTATATTTTTCTGAAAACATGAATAATTTTATATATATTTGAATTAATCTGTTGATGTAGGATGTTTGGCTGAACTTGAAGATGGTTCCAGGGGGCGCCCGGCTTGTTTCTGCCCCCATGCCTTGGCAAACAAAATTAATAAAGGCTTAAACTTATTCACAAGGATTGCATCCCCAACTTTATTTGATAATGCTTTAAACACTTTGTTGAAAATTTCAGTTTTGAGATATTCTGGTCCTATTTGAAAGTCTGTTTTTTTAGATTTTTTTCATATTCATTTATATTTGCAAATATGTTCATCAAAATTCATCTTGATATCCCCTTAAATTTCATTCATTTCCTTAAAGTTGATTATTCCACCTAGATTTTAGGCTTCCCTAACCCATAGCAAGCACCCTGCAGGTGCCACATATTCCTTTTTCTTTGCTTTCTTATTTGCAATATCATTCATGTTCTTTTGAATTATTTTATTGATTTCATTCTGATTTATTTGTTTTACAGAGGCTACCAATGATTGGCAACCCTTGTAAAACCAACTGGCTGTAAAGGCTGCCACTTCATCAACCTCCTCTCCATTCCTAGTTGTGACTAAAGTAAATTTAAGCAAAACATAAATAAAGTTACAAATTGTTTCCCTGTGGCCCCCACAGCCATAGGCACCCCATCAGCAAACCTCATGAGTGTTGGCTGCTCTTCATCTGATTTCCTGGTTCTTACCTTCTTTATCTTCCTTGCAACTTCTACTTCCTTTTTATTTTCATTGGATACATTTTCATTGTTTATTGTAGCACTTCTGATTCTTGATTATGCTTCATTTTTATCTGTTTCCATTTGATCAGTTTCCTCTTCATTTGTGTTAATTCCCTTTGAAATTTTAGTCTCTTCAATCAGCTTTATTTTCTTATTGTTTTCTTTGGCCCCTTGCCATAACTCTCAAAAATTATAAGCTGAATCATTGAACTTCAGACTTGATAAAATTGCTCCCTGTAGATTAAGTCATGCTTCTGTAACAGATCCAGGTCCAACCAGTCCATCCTGCCATTATCCTGCCCTTGACTCTTATTACCATCACCTTTCTTTGACAAAGCTTCAAGGAGCTTTGTCTCCAGGGAGGCAATTTTATGGGACAATGCTTTATTATCATCCTGCCAACAGGCCATGATCTCAATACTCTTTTCCTCTCTTGCCTTTAAAGCCTCAATTTCACAATTCACCTTTGCTTTCACTTGCTGTAAGATTTTGTCCCATCCTACTAACAGGCTCCAGGAATCCCACGCATAGATTTGGTTTCTTTGGGTGGGAGTACTTTCTTTTGCAAAGTAATTGGAGTATAACTCTTTGAACACAGCCTTTACTTCCACCAAGGACTCCTCAAGCACAGTCTTGGTGACCTCCAAGCTTGCCCAAGCTTCCTCCAACAAACTTGTAGGAACTTCCTTCCTGGCAGCAGTGGTTTCCACAAAAAGTACTCCAAATTTGGCCCTTTCAAAATTTAACAAAGAAGACATAATAATTGAAAATGTTGCTGAGGGGAAAGCTTCAAAATCAACAATATATTTATTAAAGTTTAGCTGTTTTTGCTTATATACCATTTGGGCATATTTGGCTGAAATCCCCTCTGGTTCCTGAATCAACCTATGATTCATATCACATGGTCTATGAAATTTGAGTCATCCAAACCTAGATCTTTACCTAAAAGATCACCAATATTTCTCACCCTATGAGAATCAACCTACAATGGGAAGAAGTCACCTGACTCCATTAATCTCATTGTACCAATTCAGCATGAAGCTTCCTCAGCTCCCAGCGCCAAAACCCTGTGGTTTAAACATCCCAAAACTCAGCTATTGATGTTCCAACTGGGAACCAAATGATCAACCCTAAATTCCTAGGTATCCTTGCCTTTATTTAGTTATCTTTGCATTTAATGATTTTTTTGCCTTAAAACCCATTAAAACACTTTAGAAAATGAGCCAGGCGCCACCACAGCGCCCAGGAACTTTGCCAGGCAGCGCCTCAGCGCCTGGAAAAAACTGATAGCAGTGCCTTGGCGCTTCTCAAATCCATTAGGCGTTGCTTTTATCCAATGAATTTGCCAAAGTGGCGCTTTTAACCCAAAATTTGGGGGTTTACTTATGGTTAACCTTAACCAAACTTCTTGACACAGTCAAGGCAATTCAACCAATATAACTAAATCCTCATTAATTAATCTTCCCAATTAATTAAACCGTTTTTGAGACATCCTGTCTCTCAGATTGACTTGGCCAATCTTGCCTTCTTTTCTTTTATTGAACCTAGATATCCAGTTTTCAGGAATCTTGACCTTAAGACTTCCAATCTAACCTATCTACATGCAATAATCAGAAAAACAGAGATAAATTTATATTTCAGAGCATTTATTTGGTTAAATACTCAATAGTGACTGTTGTATGGTCACAGCTTCTTTGTTCTTTTCATCTATAATATTTCCCAATTTATTCAGAGCATCTTCTTTTGACTGGATTAGCGGCTGGCCTCTGTTGCCCAGCTTTCCTGTTACTACTTCCCTGATAAGTTTTTCTATTTTAACAACCTTTTGCAGATATGCTTCTAATTCATTTATCAAGTTGTAGATATTTGACATGTTGTTTGAATTACATCCAAAATAATGATTTTTATATTACTACCATTGACGCATAATCAGGAAATTATAGTTAATAGTAAATTTTATTGAAAATTATTGCAAATAATACAAATAACTTGAAATTATACATAAAATAGCATAACGCACTACAAAATACACCAGAATTGCATTAAACTAGCCCTCTGAATTGGAAGTTAGATTATATTTTTCCAGTATGTAACTTTTTTATTTGAAACTAGTATTTTATTGATATCCCATATTGAATTGTGAATGTTTTATTGAATGTTAACTATACTAGCTTGTATTGTCAACCATGTCAATTCTGTGTTATGTGCATAACTCAATGCATTATGTATAATAAAATTCATTGTAAACTTGGCATTTTTAATTGTAACTTTATTATACAGAATGTATTGAGTTATGCACATAATATCTAAATATCAAGATTTAGTGTTTACCTGCAATATTCTAATATAATATTTACATTTTTTGGTCCTTACTTTATTATTGATAATGAAAATATTCATGCAAATAATTACATATTATCAAATCAACTATATATCTTTTGTTGAAATATGGGGAATATCAATAATGTAAAAAGATTACACTATTAATTATGAATTGAAAGAAATAATATCAATTTTAATAAGTTGCCACAAAGAAAGATTTTATTTTACTCATCAAAGGACAAGTAGGGGAGGGAATGGGCAGAATGTATGTTTCCTTCATCTGTGCCTGTAAAAGGGATGGCATCAGAGGTAGTGGGGAGGGAATGGGTGATGGTTTGGGAGTCAGGGTTGAAAGGCAGGTGGCTTGGTCTTGATGGGGGGTTGGGGGGCAGGGTTTGTTGACTGGAAAGAGGAGGCAAGAGCTGATTACTTCAATTGTTCAAATTCTTTTTCTGTCACAGATGTGGGCTTGACAAACCAAATGAATGGTTGTGGGGGAGGCAAGAGTCCTTTCTGGACTTATCACTATCACTTGTATAAAATATGACAAGATCAGATAAATCCTGGACAAATATGGACGGGAAAAGCTCATACCCCTTATCAATTTGGGTGCACAGTTCATTCTATGTGGCAGGCTTTAAGCGCCTGAGAGCAGAACCAAAATTTTAAAGACATATATCTACAATATGCATGTCAGCGTGGTTGTTGGGGTAGGACCAACAGGTATGCCCCACAGCCCTAATTTCTTTGGTTGCCCACTCCCGCTGTTCCATCTCAGCACTCATTACAATTGTTTACACAGCTTTTTGGGTAACCCACTCCTCCAGCATGGCCGTGAGCTCTGTCTGGTAGGCATACCCATCTGCGGTGTTTGATATTGCTGAGTAATGATTGACACCCAATGGGGAAACTGCCAAAAAAAACCCTGACAAAACAATACAAGATTTGGTCGCTCTTGTAGACATCAGATTAGATACAATTTTCTCCATAATCTCAGATACTTGCAGAAATCTTGGCATACAACAAGAAGATGACATCATTGCATGTCCTCATTGCCCTCTCCTTTATAAACTTAATGATAGTTGAATTGTAGGGGTCAGTATCCACCAAACTGGGACCACTGAGAGCTTGATTGGGCAAGATTCTAGAAGCAACCACAACTCTGTGCATCTACAAATTGACTGTTCTCTTATTTGTGAAAATGCTGTGGAGTCCCAGTTAGAGACGTACCTGGACCAGGGGCATCCGTGGATCACGTTCCATGATGGCCATCATAAGGGGATGGGCTTTTTCACCATCTGTTGATGTACAGACACCAGTTGGGGTATTCTTGGGTGGGGGCCATAGTTGGTGTGGGCTCACAGGGTTGCAACTACAGTGGACTTTGCAAAACTCATTGATGCTGCAATTTCCCCAAGGGACATAGGCATCTCTTGCTTTTTGACCATTTCAAGAACAATTTCTGGGGTGATTAGACTTTTTCTCCATCTTGCAGGTTGATTGGCTGGAGGTGGAACTGTCTGTCTTGGGAACCAGATGGTGTCATCTGATTGACTGTTTCTGAATTCTGGATTCCCTGGGTGACCCCCTGGCTAAATTAGATGATTCCAGATGCTAGTGTTGATACACAATCTGGGTTAGCAGCTGCCTGTGTGTGATGGGCAAACAGGGCCATGCTGGAAGATGTGGGAGAAAGAACACCCTCCTGGGTAGTGCTTGTAGAGGGGCCTGCGGGTTGGGAGTGACTATAGACAGATGCTTTGCTATTAGAAGACCCAGTGTAGCCCTGTATGATTTAGTTAAGGCCAGGGAACAGCTTGTTTATTTGTTTGTTATTGGAAGAAGACATAATAAATTTTTATTAAAAAACTTAAACTCAAAAAGAGAAGTGTATATTTTAATCATTTTAATGTTAAGTATGTTAAGCCAGTGAATATTATGATCTAATTTTTTTAGCCGTCCTAAACTGGAATAGGGTGCTTTTTGAGAATATCTAAGCTTCCTAAAAGAATTAGCACAAATCCACTCTAGATCCTTTATCATCCTTTTTGAGACGCCCATAAATTATTTTATTTCAAATTCACCTCATTTTTTATTTGAAATTTGGTTCTTGGATTTGACAATCCTGCAACTTCATATTTGTTAAGTTTTACATGATGTCTATGATTTGTTTGAAATACAGGAAATCTCAAATTGTAAATTAGAATCCTGCATTTCTGTCTCATGAATTCTTCATTTGTTTGCTGTGTTTTGTCTTTTGTCTTTTGTTAGTTTAGTTATCTGCTCAAGGGATTTGAAATTTGCCAATTTAAATAAACCAAAAAAATCAAATTAAATGGTTGATTTTATCAAATATTTTAATTTTCAATCAGCTAAGTTGCCTGCAAAAGTGATTTGAAATTAGGACCAAGGATTTGACAATCCTGCCTTTTTACTTTTAGGTTCTGAATTTACAGTATTTTACCATAGCGCTTATGTGAATTTCTTAAGAAAGTTATATTCAGTAATGAAAAAGGTAAAGTGTCAACTTCACCACTTACAACATACTCAATAGGAGGTAGTATAGTAATTCAAGCTTTATTGCGCCACTCTAATTTGCTTAAATCCACCCCAGCAGATGATCACAAGCAAATAGGCAACATTTCTGATTGTTGACATTATTCTTAATAATAAATTCTATAGTAAATTGCATATTAAATCATGCTTAAACTATTGGATTTCTGTTAGCCACCAATACATTTAATATATTAAAGAAAAAATAAGTGCCACATATAAATTTATAAGAACATTTCAACAATAAGCTATATGTGCAATACCTTTTTCAATATATTAATATAATAAAAAAAATATTTTTTAAGTGCACACTTAATTTGTTATTGTAGAACTTTCAGTTTTTCTATTAAAATAAGTTTGGCTTAAAAAGTGTCAACATTGATACTGTAAATTCAGAACCTAAACGTAAAAATGCAGGATTGTCAAATCCTTGGTCTAAATTTTGAATCACTTTTTCAGGATGGCCTTTTTTAATTAAATTTAATTATTTGTGTTTTTATTTGGATTTTTAAAAATGCAGGAACACATAGACACTTTGCAAAGCTCAATTCAAACTGCATATTTCCAATGGACAAAATGAATTAACTGGAATCAGATTTGAAGTGTTCAAATCCATCAACCATTTTCATTAAGTTTACTATGTTTTTGGAAATTGCAGGATTGTCAAATCCAAGAACAAAATTTCAAATCACTTTTGAATGCCACTAGTAAACTCAAATAATAATTGCAGGAACTAGAATCCAAATTGAATTTACAGTAAGTAACTAGGACAAATCAACCCAAATCAAGAAGCTCCACTCTGGATAAAATCAAATGAAAAATCCAATCTCAACAACCATGTTTAGACATTAAATTAAGTGAAATACAAAATTGTCTAAACTGGAAATGATTCAATATTCTGCACTCTAAATCACTAATATAGCAACCACAAATTCATATAACAATATATGAGCCACCCTCCTGATGAAGTAAAAAAATTTAAAAGTTTTTTGGCCCCCAGCGTAGCCAGGGGCCATAAAACTTCTTTTCAACAAAGAAAGGAGGGGGAAAGATAAACATCAGTTTACTAACTATGTATTCATGTATTGCTACTAAGGATGCTTGATTACAATTGATTTTAAAAAACGCTAATAATAAAGTATAATTATATATTACAATCTATCTTATAATGTTGTCTTTTACTTGATGTGTTGATAGTTCATTTGCTGTTGATAATGCAATCACATTATCAACAGAAAATAAACTATCAACACATCAAGTAAAAGACAACATTATAAGATAGATTGTAATATATAATTCTACTTTATTATTAGCATTTTTTAAAGTCAACTGTAATCAAGCATCTAAATTTTAGCCATCCTAAAATGGAATAGGGCGCTTTTTGAGAATGCCTATGATTCCTAAAAGAATTAGCACAAATCCACTCTAGATCCTTTATCATCCTTTTTGAGACACCCATAAATTATTTTATTTCAAATTCACCTCATTTTTTATTTGAAGTTTGGTTCTTGGATTTGACAATCCCAGTCAGGATACCAGGAGCACTGTGGGGCTCCAGCAGGTGAGAGAGAGTTGAAGCAGGTACTGGCATGGCCCACCAGATGATGGGACCTAACTTTACCAGGTAGGAAAGGGCCTTCCCAGCCACAGCCCAAGGTCCAGCCACTGGCAAGGCAGAGTCAATCAATCCCATGAGCGCAAGGTAAAGCACTCCCAGGAATTGACTACTCTGGCCAGAGGCATCAGAAGTGGGGGGGTTGAGATGGTTGGTTTGGGTGTCAGGGGCAGTTCCATGGGGACTAAGTAGGCAGCAGGATTGTTGTACTTCCTGTTGAAGATCAAAGGGTAGATGGTGATTGTTTTTGCTGTCTTGAACAATTTGGTAGGGTTCAAAGGAGCGTTTAGGCGGGTGTACCACTGCAAGTCTTCTAATGTCCAGGGTTTGTGGTCAGGATCGGTGGGATACTCAGTGAAATGCACAGGGCCAAATGGAGCGTTGGGTGGGCGGTAGTAGTCAAAGGCTTTGGTTTTATCAACTGGAGTCTGACTATCTATCCCACTAGAGGGGTACTGACGCTTGGGTGTATGCAAATGGAAGAGTATCAAAAATATGTATGGAAACAGATTAGTGAACCAAAGGTTCATAACAACTTTATTTGGTAAGGATGACAATACAGAACTTTTCCAAGTGCTTCTGATCTATATACTTACTCACATGCAGGTGCCTCTGGGTATTCTTCTGATTCTATCTGTGTGGCAAGGCTTGGCATTTCAGGTTCTTCTGTTTGGTTGGCTGCTTCATGGTTATTTTTGGGGTTTTCATGAACAGTTGTTTGGCTTTTTGATGGTCCATCTTGGCTTGGCTGGTCATTGATTTTGGCAGGTTTGGCTTCTGGGGTTTTTTCCAATTTGATCACCATTTTTGGACTGGCTTGACAGGCTCTCTTGAGCCCAAAGAACTTGATTAAAAAAGGGGTCCCCAATTGGGGACCCCAAATTACTTAATGGAGGGTAGGCTTGGTCTGGGTTTACTGGGCAGGTAAAAATAGCCTGCCCAGGCCCAGTCAAACCCACCAAGGCTTGGGCATAGCTTTTGGGGCCCAAAGCAGGCCCCTCAGCTTCCATCAGGGTGGGAATGGTTCCTGCACCTGGATTTACTTTGAAAAGCAAAAATACAGGTGCAGGCAAATCTCCCCCGCCTGCTAGCCCCAACTGGTGGCTAGGAGCGGGTTCAATTCCTGCCCAGGGCTTTGAAACTATTACTTTCTTAACACTATCCCCTTCTAAACTGGACTTAGCTTTCTTCTTCTCCCAATATTGGCAAACAGCATCAGCTGTGTTGGCAAGGCTGTCAGCAGGTTCCCAGGTGCTTTCCTTGGGCGGGTATCCTAGCCATTAATGTAGTACTGTGGCTTACAGTAGTGGGTGCGGTTGCTGTGTATATACTCTACTTCATGTTCAAGGGATCTCCCTATCAGGATGGGCGGAGGGAAAGTCTTCAGTTTCTGGTGGGGTAGGGATGTTCCGTCCTTTTTGAACAGCAAGGATTGATGGAATATGTCATGTATTTTCCAGATGTCAGGTAACTTCAGAAGGTAAGCTACTTTGCCTACTTGGCCTGTGATCTGGTAGGGGCCGCTTCTTTGGTGAGCTAGCTTCCGGCATGGGACATTTAGGGGTTTGTTCCTTGAGTCAAGATAGACCTCATCCCCAATCTCTAGTGGCTTTCCAGGGGTGTGCTTTCTATCAGCAAAGGCTTTGTAAGTCTGTACTGTGCAGGTTAGGTTTTGGGAGCAGGTCATCTGGGTTTTGTGGATGTGTTCCATCCAGGTTCTACCCGCTATGTTAGACTCCTGGTTTCCAATCTTGGGGTCCCAAGTGGGGTCAAATCCGTAATTATCTTTGAAGGGGGACATCCCAGTGGACGTGTGATCTTTGCTATTGTAAGTGTATTGGGATGTGGATAATAGGTCTGCCCAGTTGTCTTGATTGGCGTTTGCATAGCATTGGAGGTACTGTTCCAAAATCTGGTTTACCTGTTTGGTTTGGCTGTTGGTCTGGGAGTGATAGGAAGTGGACACGCATCTTTTGATTCCTAGGTCTTTCATCACTTGCGCTCAATAATGAGATGTGAACTGTGGTCCTCAGTCTGTCACTATTTCCTCTGGGGTTCTGTGTTGGGTGAGTATTTGGTCATGAAAGTGTCAGACAGTTTCAGCAACAGTGCAATGGGTAGTGGTGGGGACAAAGTAGGCCGTTTTGGTGAAGCGGTCAACCATCACCAGAATTGCATTGTAGTCTTTGGAGGGTGGGAGTTCAACTATGTAATCCATGGATACAGATTTCCAGGGGCCTGGGGGGATGTCTAGTGGGCAGAGGAGGCCTTCTGGCTTAGAGCGTCTTGTTTTGGTATACCCACATGTTTCACAGCCCTCAATTTAGTTGATAACATCTGGGTCTATCTTGGGCTACAAGTAATTCCTTTTGATGATTTGAAGGGTTTTGTGGTGGCCCAGGTGGCCAGCTAGTTCTGAGCCGTGATAGTCCTTTAGTACAGAAATCTGAGCTAATCCATCTGGTACATAGATTCTTCCTTAGAACAGTATAGTGGTTCCTTTTAATAAGTAACCTCTTTTGTACAGGGGGCTGTCTAGTTGTGTTGAGAGTTCTGAGACCATAGTTTTGGTAACAAGGTCCTTTGCCTGGGCTTCTAATACGTCCAATTTCTTGGTTACAATTTTCAGGTAGTTTAGCTGTATTCTTCCACTGGTTGTATCCAACAGGGTATGGGTGTTGTGATCTCTCAACTTGGTGGAGAACAAGATCAGGTTGCTCTTCTACTTAGGGCATCTGGGACAATGTTTACTTTGCCAGGTTTATAGTCAATTTCTAGTACATATTCTGCCAGTTCTAAGGCCCATCTTGCTTGTTGTTGGTTAAGCTGACGTGGTTTGAAGAAGTAAACCAAGTTTTTGTGATCTGTTAGGACCTTTACTGGGTGCTCAGCGCTGCATAGGTATCTACGCCAGTGCTTCAGGGTCTTCATTATAGATAGCATTTCTTTATCATATATAGGATAGTTTCCTTCAGTAGGGATCATCTTTTTGGAGTAATATGCTACAGGATGTAGCATACCATCTCCTCCTTCCTGAAGAAGCACCCCTCCCAGGGCAAAGTCAGAAGCATCGGTTTCCAGAATGAACAGCTTTTTGTGGTCAGGCATGGCTAACACAGGCGCAGAGGTGAAGGCCAACTTCAGGGCTTTAAAGGCAACAACACAGTCAGGGGTCCACTCAAACTGGACTTTGTCTGAGCAAAGGCAGGTCAGAGGCAGAGTAATCTGAGGAAAAAATTTGATGAAATCTCTACAGTAGTTTGCTAGCCCCAGGAAACTCCTAACATATTTCCAACAAGTGGGGGTGGGCCAAGCTGTGACTGCATCCTCTTTATCTTGGGCCATGGCAAATCCACCAGTTTGTACTACATAGCCCAAGAATTCTACTTCTGGTTGGAAAAAATCACACTTCTTGAGTTTGACGTGAAGGTTGGCTGCTGCTAGTTTCTCCAAGATGAGGCCCAGGTGGCAGAGGTGGTCTTCATGTGTTTTGCTATATATCAGAATGTTGTCAAGATATGCCATGTAGAATTGGTCCAGGTATTCTCCAAGGACCGAGTTAATCATCCTCTGGAAAGTGCTAGGGGTGTTGCATAGCCCAAAAGGCATGACTAGGTATTCATAGAGTCCATATCAAGTTTTTAAAGCTGTTTTATATTCATTGCCTTCTTTAATTTGGATTTGGTTAAAAGCATCTTGGAGGTCAATCTTAGAGTATACTTGTGCTCCAGTCAAGACATTACATAGGTCATTGGCATTAGGTATGGGGTATTGGTTTTTTACTGTGATCTTGTTCAGCTTCTGGTAGTTTACACAAGGTCTCATTCCCCCATCTTTCTTCCCAACAAATAGTGGGGAGAAGAGCATGGGGCCTTTGAGACTTGGATAAATCCTTTCTTGGTCATGTCTTCAATGTACACTTTCAAGGCCACCTGTTCTTTGTGGTTGCAACTATAGATGGGGCTGTGGCTGGGTTGCATATCAGGGAGTAAGTCAATGGCGTGGTTGTAGATAGAGTATTCAGGTAGTTGAGTTACCGCCTCTTTGCTGAAGACACTGGCCCATTTCTCGAGGGCTGAGGGCAGCTTCCCTGAGCAAGGGTCCAATTGCAAGGTCATGAGTTTGGTGGGGGGTACTATGTGTGGGCTCGGCTGAATGGGTAAAGTGTTGGAGTTAGGTCCCTTTCCCAGGGTTATGGCTTGGTCACAATAGTTCAGGATTGCACCATGCTTGTCAGCCCAGGAGTCTCCAAGTATCAATGGGTGTGATAATCCTTTCAACAAGATAATAGACAAGGGGTAGGTGTTTTGCCCAATTTTCAGCTCAAGGTGTTGGTTACATTATTGGCCAATGTCAGTTGAGCCGTTTCCCATAGTAACTTGGAATTGAGTATCTGAGGGGGTGAGTTCCAGCTTGCACGCTAATTTGGGGTCAATGAAACTTTTGTCAGCCCTGGTGTCTAAGAAAGCCTTTTTGTCAAATACTTTATCTCCAACTTCTAGTGTCACTATGATATACTTATAAGACTGAGAGGTAGTGTTTAATTGGGCAAGGGAGCCTGAAATTTAGTTTCTTCTGGTACAGGCCCTGGTCTGGTGTCCTGCTTCATGGCAGTGGAAACACAACCCGTCTCTGTAATGTTGTTGCAACTCCTTAGATGTCATGGCTGGTCTGGTTGCAGTGGGGCTTCTGGCCATCTGAGGTCCATGGGGGTGGCGCTGTGGGTTTCTTGGTTTAATCTTAGTCCTCAGTAGAGCACAATCAGTTCTTCTAATCCAATTGTGGGGGGGTAGTTCTTGAGGAGGCCCTTTAACCCTGGGTTCATGCCTTTTCTGAATAGGATGGCAGTCAATTTGTTGTCCAGCATAGCACGGGTCTGTAGTTTGGTGAACTCTTCTATGTAGGTCTGAAGTGGGTGGCTGTTTTGCTTGAATTCTAACAGGGTCATGAAGGCAAAGTGACAGGTATTCTGGTCCTCTCCTGTGGCCATTAGTTCAGCCTCAAATTGAGCATAGTCTAAGCAAAACTCTATGTTGTTGGCGGTGGCTTTGCCAAACCAGTCTGGGGCGTCCCCTGTTAGCATGGATGCTACTCCCAAGACTTTGACTGTGTTGTTGGGATAGGCGGTGGCATTGGCTAGGAAGTGCAGTTATAGTACTGACATGGCTCTTCTAGATTCCTCTAGGATGAGCTTGCCCATCTGGGGCATGGTCACATTGGAGGTGGTTTGGTTCACAATGACTTCTGTACTTGGGAGGAGGTTGCTGTGGTTGGGTCTTTGCTCTCTGAAGCATCCTTAGAATCATCCATGGTCTGGATTGTTCTTTTCCACATGGAGGATATTCAGTATGATAGCCAGAAATAAAAGTAATAAGTGATGATCATAAAAACAAACATAAAAGTAGCCCCAAGTGCTAATAACATCTTGGGGCCCAGGTTACCAAGTTTGGAGTGGATTATCATAATATCAGGATACCAGGAGTACCGTGGGGCTCCAGCAGGTGAGGGAGGAGTCAAAGCAGGTACTGGGATAGCCCACCAGATGATGGGACCTAACTTTACCAGGTAGAAAAGGGCCTTCCCAGCCACAGCCCAAGGTCAAGCCGCTGGCAAGGCAAAGCCAATTAATCCCATGAGCGCAAGGTAAAGCACTCCCAGGAATTGACTACTCTGGCCAGAGGCATCAGAAGTGGGGGGGTTAAGATGGTTGGTTTGGGTGTTGGGGGCGGTTCCATGGGGACTAAGTAGGCAACAGGATTGTTATACTTCCTGTTGAAGATCAAAGGGTAGATGGTGATTGCTTTGCCGTCTTAGACAATTTGGTAGGGTTCCTTGGGAGCGTTTGGGCGGGTGTACCACTTCAAGTCTTCCAATGTCCAGGGTTTGTGGTCAGGATTGGCGGGATACTCAGTGAAATGCACAGGGCCAAATGGAGTGTTGGGTGGGCGGTAGTAGTCAAAGGCTTTGGTTTTATCAACTGGAGTCTGACTATCTATCCCAGTAGAGGGGTACTGACGCTTGTGTGTATGCAGATGGAAGAGTATCAAAAAAAGGTATGGAAACAGATTGGTGAACCAAAAGTTCATAACAACTTTATTTGGTAAGGATGACAATACAGAACTTTTTCAAGTGCTTCTGATTTATATACTTACTCACATGCAGGTGCCTCTGGGTATTCTTCTGATGCTATCTGTGTGGCAAGGCTTGGCATTTCAGGTTCTGCTGTTTGGTTGGCTGCTTCATGGTTATTTTTGGGGTTTTCATGAACAGTTGTTTGGCTTTTTGATGGTCCATCTTGGCTTGGCTGGTCATTGATTTTGGCAGGTTTGGCTTCTGGGGTTTTTTCCAATTTGATCACCATTTTTGGACTGGCTTGACAGGCTCTCTTGAGCCCAAAGAACTTGATTAAAAAAGGGGTCCCCAATTGGGGACCCCAAATTACTTAATGGAGGGTGGGCTTAGTCTGGGTTTACTGGGCAGCTAAAAATAGCCTGCCCAGGCCCAGTCAAACCCACCAAGGCTTGGGCATAGCTTTTGGGGCCCAAAGCGGGGTCCTCAGCTGCCGCTAGGGCAGGAATAGTTCCTGCACTTGGATTTGCTTCAAAAAGCAAAAATCCAGGTGTGGGCAAATCTCCCCCTGCCTGCTAGCCCCACCTGGTGGCTAGGAGCAGGTTCAATTCCCGCCTGGGGCTTCAAAACTGTTACTTTTGTAACAAATCTGCAATTTCATATTTGTTAAGTTTTACATGATGTCTATGATTTTTTTGAAATACAGGAAATCTCAAATTGTACATTAGAATCCTGTATTTCTGATTCATGTATCCTGCATTTGTTTGCAGAGTTTTGTATTTTGTTGGTTGAGTTATCTGCTCAAGAGATTCAAAATTTTCCAATTTAAATAAATCAAAAAAAGTCAAATTAAATGTTTGATTTTATTAAATATTTTATTTTTCACTCAGCCAAGTTTCCTGCAAAAGTGATTCAAAGTTTAGACCAAGGATTTGACAATCCCACATTTTTATGTTTATGTTCTGAATTTACAGTACCTTTACGTTGTAAAAATAAATTAATAAATAAAATAATTTTTACTAGTAAACGTAAAGGGAAAATTGGGTTAAACCAAGATTTTAATTAAGCTTAATATTAAATTGTGTCAAAATGGCCACAATTTTGTTGTGTTTTCTGGGTTTGCACTCCTGAACACTTTAAAAAATGGGAACTAAGCTGGCGCAACTAGCAAACAACATAGTAGTTTTTGATTTTAAGTTGACAGTGACCATGTCAACATTTTTACTGTCAACATGGACAATGTTGCCCTTTTAATCATTGAATTTGATTATTACACAGCAGAAAGCCTCTTGACAGGCATTCTCAGCCATCAAAGAATGAAAGCAGAAAGAATAACAATATTTTAACAAGCACAGTATCAGGATACCACATCCCAGGAGGGGGTCTGTTGGCCTTGGCTGCCAACTTGCTCTGTTGGGAGGAGGGTAGAACCCATCATAGGAGGGGTGC
The DNA here is from genome assembly GCA_014839935.2 of Entomophthora muscae. Lineage (NCBI taxonomy): Eukaryota > Fungi > Entomophthoromycota > Entomophthoromycetes > Entomophthorales > Entomophthoraceae > Entomophthora > Entomophthora muscae. Next base: position 473,644 of record QTSX02004271.1, read on the forward strand.
TAACTTGAGATAAGATTCTGATTGGCCTACCAAGGCCCAGGGTCCGGTGACTGGAACCATAGTGTTGACTAACCCAGCCAAGGTAATGTAGGCAATGCCTGCGTATTGGTTGGCTGTGGGAGGAGTCAGACCTGGGGTGGGGTGTAGACAGTCAGGTTTGGGTGTTTGGGGTGCTTCCATATCTGTCTGTTAGGAAGTCAAATAGTTGTATTTCATACAGGGTTTGGAAGCTGGTTGCTGGCACCAGGTATCTTTGTGGAAGGCTGTTTGTGGGGTTATCTGTTGGGCCAGGTGGTCTGGGCAGGGGATCACCTTCACATTAAACTCCCTGTACTCTGGATTAAGTGGATAGTCAGAGAAATGCAGTGGGCCAAAGGGTGCTTCAGGAGGACAATAGAATGTGGGCTGGGTTTTGGGGGCTTCCTCAGGAATGCAGGCCATCAGCCTAAGATTTCCTGTTGAAACAGTAGTAAAGTGGAAAATAACCAAGACTAAATAAGGAATAAATTGCTAGAATCAAGGTCTCATAATCTTATTTTATTTCAGAATGGCAATATCATTTTAACAAGACTTTACCAAGTTTAAATATCATTTCAAAATGCTAAGTTTGGATTAACCCATCACCTGATAGCTGAGTTTTCTCAGCTTCCTCCAGGCTGAGAGTTCCAGCCCCATTCTGATTCTTCTGGCCAGTCACATCTTCTGTTGAAATGATCTCCATCTGACAGTCCAGACACAACAGCTTCATGGCTTCATCATTGCCATCGGAGTTCCTGTCATCATGGACCAAAAGACCTCCAGGAACTATAAGCTGGGTCAACCTTTGCTCCATGAGCCACACATCTTCAGGAGTAGCTTTGGGGTCACTCCATGACTGGGAATCACATGGTCTGGCAGCCCAGGTTTCTAGCCAATTATTTGAATTCCCTTTGGATTTTGGCCCATTGTGCTGAGCAGCAAACCCCTTTTCAGATTGCCCATCAACTATGACAGGAGTGACACCATATGGGTTTAGCACTTTCAGCAATCCAGCTTGGTTCTGCAAATTTGTGGCCAGGCGGGCCTGCAAATTTCCCTGATTAATTGGATTTGAACCAATGCCTGTTTCAGCTCTTTCACCGGCTATCTGTGAAAAACACAGGTGGACAGCCTGAGGGTCTGCAGGATTCCCACAACCCTCAGAATCAGGTCCCAAGTTTGATTCTCCTAGTTGGAGTTTCCCACTTATTTTGGGAGAAATGTTATTCATGACACAGCCTAAAAAATGCTATCTCTAATGCTTGAAGGATTTATAAAAAAATTTATTTGTTTATAAAGCTATAAAACTGAAGTTTTTATGGATTATTTGATAATGATGTTTGAAGTTTTAGGGTGGAAGAGGATTTTGAGTCCTTCATAGGAACAGTTTAGTTAAAAAAGATATATTATCTTTAGCACCTTACAGTTGTTAAGAATTAAAAAGTGATGCACTAAAGGCATATTAAAAAGATGCATACCATAAGGTTTACAACTCAAATCAACTTTTTCAATTTGCATGCCAATCCTTGCCATATCAAAATAGGTTGAAGATTAGCCTGCACATTGAGAAAGAAGTTTGAGTTGAAAGCATTCAGATGAAACCTTTTCAATCAAAAGTTCAATTTATCTTGATGTCACCATTAAGTTTGATGTTCAACTACCCTTAAAACTTTCTTCAAAAGGCTCATTCTCACAAGTGGTAGCTAGATTTGAAAAAATCTTTGAGGCAATTTAGCCTTCAAAGAACTGTCAACATGCCCATACTGGTGTTTAAGAGCTAGAGTTCACCAAAGTTTTTTCAAGCACAGACGTGACCAAATTTTAATTATTTAGACTGGCTTTGTGGGGTTTATTTTCTTTATATCTGAATCGATTCGTTAACCCCAAGCTGTTTAACAAAAAAAAGCGTTTCGGTGAGCTGGGGATTGATCTTATAATCACTAGGAACTCATCCAACTTTAAAGTATCGGAAAAATATGGGCCAATGAGTGAATTGCTATCGATTGAGAGAATCTTAGCAAATAGAGCAAGTGCATAAGTCTTGCCTCTTTGGTTTGAGGCTCTGTTTAGAGACGCATAAATCTTGAAGGAGATTTCAGGGCCGCTGAGCCCATTGCAAGGATAGACATCCGCGGGAAAGCTATGGGTTAAGTAAAGCTCACACTTATCAGGCGGAAGCACAATAATCGTGCTTAAAAGCTTAGAAGCACAGCATAAGACATCAAAGCGCAATAGGATAGAGTGAAGTAAATTGGAAGCCAGGGATTCGGTGTATTTTTCCTTCAGCCCTGAGCTCCGGTCTTGCTTTGGAAGACTGCTAGATAATAATTTTTCATGCTCGAGCTCCTGCAAAAGTTTATGGCATTGATTAAAAAATGAGAGGGCCTTCGTTCTAGTGGATAGATTTAACTGGGTACTAAAGCAATCCCGTCCTTTAGAGACGCCTACCGCAGGAAGAAGAGCGTTGATGAATTGCTTGAGTGGCACGCTAGTAGATCTGGAGGTTCGCGTCGCAACTGGCTTATTCCATTTTTTGATGATCTACTTTAGAGACTTTGATGGTGGGAATAAGGTTATCTATAAAATCACTAGAGCCAGGGAAGAGCCCTTTAGTCTCCTGCAATGCGTCTTAAGCGATTGACTTGTTATAATTTACTTTAGTAACATTTATTGCTGGCAAATTTGCAGTGATAAAATCGTATCTAGAAGATTTGGCTCTCTTTGGAATCCCTTCTGCCGGTAGGTACTTTGGAGGCATTTAAATATTTACACCTTAAATTGAAGAAACAATAGTAGGAAAGATATAATGCTATGCAGATATAGTTTTGAGGAGTGCATTATTGGTAGTACAGGATAAGCATTCGTTGAACAATGATTTCGTTGCAGTTAAACCCAAACTGCTGTCACGATTTGCAAAGCACAAGCAAGAGATTTCTCGCTAATAGCGTTCAATTGTAGTCAAGATTTCCTATCTGCCTTTTAAAAATTGTATTCATATTAAGAAATTATCTATACTCAGACCAAATGTCATGCTTTGCTCCGATCTGCTTTAAAAATATAATTTTAAATATTCACCATACCATATATATAAGCCATGGGTTGTTTTAAACTAAAATACCAAAAACCAATACTAGATTTGAAGGAATCATACAGCCTAGTCGTTTGGAATTAAAAGCCCACAAAAATAATTGTCAAGGCGAGCCTGCAATTCTTGAAGCAAGGCCTGGGTTGGATTTTATTGATAACTAGGTGATTGCCCTGTCCAAGGACAGCTATAAAATTAAATATAATGTATCAATTCAATATAGTTTATTGTATTTTCAGACTGGTATTACTTATCATATGTTAAATTTAATTTTTATTTAACTTCTTTCTTAAAAGATGATATCAAGTATATACTTCTTGGAAGTATATAAAACAAGATAAATGGGAAAATTAGGAAGAGAATGGTACTTTATTGTTAGGAGCTTAGAATATTATATAATATCACAGTAAGCCATGTGCTGTCCATGTATGTCATGGCAGTCATGAGGCTTGTCCAAGTAATGCTCTATTTAGGACTCAAAAGGTTTGATCCTCATATTAGATAGGCAATTCATAAGAGTGCCACCAACTTAATGATTAGTTGGGAAATCACGTGGGGAATTACTTTCCTGAGAGAGAGTAATTGAAGATGTTGAGACATTTCCCCCTGGGGTGTTGGGGATTTGGGCTTGGTATTGATCCAGTTTTGCATTGGGGACAGGTATTAATGAGTTGCGCTGTGCAGTTCTTGCCTTGCATAGGTGGAGTCAGTCATGGTGCATAAGGTTGAGTTCTCTACAAGCACCTATTCCTTTGATGAGGTAGGTGTTGTTTGGTTTGACTTCTATGACAAGGCCTGGTCCTCTTAGCCTTGATTTCAAATGATATAAAATGTGGTTGTCAACCCAAATCTTGTCTCTGACCTGAAACCATTCCTGCTGGATGTTGGTTATTTCTCTCTCAACTCTTTCCTTTTCTTTGGCTCCCTGGTCTTTTCTGGTATATTATATATCAGGGTCAGTGTCAGTTGTTACTTTCTTAGGTAGAGGTAACTTTGGTGCTAACTTAGTACTGACAATGACAGGCTTGTGTTTGTAGACAAGTTCATAAGAGCTTTTGCCTGTATTGCAATTAATCCGTGTTCTGCACACAATCAGTGCTGTTGAGAGCACGTCAGCCCAAAGCTGCAGGTTGTTGGCAGACAGTTTACTGAGTGCTTCCACAAGGGAACAATTTAATCTTTCAACTCTCCCATTTGCTTGTGGGTGATAGGGGCTGGTGACAATGTGTTTTATTCCATTTTTAGCAAGGTAGATGTTGGTGCTAATAAACTTAAGTTTATTGCCTCCATCTGTAATTAGGAGTTCAGGTTTCCCAAACTTAGCCATGATCTCTTTGCCAATAGATCTTCTCACGTCATTGCCTTTGTGTTCTTTTGTAGCTTGGGATACGGGCCACCTGGTTACATAGTCAATGGCTGTTATGATGTACTTTTTGCCTTTGTTGCTGCCGGGCATTGGTCCCACAATATCCAGTGACTAACTTTGAAAGGCTGTGTGCTTGACACTAGTATTAATGACTTGAAGGTGCTTTGAAGAGGGCATAATTTTCACATACTTTTATTGTAACTGTGCTTTTTAGCAGAGTTACATGGGGAAAATATTTAGAAGATAGATAATAATCTTTATTGTGAGATAGTGATTATATAGTTCATGTGAATCAAGGATAACAGGAACATTATTGGTGATCATATGGCTGGATGAAAGAGGGGGTGGCTTGATCCTGGTAATGAGTCAAGCGCCAAAACAAGGTATCCACCGTAAAGGATCATCATCTGTTCATGTTGTTGAATTTGGTAATTTGAGTTGATTTCCTAGTCTGGCTTCAGGTGGCCGGGTAATTGGATTGTGGGTCACAAACCTGCTTGCTTGGAACCTTGCTGGCTGGTCAAGCCTGCTGTTTTGACACCCCCCAACTGAAGGTTGGCCTCCTCTGGGGGCAGGTCGTCAGGGAGGTTGTCAGGAGCCCAGGCACCATATTGAACTAGTTGCTGTTCTGTGGCGGGCAGGGTGGTTTCTTGTTGTTTCTGTCTTGCTTTGCAGGGTTGTAGGCAATCATGGTGTAGGGTCTTGTCTTGCTTACGCTTGCCAAGTCCTTGCATGAGGTAAGTGTTATTGTCATTTACCTTCATAATGATTGCTGGCCCCATTTTTTCAGGTTGTAACTTGCTCTTATCAACATTCATGACCCACACTTTGTCCCCAACTTCATGTCTATTGCAGATAGGAACAAATGTCTTTTGCAGACGTTCATTCTCTTTGGCTGTTTGCTTGCTGTTAGCCTCTATTACTTGAGGGTCTGAGCATGGAGGGACTTCACTTGGAATTTCCAGTTTAGGTCCTGTCAATGCTTGAATGATATTTGGCTGTATGCTGTATACCAGTTCAAATAAGCTTTTCCAGTGGATCTGCTCACTTGGGTTTGACACACAAGTAGTGCAGTTGGTAGCTGCTTATGCCAGTCTTCAGGTCTCCCAGCGGTGAGTTTGGCTAAGGCTTGCACAAGGCTACCATTAAGCTGCTCTACGCGTCCATTAGCCTGTGGGTGGCATGGTGTTGTTACGGTGTGTTTGACCCCATTTTTAGCAAGGTATACATTGGTGTCTTTTGAGGTCAACTCTTTGCCTCCATTGGTTATCAGGAGTTTTGGATTTCCAAACTTGCTGATTATTTCTTTGCCAATAAATTGTCAAACATCATTGCTGGTGTGTGCCTTCACTGCTTGGGCTACTGGCCATCTTGTTGCAAAGTCAATGGCGGCAATGATGTATTTCTTGTCATTGTGTTTTCCTGGCATGGGATCAACAATGTCAAGAGCCCATACCTTGAAAGGTAGTTGTGTGTGGATGGAGAGTACTGACTTTGGCAGGGTTTTGCTTTTGGCAAACTTTTCACACACCTCACATTGGTCTAGAACTTCCTGGACATTGCAGAATAAGGTTGGCCACCAGGCTTTATGTTTTAGAAACTCATATAGATTTTGGCTCTTGGTATGTCCAAGGTCTCTGTGATAGCAAAGGATAGTGTTGACTTGCTGATGTGTGGGTATGTAGGGAATGGTTGTGCTGTCAGTCATATTTTTGTGAAGAGTCCTGTATACGTCAGCAAAGAGGTGTTCATTCTTGATGACTGTTTCTTTGGTTATGTTGGTTGTGCCAGGGGGAACCCTTTGTCCTTTGTTTGTAACACTAAGAGGGGCCAGTCTGGGTTGAGCCCATTCTCTCCTCTTGAAGCACAGACATACAGGCGGGACAGGGCGTCTGCCATGGCAAGCTTGGCCCCAGGCTTGTACTGGATGAGCATGTTAAATCTCTCCAATAGTTCCATCCACCGCGCTTGGCGGCGCAATAGATTTGCTTGAGTCTTGAAATAGATGAGTGACTTGTGATCAGTTAATGCTGTGAATTCTTCCTGGCGTTCTAGGTAGCAACGCCATTTGACTAGGCAGTGCACAATAGCCAGCAGTTCCTTGTTGTGGATAGGGTATTGATACTTGCCATCTGTCAATTTTTGCAATTTTTAGGCTACAGGCAGGAAGTCACTGTCACCATTTTTGATTTGTAGTACTCCCCCAATGGATGCATCTGAGACGTCAGTTTCCATTTGGTATTCCCTGTCACGTTTGGGGTATTGCAGGATGGGAGCTATTGTGAGCGCCTCTTTGATATGTCTAAAACAGAGGTCACGTTGGGGGGTCCACACAAACTTAGACTTGGCGCCTGTTATGGCAGATAAGGGGGCAGTCAAGATGCCACAGTCAGGTATGAAACTTTGTACATAGGCCACCATTCCCAAGAAGGTGCAGAGTTCTGACTTATACTTGGGCGGTGGCATCTTGCAGATGGACCATATCTTTTGACTGTTGGGTTTGATGCCGTCCTTTGAGACTATGTGTCCCAAGAAGGGTAGTTGCTCACGGAAGAACTGGCACTTGGAGGGCTTGGCCAACATTTTGTGTTGTGCCAAGGTTGCAAAGACTGCCTCCAGGTCTTTGTGGTGTTGTTCCACTGAGGGACTGTAGACAATAATGTTGTCTAGGTACACTAGGGCATGCTTGCCTATGTGGGGCACAAACACTTTGTTCATGAAGGTTAAAAAGGTGGATGGGGCATTGGTCATGCCAAAGTTGAGTACCACACATTTTTAGGAGTCATATTTAGTGCAGAAGGCCATTTTGGGGATGTCTTCCTCCTTGATACAAATCTGATTGTAGCCTGCAGTTAGATCAATCTTAGAGAAGACTGTGGCTCCTCCCAAGGCATCAAAGAAGTTGTCAATCAGTGGCAGTGGGTAACAGTTCTTAATGGTAACTTTGTTTAGGGCGTGGTAGTCTGTGACCAGGCGTAAGGTACCATCCTTTTTGGCCACAACAAATACGGCGGCCCCAAAGGGAGACTGTGAGGGGCAGATAAGTCCTTTTTCCAATGCCTCCTTGAGGTAGGCGCGTAAGGCGTTGCCCTCATTTGGGGTTAGCCTGTAGATGGGGCGCGCCTTGGATACAGCCCCCTTGAGTTGGATAGAGTGCTGAATATGCTTCTCAGGGGGCAGCCCAGGTAATGCTTCCTTAAAGATTTCTGGATGGCAGGCCACAATGTTGCGGTCCTGAGGTGTGGAGGTATCCTGGTGGTATTTGAAAAGTATGATCTTGTACTGGCAGGAGTCCCAGTCAATTGACTTCAGGCCTTTTGTTTTGTCCTGGGTCTCTGTGATACGTACAAAGACGTGGTTGCGTAGCAGTTGGTCCACAGAGTCAGGGTAGATCTATGGTTGATGCCTTCACGTTTGATGGTCAGCACTGAGGTTGCCCAGTCTACATGAGGGTTGTTCTTCTGTAACCACTCTAGTCCCAATACAATGTCAACCTTAGGAAAGTCAATGATGAGACCTTGGATGGTGGAGTGAAGGTTCTCAAGCATGACAGAGAAGAGGGCAGTTTCCTTTGTCACAGCAACATGGTGTTTGTCAGCCAGGACCACATTTTTAATCCGCAAAGGATTAGTGGCCAGCTTGAACTTATCCACAAAGCTACTGTTGACTAAGGTTTGGTCTGCTCCCAAGTCCAGGAGTGCTGAGCCTGTGTAACTGCAAAAAGCAGAAAGGATAAGACATCAATTTATTGGGATGTATGGCAATGGTGTACAGTACTGGGTTCTCCAAGGGCGCCTGGATCATTGGGCATTAGTCCACGTCCTTGGGTTGGTATTCATTGTTGGGCAAGTCAGGAGTTTCATGGGGAGAGCTTGGCTTGCTTAGTGCTCTCCCTGGGCTTTCCCCTCATCTTGGTTGCCCTGCGTGGTAGTGACACAGAAATGAGTACGGTTTGACTGGCCATTGTTTCCATTTCCATGCCCATTAGAACCCCTGGATTTGTGGTTGGTGTTGTTCCTGTTGCCTCCAGGAGGTGATCAAGCAGAGCACCTGCCTGGATGGGAATCCTTGGGTCTTTCTTGTTTCCCAGTTTATGCCTTGTGCAGAGCGTTGGATGTCTGTTCCGCTTCAAAGTACAGGCTTTGCAGGTTGGTCACTTGATCCAGGTTTACATGTCTCATCACGTGGAACTTGAGAGTGTTGTAGTACATGAGGTGTGTGGCTGGGGTGTCAAAGGCCATGTTGGATGGTGCACAAAGACGGAGTTCCTTGTAGGCATGGATGAGTTCCTTCACAGTGCCTGTCTGGGTCAGGTTCTTCACTTGGAAAATGATCATGAGCACTGTATTCTTAAGCACAAATCTTGCCAGGAAGTTTGCTTAAAGATATCCCAGTTCTTGTCAGTGTGCTCTTCATGCCACTTGTTGCACCAGGTGCCAGCGTCATGGGTCAGGCAAATAGAAATTTCTATGGTCCAAAATTGCTATGGGCATTCCATCTGAGCTAGCTTGCTCTGGGCAAACTGGATCCATGCAAAAGCGTTGTTGTTGTTGGCCCTGGCAAAAGGTTCCAAGGCAGCGCTTTGTAGTCTTTGAGCTACATAGGTGGGCATGGTGGCTTTGTTGGCTGGTTGTGGCATCAATGAGGGAGCCTGAAATAAACCTTGTGCAGACATGGCGTTGAAGGCAGGTAGTGGGATTAGCGTGTTTTTGTATAGGACAAAATCATCAGGTATCTCAGTACCAGGAGTGTACGGAGTCCAGTCAGGCAGGAGGCCAGACATATTTCTGTCAAGGATTTGTTGGCCGCGGCATGTGCGGGCAAAAGGCGGAATTTTTCAAGATAAGGTAGGATGGAGAGCCTACCTGTGCTACCAATGTTGTAACTGTGCTGTTTTGGCAGAGTTACATGGGGAGAAATATTTAGAAGATAGATAATAATCTTTATTGTGAGATAGTGATTATATAGTTCATGTGAATCAAGGATAACAGGAACATGATTGGTGATCACACTGCTGGATGGAAGAGGGGGTGGCTTGATCCTGGTAATGAGTCAAGCGCCAAAACAAGGTATCCACCATTAAAGTTTATTATCTGTTCATGTTGTTGGATTTGGTAATTCAAGTTGACTTCCTAGTCTGGCTTCAAGTGACCAGATAATTGGATTGCAGGTCCCAAACCTGCTTGATTGGAACCTTGCTGGCAGGTTGAGCCTGCGGTTTTGACACTTTTCATTGGCCTAGCACTTCCTTGATGTTGTCCAGCATGTTGGGCTACCAGTAGTGTGTCTTGAGGTACTCATATAGATTCCTGCTACAGGTGTGGCACAGATATCTGTGATATCAAAGGATTGTGTTAATCTTTTTCATTGACAGAATGTAGGGTACAGTATTACCACTTGGTAGTATGTGGTGTAGAGTACCATATGAGTTTTTGAACATATATTTTTATTCTTGAGGACTTTCTCTTGGGTGTCCATTAATTTACCAGGTGGGAAACTCTCTTGGAGATTCCCCATGATTAGCATGGGCCAGTCAGGATTGCCATCAGTGCAGAAGATGTGTTTATTGTATAGTCTTGACAGGGCGTCTGCAGTAAGCATCTCCTTGCCTGGCTTGTATTCAATTTGCATGGGGTATCTCTATATGAGACTTATTAATTCAGTTTGTCTTCTTGACAAGTGTTGTTGTGTTTTGAAGAATATCAATGACTTGTGGTTGGTGATTACCTTGAACATCTGGGCTCCTTCCAGATAGCATTGCCATTTCATGAGGCAGTGTATGATGGCCACCAATTCCTTGTTGTGTATTGGATATCTTTACTTGCCATTGAACAGCTATCTTGATTCATAGGCTATGTTGAAAAGCTCATATTCACGCTCTTTCAACTTTGCTTTTGATGGGTTCTTTTGAGGACAAATATCTTGCTTTTTCTTTGTCTCATAAAATGGGTTGATTTCTGAAAATGGGAATTCAACTGTTCATCTTCATTTCTTTGAGCAACTCACTTGTCCCACTCATACCTGTATCAAATGATCCTATTGTCTGTACATTGTTTTGTGGTAACCAAAAACAATATATAATCCTTTTTAATATCACAAATAAAATTAAGTTCTATTCACACTTTTATGTTTGTGTTTTTAAGTACTTTGGTGCCTCTCTCTAGCCACGCCTAGTGGAGATATATTATTCAGGGCCACAATGTAGTTGAATCACCTTCCCTGTCAACTAATTAAGAATTAGTAAAAACTCAATCCTGTTGTAACTTAACCAATGAGGATTCAGTGTTTTATTTGAGGAAGACAACAGTCTAATAGAAAGGACAGGAATAATAAGAATAAGGTATTTTTTATTGTAGAATATTGTGACTAATATACTATATGGGGAAAGCCACTGGGCCATATGGGGTGGCATAATGGCATGTTCCATGTAAGGTTTGATGCAAAGGAATAACTTGTGCAGGGATCAGCAGGTCAAATGGGTAGCGCTCCTAATTAGGAGAAAGTGCCCACAGTTCAATATTGACATCTGATGGCTCCATGCCATTAGATACGTCAAGGGGTGACTCTTTGAGCGCCCCCTGTGTATTGTAAGATGCACTAGCAGGCAAGGAGGAAGGCTCAGTTGAGACAATACCAATGTTAGGATTCCCTGTTGTGTGTCTGTGTTGTTCCTCAGAACACAACAGGCTATAGAGAGGAAGTTATTTTCTGCAGTTTGATTTCTAAGTACTTGTGGGGTTCCTGGTCACCAGTCCCCAAAGTGTGTCCTGGGTTGTAGCCAGGGACCGGCTTGGAGGAGTTGTCATTCTCCAACAGTAGTGAATGATTGGTTAGGAGCTTATATTTGTCTTGCATAAGAGCAAACTATTCCAGTACCTTTTCAATCACTAGGCAAGTGTCTCCATCATACACTTGTACTTCAGCAGGCGCCAGCCTTTCTGTAGGCCAATACCAATCCTGTAATAGTTGGGCAAGCTCTCCCCCAATGAAATCTTTTCCTCTATTTGTCATTTCCAAATGCTCTGTAACCTTCTCATACTCCTCCTGGGCAGACTTACTAGAGGCAAAATTCCTTCACCCTAGGCAATAGGATTCCTTGTCCCCTGGGCTAGGATAGAAAATGTGAGGTAATTGACTCATAGGACTTATATTCTTTCTTAATGCGGAAAATTTAGATAGGGGTCATAATAGGTGCTTTTTTCACAGTCAGAAGGAAGATCCTCTTAGAAATCTTCTGGTATATGACCTTGGGATAGGGAAAATGAGGGGTTGGTGCCAATACTTGGAGTCCTTTATCAATCTCTTGGACTCCTTGTACTTGGTCTTTGGCTCCTGCTTCTTGGTCTTGGGCTCCTGCACTTTGGTCTTGGGCTCCTGTGTTCTAATCTTGGGCTCCTGCGGTCTGTTCCAGCTCTGGATTCCTATTCCTGGTCTTTGGCTCGTTCTGTAGCTTTTTTGGCCTTTGTAATCCACTTGATCCAGTCCCTGAAGAGTCTCAGATAGCTCTCTCTTTTATAGCCCCTTGTTTCAGACCAAAAACCTTTCTTAGAACTCTGGTTCTTCAAAGCTTAAACTATCCTGTTTCTCTTCTTCTATAATATATTAAACCTTTAAACTTACTTCAGCCAATGAAAGCCCTGAATTTTCTGCTTATGCTCCTCATTTTTTAGGCTTTAACTATTAAGTTAAAGCCCTCAAAACACTGATCAAATAGACTTTGGCTTGCAGCCAATCATACACCTTGATTCAACGGTTTTGCCAAAAAAGTTTCCCTGGATGACCTGTCCTTGACCCTGGTTTGAACCCAAGGCTGTCTTGCTCCAGGTAAACAACTGCTCTGCGTTTTGAACGGTTTTGCCGTAATTCCTGTCACGTTTCCCTGGCAAATCTCAAGCGCTTCCACATATGTTTTACTTAGGCAAATTTTGACCCTTTGATTTTTCAATGTTTTCCTGTGTTTCTCTGTATTTCTCTCAACGTTTTGCAACTTTGAACCTGCCTGCTGCTCATCCTTTTGCTTCTCCTAGTTGTTCTTGGCAAAATTTGCTCTTTTGCCCTCATAGTTTCTCTGTTCCATTTCCAGCTCCTTTCCAGCTCCCTTCTTCTTCAATCCTTCTTTTTAAATAAATTTATAGCTCTAATAAACTATATATTATTTTTCCTCCTCTTTCTTTTTAATTATATGATCTTAAATCCTTTTTAAATCATAATCAGGCAGTATTTAATTATTCTTTAACTGCTTCTTTTTATCTATATTTCCTCTCAAAAGTCACTAAAAACAGCTCTTCCAGCCTCTGCATCCAGTCTGGCTAGTTCATCCTCTCAGCTCTTCAGCTCCTCCACACCAAATTCTGGTCCTTTGGCCATCCTGCTTTTTTGATCAGCTAGTCTTGCATCAAAATCTTCTTGTTCTTCAACTTCTCTTCAACCAGTTCCTCAACAAATCCTCACTAGGATCCTCCTTTGTTCCTTCTACACACTGAACCATCTTGGTTCCCACAATTCAATATGAATTAAAAGTCCATCATCCTGCCTCACTGTGACCAAACAGTCCCTACTGCTAGTTTTCTCTGTTAATCCCGTGAACCACCTTGGTTCTTTATCTCAGTCCTCATTACCAGAACTTGTAGACCCAGGCATGAGTCTACATTAAACTGGCGTTTGACTGGGCCCTTGCAAGTGGCAATCCACTTAGGCCATCCAACCATAGATCAATGCCTATGTGTTGTCTTTACTCACCAAGGTGATTAAATCTGGGCTTTCAGTTGCAGAGTAATCAGCTCCACTTCCCAGAGGCCTGATCACACCAAGTTCTGCAGCTTGCTTCCCCAAGCAAGCCGCCTTAGTGACACCTCCGAGCAAGTCTATACCCTCCAATGCTCACCTTAGGTCTCCCCAAAGCTCCCATAGGGGCATAAACAAGGACACCCTACCAGTCTGTTAGGTAGGGTGCTTTCTCACAGACCTCCTGCAAGCGTATTAGGGTACATAGAGCTCTTAAAGCTCTTCCCCTCTCTGGTAGCCTGCGTTACCTGCCAGGGGTCCAAAACCTACTCCCCCCAGACAGACAAAATTACCTGCTTGCTATTTCAGTCTTCACCCTTCTGAAGCCATAGTTTCCTGCGGGGTAAAGCACTATAGCCCCAAGCAGCCAATTCCTTCTGCTGGGTGGAGGCAACATCTGCCCCTGGTAGTCCTATGTTACCTACCAGGCAGGCCTTACTTACCCTAGTAGACCATGTTACCTACTAGGCTCACCCTACTTACCCCTAGCAGCTCTATGTTACCTACTAGTTTACAACGTCACCAGCTACCCACACATTGTCACTCTACAGCATAATGTCTTTATTTAAAGCCAAATCTACCCTTTCCTGCAAAGCAGCACACATGTGGATCACCACAGTACCCCTCCTATTTGTTGTGTCCTGAGGCGCAGCAAAGACAAAAAAGGAAATCCTAACCTTAGGATGATTTTTACTAAGTCTTAGTTAGTTTATATGGAAGGTGATTCAATTAACTTATGGTCCTGAATAATAAATATCTACTAGGTGTGGCTAGTAAGAGGCACCAAAGTACTTGAAAACACAAAGACAAAAATATGAATAGAACTTAATTTTATTGGTGATATTAAAAAGGCTTATATATTGTTTTGTGGTTACCACAAAACAATACAAGAACGTTAGGATCACTTGCCACAAGCATAAGTGGGGCAATCAAGTTGTGCAGGATCAGGAAGACAAACAGATGAATTTCCAACTTTGGAATTAGACCCATTTCAAGGAGCAAAAGCAAAAGCAAGGGATTTGTCCTTGAAATAACCCAACAAAGGCAAAATAAAAGTATAGTGAATATTGGCACTCACAACATTACCCCTTTCTAGATTGGATTAGGGGGGTGGTACTTGTGGAGGAACTTAGCATGTACTTGTGCAAAGGGGACCACTGGAGAGGAGTTTCACGGTGTACTATGATCCACATTTGAAAGTAACTTCTAACAGCCCAACCCATAAGGTATCCAATTTATGAGCATGTCCTCCCACTCTGTGTTGATAGTACAGGATGTGGCCTCCAACTTTTAACTCAGGTAAAGGAGAGCGCCTGTCATTATCAGGGAAAAGCTCTAGCATTTTTGTTTTGTACGCAGAGGTATAGGCAGTGGCTTGGATTTCAATTATGCGGTTGACCAAGTTCTTAATATGGGCATCATAATCCAGGGCTTCCTCAGAAGAGAGTAGGCCCCCCCAAGAGAAACAGAGTGGTGGCCTTGAATCCACACAACATAGCAAAGGAAGAGTACCCAGTGACACAATGCTTGCTGAGACAATAGGAAAAGAGGGCAGCAGGCAGGTACAGATCCCAATTTTCAGCATTAGGATAGGCTAGTTTCTGTATGATGAAAACTAAGGTTGAGTTAGCACGTTCCACAGAACTGTTAGTGGAAGGATTGTAGGGGGAAGAAAAGGACTGTTGAGACCCTAATGCTTTTAAAACAGAAGTTATTAAATTTGCATTGAAGTTAGACCCATTATCTGACAATAGCACTTGAGGGAAGCCATGGCAATAAAACACATCCTGTAGTAAAAAGGCGGCAGTAGTTTTAGCTGTGATGCCCTTGGTGGGGCAAGCTTCTAACCATTTGCTGAAATGATCAACATCAATCAAGATGAAGCAAAAGTCTGAGTGCAAACAAGGGTGAGGCCTTACAGCATCAATAATGACCATATGAAAGGACAAGTTCCTTAGGTCAAAGTTCCTAAGGTTGAAAGTGCAAAAATTGAAACACTATGTAGGGTGCAAAAATCAAAAAGATCAAAGTGCAAAAATTGATCTTCCAGAGGTTAACTTTGAAGCAGAATAAAATAAATTTTTTAATATAAATTATATATTTTAAAATTGATTCTAGACCAAAGAAACCCAAAGAAATTTATTTCTGCAGTAAAAAATATATGCTAGATAATAAAAAGATTCTTAAACTAGCTGTTTTAAAAGAAAGCTGATTTTTAGTTTCAAAAGCAAAATTATAATAGAATTTATATGTAACTGTATTCAATTGAATACAAAATATGAAAATAAAAAAACTGCTTTATAAACTATAGTTTTAATTAAAAAAGTTAATTTTATTTTCAGCTTATGTAAAGCTATAATAATACTTCAGTATAAGCAAAAATAAAGGATTTTTCCTTCAAGATACAAGCATATGGTTTTAGGTATTTTGGTTTATTAGTGATCTTATTTCAATGATAAAAGTTATAAAAGTATATCATTAAAATGATATAAAGTACATCACTTTCTTATTAAAGCTATATTATACAATTTTATACTTAATAAAGATATAGTCTTATATCTTACTTATAAGTCACAATATTCAAAGATATCAGGAATCTACCACTTACATATCATAAAATGAAGACTTGAATATTTTTATGTTAAAATCACTGTACTTCCACTAAAATTATATAGATAGTTCAAAATTGTATATAAAAAAGAAGCATTTTATACATCTTATTCTACTATAATACATGTAGTAAAAAGATACAATAGAAGATAATCAAGGGTGATAATGAAGAGAGGATTATAGAAGATAATCAAGGGTAATAATAGAGAGAATAATTTAAGATAATCAAGGGTAAGAATTGAAAGAGGATAGTAGAAGATGATTGAGGGTAAGAAAGGAGAAGAGAAGAAGATAATTGAGGATAAGAATGGAAAGAGAAAAGAAAAGAAGAAATGAGAAGAAGAGAAGAGAAAAAGAGAAGAGAAGAAAGTTTTTTATACTTGGTATCAGATTTTATATAATTCACCCTCTTGACAATGCAGAAATTTTTTAAAAGTTTTTTGGCCCCCGGCGCAGCCAAGGAGCCAAACAAACTTCTTTTTGAGGAGGAATGCAAGATGTAAAGGAGAGGTGGGAAAGGAGAAAATTCAAAAGAGAAACCTTAAAAAACCTTAGAGCTTATTGCATTTTGATTTAGGCACTTCAATTTCAGCACTTTTTTTGTGCACTTTGATTTGGGCACTTCAATTTTGTCCCCTGAAATAATATAGGGAAACATAGTACAATATTATATTAATTTAATATTTTTTGAAATTGCCTCCAAAACACACCAATTTATTAATATTGCAATAAAATAGAAGCTCACCAAAAAAACTTCATTTCTTTTTTTATATATTTAAATATCAGGTTTTAAAGAATCTACATGAGGAATTTCAAAAGTTTTTACTAATTATTTAAAATTTTATAAGCTTATAAAAAGTGTGACTATATCTAAAAAGTCAATTTTCAATTTCCTCACTTTTGATTTGAGGAACTTAATAAAACATAATGAATAAAATATTAATTTTTTTGCAAAAATTTAATATTAAGTGGTCCTAAATTTTTGGTACTTTTTGGATTTTGATTTGACTGCTATTAATTCCTGCACCCACTAAGAAACTATATGTAAATTTTTAAATAAAGTTTTATGAGAAATTTTTTATTTTTAAAAAATAAAGAGCTTAAAATAGTATTTTATTATAATATTTGAACAAAAAAATTAAAAAATTGCCTTAAGTTAAAAAAGCTTTTTTAGCTCTTGATTTCTTTTTTATATATAGAATTTTTTTTAATTTTGATGTATCAAATAATAAATGAAGATTTTTTTTCACTTCAATTTTTGTACTTTCAATTTTGTCCCCTCTATTCAAAGGGGTAGATAAATTCTATTTTAAAAGCCAAATTAAATTAAGGTGTGTTTAAAATGCATCAATTTGTGCACTTCAAACTTGGTTTTTTGATTTTAGTTTCTAGTAAAAACATTTTAAAAAAAGTCAAACTTAAGAAAAATATTAAATTTTTGGGAAAAAAATTTATTGAAAAAAGTGCAGAGATTGAAAAATCCATTGATTTAGAGATTTCAATCTCCACACTTCAACTTTAGGCACTTGCCTGAATGAAAGGCGTGCTGTGGAGGAACCAATTTAAACTCATGTGAGGCAGCTCAGAGACACTGTAGCTGATAGTTGTGACATAGCAATGACATCAGGGATAAGCAGACAGAGTTTCTCCCAGTAGTGGTTCTTCTGGAGCCAGCATAGGTCTTGGAAATGCATCTTTGTCCAGTCTTTTTGTGGGCTTGGAGCACTAACAAAAGGGAAAGACTGGGCTGTACATAGGTCAGGTATTGATCATGCACCTTTTTGAAGAGTTGATTGTTGCAAATGAGAGTGTTCTCAAATAGCTTATTCAGGGCTGATAAAATATCCTCAGTCTCATTTTCCCAGGAGGAAGGGTACCCAATCAGGTCTTATAATTGGTCTGCTTCTGCAGGGTGTAGAGCAAAGATAGGAATTCAAGATAACCCATCAGGGTTATGATACTGGATTCCAGGGCAGTGTAACACAGTGAAATCATAAACCTGAAGACAAAGGGCCCATCTAGCTAATTGCCCTTCAGGTTCTTTAAGCTGTTGTAACCACTTAAGCAAAGTATGATCAGTGACCACAGTGAAGTGAGTGCCGTAAACGTACTGGCAGAATTGTTTAACAGCATTTAGTACAGCAAGACACTCTTTCTCAGTGACACTATAGTTTTTCTCATGCTTATTGAGGACACAAGATGTATATGATACATGGTGATCTACTCCTTCATCATTTAGTTAGGAAAGAATGGCCCCAATAGCCAGGTTGCTAGCATCTGTGTAAAAGATAAACTCTTTATTGTAGTCAGGATAAACCAGGATGGGAACCTCTTTGAGCTTTTGTTTAAGAGTCTCAAAGGCTTGCTGCTGGCTAGTGGTTCATTCAAAGGGGATATTTTGTAACAACTGCACTAGAGGCTCACTAGTGCCAGCAAAGCCATGGATAAACTATCTATAATAGCCCATCATGCCCAAAGAGACTTGTAATTTGCAGAGATTGATAGGTGGAAGAATTTTGTTGATGGCCTTGACTTTCTTAGTCATAGGTCAAATACTGGTTTGCGTTACTTCATGACCCAGGAATTCAAGGTGTTCTTTGAAGAAAGCACATTTAGACAGATTCAACTTAAAGCCAGATTCTTGAATATTAATGAAGACTTACTTTAAATGGGCTTAGTGATTGGTAAAGGTTGCGCTGAAGACTGTTATATCATCCAAATATACCAGAACACACGAGAGCTTCAGTTCACAAAGGATTGAGTTCATAGCACGTTTGAAGGTTGTAGGGGCATTTTACAGCCTTTGAGGCATGCAGGTAGGCTCAAACAGACCTTCAGAAGTGATAAGTGTGGCTTTTTGCCTGTCCTCAGAAGAGAGGTCAACTTTTCAGTAGCTGTATCCAAATCCATAGCCGAGAAGAACTTAGAGCCTCCAAGTCAACAGAGGGCATCATCTATGTGTGGCAAGGGGTAAGAATCCTTTTTAGTTAAAGAATTCAACCATCAATAATCCATAACAATGCAGTGACCTCCATACTTCTTATTCAAGATGTGCAAGGGAGAGGCCCAAGGACTCTGTGAAGGGACAAGCATCCCGCCATCTAGTAGCTGTTTGAGTTCCTTAGATACTTGAGTGTCTTCTACTCAACTATAATAATGAGGCTTAGCTTGGAAGGGAGGTGCATTGCCAGTATCAATCTGATGAATGACTTTTTTAGCTAGACTGTAATCAGTGCTATACTTAGCAAAGATGTTTGAAAACTGATCCAACAGGTCAAAAACTTCTTTCTGATGAACCAGAGACAGCTGTGGGAAACCTTGGGAAGTAAACAGGGATAGGACCTGTGGTTATCTTCAGGTAAATTGAAGTCTTGGAAGGTGCCAAAGGGATGTAGAGATAGAAAATCAGGAGTATTTAGCAGCTTTCCATAGCCAACAACCTGGCCTCTTGACACAGATATGGAGAGAGCTTTTAAATTGGCTACCAATAGCTGACATGATCCTTGTGAGAGACATCTAGGATCCCAGGGCAGAGATATGGTTTGTTGCAGCCTAATAATGGAGGCAAGTACATCTCCAGAAATGTAAGTTCAGGAAGCCTGTAAGATATCTGAGAGTGCAGGATGGATTGAGAGCCCAGAGGGATGTTTACAGAAGAAGTGACCAGAAGTGGAATCCCTTCAGATGCAGGACAAGCCATGGGAGGACAATTCATGTTAGACAAATGGGTACAGTACTTCAGGGCAAAGACACCAGTAGGGGTACTCTAAGGCACATGTATTGAGGCGTTTCTCAGTAACTTTGACAGGTTCCTTGAAAATCAGGGGAACTTTGTACCCTAGAATAGATAGGTAACCATATTTTAAATTGATAATCCCATTGTACTCCCTAAGGAATTGAATACCAACTAAAAATTTAAATCTCTCATTCTCCAAAACTACAGCAGGCGTAGCCAAGAGTAGGTTTCCAAACTTCATAGGGAGACATAAAAGGCCCCAATAGCGCAGGTCATAGACAGGCCAGAAGCACTATAAGACTGATAGTAATTAAGGTCAGGGGCAAGTTTAAGATTCTTTACAAGCTTGGGGGATACAAAATTACTGGAGACCTAGTGTCCAAAACGGCCTTGATCTTCACCTTTTAGATAGATATCTCTACACAAGTATTAGTACAATCATAGTGTGGGAGAACAGCCAGGATATATTGGGCTTCAGCTAGTTCCTTGTATCACTTTTTGATTATACATCTCAAGCCTGAGAGCTCTTTGTAAAAGGTCTGAAGAGAAAGTGAGACTGATACATTCTTGAAAAAAGCATCAGATAATTCAGCTGCTTTGTCAGTGTTGTACAGTGATTGGTTAAAACTAGCCTTTTACTATAAAAGACATTGATCCTTTAAGCTTGGTGTGCAAGAGAGCAACCAGTACTCCTGCACTGGATGTAAGGTAGTTCTATTGATCAACTTATTTGCATCTCCAGGCCATATTAACTTACAATTATCCTATCTAATGTTAATAGTGGGAAAAGCCTGTAGAGAAATCTGGCTGTGAAGCAGAGGATCCTGGTGTTCAGTGGCAGTGATTAATATCCCAGCATCTATATAACTCTCTTGCTTGATATTAAATAAAAGATTGATATTTACCATTTATATACTTTATTATACAAACTAAGTTAAAAAATACCTCTAATTAGTCTTTGATAAATCAGTAGGTTGTAATACAAGTCAAGAAAATTAACAACAACCTAACCATACTCAGAAATACTCATTAAGAAGACTCCAATAGCACAGGAGACTGCTTATCTTGAGTGAGATATGGGCAAGAGACAATCTCCTTGGCTTCAGTAAGAGGTTTGATAGTAGTTGTAGTCTTCCCAGAGCATAGTATTAAGGAACAGCAATGGTTTCAGGAGCTGTTAGAACAGAATATCAATAGGCGTTGGAATCATCAATATCCAATTTTTTCATGTCTGAATCATTAGAGATATGATGAAGTAGCATCAGAATGGAAGGAGTTTTGGATTCAGCCTGATCAGAGTCTGCTATGGACGGGGGAATTGGAGGAGACTGGGAAGGATTGTCAACCAAGAGTGTCTCTGCCTCTAGGTTGCCTGTTCTTTTCCTGCTTGATCCTTAGGGTCAGCGCCTTTAACTTGAAAATTGGTACAGAAACAAGAGTGGTGTCTTATCTGTACACTGTTATGACATCCTTGGTGTCTAGGAAGATTATGAGAGTTCATAGTGAGGATGCAAGGGCCACAGGAAGAAGAAACAGAGTTAGAGGCTGCTCAATTCTCTTGCATGACAGTTACAGATTGAGTAAAGTAAATGTCCTGTAACAGTGTCTTTATGCTCTTCATAGATGAAAGGGCAACAGTGGCAAAATCAACTGTAGGGATGTAAAAGTGAGAATTCAAAAGTGAGAATCTAAAAGTGGCCATGTTGACACTTTTAAAATTTTAAAATTAAATTAAAACAGCTAATCTGAAATTAAATTTTATTATGATCATATAAAATGCTTTTTATTCATTCTCTCAACTAAAAAAGTCAAGAAAAAGTAATTATTTTATTATAAAAAGCCATTTTGAAAATTTAAAAAGTGTCAATATGGCCACTTTTAGATTCTCACTTTTGAATTCTCACTTTTACATCCCTACAGTTGATTTTGCCACTGTTGCCAATGAAAGTATGGTTGTATGAGCTTTAAAATGGAGGCACATAAGTTAATTAACTTTGAGGGCTTGAGCGCAAGACATGTAGGCTTCATGCACTGTCAACTGTCTGCTAGTTATCAGTTTCTGTCCTTCCATATATAATCTATCTGAAAATTCAGCCAGAGTCTTTTTAGGTTTGAAAGCAATGTGCATGAAGGCCCCTTTCTTCACCTCCAAACCAAGGTTGCCACCAAACTCATCAATTAGAAGCTGTTTCATCTACTCCCAAGTGTCAGTGGAAGGCAGTTTAGGTACCACCACTTATTGACAAGTTGGGTACAAAAAGGTTAGTTTATGCTCCTTCTTAACCTCATCAGAATCTCTTTTCATAGCTGTCTTGTAGATATTCAGGAAGGCCACAATGATGTATGTTTTAGGGTCAAAGACCTGCTTGAAGATAGACTTGAAGTGAGTTTTGGGGGTAGGGCCATCATTGTTGCTATCTAGCACATTGTTTTAGGGATCTATCCAGTAGGGGGTTCCTGAGAACTTGCAGGCAGGCAGCCTGCAGGCCCTGAAGGGAGGGCCCACCACAGGATGGGCGCTAACTTTACAATATATGATAATGACTTCCCAAGGATGACCCAGGGACTGCTAGGAGGCACCATAGAATTGATGAGGCCAGTAATAGTGATGTACATCACCCAAATATTTAGGTTGAGGTGGATTCACTTGCAGAAACAGATTCTTTCAGGCAGTTGGGCCGCAGGGTCAGGGGCAGGATCATTGGTACCAGGTAAGCAGGCAGGTAGTTGTATTTGTCTTGGAATAGCAGGGGAATACAATGATCCAGGTTCCTTAACAACTGATGACCTCAGTTTCTCTGGTTTGGGCCTCAGGGTTGTGGATTAGGATTTCCTCTAAGGTGAATTCTGAATACACCGGGCTGGGTGGGTATTCAGTAAAATTTACTGGGCCAAAGGTTGCTCCTGGTGGTTGGTATAGTTTAGGTGGTCTGTCTGCAGTTTCTTGGGGTTGGTTGGCGTAAGGGGCAGTGCCGTGGAGGTTAGACTGAAAATTGAAGAGAAATAAAATTAAATACAGGATGACCTGTATGAACCAAAGTTTCATATCATTTTAATGCAAGAATGGCAATAGGCAACTTCCTGGAGGCCCAGGATATAAGTATGCCTATCTGCTATAGAAAAATTTTGCAAATCCCTATGGACCAGGTGGTACCATCTACCAGGATTTGGAAACCATTGGTGTCATCCTGCATGGGTGGTTCCTGATTGGCTGGAATGGGGCAGGGAACTCAAATTCCCTTTTTGAGCCATAGGATTTGTCATCCTCTGGTGGCCTGCATTCTAAAGGAAGTTTCTTTGTTCCCCCATCAGCGGTGGCCTCAGTTATCTTGGGATTGTTGCTCAGGTCAGCACTCTCATTGGTGGAGTTAACAGCATACTTCTGAAGTAAGGGCTTCAAAATAGGTGGCTCCATGCTGGTAGGTCTTGGGAATTCCTTTGAAGTTGAATTTGTTTCTGGTTTGAGCCCAAAAAACGCGGGTGACTGAGCCTGCGGGCTGGCGGCCCGTAGGGTCCTGGGGTTCAAATCCTGTCGTTGGGGTTTCTCTATGTGCATTGATAATAGTAGTTTGTCACTTGTAACACATTGATACACAGAGAGGATTCAGCTTCAGATTCAGAGGGGGGTTGTTGTACCCACAACCCTACAGATATTCTTCTCAAGAGTAGTCAATCTATAAGAGGTTCAGGTACTCATGTTGTTGGCTTGATTAGCATGTCACTCAATAAAATCTAGTTGACAACCCTATGTGATCACCACAGTAGAGAGCTCAGCCAAACAAGAAGTTAAGGAAGGTCCCACTAAAAGACAAGGGGAGAACCTATAATTCACAAAGTCAATTAACTCACTCATCTCCTGGACATCCTTGTCTAGGCTGAGGTGATCTTGCTTTAGGTGTGTCAGGAAGCCAGGCATAGATAGAGGCATTATTTGGCTTGGGTTGGAATATAGCCAGGCCAGAGGGTAATGCTCACCATAGGATGGATGCTAACTTGATAATATAGAAATTGGATTGCCCAAGCAAAGACCAGGGCCCCAAATTGGGCACCATAGTGTCTACCATTCCCATCAAAGTAATGTAGAGTACTCCAAACAGTTGGGTGGACGTAGCATTGGCCGTGGTGGGGGTCTCCATTGGGCGGTCAGGCTGCAGGGTTAAGGGCAGAGTCATGGGAACAAAGTAGGCAGGCCAATAATTGTACTTGTCTTTGAATGTTAAGGGCGGCACCTTGATCCTCTTTACTTCACGTCCTATGTATTTAGTTTCTCTAGTCTTTGCCAAGAGATCAGCAATGAGGATAGTCTCCAAGTTGTACTCTGCGTAGGCAGGGTTGGGCGGTATTTTGTAAAATGCACAGGTACAAAGGGGGTTCCTGGGGGACAGTATAGTGCCTGGGGAGGGTTGGCAGGTTGGTCTCCAGAGAGGGCGGTTGCCTGATGATTTACTTGGCCAGAGTTAAGATGGAAGATCACTACAACTAGATAAGGTAAGATTTGTTTTAACCAAAGGTTCATAAAACTTTATTATTGAAAATGACAATATGGTCATCACCATACCACCAGGGCTTTTATACCATGGGTTTTTACTTCTTTGATTTTCACAGGGTTCAGGTTCACAGATAAGGCACTGGCGGGGCATAGATCTTGACTTAGAGTCTTGAGGGCAGCAGATCCAGGTTGTGCCTGCTCTGGTGAATAGAAGTGGCATTGCTTTGCTCCGCCATCACTGTTCACCACATCACCTGAGTAGTTCAATTGCACTACCCATTCTGGATGAAAGACTGGCAGTTGCTGGTGATCATTGGCAGAGTTAACAGTAGGTTTTGTTTTAACCTCCTTAAGGCAAGCTACAACCTCTGCATAGGTCTGGATCTTTGGTGGCAAAAAGTTGGCATCAATCTGATGACTAATTGGGGAATTGTCCTTGGGAGACTGGTGGGTCTCAGATTAACTTGTCAACTTGGGTTTGCAATTTAACAAGTGGGCGGGTTTCTGTCCACTTTGTGTGACTTGAGTAGTCTTTGGAGGGTTGGGGTTCAATTCCAGGGTCTCCAATGTTGATTTCAAACCTCCAGTATTGACGCTTGGCAGGTTGGCAGGTTTCCATTCTCCCTGTTTGGGGTCATCTATCTCTGGTGGTCCAGGGCTTGACCCAACTAGCAGTTGGGCGGTTCCCTGTCCACTCTGGTCAACATAAGGCTTTCCCTGAGACCCAGGGTTTAATTTCCAGGTTTTTAATACAAGTATTGAAATGTCATTAATGACAAGGTGGTCAACTTTGTTATATAGGGCTATCAACTCCCTAGTGCAATGGATTTGAGGATTCCCTGGCAATCCAGGACAGCAACCATCTTTGGCAGTGAGTGTCAGGAAATCCTGATCTATTAGGGTTGACTGATCTATATCCCTATCACTGAAGCTGTGGATTGACATTGGACAGATCACAGCCAGAGTGACACAGCTATTACAGAATACAGAGAAAATATAATAATATTGATATAGTTTCTAAGTCAGGAGACACCTGAGACATTATGGGTCTCAGGTCACGGGCTAATCCAGAAGCTTCTATAATTAGATGCTAAGGATTCTGGATTCCAAATAGGGACGCAGACCCAACCCAGAGATTGGAACAGGGAATTACAACATCCTGTTTCACCAAGAAGTGAGACAGAAGACCGTGTGTGCGAATTTTGCACATTATACCAAGCACAAGGGCAGGTTGGCCAAATTGGGTGTCAACTTAGTTTGCTGTAACTAAGTCAAGGTATATCTAGGCTGAAGAGGAGAAATCAGCAGCCTAGAATATCACCTCATCTCAAACCTTATTCAGGTTTTGGGATCCAACTCTAGGGGATGAAACTAGTAGCATGGGAATGATAGGCTAGCTAGTAAGAGTTGTCTGCAGCTAGACGCCAGTTTGGCCGCTAGCTGTCAACTATAAAGAGTCCTTCCAAGATCACTTGGAAGGCAGACAATTAATATCCTTCAGCATCACTACTAGTCCAGATAGTAGCAGTGTCAAAGTACAGTAAGAGCAACTTATTGATACTTTTGAATTCCTGCCAAACCACCACTGACTGTGTTGCGTCTCCAAAGGACCACAGGACTTCCCCATCTTTGGATCAACAAGAAACAGAACACAGCCTGCTGCACACCCATCCACACCAATAGAAGCACATCTGTCTTTATACAGATTCACATATACCAACATACATAATATGAGCAATAAAAACTATATCTCTTCTTCTTTAAGATCCAAAAATCTTGACAGTGGTGCTCACTACAAAAATAAGCTTCCATTGATGTCAAGTAAATGTGCTGCCTTGCCCTCCTTAACCCCTGACTTTGTTGATAAGTACAGGAGGATACATGGAGACCAGCAATACCAAACACAATCAATCCTTCTGGTTAGAACTGACTCCATATAAAGCACCCACGCTTCAGCTGGATATGACCCAGCTCAACATTACAGGGACTTCCGTTGCCATGGGTCAACAACAATACAACATAGACAAGGTTTGTAATGTTTTGCAAGCTTTGTAACATGGAAGACATAATCTCAACAATCCCCAAGGCAACACTGGGTTCAATTTGTTCCAGATTGATGGTACCACCAACAACCTGAGTAACAATCTCCACAGATACCAGGACGTCACTTGCACCCAGCTGGGTCAGCTCCTCAAACTGGATCAGAGCAGGGTCCAAGAGGTGCTTGCATATTTTGTGCACCCAGCTATTAAACATCTTCAACAACTGGTTGCAAGGCAGGAGCTGGATTTGAACAAGCTCAACTGCTTTTGCTCCAAGCTACAGTCAGCCAACTTTAATCTGGTTAGCTGACTGAATGTCAGCTTCACAACTGTACAGACTTTTGTAGCAGATCTTTGTGACTCCATTGCTTTTGCTCATGGTAGGTAGACAAGATAGTCAACCAGTTCAACAGCCAGGTTGACCAACTTGTGGGCGGTGTTTTGGATAATTGAGGCCTGAGTGTACAATGGGTTACAGATGTAACCAACCATTGTGTAACTTTAAGCCGCCACATACAGACGTTACCAAGCAGCCAAGATCATGAAAATCTTGTTGCCCAGCAGGAGGGCTTGCACCAGTCAATCAGAGACAACTGCACTAAGCAGGACGCCAGTCACTCTGAGGTAGTCAATTACGTCAATAAAATTGAAGAAATGATCAACAAAATAAAGACCACTAGCTGTAACCACCATCCTATTTGTGACAAACAGGAGGACCATCAGTGCTGCCTGGATCATGCCAAATACGCTGAGGACCAGAAGAAGCTATGGAATGCAGTAAAAAATGCACAAAATTTAGCATCTGAGCTGTACAAAGACATAGCAGGGCTACGCCATGATCTTGCTGCCGCCAAATTCCAGACCAAGGAACTGTTAAACCGACAGGATCTTTTAGCCAATACAGTGTTAACAGCAGAGAACAATTACAGTTCTCTGCTAGAGCGGGTACACAAAAAAACCTCACTTAAGGAATTTGAAGCTAATGTGTTAACCAGACTGGCTAGGTTGGAAAATATAGCCTCTTCTAAAAAGTAGCAATTCTTCAGGCAGAAAAGTGTCACCTGTCCTGGAATCAAGTCCAGAGCAGCAGAAAAACTCTTCATTGCCAGACTTCTTTGACCTATCTCCAGACCACGGGAGCAATGATTCAGGTGACACCCGTAGAGTTCCTCAAGGAGTGGCAGCTTTGCCTCCTCTTACTCCCTTGTTGGTACCACAAGTTGGTAATTCCCATGCAACCAGAAAGGAAGTCATGGAACCAACCATCCCTGATCATAAGTTTAAAACTGCTCAACTTGCTAAAGTTTGACTGTAATGGAAACATTTGAACTTTCATCTGCCTATTTGAAATGTCCATGAGAGGTGCAAGCAACCATATGAAGGCAACTACCCTCATAAACACCTTGGGTCCCACCTGCATAGACGTCATAATGCCCCACCTACCACTCAACAATTAGACTTATGAAGACTCACACCAGGCTGTTATCAAGGAATTTGGTAGTGAGACAAGATTGCAAGCTTGAAAGGCGGAGTTCAGTAACATCTTGTTCAAAAAGTACAAGTCTGTTCAGGACTTTGCAGAACTCTTCTATCATGAAGCCCAGGTTCTCCTAGGCGCTGGTGTCCTATCTGAGTTGAACTGCAGAATCACCATGGGACGTGCATTACAGCCATGCAGAGAGTTAGCCAATGTCATGTTCCCTGTCCTGGATCAATCCAGCTCAACCCAACAGATCATCAGCTATTTGAGCCGCCTTGGGGCCCAGTTTGGAGCTCCAAATAAAGGACAGGATAATTGCTTGTCTACCCCCACCAAGGACAAACCTCACAAACCTAAGTCCAACAATGCCACATACAACTCAAATGATAAATCAGGAAGTGACTACAAGGCCAAGGAACCGCCTGGCCCCTGCCACAAGTGTGGTAAGAAAGGATACTGAGCCAGCATCTGCAAGGGGAAAGTGCGTGAGTCCTCAGTAAATGTGGTGGTCAACCAAAAACAGGATAACCAGGGAAAAGTCAAGGCAGGCCAGTAGAGAAGTATACTGAGTCTGCCACTTCACCCATTCCAAAAGAACCAGACTGCCAGCCTCCAGAGGCAGCTGAAACTAATACAGCCTCCTCTGAGAAAACAATGCCAGAGACATCAGTATTAGATCCGCCCTTGGCCAGTCTGCCATCCCACTTTGCCCCCAAACAGGAATTCAAAGAGGATCCTCTACACATGCTTGTGTCAGACAACCTTTATGCTATTCCTGCCAGAGGCAGGGGACGCCCAAGGAAGGTCATATCAAACGCTGTAGAGACAGTTTCCAAACCGTGCACAGCCCAAGTCCAGGAAACTTGCCTTGCTTCCAAACCCAGCGTAGCCAGTGACCTACCTTCGCTGAAGGGAGTCCAATTCTCCCTTCCCATTGAGGCCAACCTCCCTGAGATTGGTCAAAGTCTCAAACAGTATTTTGATACTCCAGCACCCTTGGGTGTACACGTATTAAACTTACACTCTGAACTCTACTCTGAATGTACATACACAGAAATCTCTTTTAATAAAGTCAAGGTGCACGCCATAATAGATAGTGCCGCCCCTATTAATATTGTGTCCAACTGCCTTTTCAGGAAGCTAGGTATTTCTCCTGACATTGCACACACCAGAGTAAACGGTACTGCCAGTAAACACACCACCACTTCTGAAGAAGCTTACAGCGCTCTGCCAATGCGCTTTGGTTTCATTGCCGTGTCCTCTCCTGCTGTAGTCCTGCCCAGTGAAAATTACAACATGCTCATTGGTACTGCATTTCTACGTAAATGCAGGGTCAGATTGAACATGAAAGACAACACTCTGACAATCCTTTTACAGACCATCCCACTTTATTACACGCAGGACACAAAACCACCAGCTAAGGTAAAACCTAGCATCAATCTGACATACAAGGACAGTGTGGTGGCAGTTTTTTACACCTGTACAGGGAAAAAGGGAAAGTGGCTGCCAACCCAGATCAAGGAGCACAAAAAAATTCTGCTCCGCTTGATATCAACTCTTACACTTGGATCTGGCCTTCAGCAGGTTGTCAACACGGGTTTAACCTTAGACATCCCTGCAGGATTATATGGTGAAGTTCATAAGCCCTGGGGACGTTCAAGATTCAAACTGTGTATTACTCCTGGAATAATCATTCCTGGCCATGGCAAAATTCATGTCCTACTGGCCAATATTCAAGGGCATGTCATCCACATCAAGAAGAACCAGATTGTAGGATTTGTTCATCTTCTACCAGTTGAAGAACTGGACAGCTTCAAGTGTATTGAAGACCTGTCAGAAATGGGTCTCCCTGATCAAGTTGAAGCTGCTGAATATGTAACCACTCCATTGGCTGATCTATCTTCCCTCAATGACACTGAACAGGAAAAAGCCAGTGTACTTTTCAAAAATATGTTGCATATTTGCAGAGGACAACTTTGATCTTGGCTGCGCCAATGAGGTCACTCATCACATTGACACAGGGGATAACAAACCTGTCCGCCTTCAACCAATTTGTTGCTCAAAGGCCAGTGAAGAGACTGTGAGCAATGAAATCCAGCAACTTCTAGACAGAGGCATGTTGATCCCATCCAAGAGTCTCTGGGCGTCTTTCATCCTGACAGTAAAAAATAAGGAAGGGAGTAATCAAGTAGTGATAGACTACAGATGCCTGAACTTGATAACCAAGAAGGACTTGTACCTGCTGCCCAGGATTGACAATGCATTGGATCAACTTGGAGGGGCCAAGTACTTCTCAGCCATGGACCTCATATTGGGGTACTGGCAAATCAAGATTCCACCCAAGGAACAGGAGAAGTGCGCCATAATTACCTCCCAGGGCCTTTTCCAGCCAACCCAAATGCCACAAGGGTTGTGCAATGCACCTGCAACCTTCCAGCAGGCCATGGACACCATACTGTATGACCTTAAGCTCTCTTGCATCCTAGTCTACCTGGACAATATCAATGTGTTTATAAAAACCTTCACTGAACACCTTGAGCATTTGGAGGCTGTATTCAAAAGATTGGCAGATGCCAATTTGAAGATAAAACCCCAAAAATGTCAATTATTCAAGGACCAGTTGGAATACCTTGGATTTGTGGTGGATAACGCAGAACTCCGCCCTCAGCCAGATAAAGTGGAGGCAATCACCAAGATGGAGTGGCCAGAAAGCAAACACAATATACAGGTCTTTCTGGGGATGGTAGGATACTATTGTTGCTTTATCCCCAACTTTGCCCATACTGGCAAGCCTCTGTTTTATCTACTGAAGAATGGGGTCCCCTTCCTATGGACAACAGCCTGTCAGGAAGCTTTTGACGCCCTCCGCACCAGCCTGTCCTCTGGTCCAGTGTTGATGTATCCAGACTTCAGCAAACCTTTTGTTGTACATACAGATGCCTCTTTATCTGCCTTAGGAGCCGTCCTTTCCCAGTTGGACAACACAGGGGTGGAACACCCAGTGGCCTATGCTAGCTGCTCCCTGAATATATATGAGCAAAAATACACGGTCACAGAAAGGGAATGCCTTGCTGTGATATACACCTACAAGCAATTTAGGGTATACTTGCACGGGTACACTTCACTGTGGTCACTGACCACACCAGCCTCAGTTGGCTACAAATTTCTTTGGGAGCTAAAGGACGCCTTGCCTGATGGGCATTAAAACTTCAGGCTTTCAATTACACTATAGTCCACTGCCCTGGCGCCAACCACCAGAATGTGGACTGTTTGTCAAGACTTCCCAAAGTTGCTATAGTAGCAACTCAGGCCAACCTGCTATATGAAAAGATGCTCACCAACAAGTTTGAGGACAAACCAGAAGAAGTACAGGCTATCCTCTGCAAGCTCTGCAAAGACTGTAAGGTGGAGAACCAAAAGCTGTATAAGTACCATGATGGTGCCAAATACATCTTTCCAAGACCTTCAGAACACCCAGATCTGATAATGGCCGCCCACAAGGCAGTGGGTCATGACGGCCTAAGAAAGACAGTCCACCAGCTTCAACAACATTACTACTGGGAGTCACTCCTCTTTGACGTGAAGGAAACACTGACCTACTGTACAGAATGTCAGCACAAGAAATCTTTCACTGGGAAGCACCAACACAAAGCAGTAGAGCCCAAGTTTGCTTGGAATACTATTAGTATAGACGTGGTTGGGCCTCTTCCAATGTGTGTGGGACGTTTGCGCTACATTATTGTGGCAATTGACCACCTTACCAAATGGGTGGAAGCCAAAGCGCTACAGCACGTCAGCGCAAAATCAACAGCAAGATTTGTATTGGAACAGATTATCCATTGACATGGATGTCCCCAGTTTGTCCTTACTGACAACAGAAAAAACTTCACTGCTCACGTAATTCTAAAATTAAATGAGCTCATGGGCGTGAGGGAAGTGCTCTCCACACCATACCATCCAGAATCAAATGGAATGGTTGAGAGAGCTAACAGCACCTTAGTCAACATTCTGCAAAAGCTGGAAGATTCTCAAACTTTGGAGTGGTATCTCTTCCTGCCTGCTGTTGTGTTTGCCTACAACATATCAATTCACAGCACAACTGGCTTCTCCCTGTTTGAATTGACATATGGATGTCATCCAGAAATCCCGTCAATTCTGTTTTCAGCAATGGAAGACCCAGGTAAAATAACATAACATAACAAAAATATATGTCTAGGTTAGCCAACACGCTCACCAAGCTTCAAGACAAAGATTTCACTGAAACCTCCCTCACCAGGAACAAAGAACGCAAGACTGATAACAAGAATTGACACGCCCTAGCCAAATTTAAAATTGGCACTCAGGTTTCATACCACAACAGAGTTGTGGGACAGGCTCATAAGCTTGACAGCATCTGGAAAGGACCTTTCAAAATCATTGAAAAGACCTCTCCAGATGTCTACACAATCAAGGATCTGGCCAATGGAAAACTCATTAACAGAGTCCACGCCAGATTTCTCAAGCCATATTTTTCCATTACAAATATTGGCTCACAACAAGGTTTAATTAAATTCTAAAAAAAGCATGATAGGAAATAAGCTTTATTGAAAACAACTAAAGGTTGCCCTCCTGATACTCAGGATCCTCTTCCTCCCCTTCAGACTCAGCCACTTGGTTGCTTCCTCTTTGAGACCTTTGAACCACCTGTCTCAGGCTCCAGATTGACACAAAAGGGAACTTCTGCCCCTCATCAAACCAGTAAGTGGCGGCCTGCAGCCAGAGTCAACACTAACTTGGGATAATTTGGAAAAAGCAAAAAAAGGAACACGAATATCCCCAGATACAGCATCAACTTGCCAGAGCCCAGCATCCAAAGGAAAAGCGCACAACAAGACCACACAGTCCAACATAAAGTTGGAAATATACTGATAACAGCGGGGCAACAGCGCCTTAAGAGAGCCCAGCTTGTTAAAAATCTTCTCCCATTGAGCTGCCATGTTGTCAGCATTAGCCATTGGCAGGCTAAGATTGGGGGTAAGCATTATGTCCCCACATAACACCATCCTGCAAACTGCCTGCTGCTTGGCCCCACTGTTGATGGCAGCGTATATGCTGCGGACAACACAGCAGATACGGCTGTCACGCGCATCTGAGTTTTCAACTCCCAGGGAAAAGTAGAACTGAGGAAACCCCTCCAGGGCGTCAAACCAAGAAGAAAACACCCGCAAGCCAAAGTCCAGTACATAGCTTTGACAAGCCTTGCTTACCCCGCCTGCATCCCCAGTAGCAACTAGGAGCTCCACCAACTGTTCACCCAACCACCCTGCCAGGTCACTGTTGTCCATGCTGTGAAAGCCCTCACAGGAATGGGAAATACACTGCTTGAGACTATGACGCGGGTGCTGAGCCATTACTACAAAAAAGAATTGGGGGATTATATCCATTCCCAAATAAAGTTGGGTAATGGAAACCCTCCTCACTCAATCAGAACAAGGGAACAGAATCAAGGTCAGGCAGATTGGCATCCACCAAGCAAAAGGTAAAGGTGCTGGAATAAGGGTCCACAACCAAGGACTCCCTCTCCAAATTACAAGGGCAGGTGTGCGCTGAACTGGCCTGAGTCTCAGTGAGGCACTTTTTTCCTGCCAACAGAAGACCACCCACAGTTTCACCCTCTACTGGAATTTCATCACTGTTTTTGCCTGGGACTGAACTTTCCATCCCAGACCAGAGTGAGCCAGTATCTGCCTGCCAACGCCCACGGAGCAACGCCACCTTGGCTTTCTTAGAAAGCCCACAGAAATGCCAGCGGTCCTCCTCTGAAATCTGCGCCACCATTTGGTGGGCATTGGACTTGTTGTTAACTCCAGAATAATTGATACTCATATTCTGGGCTAAATAAGTTCTCCAGAAATTATATAGCTCAGTCAAGTGGGGGGAAATGTCAAGAAATCCTGATCTATTAGGTTTACTGATCCATATCCCTATCACTGAAGCTGTGGGTTGACATTGGACAGATCATAGCCAGAGTAACATAGCTATTCCAGAATACAGAGAAACTATAATAAGATTGATATAGTTTCCAAGTCAGAAGACACCTGAGACATTCCAGGTCTCAGGTCATGGGCTAATCCAGAAGCTTCTATAATTAGATGCTAAAGATTCTGGATTCCAAATAGGGACGCAGACCCAACCCAGAGATTGGAACCAGTAATCACAACATCCTGTTTCACCAAGAGGTGAGACAGAAGACCACCTGTGCAAATTTTGCACATTATACCAAGCACAAGGGCAGGTTGGCCAAATTGGGTGTCAACTTAGTTTGCCATAACTAAGTCAAGGTATATCTAGGCTGAAGAGGAGAAATCAGCAGCCTAGAATATCACCTCATCTCAAACCTTATTCAGGTTTTGGGATCCAACTCTAGGGGATGAAACTAGTAGCTTGGGGATGATAGGCTAGCTAGTAAGAGTTGTCTGCAGCTAGACGCCAGTTTGGCCGCTAGCTGTCAACTATAAAGGGTCCTTCCAAGATCATTTGGAAGTCAGACAATTAATACTCTTCAACTTCACTACTAGTTCAAATAGTAGCGGTGTCAAAATACAGTAAGAGAGACTTATTGATACTTTTGAATTCCTGCTAAACCACCACTGACAGTGTCGCGTCTCCATAGGACCACAGGACTTCCCCATCACTCAGATCAACCAGCAATTGAACACAGTCCGCTGAACACCCATCCACACCAATAGAAGCACATCTGTCTTCATACAGATTCATATATCCCAACATACATAATATGAACAATAAAAACTATATCTCTTCTTCTTCAAGATCCAAAAATCTTGACAGTGAGCCTAACTGAACTAGTAATACCAGCCACAGTAGCACAAAGAATAGAATCTTCTTTCTGAAGGATAGCAATTTGTGCAGTCAAGGCAGTCACTTGAGGGTTTTCCTGAGAGGGTATGTGAAACTTCCTTGGCTTTAAGTGGACACACATAGTTCTCTTATAGCGTCCCATAACTTCTGTTCCTTAACCACTATATCATCAGACAGAGGGGAAGGGGGAACATCCAGCTTAGGCACAGAAAAATCATTTATTTGGGGTTGAAGCTTAGCAATGGAAGCAGCTGTGGAGGCTCTCTCTTAAGCAACTTCTTCTTGTAGTTTGTGGAGACTTCAAGCAGCAGGTTCTTTCACTTTTTGTAACTGATTAAAGGAGTAGGAAATAAACTTGTTAAGTTATTACACAAGTTGTCAAAAGTCAGAGGTAAGTGTTTAGGATGGAGTCTAATTGAGTTTGCCAGGGTTGTTGCAATTGATGAAATTCATGCAGATGTTCCCTGATGTAGTCAGGGACAGACAAGTATATCTGTTCTATTGAAGAAACAAGAAAGACTAAGAAGTAATGGAGTTGTGTTGGTTATCAGATACCAAAGGGAAAAAAGAGTGAATTAACTGCTGGTAAGCAGCAAACTGATCTCAATGATTTGTTAAAGAAGCTTGAAGAGATAAGATTTCTTGAATGTGAAGCCCCAACACCATTTGATAGTGCGCCAAGGCAGGCTGCACAAAGAACAAGAGTAGATGCTCAGTGGAGCTGGCCACTGAGAGGAGATGTTACAGTAATTGCTGGGAAACAATTAAATAGTAGTATCCTGATTGATTAAACAGTAGTTTGAGGAAAGGGATGTCTCCCTCATGGGATATTCCCAGGGACACCACCATGACTTGCTCCAAGTCAGGAGTACTCATAGGGTAAGTTACCAGACAGGGACCATTTCTTAGGTTCAATACAGTGGGGATAATAGGCAGGTCCAAGATGTCCTCTTCAATAAGAGGACTGGTAATTTCAGGCAAAGACAGATTCTGTAACAGAGTAGGAGACAGGCCTGAGAACGTAGTGGCAAAAGGAATAACCAAGGGGCTTGCAGCCCCTGTAGTGAGCACTATTTTTGTTGCGTTCTGAGGTGCAGCAAAGACAAAACAGGAAATCCTAACATTGGGATTGGATTTGTACTAAGTCTCAGTTAGTTGGAAGGGAAGGTGATTCAATTACCTTGTGGCCCTAAATAATAAATCTCTACTAGGTGTGGCTAGAAAGTGACACTAAAGTGCTTGAAAACACAAAGACAAAAATGTGAATTGAGCTTAATTTTATTGGTGATATTAAAAAGCAATAAATATTATTTGTGGTTACAACAAAACAATAAAAGGATGGTAGGATCACTTGCCACAAGCATAAGTGGGGAAATCAAGTTGTGCAGGATCAGGAAGACAAACAGATGATTTTCTAACTTTGGAAATAGACCCATTTCAAGGAGCAAAAGCAAAAGTGAGGGATTGTCCTCAAAATAACCTAACAAAGGCAAAATAAAAATAACGTGAATATTGGCATTTACAACACTATTGTATAGTTAGAGGCATCTGTTTCCAGCCCATATACTCCTTCACAGTTAGGGTATTGTAATATAAATATGGTAACCATTTTGTTCTTTTAATTGCAAGAAGTGTTGTTCTCTCAATGATGTCCACAGAAATTTAGGTGCAATACACCATCTAGAAAATGCCATCTAGAAATAGTTTTACAATAGAGTCTGGATTTACATCAGCAAAATTAAAAAAATAATAAAAATTATTAATTAGTTAACTTTTAAATATTGGTTCCTAATACAGCATCTAGAAAAATGCTATCACAAAACAGAATAAAAAGAATGTTATCCAAATAAGATTTTTTGAGCATAAAAACACATAAAAATACCCTAAAATATGCCATTTAAAAATATGGCATCTATAAATATGGCATCTGGAATCAAATAATAAATTATACTTTATGTGATAAATTCAAGCCTTTTCCTTTTTAACTGGGAATAAACTATGATATTAATTCATGACCACATATACTAAATCAACTCAAATTAACTCACCTTTGATAGTACTATCTCCCTGTAACACAGCCATTAAAAACCACTTATAATATACTAATTTGATTCTTTATCCTATAAGGATCTTTAATATTTGGGTTTCAAATTTAAAATGTTTCATTAATAATTTTATATATACAAGGGCAGTGACTCCATTAACTGGAGCTTCTATAATCAGGCTAAGGACAGCGTAACTAAGACTGCCTCATTACTTGAAGATTGATACAAGCACTTTTCCCGCCTGTTTAAGGTAAATAAGCCCATATTCATTTTGGTTATCAACAAGATAAGGATATGCTATATCCACAGGGACCAGATTTACCCTCAAGCCATCAAAATCAAAGCTGTTGTATCTAAGCATGCAGATCAGCAGGTCAAGTTTGCAAGTGTTACTAAGGATATTTTGACCTATTACAACAGAGAAGGCTTCCTTACCCATCTCAAAGGAATTTTTAAGGCTCTTGAGGCTGAAGCCTGATCAATTTACTATTTCATTAAATACTTTACTTCCAAATATTTTATTTTTAATTTATTTTTAGTATATAGATGCAAACATATGAACAAATTTCAATATAGAAATATAACAGTTTTGGGATATCTTGGCTTTAGAGCTTTACACACTATAGTTGATACTAGCTGACACCACATTTTTATTACAGATTTTAGCTCCTTAAATGATTTTGAGTTTAGCAATATGTTTTATTCTAATTTAATATCTATATATACGTTTTTAATATAGTATCAAAATATAATATGGAAATATAACAGTTCTGGACTGTATTGACTTTAGAGCTTTGTGCAATATAGTTAATACTAGCTGACCCCACATTTTTATTGCATATTTAAATTTTTGGATAATTTTAAGCCTAGACATATGTTTTTTTATTGTTTTTGAAATGTTATCTGGCGCAGGTTATCCAGAAATTTGAGATAGGGCTTCTATATGGCATCTTTCTAGATGCCATTTTAGGACACATTTTCTAGATGGCATCTTTCTAGATAGTGTTTTCTAGATAGCGCTTTCTATATGGCATGATTCCAGGTAGTGTATCTCACCACCACTATCAGTCATGTACAAACCTTCAAGTAGAGGGATGCAACCCTAAAGAGCAGGCAGAAAAAAAAGAGAGGTCAACTTAGAGGCAGAGACGCTCTCTGTTGACCAACCTCCCCAGTCTCCTTCTGATCCTTCCTCTTATGATGAGCTGCCTCCCTATTCTGGTCCCACTATCCTTCATTTCTGCCGTGATCCTTCAAGTGATTCTAAACCAAAAGATTCTGACTAAAATGATAGTGATAGTTATGGCTACTCTGTATTGGCTGTCACTGAAATTGTGTCTGTCCCTATAGATCTGTTCATGGAAGCCTACTACAACAGCTTGTCTACCCTCAGCCAAGGACAAGGCCAAGGCTATGATTTGCCCTTGTATGGCTCAGGCTCACTGTCCCCTGGTTCTGGTTGATACTTATAAAGAAGAAGATAATCTAGCTGAGGAGCTCTTCTATAATTTTCTGTATTCATACCTTTACAAACTTTATACAAGAAAATTCCTGCCTTGGAATGCATGTTAGCAAAGTGGTAGAAATAGATAGAGGCTACTCAAGACGTCCTGAATTCTTACCTCCTTTTGGAAAATATATCATCTGTGTGAAAGTATCCATCCAAAAAGTCAAGATCAAGATCATCTTAGAAACAGGCTCTCCTGTTTACACTGTGTCTGCCAAGTTGATGAAGAAGCTCAAATTAGCTCCCAGCCTCAGCTATACCTTTTATTATGAGACTTCTGGTATGAATCAAACATGGGCTATTAGTGTCTGCTCTGATTTACCAATGATATTTGAAAAACTCCTCATTATTTCCCTCATCAGTATATTAGAAAATAAAACCTATGACCTTTTGATGGGAACTCAATTCTTACAGAGATATAATGGGATTGTAAACATTTGGGATGGATACCTATTCCTCTTAGGGTATGAGGTCCTGCTAATCTTTGAGGAACCTCCTCATATCACTGGAAAGAGTCTTAAAACTTGCATACTTGAACACCCCATAGTTATTTTCTCCCTAAAGTAAAGAACTCATTACTCTAATATGTGTTCTCCTCTGCCATTTTGCCCAGCTGAATAAGATGCCATTTTGCTTGATCCAGCTACCATCACCATCCCTCCTGGCTCTCAAGTTATCATCAATTATCATTTTTCTTATGAGCTGCCTGAGAAATCCTTTCTAGAATTGTACTTCCCTGGATTCCTTAGTTGCAAGTGTTGTAACTGTGCTGTTTTAGCAGAGTTACAAGGGGAAAATATTTAGAAAACTAGATAATATTATTTATTAGGAGATAATGATTATATAGCTGGTGTGAATCATGAGTAAAAGGAACATGATAGCTTTGATCACACAGTTGGATAGTGAAGGGGGTGGCTTGATCCTGGTAATGAGTCAAGCGCCAAAACAAGATATCCACCATAAGGAATCATCATCTGTTCATGTTGTTGAATTTGGTAATTCGAGTTGACTTCCTAGTCTGGCTTAGAGTGACCAGATAATTGAATTGCAGGTCACAAACCTGCTTGGTTGGAACCTTGCTGGCAGGTTGAGCCTGTGGTTTTGACACCCCCAACTGAAGGTCAGCCTCCTCTGGGGGTAGGTTGTCAGGGAGGTTGTCAGGAGCCCGGGTGCCGTATTGAACTAGTTGCTGTTCTGTGGCAGGCAGGGCAGTTTCTCGTTGTTTCTGTCTTGCTTTGCAGGGTTGTAGGCAATAATGGTGTAGGGTCTTGTCTTGCTTACGTTTTCCAAGCCCTTGCACAGGGTAAGTGTTATTGTTGTTTACCTTCAGAATGATTGCTGTCCCCACTTTCTCAGGTTGTAGCTTGCTCTTGTTAATATTCATGACCTAAACTTTGTCCCCAACTTCATGTCTATTTCAGATGGGGACAAATGTCTTTTGAAGACGTTCATTCTCCTTTGCTGTTTGCTTACTGTTAGTCTCTATTACTTGAGGGTCTGGACAAGGGGAGACTTTACTTGGAATTTCCAGTTTGGGTCCTGTCAATGCTTGAATGATATTTGGCTGTGTGCTGTATACCAACTCAAAAGGGCTTTTTCTGGTGGATCTGTTCACTTGGATTTGGCACAAAAAAAGTGAAGTCAATAGCTGCTTATACCAGCCTTCAGGTCTCATGGCAGTGAGTTTGGCTAAGGCTTGCACAAGGCTGCCATTAAGCCTCTCTACCCGTCCATTGGCCTGTGGGTGGTATGGTGTTGTCACCGTATGTTTGACCCCATTTTTAGCAAGGTATACATTGGATTTTTTGGAGGTCAACTCTTTCCCTCCATTGGTTATCAGGAGTTCTGTCTTTTTAAACTTGCTGATTATTTCTCTTCCTATGAGACGTTGAACAATACTTCCAGTATGCGCCTTTACTGCCTGGGCTACTGGCCATTGTGTAGCAAAGTCTATGGCGGTGATGATGTATTTCGTATCATTGTGTTTCCCTGGAATGAGGCCAACAACGTCAAGGGCCCACACCTTGAAGAGTAGTTGTGTGTTGATGGGTAGTACTGATTAAGGAGGGGCTTTGCTTTTAGCAAATTTCTTGCATACTTCACATTGGTCTAGGACTTCTCAAACATCACAATACAGGGTTGGCCACCAGGCCTTGTGTTTAAGGAACTTGTATAGGTTGTGGCTCTTGGTGTGTCCTGGTCTCTATGATATTGTAGGATGGTGTCTATTTCTGAAGTGTGGGGATGGAAGGGATGGTAGTCCTGTTGGACATTTTTTGATGCAAGGTCCCATACACGTCAGCAAATAGGTGTTTGTTTTTGATGACTGTTTCCTTTGTTATGTTGATTGTGCCAAGGAGGAAGCCCTTGTCTTTTGTTTGTAGTACCAAGAGGAGCCAGTCTGGGTCAAGTCTGTTTTCTCCTCTTGTGGCACAGACATACAGGCGTGAGAGGCCATCTGTCATGGCAAGTTCTGGACCAGGTTTGTACTGTATGAGCATATTGAATCTCTCCAAGAGTTCCATCCAGCAGGCTTGGTGGCAAGATAGATTTGCTTGAGTTTTGAAGTTTATGAGCAACTTGTGGTCAGTCAATGCCATGAATTCTTCCTGTTGTTCTAGATAACAACAACATTTGACTAGGAAGTGCACAATGGCAAGCAGTTCCTTGTCATGGATAGGGTATTGACACTTGCCATCTGTCAACTTTTGTGATTCATAGGCTACAGACAGGAAGTCACCATCATTATTTTTGAATTTGTAGTACTCCCCCAATAGATGTGTCTGAGGTGTTGGTTTTCATTTGGTATTCCCTATCACGTTTGGGGTATTGTAGGATATGAGCTGTTGTGAGCTTATCCTTGAGGCATCTAAAACATAGGTCACGTTAGGGGGTCTACACAAACTTGGATTTGGTGCCAGTTATGACAGATAAGGGGGAAGTCAAAATGCCACAGTCAGGTATGAAGCGGTGTACATAGGCCACCATCCCCAGCAAGGTGTGGAGTTCCAACTTATCCTTGGGTGGTTGTATCTTGCAGATGGCCTGTATCTTTTGGCTGTCAGGTTTGATGCTGTCTTTTGAGACTATGTGTCACAGGAAAGGCAATTGCTTGCAGAAGAACTGGCACTTGAAGGGCTTGGCTAGCAGATTATGTTGATACAGGGTAGCAAAGACTGCCTCCAAGTCCTTGTGATATTGTTCCACCAAGGGGCTGTAGACAATGATGCCATCTAGGTATACTAAGGCTTGCTTGCCTATGTGTGGGGCAAACACCTCTTTAATGAAGGTCACAAAGGTGGAGGGGGCGTTTTTTCATGCCAAAGTTGAGCACCATACACTTGTATGAGCTGTATTCTGTGCAGAAGGCTGTTTTGGGAATGTCTTCCTCCTTAATACAAATCTGGTTATAGCCTACAGTTAGGTTGATCTTGGAGAAGACTGTGGCTCCTCCCAAGGTGTCAAAGAGGTTGTCAATCAGTGATAATGGATAAAAATTCTTGATGGTAACTTTGTTTAGGGCTTGGTAGTCTGTGACCAGACACAAGGTACCATCCTTTTTGGCCACAAAGAATACAGTAGCCCCAAAGGGAGATTGTGAGGGGCAGATAAGTCCTTTCTCCAATGCTTCCTTTAGGTTGGTGCATAGAGTGTTGTCTTTGTTTGGGGTCAGCCTATAGATAAGACATGCTTTGGGTACAACTCCTTTGAGCTGGATGGAATGTTGAATGTGTTTCTCTGGAGGCAACCTGGGTAGAGCTTTCTTGAAGATTTCTGGATGCTGGGCCACAATTTCACAATCCTGAAGTGTGGAGGTATCCTGATGATCTTTGAAGTGTAGTATCTTGTACTGGCAGGAGTCCCAGTCAATTGCATTCAAGTTTTCCTTTTTGTCCAGGGTCTCTGTGATGCGCACAAAGACGTGGCTGCTTAGGAATTGATCCACTGAGTCAGGGTAGATCTGGTGGTTGACACCTTCACGCTTTATGGTCAACACTGAGGTTGCCAAGTCTACGTGAGGATTGTTATTTTGTAACAAATCCAACCCCAGTACAATGTCAAAATTTGGGAAGTCAATGATGGAACCTTGGATGGTGGAGTGTAGGTTCTCAAGCAGGACGGAGAAGGGGGGTGGTTTCCCTTGTCACAGCAATGTGATGTTCATCAGCTAAAACCACATTTTTAATCCACAAAGGATTAGTGGCTAGCTTGAACTTGTCCACAAAGCTGCTGTTGACTAGGGTTCAATCCACGCCCAATTCCAGGAGTGCCAAGCCTGTGTAACTGCAAAAACAGAAAAGATAGAACATCAGTTTATTGGAATGTCTGGCAATGGTGTACAGTACTGGGTTTTCTGAGGGTACTTGGATCATTGGGCATTGGTCCACGTCCTAGGATTGGTACTCATCATTGGGCAAGTCAGGAGTTGTGTGGGGAGAGCTTGGCTTGCTTAGTGCTCTCCCTGGGCTTTTTCCTTGTCTTGATTGCCTTGCGTGGAAGTGATACGGAAATGGGTACAATTTGAGGGCTTCATAGTACATGATGTGTGTGGCTGGGGTGTCAAAGGCCATGTCAGAGGGTGCGCGTAGTTGGAGCTCCTTGTAGGCGCAGGTGAGTTCCTTCACAGTGCCTGTCTGGGTTAGGTTCTTTACTTGGTGTATGATCATGAGCACAGTGTCCTTAAGCACAAACCTTGCCAAGAAGTCTTGTTTGAAGGTATCCCAGTTCTTCTTGGTGTGTTCCTTATGCCACTTGTTGCACCAGGTACCAGCGTTGTGGGTTGATCAGATAGAGATTTCTTTGATCCAAAATTGCTGTGGGCATTTTTATCTGGGCCAGCTTGCTCTGAGTGGACTGGATCCATGCGGCAGCGTTGTTGTTGTTGGCCCTGGCAAAAGGTTCCAAGGCAGCACTTCACAGTCTTTGGGCTACGTAGGCGGGCATGGTGTTTTTGTTGGTTGGTTGTGGAATGGTGGTGGCTGTCTGGAAGAGCCCTTGTGCAGACATGGTGTTGAAGGAGAGTAGTGGGATCACCATGTTCTGGTAATGGACAAAACCATCAGGTATCTTGATACCAGGGATGTACAGAGTCCATTCCAGCAGAAGGCCAGACATGATTCTTTCAAGTATTTTTTGGCTGCAGCAAGTACAGGAAGCAGGCATAAATTTTCAAGATAAGGTAGAATAGAGAACCTACCTGTGCTACCAATGTTGTAACTGTGCTTTTTTATAAGAGTTACAAGGGGAAAATATTTAGAAAACTAGATAATATTTTTTTTTGGGAGATAATGATTATATAGCTGGTGTGAATCATGGGTAAAAGGAACATGATAGTGTTGATCACACGGTTGGATAGTGAAGGGGGTGGCTTGATCCTGGTAATGAGTCAAGCGCCAAAACAAGGTATCCACCATAAGGAATCATCATCTGTTTATGTTGTTGAATTTGGTAATTTGAGTTGACTTCCTAGTCTGGCTTAGAGTGACCAGATAATTGGATTGCGGGTCACAAACCCGCTTGATTGGAACCTTGCTGGCAGGTTGAGCCTGCTGTTTCAACACAAGGAACCTTGTTTGTTCCTTGGGATCTTGTATTGAACTCATAAGGAGGCTTTGAAGCCAATTTTGGTTAAATTGACTGCTTTCCCCATGAATGTATCTCTGGGGCAGGTGATAAGACATGGACACATATTAGGTACAGAACAGGTGGACCCCCTTTACCCTTTTAGGACATTTGGCAACTGTAATTTACCTGAAGATGCCATAAGTGCTCTCCCTGTTCACTGCCACTGACTTTCCACAGTTATCTTCTATTCGACATAAGGATATGCTTTAACTTTTGGATTAGCTCAGGGATATATTTGCCTCTGGTCACAATGACTATGGATTTACCCAAAGGCTTCATCCAACAGATTGACACTGTAGATTCCCCATTTCTGTGCTAAACCCTATTGTTGCAGTCAAGTTGAAGACGCTCAAGTATCAAAAGAGTTTAAGAAACTCTTAGATTCTGGATTTTTTGCTCCATAATAAAGTACTTGGCCTCTCCCTTGTTAATTCTCAAAAAGAAGGATGGAGGACACAGGATTG
Organism: Entomophthora muscae; assembly: GCA_014839935.2. Classification (NCBI taxonomy): domain Eukaryota; kingdom Fungi; phylum Entomophthoromycota; class Entomophthoromycetes; order Entomophthorales; family Entomophthoraceae; genus Entomophthora; species Entomophthora muscae. Next base: position 517,753 of record QTSX02004271.1, read on the forward strand.
TAATGGATTACTGTCAACTTAACTCCCTCACCAAGAAGGACTCATACACCTTTCCTTAAATATACAATGCTCTTAATTGCCTAGGGGATCCAAGTTCTTCTCTGCCATAGACCTTGCCTCCATGTATTAGCAGGTGTAATTATCTCTAGAGGAGCACAAGAAGGCTGCTTTTATTACTTTTGAATGTCTGTTTGAACCCACTTGAATGCCTCAAGGCCTCTGCAATGTGCCTGCCACCTTTCAACAGGCAATGTACTTAATTCTCAGAGAACTAAAGCTATTTTGTGTACTTGTATATATGGATGATATCATAGTGCCCAGCTCTATTATTAAAGATCATCTAGAGCATCTCAAGGCTGTCTTTAAGAAAAAACTTGAGTTCCTGGGACATGAAGTCACCCAGACTGGGATTCAACCCATGAACAATAAGGCTTAAGCTATTAATAAGATTCTGCCCCCACCAACCTGTGTGAAGTACAAGTATTCCTAGGAATGATGGGATATTATTTTCTTTTAATTCTGTATTTTATCAAACTTAGTGAACCCCTTGTCCAGTTGCTCTAAAATGTGCCTTTTGAGTGGACTGATAGTCAAAAGAAGTTGTTTGAAGACCTCAAGACCAAACTCAAAGAAACTTTAATTCTGTTCTAACCTGACTATGACTAGGAGTTCACCATTTAAGCTGACAACAGTGGGGTAGCTGTAGTCACTATCCTAGCCCAGATAGATGAGGATAGTTTATATTGACCAGTGGCATATTCCTCCAAAGTCCTCAATAAGAATGAATTTGTTTAGTGTTACTGAGAAAGAATGTCTGGCTGTCCTGTATACAGTCAAGCAGTTCCAACACTATATATATGAGACCTATTTCACTGTAGTTATCAATCACTTCTCACTCAAATGATTAAAACAACCAAAGGAACCTGAAGGACAATTAGCCCAATATGATTTGCGCTTACAAGGGTATAATTTCACAGTGGTGCTCAGGCCTGGCGCTCAACATCAGTTAATGACAGTCTCTACAAGATGCCCATCTTGACAATCTAACCTACAAATGGGTCATTATTTGTTAGATTAAGTCAAGGCGCCAGCTTAAGCATTTCAAAGCATTTTAACTTATTTGGTATCATTTAAGTCATAAAATTATGTTTTTTGAACATTAATATAATGCTTAGTTTACTGAATAAAAGTTCAAGAGTGAAAATATACAAATAATAAAAAAGAATCTTATTTTTATTAACTGTATTTTTTGCTAAACCCCTTTTTTCTATTTTAATAAGCCAAGAATCAAATATATGAGTTGCATGGGAGAGTAATAGCAGCCCCAAAGCTACAATTGCTATTACCCTATCTTTGGCTCATATAATTAATTTCTTAGTTATTTTTAGAAAAAAAGTTGTTGTATTTAAAAGACTATTTACCCTATGTGAAATATAAGTTTTTGTTATGTGTCTAACTTCATGAACATGTCCTACCAATCCTTTAGTAGTATCAGTTCTCTTTGTTTCTCTGTCATCTGCAAAGAACTTTTCACAGTAATTTATTTTGGAGTACTCCTTAACATCTTCAAATGTCAAAGGTGAAACATACAGATCACCATTGTTAATCAAATATGAAAGATTAACATAAAATTCTTTGACTTCAAGCCAGCTTTTTTTAGGCCTAGGTTTTCTATCATAGATGTAAAAAAGGTTTTTTGGGAAGCATCTGAAGTATTTACAAGTGACTCATATAAACCCTTTCTTTCTTCCTCTCTCTCAAAAACCATTTTGAGATCATTTATATTTTTTATATACATCTTATTTTCCTTTTGTTTAAATATTTTAGATAAAACACCAAAATGACCATCTACAATACTTTTGCCATGACACTAAACAAATCTATTAAACTTAATTGTTCCTTTTATAATTTTAGGTACCTCTTTAAAAAGATAATATAAGCATTCATAAGATCTGAAATGATTACCATTATCAGTCCAAACTTTAATATTTTTAATATTCTTAAATTTATTATTTTCAAGCAGACTTATCAAACACTGACCTGAAAACAAAGAGTCATAAGATAAAATTTCAGATAAAAAGTCATGATACTCATATTTAATTTTCTCATTTTCTTAAAAAGCAATTGCAAATCCTAATAAAGAAATATGTATTTTCTCATAAAAACAATTATTTGTCTCTATAGGACCCCCACCTATTTTAAAGTTTTCTTTATAGTCTATTACTATAACACATGAATTATTATCAAGATTATTTATATTGCTAATATATTTTTCATTTTGATGCTTATAAAACTTTTCATGTAGGTCAATAGATTCCAAATTTTCTTTAATAGATTTAGGCAATGGCAACTTCTTTATACTCAAATCCTTTTTCTTTATTTCTAATGATTTTTTAAGTTGCAAATGTTACATATATCAGTTTGCTTTTTGCTTTTAATTACACTATTAGGAATAAGCTTATAGAAAGTGAAAAGTGAAATAGAAATATTGTTTTTTATTTTCATATCTTCATAAATTTCTTTTTTGTTTTCAATGACGAGTATTTTATTCTAGTTGAGTATTCACTCAATTCTTTTTGTAATTCTTCATAAATCAACCCAGGGGATTTTTTAGTGAATTGGCTGGTTGGAAATGAATTTTTTAATATATGTTTTAGAATATTCTTTATGTTTTCTTTCTTTACTGAATCATTTTTTCCTTTTTTATTTTTTGAATTTAACGATGCTTTTTTAGCATTTTTTATTTTTTTAGAATATGAATACTCATTTTTTGTCATTTTAAATCCACAATCCCAAAGCTCCTTCAAACTGTAGCTTGATGTAACCAATGCTCTTAGGGAAGAAAGGTGCTTGGCAGGGGATTCTGACATCAACTACTTTAGGTTGTTAAGGAAATCATCTGTCTTGGGATTTTGTTGACAGGTAAGAAGGTACTTTTTCCAAACTCTGTTTTTAATTTAAAGTGCTCAAAAAAGCTGTTAAGATCATTGTCAGCAGTAAAAAGGAATGCTTGTTTAAGCATAGAGATTCTTTCTCTCTTAGTAGAAGCCCCCAGTGAAAAGAAGGCTGTCATCAGAGGTGCAAACTTGATAGGTTCCATAATGATAGTGGTTGGATTCCTTAACTTGGTTCAGGCAGTTCTTGCTTAGAAATAGATGTACAGTTATCAGAGATGAGTAAAGGTGTTTATTGTAAAGTAAATTTCTGTAAAGTTGAGCTGTTTAAATACCATGTTAGCTGAGCTTTTGCACTACAAGCATAAATCCCCAACTGACCCCCAACTGATTTTCTTAATTTATCAATATCACCCTTGAATTCTGATATCATTGTTTATTTACCCCTTTTTATATTCTGGTTAACTGTTGATATTTCCGCGAATAGTACTTTAATATTATTCAAACTAGTATCATTAGAAAGCCCTTAATCTCAGCTTTCAGAATTGTGCTGCAACTTTATATTTCAATACCAATTTAGTATCTTGAAGTGGCTTTGAATGTAAGCTTATAAAATTATTATTTGAAATAAAATATGCTAAATAACTCTTAAAGTATGATATTTTAATCAGTAAACTAAATTTAAAGTATAAATCATTATTTAGCTTACATTTAGTAACCAACTCAAAAACATTTTTAAATAAACTTAAGTTTATTATAACTTTTAACAGTTCTTAAAAAATGAACTTTATATATATTAAATCTATCAAAATAAAAATGTTATTTTTAATCACATATAAATATTTGCTTGTATAATTAAAGTTGTATCTTATTTTTATAGATACAATGACTAAGATCATTTTCAATTTAGTTTAAACAAATTTTAACCTTTATTAAATTTAATTAAATAAAGCAAGATTTTGACACACTCTTTTTTATGTTTGAATTTTTTATATATTATCTCTAGCATACACTATAAAAATATAATTTTATTAAATAGTTGTATAAAGCTATTTTATTAAGATTAAATACTTAAGAATTTGAAAAGAAAAACTTTTACTCTCTTATAAGTTCTTATCTTATATTTTCTATAAAATTTAACTTAAGAATAAATTAATTATGCTAAATAAAATCACTGAAATTTCAATAAAAGTTTTTTTTTAATTTTAGTTTTTTAACTTTTTACTGGATTTTTTTATAAATTGCTCTAAAATTATTCAATATTTATTTATTAAATATGCAAAAAAGCTAAGATTTTAGGCAGCAATTTAATTTTCAACAAAAAGCATCATATCAGTTTTTATTGTATTTTTATATTGATCTTTTTAGAATGATGTCATTTGTACTAATCAGCTTTCAAGAAGTAATGGTATATTATTTAAGATTGTTACTGGCTTTTAATACAGTTTAATTTAGCTGTAAGTAGAAAATTCTTAATTTAGTATAGGTTTTATATTATAATGATTAAATAAGATTTATTTTGTTAAAATTGTTGTAATTATATAAATATATTGATAAGAAAATTAAAACAAAATTTTGAAGTGCAAAGTAGAACAGTTAATAGAAAACAGATTAATCTTTAAAATAATGACCAAAATGTTGATTGTCTATATGAGCTAATAGGCTACCCCAATTCTTGGACTACTGAAAATTAAGATATATGTCTAGCCCTACAATATTTGTCCAAAGACACTGTCATACAAGATTCCATCTATTCAAGAAGATTAATAATGTATACTTGCCTTAGTCTGCCCTAGCATGAGGATAGCAATTGTCCTTTAAGCCCACATTGATACTGGACATAGAGGTCTGGTTAAAACTCATGATTGGCTAATTAAGAACTTTTATTGGTAAAATATCCAGCTCCTTATCCCTGATGTTCTTTTGTCCTGCCATACTTATCAGTTAAAAAATCTGTGACCTTCTCAACACAAGTACAAGATCATTCTCCTAAAGCACGCCTTTCATACTGTAAGCATATACACTGTTGGTCCCCTCCCTCACTCTTGCTCTATGTGTTGTTTCATTATAGTAGTGGTAGATCAATTCAGCAAATGGGTGAGGCCAGGGATACTAAGGACATTACTTCTAAGTCCACAGCTAATTTACTACTGCAAGATATCTTTTACAGACTTGGATGTCCCCAAACTTCACTCTCTTAAAATAGCACCAACTTTAATGTAAGGTTGATCACATATAATGTAGAAGCAATGGGCACCCATCAATCCTTTTTATCCCCCTCAATCCTTCTACTAATAGAACAATTGAGCACTAAATTACTCTATTGTTTCCATTATGAGAAAGCTCACTCTCTCTTAAGCTACTAATTGGGATATGTTCCTTCCTGCTGCCCTATTTATATACCCTCTAAGCATACTTTAAGTGACAGGTCAATTCTCATTTGCCACACTATATGAAAGTGAGGCTGAAATTCCTTCAATCTTGAGACCCCCATTGGCAGATTTTTATGCTGCAGTCAACCCCAAGACACATGTGGAAGAATTAAAAAATGGATAATTGACATTCAGACTTCTGATTAAACATCTTCTTATAGAGTCAAAATCCTGGAGTTTTTACCCTCTAATGCATCCAAGGCTTCCTTTCCCAAGTTGCAGGTAGATGACCTAGTCCTATACTACTGGAATTGTACTGGTGGTTGTGCTCAAAAACTGAATTCCCTCTGGTTTGGGCCCTGCAAAGTTACATCCAAGAAGGGCTTTGAGTATGTTGTCAAGTTACTTTCTTTCTGGTAGACCTTTCTTTTGTGTCTATGCTTAATTAATCAACAAGTATCAACTTCCCACGTCAATCTTGGGGGGATGTCATTAATTGTGATATCAATACTATTTTGATATGGCCTGAAAGTTGCAATACTTAATGTCTTGGCTGTGTTTGCTTTTGGTTTCAACAGTTACCCTATTTTGCAAATGGGTTGACATCAATATCCTTTCCTTCAGTATTGTACTACCTAAGCCAATCTGATCTAGTACAAGTCTGGCCCAGTCAACCCCATTACCATACTGTCTACCTATTGAAAAATCTACATTCTCATTATACTATTTAAGTAGAATCTTCCCCCTAAATAATTTTAAGTTTATCCACATTTTTGTTGGCTTTTATAATATTCAAGCTTTTCCCCTTTTTCCAAAAGGGAGCCCTCTTTGGTTATATCAGGAAAATAAGATATGTTCTCCTAATTTTGCCCTGGAGGCTAACCCAAAGCTAGCTTCAAACCTCAAACCTTTTGTAACCAAGGTTTCCCGCTCTTTCCTTGTGGATGCTGTTCCCAAGAGAAGAACATGACAAAAGCACTAGCAAGGGTTACCTTAATGACAACCCAAGGCAAAAAAAACCAACTATCTCAGTTAAGCAAACCCCCAGATACCACAGCTGGCCAAACAAACAGGACCATAAGCATTACCTCTTTCCAACAACCTATTTTACTTGGACAACATTGACCCACACCTGAAAATCAGCTCCACATGCAGATTATCACATGTGTCTTCCACATCACCTGTGAAGGGTACCAATTTTAAGTTCAGCATGTGTTGAGACAGATAATACTGGGGTAATACTGACTACACACTGTCACTGGAGGAGCTGGTTGTAAATGCTGGTGAGAACTAATTGGTCTTGATATCCAGTATAACCTTCTGGGATGTCCCCATAAGGGATGAGTAAGAAGGTTTCTTGGTGAGGTGTAGCCATAATCCAACAACTTGTTCTTCTTGGGGGATTTCTCTAAAAGGTAGGCATTTAATTGATCCTAACGCTGTTGCAGCTGAACCAATTTCAGTTCAGTATTTAGATTGGGGAAGAAAGAAGTTCAATATAAAAGACAAGAGATATGAACAAGATGATATTTATTGGAGAATAGTGTAATTAATTCAATTTGTTGGGGGCCACTCATTCATAAGGGGTGCGCTGTGGCAGGTCTGCATAAGGTTTGGGTTAATGATATCTTAGGTGAGGGATCAGCACATCAAATCAGCAGCGCTTCTATTTGGAAGATATTTCCTGTGATTTGAGATTGGCCACAGTACCCCTATTATACTGCTAGATATGATCTGGGGCAGCTCTAAAACTGTCCCCAGTGTATCATAAGATACATTGGCAGGCAGGGAAGTAAACTTGGTAGCAACATCAAGGGTGACTCTCACCCCCACCCATGATTCTATAAGGAGGGTCTTTGATAATTCAAGATCTCCTCAAGAGCCTTCCAGAGACTTCTCAGGGATCTCTTTCTGTATTGTAGCACTCCCTACCCCAATGCACTATTTTTTTTCTTAAAAAACAAACAGAATAGACATATGTCAAGTATATACTTCTGGGAAGTATAATAAACAAGATAAATGGGAAAATTAATAAGGTGATGATACTTTATTGGATATGAATATAGAATAATATATATTATTATGAGAAGCCACATGATGTCCATGTACATCATGATGTTCATGGGGCTTATCTGAGTAATGTTCCTCTTAAGTAACAAGACTTGTTCAAGTTGTGTTCTGCTTAGGATCAGGAATGTTTGATCCCCATAATAGATGGTAAAATGATAGTAGTGGCAGCAACTTAATGATCAGTTGGTGAACCATTTGATGAGTCAATTTAGTGAGTTGCTTAGGGCATTAATTCCCTGAGAGGGAGTAGTAAAAGATATTACAACATCCCCCTGGGGTGCTGGAAGGTGGAACCTTGGGAATTTTCTTGAGAGTGTCAGGAATACAGGCTTGGTATTGATCCAGTTTGGCATTGGATACAGGGATTTGGGAGTTATGCTGTGCTTTTCTTGCTTTGTATAGGAAAAGGTGGTCATGGTACATGTGTTTGAGTTCTGTTTGAGCACCAATAATTTTGATTAAGTAGGTATTGTTGGGCTTAACTTCCATGACAATGCCTGGTACTCTCAACCTTGGGTCCAGTTTGTGTTGATTGTGGTTGGCTACCCAAATCTCATCTCTGACTTGGAATCTCTCTTTTTGTAGCAGGATTGAATACCTCTCAACCCTTTTCTTTTCAATGTCTTCCTGGTCTTTTCTGGCACGCTGTACATTGGTATCACAGTTTTCTGGTAACTTCTTAGGTAGAGGTAAGTGTGGACTTGCAGTAGTACTAACAAGGGTGGGCTTGTGCCCATAGAAAAGTTTGTATGAGCTTTTTCCTGTATTGCGGCTGACTTGGGTTCTGCACACCATGAGAGCTGTTGGTAACATGTTAACCCAAGCTTTTGAATTGTTGGCAGATAGCTTACTGAGGGCTCCCACTAGTGAGACGTTTAGTTGTTCTAATTGTCCATTTGCTTGTGGGTGGTACAGGATGGCTGTGATGTGTCTTATTCCTTTTCTGGCAAGGTAGATATTAGTGTCAATGGCATTAAGTTTGGTGCCTCCATCTGTAATTAGGAGTTCAGGTTTCTCAAACTTAGCCATGAATTCTTTGCAAATAAATCTTCTCACATCATTTCCTTTGTATTCTTTTGTAGCTTGGGCTACGGGCCACCTGGTTGCATAGTCAATGGCTGTTATGATGTAATTTTTGCCTTTGTTATTGCCAGGCATTTGTCCCACAATATCCAGTGTTATGTTTGGCTTCTGAGGACAACATCCAGGAGGACACAGCAGGAAATCTTTATAATAAAAGATTTGAGGTTTGAAGCTAGCCTTGGGTTAGCCTTCAGGGAAAAATTAAGGACATATACCTTAATTTCCTGGAAAACAAGAAGAGAAAGTCCTTTTGGCACAAAGGACAGGAAAAAGCTTGAAGATTATTAAAGCCAATGCAAATGTGGATAAACTTGTCTTTATTAGTAGAAATAATTCTACTTTAAATAGTCAAGGAACAGGGATCACTCATTAGGAAGACAGAGTGACTGAGGGAGTCACATTGGGAGGAGGTCATACCAGGATCATTCATAGACAGGTACAATAATCCAGAATGGGTGGATATTGAACCAGACCCATTTATAGAAGGCAAGGAATACCCAAAATTGAAATCAAACCCAGCCAAATCTTTGCAGCTAACAATATTTTAAGGTCATATCAAAAGAGCATTAATTGCGCAATTTACAACATCTCCCCCTCAAGATTGGACACAGGGATTTAGTATTTGCAGATAAATTTGGAGTGAACACGGGCAAAGGACATCCAGAAGACAGTAATTTCACAGTATACTTGACACCCTTCTTAAAGGTGACCTCACAGGGCCCAACCCAGAGGGAATCCAGCTATGAGCTCTACCACCTTTACAATTCTGGTAGTAGAGAACTAGATTGCCTATTTGATACTCAGGGAGGGGGCTCTAGCAGCATTGGACGGGGAGAACTCCAGAGCCTTGACCTTATAAGCAGTGGAATAAGCTGTTGCTTGGATGTCAATGATAAAATTGGTTAAGTCTTTAACATGGGCCTCAGGATTTGCAGACACATCAACTTTGATCAAGGGGGGTCCCAAGATTGAGGTGATGGCGGCTTCATGCCTATACAGCATGGAAAAAGGGGCCTGACCAGTCACTTGGTGTCTACTGAGGCAGTAATCAAAGAGAGAATCAGGGAGGAACATATCCCAATTGGCAGCGTCAGAGAGTGTGAGCTTCCTCATTATGGACACAAGGGTGGAGTTTGCTTGTTTGACAGTTCCATTGGTTGAGGGGTTATATGGCGCAGAGAACAATTGGTGGGTCCCCATAGCCTCAACAATAGAAGTGATGAGGCAAGCATTAAAGTTGGTACCATTTTCAGAAAGCAGGACTTGAAGGCAGCCATGTTGATAGAAGATGTTTTGCAGCAAGAGAGTGGACGTGGTCTTGGCAGTTATATCTTTTGTTGCTCTGGCTTCAACCCATTTGCTAAAATGATCTACAGCAACTAAGATAAACTGACATCCCAACCTAGACCGAGGGAAAGGCCCAACAGCATCAATACTCACCGTGTGGAAGGCATGCTTTTGAGGGATGAGCTTGAACTGGTGTTAAGACGGCCAAGGGCATTGGAGCTGACAGGAATGACAGAAGGGGAGGACATCAGGTATCAGGATGCATATGTTTTCCCAATAGAAGTTTTTGCTCAACCAGTCATGAGTCTTTGCTATACCTCCATATCCAGTGTCAATGTGATATTGGAGGATAATGGCTATCCTTATGCTAGGACAAATGTAGGATAGGTAGGAATTGTTAACTTTTTTTAAGAGCTGTCTATCACAAATTACAGTATCCTTAGATAGGGTCTGTAGCGCCTAGAAAATGTCTTCTGGCTCAGTGGTCCAAGATTCAGGATGCCCTATTAATTTGTATAAGCAATCAGTGTCAGCTGGGTGGATAGCTAGAATTGGCATCCTTGATAGGCCATCAGCGTTCTGATGCTGGGCCCCAGGACAGTGTATAACAGTGAAATCATATCCTTGTAGACGCAGAGCCCAATACGCTAATTGACCTTCAGGCTCCTTTAGCTGCTGCAGCCATTTGAGGGAGGAGTGATCTGTGACCATTGTGAAGTGAGTCCCATAAATGTAGTGCAAAAACTGTTTCACCGCGTGCAGCACTGCCAAGCATTCCTTCTCAGTGACACTGTAGTTCTTCTTGTGCTTATTGAGGACCTGCAAAGAGTAGGCTACAGGTCAATCCACGCCTTCATTGTCAAGCTGGGCGAGGATGGCACCCACAGCTACTCCACTAGTGTCAATATACAATATGAACTCTTTATCATAATCAGGATAGACCAAGATATGAGACTCTTTGAGCTTGGCCTTCAATGCTTCAAATACTTGTTGTTGGCTGTCTGTCCATTCAAAGGGGACATTGCAAAGCAACTGGACAAGGGGTTCACTCAGTTCAGCAAAATTAGGTATGAACTGTTGGTAGTAGCCCATCATGCTAAGGAATACTTGAACCTCTCAAAGATTTGTGGGAGGTAGCATCTTGTCAATAGCTTCCACCTTGTTATTCATGGGGCAGATTCCAGTTTTAGTGACCTCGTGACCTAAGAATTCAAGACGTTTCTTACAGAAGGAGCACTTGGAGGGTTTGAGTTTCAAGCCAGCTTTGAAAATCTTGATGAAGACAGCCTTGAGGTGTTCCAAGTGGTTGGTAAAGGTAGCGCTGAATAAAGTGATGTCATCAAGGTACACAAGGACACAAGAGAGCTTTAGGTGTTGCAGGATGGAGTCCATAGCCCGTTGAAATGTAGCAGGGGCATTGTAGAGCCACTGGGGCATACAATTGGGTTCAAAAAGGCCTTCTGAGGTGATAAGTGCAGCCTTTTCTCTATCTTCAGGAGATAAGTCAACTTGCCAGTAGCCAGAGGCTAGATCCATGGCTGAGAAAAACTTGGAACCACCCAGCCGTCAGAGAGCATTGTCAATCCTAGGAAAGGGGTATGAGTCTTTCTTAGTGAGAGAGTTCAGGCGGCAATAGTCCATTACAATGTGGTGTCCACCATCTTTCTTCTTAAGGATCAGTAACAGGGAAGCCCAAGGACTTTGAGAAGGAGCTAGTAACCCAGCGTCCAGAAGTTGCTTGAGTTCTTTAGACACTTGAGCATCCTCCACCCTACTATGGCAGTATGGTTTGGCACAAAAAGGGGATGCATCTCCAGTATCAATCTGATGGATGACTCCCTTAGCCAGGCCATAATCCGTAGGTCCAGAGGCAAAGATGTTGCTAAACTGATTGATCAGGTCCAACAATATTTTTGTTTGACAGGAGACAATTGTGGGAAATCAGCAGCAGTGAGCAAGGAGAGAACTTGAGGATTGTCTTCAGGTAAATTGAAATCACTAAAAGTTCTGAAGGGGTAGAGGGAGGCCACTTGTTCTGCTCCCAGTATATGACCATGTCCTACAACCTGGCCTCAGATCAACTGCATGGGCATGGCTGTCAGGTTAGCAAGTAGTAATTGTATGGGCTCTTTGTGGGTTTGATCTAGAATTCCAGGAAACAGGCAGGACTCTTTATAACTTAGGGATTCAGGTGAGTAGAGTTCCAAGAGCAACTTTTCAGGTAGCTCATAAGAAATCTGGGAATCAATCACCACTTGAGAGCCCAGGGGAATGATGATAGCTGCTGGTGCTAGTAGAGGTACCCCTTCTTCTGCAGGGCAGGAAGAAGGAGGGGTACACATGTTGGAGGAGTGATTCTTATACTTGAGAGAGAAGATACCCGTAATTATTCAAGAACACAAGTTTTAAGACGTTTTCCTGGGAGGCACAGAGGTTCCTCAAAAATCAAAGGAAACTCATATCTTCAGAGCAAAAGGTATCCATCTTGTTGGTTTAAAATCCTGTTATATTCTCAGAGGAATTGATTACCAACCAAGAGGTCATAGCTTTTGTTCTCAAGGAATACAGCGGGGGAAGCAATGAGGAGTTTCCCAAACCTCATGGGTAGAGCAGAGTAGGCACTAATGGCCCATGTTTGTGCCATGCCATCTGTGCCATACAACTGAGTGTAGTTGAGGTCAGGGGCCAACTTAAGTTTCTTCATCAGTTTTGAAGATACTATGTTGACTGGAGAACCTGTGTCCAAGATAGCTTTGATTTTGACCTTTTGGATTGATACTTCCACGCAGGTTGTATTTTTCCCAAAGGGGGGCAAGACTGCCAACACATATTGTGCAAACTCTAGCTCCTTTTACCATTTAGCTAGCATGCTTGATAACACAGGAATCTCTTTATTTACAGTCTGTAGCAGGTGAGATACAGTTACATTTTGGAAGAGAGCTTTGGCTAGCTCAGCTGCTTTCTCAGAAGAATCTACCAAGACAGGAGGTCAATGGGCTTGAGCTAGGTAAAGGCAAGCCACCATGGATTTAGCTTCACTTGTAGGTACTTGGGAATTAGTGGTGGTCTTCCCAGAGCAAAGCTTGTATGGGACAGGGATAGTTTCCAGAACAGCCAAGACAGAATAGCCATAACTATCAGAATCTTCACTATCAGAATCTTAAGGCTCTGAATCACTGGAGAGATTGTGAAATAGATGAAGGATAGTTATGCCAGAGGAAGAGGGAGCTTCCACATCAGACAGAGAATCAGGGAGAGATTGGTCAGCAGTGAGCGTCTCTGTCTCTAAGCTGACCTCTCTTTTCCTGCCTGTTCCTTGGGGTCACAACCTTCCACTCAGGGATTAGTGCAAGTATGCAAATGGTGCCCAGTTTAGCCACAGTTATGACAACCTTGCCTCTTAGCCTGTCCACCAGCACCCAGGGTCATTATGTGCGGTGTAAAAGAGGTAGTCCCAGCATTGCTGGCTTTATTTTCACGTACCACTGTACCTCCATGGGTCAAATGCATGTCTTGCAAGAGCATCTTAATGCTCTTCATGGAATTGAGCAAAGCCTTGTGTGCCTTAAAGTGTAGGCATAGAATCTGGTTCACCTTCAAAGCATTTGAACAAGCCTTGGAGGCTTCCCGGGATGTTAACTGTTGACTAGTGATTAACTGCTGGCCTTCAATGTAGAAACAATCAGCAAACTCAGTCAGGGCTTCCTTGGTCTTAAAGACAATGTGCATAAATGCATCCTTCTTGCCCTCCAAGCTGAGATCTCCTCCAAACTCCTCAATAAGGAGGTGCTTCATGTCCTCCCAAGTGACAATGGAGGGGAGCTTGGGGACTACTACCTTTTGGCAAGTGGGATGGAGATAGATGAGGACATGTTCCTTTTTGAGTTTTTCAGTAGCCCTAAGCATTGCAGTTTTGTAAATAGTTAGAAAAGCGGCAATGGTAGAGGTTTTGGATCAAATATCTGCTTGAAGGTTGGTTTGTAGTTCAGGTTGATGGATAAAGACAAGGACTGGCTGTTTTCACCAGAGTTGAGGACATTAATTAAAGGGTTGCCTTCAAACTTGGATTCAGCATCAGATTGTCTGGCCCAGAGGAGTCAAAAGCTTTCCTCTAGGGTGTTAAAGGTAGAGCTGTTCTGTCCACTAATATCACTAGCAGTGGCAGCAGCAGTTCCAAATTTGTCAATCTTGATTTGTTGTACTGCCAAGGTGCCAGCAATCCCATTGAGGTGGGTAGTCAGGGAAGTGGTCTGAGCAACCAAGGGGACAACTTGTTCATTTAGGGTCTTGGTAAAGCAGGAGAGGGGTTTTATCTCTCTTTCTAATGCGTCTTGCCTATCAGCTACATCATTTGTCACTTCTGCAAGCTGATCTAGTACACATGCGCAGTTGACCCAGGGTTGACCTTCCGAACCAGGGCAACAACCATTATTGCCAGGAGCAGGAGTATTAACAACTTCCTCTTCATCTTCATCTTCAGATTCAGATGACAAATCCTAGATTTAGAGAGGCGCTGTCTTAAGTACTTGATTTCACCTTGTAAAGTAGCCACCTGATCAGTGAGAGAGGCAATACAAGGGTCAGGCATTGGTTTGACTGGAGGGGGGTTCTGAACTGAAGCTTGACGTCAAGTGGTAGCCTTGAGTTTGGCAATCACCTCCCATAACTTGGTTTCAAAATCAGATGGTGCCTCAACAGGAGAAGAGGAAGGAATAACCTCAATGGACTCTATCCTATCATCCACATATTTTGCACCTGGTATAGAGTGTTGTGTAGCGCAGCCTTATCCAGACTGTATTGATGCTGCAGATGGCAGCCCCAAGTGTCAACATGAGCTCCTACCAATTCAAGTTGTAAGTTGACATGCTCCCTGAATTGATTAAGTTCACTAACCAGAGTCTCAAAATACTGGCAATGGTTTAGCAGAAAGGCCTCAATTTGCTCAGGCCACGCTGCCTGATGTTCATCTAACTTGCATAGTTGGTTCTTGATGTATCCAGGGAGCAAGGAACAAAGAGAGTTTAGGGAGGAGATTAAGTACTTCTGAAATGCCAGTGAATTGTGCTGGTTGTCAAAAATACGCGCAAAGAGACTATGGGACCACTCTTGATAGGCCATATTTTGAGCATGGTTATTTGAGACAGCAGTGGCTAAACATTTAAAAGTTGATTCTGGGATCCTAAGACAAGTTGATGGTAGACTAGGGCAGGTCAGATGAACTGGTTGATTAACACACCAATTGTATCCATGGATTCCATAAGCGCGGGGGGGAGACCAAAGTCCAAAAGGAAGGAGTACATGTCTTCATAAGTGTACCTGGGACAGAGGCCAGGGATAGTGTGCACTGCCACAGTGCCAGAATGGAGAAGGGAGTGGGCGGCAGCACAAGCTTGCTTGTAATTGAGAGAGAAAGCTGGAAGGGGGGGCCACGCAGGCCTGGGAGACAGAACCAATATCATAAGATTTAAGGGGGCATTGGTGATGTCTTCTTCTAGAGGAGGACTAGAGACTTTATGTTATTTGGGTACTTCAGAAACAAAGGGAGAAGGACCAGAGAATGCGCCAGGGAACAGGGTAACCAAGGGGCTTGCAGCCCCTGTAGTGAGCACCATTTTGTTGTGTTTGGCTCCTGGGGACAACATCCAGGAGGACACGGCGGGAAATCTTTATAACAAAAGATTTAAGGTTTGAAGCTAGCCTTGGGTTAGCCTTCAGGGCAAAATTAAGGGCACATACCTTAATTTCCTGGGAAATGAGAAGAGAAAGTCCTTTTGGCAAAAAGGACAGGAAAAAGCTTTTTGATTATTAAAGCCAACACAAATGTGGATAAACTTGTCTTTATTAGGAGAAATAATTCTACTTTAAATAGTAGACAAGGAACATTGATCACTCATTAAGAAGACAGAGTGGCTGAGGGGGTCACATTAGGATGAGGTCATACCAGGATCATTTATAGACAGGTACAATAATCTGGAATGGGTAGATATTGAACCAGACCCACTTACAGAAGGCAGGTAATATCTGAAATCAAAAGCAAACCCAGCCAAATCTTTGAAGCTATCAATATTCAAAGGCCATATTAAAATAGCATTAATTGCGCAATCTATGACATCCAGTGACCACACTTAGAAAGGATGTGTGATTGATACTGTTAGTACTGATTTGGGCAGTGCCTTGGATTTGGCATACTTTTCACAGACTTTGCATTGCTCCAGTACCTCTTTGATGTTTTCCAGCATGTTGGGCCACCAGTAGCGCGTTTTGCTATACTTTGGTAGATTGCAGCTACAGGTGTGTCTCAGGTTTCTGTTGTATTGGAGGATGGTGTCAATCTTTTGCATTGATAGAACATATGGTACTGTATCTTCACTTGGTAATATACAATGGAGAGTACCATATAAGTTTTTGAACAGATGTTTGTTCTTGAGGACTTTCTCTTGGATGAAAATTGGTGTGCCAGGTGGGAACCCTTCTTGGAGATTCTCCATGATTAACATGGGCCAATTGGGGTCTCCATCAGCGCATAGGATATGTTTACTGTTCAACCTTGATAGGGCGTCTACAGTAAGCATTTCTTTGCCTGGCTTATATTCAATTGACATGGGGTACCTTTGAATAAAGTTCATCTATTCTGCTTGTCTTTGTGATAGATGTTGTTGGATTTTAAAGAATATCAACAGCTTGTGATTGGTTACCAGTTTGAATATTTGTGCACCTTTCAGGTAGCACTTCACTTCATGAGACAGTGGACAATAGCTACAAGTTCCTTGCTATGTATTGTATTTATTTGTTCACCATTAGACAACTTTCTTGATTTGTATGCTACAGGGAAGAAGTCTGTTTCTACAGTCTGGATTTGGAGTACACCTCCACTTGCATAGATGAAAGTATCAGTTTCCAGTTTGTATAATCCTTTACGGTTAGGATGATTTAGGATAAGGGCAGTGATTATGCGATCTTTGAGTTGCCAGAAATGTTGGTCTCTTAGTGGTGTCCATACAAACTTGGTTTCTTGCCTATGATTGCGGATAACGGGGCAGTTAAGGCACCCCAGTCAGTAATAAACCTTCTGACATAAGATACTATACCAAAGAATGTTCAGAGCTTGCTCTTTTTTCTTGGTGCTGGCATGTTGGTTATGGCACAGATTCTTTCTGGGTCAGGTTTGATCCTGTCTTTGCTGATAATGTGGCCAAGGAATGAGAGTTCAGACAAAAAAATTGCATTTGCAAGGCTTGACAATGAGTTGGTTTTCTTTGAGGGTTTTTAGGACCATGAAAAGGTCTTTCCAGTGTTGCCTTACAGTTAGACTATAGATAATAATGTTGTCTAAGTAGATTATTGCTTGTTTTCCAATGTGTTCTTTGAAGACCTTGTTCATGAATGTCACAAACGTAATAGAGTGTTTTTCATACAAAAGTTGAGATCCACACATTTAAAGGATCCATATTTGGTTCTGAAGGCGGTTTTGGGTATGTCATCTGGTTTTACACAGATTTGGTGATGTTCTGCTATCAAGTCAATTTTTGTGAAGACTTAAACCTTCTCATGGCATCAAAAAGGTCATTGATCAGGGGCAGGGGATACCTATTCTTAATTGTAACCTTGTTGAGCCCCCTTTAGTCTGTGACTAGTTGGAGTCCACCATCCTTTTTTGCTACAAAGAAGACAGCAGCACCAAAAGGTGATTTTGTGGGCCAAATCAGGCCTTTCTCAAGGGCTTCATCAAGGTAAGCTTTTAGGGTGTCATCTTCTTGTGGTGTTAGACAGTATATGGTGTGTGCCTTTGTTAAACTTCCCTTGAGTTTGATTTCATGTTGTATGTCTTGGTTAGGAGATAACCCTGGTAAAGTTTCTTTGAATACAGAAGGGAATTCAATGATCAGCTGTGCTCAAATTGGGTCTTGCTCACGTCTGGTTTCTGTACGTTTGAAATGGATAACCTCATATGTGCAAGTGTTCCAGTTGATTCTGCTAGGATCTTTTTCCTCTTCTGTCTCAATGATCTTCACAATCATGTGGTCTTTCATAAGCGTGTCAAGATGAATTAGGTAAACATGGTGGTTCACCTTGCCTTGTTGTATGGTGAGGGTAGCGCTGTCCCAGTAAATATGAAGTTTTGTATTTCTCATCCAATCAAGGCCAAGTATACCATCATACTTGGGGATTGATATGATAGGGCCACTGAGTGTAGTCTGTACGTCTCCAATTTGGGTGTGGAAAGGTTTTTTTCTCTGTTGACTGGTGTGCTTCTGTTATCCGCCATGATAACTCTCTTGATGTTACTTTGGACTGTGGGTAGTTTCATGAGGTTGTCACATTTCTTGTCAACAAGGTATTAGTCTTCTCCAGTGTTAAATAGTGCTGTGCCCTGATATCTGCAAAAGCAGAAAGGATAAGTGAGGAGTTTATTTCAGTTTAGGCGGTAAACAGTAGAGGATTGCTGGATGGTACTGGATCATGGTGATTGAGTCCATGTCCTGGTCCCTGTAAAATTCTTTCAAAGTGTGGGGAGGGCAGCTTACCTAAGTACTCCCCTGAGCTTTTCCCTCCTTGCTGGTGTCTTTGATGCTTGCTTGGTGAATTTAAGCAGTGTAATTCACGTTTTGAAGATAGGTGTTGCTGGATTGGTGGTTCTGCTTGTTAGGGCAAGAGTCCTTCTTTGCTGTGGGACTCTTCTTTTGTTTGTTTGTTACATGTAGGATCTCAGACTTTTGTGCTGCGTGCTTTCCTTAAAAGAATATTTCTTGGAGATTCTTGCAGTGGGCCATGTCAAACTGATGTCTAATGTGTGTTGAGAGGCCATTGTAAAAGTCCAATTGTGGTCCAGCTTTGTCAAAGTCAATGGGGTTGGGAGCTCAGTCATGTAGGTCTTCATAAGCTGCAATGTACTCCTCAATTGTTCCTGTCATCTTGAAGATTCTGAGCTCTGTCATGATCACCACGTTAGAGTCTTTCATGGCAAACTTTTTGAGGAAGGAGGCTTTGAACATATCCCAGTTTTATTTTGATCAGGGTGTTGTTTGAGCCATTTGATTACAAAGCG
Organism: Entomophthora muscae; assembly: GCA_014839935.2. Lineage (NCBI taxonomy): Eukaryota > Fungi > Entomophthoromycota > Entomophthoromycetes > Entomophthorales > Entomophthoraceae > Entomophthora > Entomophthora muscae. Next base: position 536,505 of record QTSX02004271.1, read on the forward strand.
TGAGGCAGTCCCTGTGACCTGGAGGGCAACTTTGCTGGCCCAGAGTCTGCAGGGATAGCCCACTTGTGTAAACTTTCTTTGTGTGCTATTGGTTCAGAGATTGGTGCTTTCCCAGCGTAATCCTGCAAAGGTCCCAATTTATTATGAGTGTAGGCGTTGGAATACAATACTGGGTATTTTGGGTTGCTGTGGGTCTGTAGCAGTTGGAGGTGGGTTCAGGAGTTTACAGGATTTGAGAAAATTTCACTGTTCAATGAGGACAAGGATTTTATCAAAGATGACAAAGCCTGTAGGGGTCTTATCCTTCTTTGTAATCTCTCCAGCCTGTGGGGAGGGCCATTTGCTGGATCTTTTTCTTGGGAGGAATTTTTCCTTTATGTTGCGTAGGTGTGGATAACCTACCCTGTGCTACCACTGTTGATTATATACTTCCAGGAAGTATAATAAACCAGATAAAGGGGAAAATCAAGAAGAGAATGATACTTTATTGTATATGAATATATGATAATATATACTATCATGAGAAGCCGCATGCTATCCATGGACGTCACAATGTTTATGGAGATTATCTGAGTAATGTTACTCTTAAGTCACAAGGCTTGTTCAAGTTGTGTTCTGCTTAGGATCAGGAATTTTTGATCACCATAATAGATGGCCAAATGATAGTAGTACCACCAACTTAATTATTAATTGGTGAAACATTTGGTGAGTTGCTTGGGGCATTAATTCCCCAAGAGGGAGTAATCAAAGATGTTGCAACACATAGTAAAACCCAATATATAATGCAGGAAAAACAACAATTATTAGCTAGATATTTTTCATAGCATTTGTACTATTTATATACCATTTGGGGTATATTTGGATAAAAACCCTCCTGTTCTAGAATCTCACCTGGATCCCTAACATGTGGCCTTTTACCTAACAGTGTTATCTAATCAAGTCCTTTGCCTAAAAGATCTTAACAGTATTTACCTTTAAGAGCATGCCCTGGTAAACTCTAGAATCACCTGATTACTTTTATGAGCATGTACCTTTATGATTTAAAGCATCCAGACTTCTGACACCAAAACCATGTAGAATATTTCTACCCCTGGTACAAGCTTTCATTTTTTTAAACTAAGAAGCAGCTGATCAATCCTGAATACCTAGAAATTGTTACCTTCATTTAGCAGCTTTTGTGCCAATTTCTTTTTTGCTACTAATAACCACCAAAACAATTTGAAATGCAGACCAGGCACCATTATGGCACCATTAATGCTCTAGGCAACACATGTAAAATTATCTATGAAGCTGTTTGATCTTTAAAAATCAATTAGGTGGCACCCTGGTACTTTTAAACCTAATAAAATTTCCAACATTTGTTTTTTAATCACTATTTAGAGGTTCACCTTTGGTCAACCTTGACCTTTCTCTTGACACAGTCAAGGCCATTTTATCCCTATTATTAAATCATCATTAATCATATTTCTGGGTAAACATTAATTAATTTTCCTGGCTAATTAACTGATTTTGAGACACCCAGTCTCTGAGATTGAATCAGATAATCCCCCTTAATCCTGTTAACCAGTGTGTCCTAATTTATCCCAGGGATTTCACCATCTGCTTTATACAGATACTGGGGTTATCCAAGAATTCTTAATAAGAGAATTCTATGAACTTATCTATATAAAATCCATAATTTATCTTATCAATTTAATATATACCAGAAATCTTATTTGGCCAAACACCTGGAGTGAATTTTGTGCAGACAACTGATCCCACTTCCCTCTCCCAAACCAGTGTCTCTTTTAGACACCACCTCTGAATCTTAATAAAAATTGTTTCCCTTCAAAAAAGTGTGACTGAGTTGGTTAGGGTATTCTAACTTGGCTTAGGGGTCCCAGGTTTGATTCCTGTGACTTTCACCTAGCCCTGCCTCTATGTGGATTTTTTCAGCATGGACTTGCCAGACAATCCAACAACAATGAGTATTGAAATTTGAGCCTATTTGTGTAATAGTTACTTGTTGGAACTTACCTGTAGTTGGAGTTTCCAGCATGGACCAGTCAGACAATCCAATGGTGACAAGTGCATTGAACTGGCCCCGCTTTCCCCAATTCCCTAAGGCAGTGGTCCTTTCACTGCTGTTCTTGTAACCTTTAATAAAATCTATTTTAGTTTTAAAATTATCACCTATGTAAAATTTTCACTGATATTTATTGACATTCATAGTTTTTTTCTTTTTTGCTATCCAACTAGTTTTGGTTCATCTGGGTTGATGATTTAATTTTAGTAGTTACAGTAGTTTTAAAAGATATGGCAACAACCAAAAAACCTCATATTTAAACAAAATCCAACTATCAGGTTAAAATATATACTCTGCTAACAGGGTTTATTAGCGTTAATGGGCAAAATGAGTCAACACAGCAACAAAGGGCTCACACGCAAAGCAAAACCATTCAAAATACAATCCAAAATACATTGATTCACAAACAAAATGGTGTGAGTTGACTTTTGGTGTAAATATGTTTACTATGTGAATTGGTGACAAAATACACCCAAGCAAGGTGAGTAAAAACTCAAACTAAAAACAAAACACAATAGCAACTCACTAGTAAACAAAATCACTCACGCAATGTGTGCTATGGATTGTAATCATGAATGATACCAAGGTATCTAAAATTAGACACAAGATCTGAAATATAAATTTTAAGAATATTGTGTTGAGTGTTTGAATTTGGCAATAAAATCTAGGAAAATGGGTGGATTTTTTGAGTATTCTAAAATGGGCGTTGTAAAACCAAAAACAACTAATTAAGAAATAAAAAATCTATAATTGGGATATTGGGTGGGAAAAACTCTAATTAAATATCCATATTCAGATAAAAGCAAAAATTAAAATTGGGAGTAACTTAATTGAAACTTATTTAATATTTTAATAGATTTTAAAATGGAAGGAACACAACACCAGAGTACCAATACACCTGTTGTGCGCCGCAGTTGCGGTTGCCCCCGCGGGTCAAAGAATAGAGTTAGTGCAACCCAAGTGCCTACTCAAGAAGGAGACAGGAGAGGAGAGTTTCATAATGACGCTGCATTGACACAGCCGGTTAAAGGAGCACAAGCTGCTAGGGTGCAGAGCATAAATCCTTGGGTCCCTAAGCTGACCTGGAAGCCAACCAAGGTCACCAAAACAAAAAAGTTAGAAACAAGGAGGTAGAACTTACTTTGTATGTGTTTGACGTTGTGTACTGGCAAGAGTTGGTCCTGTCAGCCATGCTGGAGAAGGTTAAGCCTGTACTTGATACTAGCTACAAGCCCTACGTCAGTGATGGCAATCAGGAGGATGACAAGGAGCCCAAGTTCTATCAAACCAATGAGGGGCAGTTAGTGTTGAAGAAAGTTACTGCGTTTTACACCAAGGTGCCCATGCCTTGCAAGCCTGTCACCAATCAGGATCCTGTCTTGTCTGAACCCACAAAGCCCGCTCAGAAGCATATTCCTGATATCAAACACATCATCCTGCTTAAGCTAATGCGCAAATCAGGCAATTACAGGGCAGCCAGGACCATTGTTGGGGTGGATCCCAAGTATGCTTCTAAGACATTCAACAAGTTCATCAATGCCAGCCAAGTCCTTGCTGCGGAGAAATCCTTGCATGTGTCAACCATGCTCATCAAGGAGCACAAATAGGCAATCTGCCAGTAGATAACCCGGGATTGCCATCTTGAACTGTTAAATATACAGGCCATGAGCAAGTCTACTTTTGGGGTTGAGGCTTTAATTTTCTTTTACTATCATCTGGTGAAGGGAATGCACTTTTCCTGGAAAAAGCTCAGGGTATCTCCCTATAATAGAAACAGCCCAATCAACATCAAGACCCAGAAAAACTACACAGAGGTATACACTGCCCTCAAAGCCAAGGGGAAGTTCAAATGTTACTATATTGACAAATCAGCATTTACCTTGTCTATGTGCAATGCATATGGCTATGTCCCCAAAGGCTCCGATGACAGGATGGCTCAGCGTGCTGCAGTCCGCGCCACAGCCTACTCAATGGTGGCTCTCCTCAGTCCAAAGGGGGTTGAGTTCTACCAAATGATATTGGGTTTGCATAACAGCAGGACCTTTATATCATTTCTCCAATTGGTCCAGGAGCACCTGAGGCGCACAGTCCCTGGCTTCACCAATGTCATTGTGTTGGACAACATTGGTCTCCATAAGGCGGCTGATATTCTCAAGGAATTCCTAATAATTGACACTAGCATCACAGTGGGCCCCCAGCAATTGGCCACAGAAAATTTGTGCCTTCTTTTCCTCCCAGCCTATTTGCCCTTCCTAAATCCCATCAAGGAAGTCTTTGGGTGGCTCAAGCAAGTTGTCAAGAAAGGAACCTCAACTGGGACCAAGGATCTATTTGATTTGCTGTAGGCCAGGATCCACACCCTCCCAGCTGAGACTGTGGCCAAATTCTATGGCCATGCTGATTTGTTTATCCCCGCGTGCCTAGACAAACAGCAAATCAATTAAAGGCTTAGTGTGTCAAATTTTTTTATATTCTCTAATTTACTATTCAAGATTTATTAATTATCATTTTATATTTAGATGTTTTCACGCCCGCAATTACATTCAGAAGGACCATCAATAGATGTAAGTAATGTCATGTTTATACTTCTGGGAAGTATAATAAATGGAATAAAGGGGAAGATTAAGAAGAGAATGATACTTTATTGAATATGAATATAAATATTATATAGTATCATGACAAGCCACATGTTGCCCATGTACGTCATGGAGGTCATGGGGCTTATCTGAGTAATGTCCCTCTTGAGTCACAAGGCTTAATCAAGTTGTGTTCCATTTAGGACCTGGATTGAGTGGTCCCTGTCATAGATGGTTAACTGATAATAGTACCACCAGTTTATTGACTGGACAGTGAACCATTCAGTGAGCCGCTCAGTGATTTACTTGGGGCGTTAATTCCCCAAGAGGGAGTAATCAAAGATGTTGCGACATCTCCCCCTGGGGTGTTGGAAGGCAGAGCCTTGGGAATTTTCTTGAGAGTATCTGGTATACGGGCTTGTATTGATCTAGTTTGGTGTTGTGTACAGGGAGCCTTGAATTTTGTTGGGCTGCTCTTGCCTTACACAAACAGAGTTGGTTGTGATGCAGATGTTTCAGTTTGGTTTGTGCCTCAATTCCCTTGATGAAGTAGGTATTGTTGGGCTTGATTTCCATGACAATGACTGGTCCATGTAACCCTGGATCTAACTTATGCTGGTTGTGGTTGGCAACCCAGATTTTGTCCCCAACTTGGAATCATTCCTTATTTAGCCAGAACACTTCTCTCTTGACTCTTTTTGCTCCATGTCTTCTAGGCTTTTTCTATCCTGTCTTAAGTTGGGGTCACTGTCATCTGGAACTTTCTTAGGCAGAGGTAATTGTGGTCCTACAGTTGTACTAACAAGAGCAGGCTTTTGTCCCTAGACAAGTTCATACTGACTTTTGCCTGTATTGCAGTTGATTTGTGTTCTGCACACCATGAGTGCTGTTGGCAGCATGTTGACCCAGGCTTTTGGATTTTTGGCAGATAACTTACTGAGGGCTTCCACTAGAGAGCTGTTTAGTTGTTCTACACGTCCATTTACTTGTGGATGATATGAGCTGGCTGTGACGTGTTTTATTTCATTTTTGGCAAGATAGATGTTGGTGTCAATAGCTTTGAGTTCAGTGCCTCCATCTGTGATTAAGAGGTCAGACTTTCCAAACTTTAGTATGATCTCCTTGCCAATGAATTGTCTCCACGCCGTTGCCTTTGTGCTCTTTTGTGGCTTGTGCTATGGGCCATCTGGTTGCATAGTCAATGGCAGTGATGATGTACTTCTTTCCTTTGCTTTTACCAGGTATAGACCCCACAATATCCAACGACCATACCTTGAAGGGTTGTGTGATGGATATGGATACTACTGACTTGGGTGGGGTTTTGGTTTGGGCGTACTTCTCACAGACCTTGCATTGTTCCAGGACCTTTCTGATATCATCTAGCATGTTGGGCCACCAGTAGCGTGTCTTGAGGTATTCATGCAAGTTTCTGCTACAGGTGTGTCCCAAGTCTCTGTGGTATTGGAGGATTGTGTCAATCTTTTGTGTTGACGGGACGTAGGGTACAGTGTCACCATTTGGAAGTATTCTGTGAAGGGTATCATACGTTTTTGAACAGATGTTTGTTCTTGAGGACTTTCTCTTGGATGTCCATTGGTGTGCTAGGTGAGAACCCTTCCTGGATATTCCCCATAATTAACATGGGCCAGTTGGGGTTGCCATCAGTGTGGAGAATGTGTTTATTGTATAGCCTTGATAGGGCGTCTGCAGTAAGCATCTCTCTGCCTGGCTTGTATTCAACTTTCATGGAGAATCTTTGTATGGGACTAATCCATTCAGTTTGTCTTCTTGACAGGTGCTGTTATTTCTTGAAGAATATCAATGACTTGTGGTTGGTGAGAACTTTGAACGTCTGGGCTCCTTCCAGATAGCATTGCCATTTCATGAGGCAATGTATGATGGCAACCAATTCCTTATTGTATATGGGGTATCTTTGTTTGCTGTCTGATAGCTTCCTTGATTCATATGCCATGGGAAGGAAGTTCTTTTGGGTTGTTTGGATAGGGAGGACTCCTCCTATGGCAAAATCAGAAGTGTTTGTTTCTAGTTGTAGATACCCTCACAGTTTGGGTATTGTAGGATGGGAGCAGTACCCATACATTCCTTCAGCTGGCAGAAATTTTGGTCTTGTAAGGGTGTTCAGACAAATTTGGTTGTTTTCCCGGTGATGACTGACAAAGGGGCTGTTAGAGCCCCAGTTGGGGATGAACCTGTGTACATAGTCTACCATTCCAAGGAAAGTGCAGAGTTTGCTCTTTTTCCTTGGGGCTGGCATCTCTGTTATAATACATATTTTGTCTGAATCCGGTTTGATACCATCTTGCTTATGATATGGCCAAGAAATGGAAGTTCAGTTGAGAAGAACTCACATTTGGACGGTTTGGCAATCAATTGGTTTTCTTCTAGGGTACAGAGGACTGAACAGACGTCTTCCCAGTATTGTTGCAGGTTGGAACTATAAATGATATTGTTGTCCAGGTAGATGATTGCTCTTTTTACAATGTGTTCCTTGAATACTTCATTCATGAAGGTAAAAAAGGTACTGGGAGCGTTTGTCATGCCAAAATTGAGGACAACACATTCAAAGGATCCATATTTAGTTTGAAATGCGGTTTTTGGAATGTATTCAGGTTTCATGCAAATTTGATGATATCCTGCTGTTAAATCAATTTTTGTGAAGATTTGGGACCCTCCTAGGGCATCAAAAAGGCCATCAATTAGGGGCAGGGGATACCTGTTCTTAATTGTGACCTTTTTGGGGGCCCTGTAGTCAGTGACCAGGTGGAGGCCTCCATCTTTATTTGCCACAAAGAAGACAGCGGCACCAAAGGGTAATTTTGAGGGTCTGATGAGACCTTTATTGAGTGCTTTGTCAAGGTAAGCTTTCAGGGTGTTGTCTTCTTGTGGTGTGAGGCAATAGATAGGTTGTGCTTTAGGCACGCTACCTTTTAGGTTGATCTTGTGTTGTATACCCCAATCAGGGGGCAACCTGGGTAGTGCTTCTTGGAATACGGAGGTAAATTCTTTGACTAGCTGGTTTCTAATTGGGGTTTGTTTGTGTTGAGTTTCTGTGCTTTTGAAGTGGATTACTTCATATGTACATGTGCTCCAATTGATTTTGCTGATGTTAGTTTCTTTCTTCATTTCCATGATTTTTACAAATATGTGGTCCCTCATGAGGGTGTCAAGATGTGTTGGGTACATGTGATGGTGGACTTCTCCTTACTGAATGGTGAGGGTGGCACTGTCTCAGTTGATGTGAGGCTTTGTTTTTCTCATCCAATCCAATCCAAGTATGACATTGTATTTGGGGATTGGTATAATGGGGCTGCTAATTGTTGTTTGTACATCTCCAATTTGGGCGCAGAAAGGTTTTTTCTCATGGGTAACTGGTGTGCTACAGTTGTCCACCATGATAATTTTCTTGACGCTACTTTGAGTGGTAGGTAACTTCATGAGGTCTGCAAAACTCTTGTTAATGAGCAATTGGTATGCTCCAGTGTTAAATAGTGCTGTGTCCTGGTATCTGCAAAAACAGAAAGGATAGGTAAGGAGTTTATTTCCAGTTTGGGCGGCAAACAGTAGAGGATTGCTGGAGGGAACTTGGATCATGTGATTGAGTCCATGTCCTGTTCTCTGTATAAGTCTTGTGAAGTGGGGGAGGGTGGCTTGCCAAAGCACTCCCCTGAGCTTTTTCCTCCTTTTTGATATTTTTGGTGCTATCCTGGTTGCTTTTGCAGTGCAATTCCCATTTTGAGGCTGTGTGCTGTGGGCTTGGTTGTTTTGCTTATTGGAGCAAGGCTCTCTCTTAGCTGCAGGGGTTTCCTTGCGCTTGTTGGTGGCGTGTAGATTGTCAGACTTCTGAGCTGGGAGTTTTCCTTCTAGGAATACATCCTTGATGTTCTTGCAGCAGGTCATGTTAAACTGACGTCTAATGTGTGTGGGAAGGCCATTGTAGAAGTCCAGACATGGCCCAGGTTCATCAAAGTTGATGGTGTTGGGTGCACGGTCATGTAGTCCTTCATATTTGGCAATGTATTTTTCAATGGTTCCTGTCATTTTGAAGGTTCAAAGCTTGGTCATCATCACTATGTCTGAGTCCTTCATGGAGAGCTTTTTGAGGAATGTGGCCTTGAACACTTCCCAATTTTCCTTTTGGTCAGGGTGTTGGGATAGCCATTTGGTTACAAAACGTGAAGCAGTCCCTGTGACGCAGAGGGCAATTTTGCTGACCCAGAGTCTTTGGGGGTACTCCACTTGTTCAAATTTGCTCTCAGTGCTGTTGATCCAAAGAGAGGTGTTTTCACAGTGTAGTCCTGCAAATGCGCCAATTTCAGTGGTACGTAAGCGTTGAAACACAATATTGGGTATCTCAGGTTGCGTAGGTGCTGTTGTGGCTGGCGTGGTGGGGAACAGTCTGTGTGTTTTGAGTACATTGTACTGGTCAATAGGTACAAGGAGATTATTGTAGATGACAAGTCCTGGAGAACGTATTGTCCTACTTTGTAATCTCTCCAGCTGTTAGGGAGTGACATTGTTTGGGTTCTTTTCTTGGGAGGAATTTTTCCTTTGAGTTGGGTAGGTATGGATAACCTACCTGTTCTACCACTGTCAAGTTTATACTTCTGGGAAGTATAATAAATGGAATAAAGGGGAAGATTAAGAATAGAATGATACTTTATTGAATATGAATATAGAATATTATATAGTATCATGACAAGCCACATGTTGTCCATGTACGTCATGGAGGTCATGGGGCTTATCTGAGTAATTTTCCTCTTGAGTCACAAGGTTTAATAAAGTTGTGTTCCATTTAAGACCTGGATTGAGTGATATCTGTCATAGATGGTTAACTGATAATGGTGCCACCAGTTTATTGACTAGACAGTGAATCATTTGGTGAGCTGCTCAGTGATTTACTTAGGGCGTTAATTCACCAAGAGGGAGTAATCAAAGATGTTGCAACAGTAATTTATTTATTTAATTATAAATTATTTTATTATGCCATCTGAGGTAATCCCAAACGCTTGATACTGGATTACACAAATATATTTATACCACTTTTGTCAAATAAATATAAAATAGTCTTATAAAAATTAAACATAAAATGTACAAGTTGGAATTTATTTTATTAATGTATTATTTTATGCTTTTATGAAACCTGTTTCTGCAATATATTTTTGCAAAACTGGTTTGCTGAAATAAGAATTAGAAAATTTTATTATAATATAAATAATATGAATTGTAATGAAATTTATTAGAAGAGAGAATTTATTGCAAAAACCTGTAGTGAGTTCTTCAGTATGTACCCACCCTGCAATAGAGGTGGTGCACAACCTCCACTGCCACACCATGGACAGTGGATACGCCCTTATTAAAAAACTCCCGCCTGCTGGTGAAGGGGAGTAGGGTTAGGTGCAAACTGAGGAGCAGCTTTTCAGGCAGGGCTGCAAGCCCGTAAATCCCTGCCAGGACCAGGGTGTCTTGTATCACGTGGTCTACTGAGTCATATCCGGGGGGACCTTCTCCCCGTCAAGTGCAAGCCAGGCCTTGTCAATTCCCAGAAGGACCCTGTCTAGATCCTCTATGCTGGTGCTCATCCCAAAGAAGAAAAGATACCCGAGGTAAACCACCAAGTGAAGCCTTTGCCCAGCAAAGGCTTCCGTGAACTCACATAATTTATTATTGACTGCAATGATCTTCTTATTGTGCCTGGTCTTTGCAAAGGTAAGATCTATTTCCAAGGGGAGCCCTGTATCATCTGCACTCCAGGCTAGCCCAAAGTCTGCCAGGAGGATCTTAGTTTTCTTGATGGCTGTTGCATCTGCAACAGCCAATTTCCCCACTGTGTGCCCAAAGTTGTCCAGAGGGTAATATGGGGTATGCTCCAACAGGAAGCAGAAGCAAGCAGCCGCATGAGCCCAGCCTATCTCTGGTACATTATTGAATGGGAGCGTTGCCAGAATGTCCCAAACAAGCTCAATGGAGTTTATACAGTAAACTCCACTGAGGTTAACTGGGTCCAGGCAGACCAGTTGGGCATCCTTGTAAGCAATAACTGCCCACTCAGATGCCCCCTTGCCATGCATCAGCCCAGCTAATGCCTCCCTAGACATAGGAAAGGACCTGTGGATGCAGTGCTCCAGCTCCCACAAGACAGGGGGGACAGATACAACTGCTTGGCCACATGAGTGGCGTAGTTGGCGTAGAATGTGGCCAGGACAAAGGGGACCAGGACTTGACAGAGTTTGCCATCTATGTTCTCTAAAAAACAGGTAAGTTTTTGCAAATTTTTATTGATTTTATTTTTTTATGTTACCTTCTTGTGTTTCTTCCTTGCCTGCAGCCTTGGCCGGCTTGGCCATTCTTGGCACAAGCAATTGCGCTGGCAATTCAGTATCCTCTGCTCTGGCACGCTTGGCAGGTTTAAGATGTTCATAAATCTCTGGGTTGTCAACCCAAACAGACGGCGCAGAAAGATTGTACACCTTAAATTGGAGGCCCTTGACCACCGTCTTCTGGATGTTGAGAAGACGCTTGATAGTCTTCTCTGGGGTATCTGGCATTTTTGTCATTAGTGCCTTTGCAGACACCTTGTTGATTTTGCCCCCAGTGAGGACGGCAGACTTAACTTTGGCTTTGACCTTGAGGTCAATGTCTTTGATTTTGGCAAAAACCAAGTTTAGGTCTTTGGGTAGTTTTTCAAGTTCTCTCATTTGATTTTTTTACTAACCTTTTCATATGTTTTTATAGCTTTTGCCCCAATAAATTCTGTATTATTTTGATACTATTTCCACTTTATTTATTCCTTTTTGTTTTCCCATCTACTACATTATCCCATCTTTTTACCCATTTTGTATATGTTTTACGCTCATCTCAATATGTGTTGTTTGCTTTGTGTTGACATTGTTTTCTTGATTATTATATTATTTTTGGCGCTTGACATAGCCCCTTGTGAAAATATTAACAACAATTTGGTGATCAGCTAAATTTGAATTAGAAAATCATAGTGTTAACTGTTTTTAGATAAAGTTGTTACTGATCCAAATTCAAAACCTTAATGATAAACTTTTAGCCAATCAGGAGCAGAGTGATAAAGTGATTGTTGTGACATAAAGGGTCATTCAATAATTCTTTGGTGCATGTGCGCTAATTAATATGATTGGCTGGATGTTTTGCCATTGTACGCCATTGCTGCTGTGGAGAGTTATTGATGGACTAGTGCTAACCCAGCAGCTGATTGGGCACTAGTCCATCAACAACTTGCCACAGCGGCAATGGTGTACAATGGCAAAACACCCATCCAATCATATTAATTAGCACACATGCACCAAAGAATTATTGAATGACCCTTTATGTCACAACAATCACTTTATCACTCTGCTCCTGATTGGCTAAAAGTTTATCATTAAGGTTTTGAATTTGGATCAGTAACAACTTTATCTAAAAACAGTTAACACTATGATTTTCTAATTCAAATTTAGCTGATCACCAAATTGTTGTTAATATTTTCACAGGGGGTGTGTTTAAGTGCTAAAAATAACTGTGTTCTGGATCCAGATACATGACATAGTAAATATATGATTTTATAGAAATAAGCTGAACATAAAGAATAAAACCAACTATAAACAAAGAGAAGATGAACAATTGAAATTCAAAAAAAGATAATATAAATAGAAAATGTTTGGTGACAGGGGTTTATTGGGGCAGGAGAGAGTGATGCCTAGGAGGCAGAATAGCGCAGGAAGGAAGACATAGAGGCAGTGCTGGCCTGGGGGGTCTGGGATTGGGTGGGTTGGGTTTGCGGGTGAGGGGTGTTGGTAGTGGGGTGGAGGCAGGAGGATTTCACGTGATGGCTGCCATATAACACTTGTTGTATTCTTCATTGATCATTGGCTGGATGGGCTGGTAAGTGGCAGTGGCCCAAGGTGGAAGGTGCTTATCCTTACATGATTGGTTGCCCATGTTCACACAGAAAACCATTTGCGCAAACAAGTCAGCCACCATCTGGCAGCCAAAGAGAACATTGTGGTCAAGGACCCCAAGATAGAGGTTGTTGAAAGCCTGAGGGTGGCGCTCCTGTAATGTGGATCCCATGTTGAAGAAGACAACATCAGCCAGATAGACATCTGCATGGCTGGCAGGGTAGACTGAGGCCTGGCGCCCGCGTCCCTGGATGGCCTCAAGAGCAGTGGAGCTACCCTCCATCTGGTGGCTCAAGAAAACCCAGTACTTGGAATTTGAGCCATCCCAGGAGTTGAGTAATCCACCGAGGATGTGGCTGTATGAGTAGCCATTGATGAAATCTGGGTTTGTCTGATAGTAGACAAAACCCTTGGCTGAAACAGCCAGAAATGCACCAATAAATGTCCCCTTCTTGACCTTCTTCCTTCCTTTTTGAGTGGCAGCTCTTCCTTGCTTGCCAAAATCATCAAAAGCTACTGATAGCTTGTAATAGGAGATGAACATGACATCATCAGTTAGACTAGTCAGGCATCAGACCAGGGTTGATTCAATGGCGGTGTCATACAGGGAATCCTCAGTGCCATCCTATTGGTCACCAGCAAAATTGGTAAGAACCCATATGGAAGCCACCTTCTCATACATCCAGAGCTGCACCATGCACTCAGACACCCAAATGCCATGGTGCGCAAGTTGCTTCCAGACCTGGGTCAAGGAAAGCTTGGGATCCCGCTGGGGGAGGTCAGCATGGTTGGGTATTTCTCAGATATTTGTGACTCAGGGCCTTCTAGGGCTTTTTGGCCGTCGCAATCAGATTCCCCTGTTCATCAGGTTGTTGAATTCCTGCATGACAGTAGCTTGGGTAAATTGCAACTGGGCGGCAATCTGTTCCCAGGACAGACCCTGTAGATTTAGTGCTACAATTTCCTGAAGAATTTGGGCAGTGATGATTTATTGCTTGGGGCGCTGGGCCGCAGGAGCTAAAGCCTGATTGGCTGAGGGGGGCAGGTTGGCTGGTGGCAGGAAGTTGTTCCCAATCAAGGTTGTCATCCTGATTGGTTGGTTGGTGGGTAGCTTATGCGGGGGTGGGTATGGGAGCAGGGGCAGAGCTAGACACTATGTGGCTACTAAACTAGTCAAAGCCATAGGGGTTGGTGGTCAGGTACAGGTCAGTTTCCTCATTACCTGCCTCAAAGGCTTGGGTGTAAACAGGTGCCTCCATGTTCTGAGCCTCACCTCCATTGAAGCTGGCTTGGCTGCTGCTGGCTTGGCTGCTGGCGCCGCCAAAGATATTGCTTGTAAAAACCATTGTAAAAAAACCTAAGATAAAATCACTAAAAGTAGAAATTTTAAAATTTAATGATTTATTTTTATTGTTATCTTGATTCCATATTTAGAAGGTTCTCAAAACCATTATATATAAATAAGGATCCATGAAAATGAATAAAATGCCTCTTCTCCTAAATTGGATAGCTGTTGATTGGCTGTTAAACTGTTATTTTTCTATTTTAGGCTGCTCATACTACACATCTTGTGTGAGTTCATTTTGTTTTGTGCTTGTGGAATATTGCTTCTAGATTGCTCAAATTTTGTTTCACTTTAGTCCTTCTGTTGGTGCCTCATATGAATCCTGATTGGATTATAATATACTCTGGAACAGCATCCATCCATTTCACTTGTTGTGTCAGTTCATTTTGTTTGTGGTTTGAACTACACTGCTTGATGTTTGATATAATTTTGTATAATGGGCTAGTGAAATTTCATTTTTTGTTTGACAGTTCATTTATTAACTGAAATTTTATAAATTAATTGAATCCTGAATCTTGCACGGCTTGGATTTTGTTTAAATCTAAAATCATTTCATTTAAATCTGAGGTATTTTTAGTTGTCACCATAGCTTTTAAAACTACTGTATTTTGTATTTTTGTTTAGTTGGAGAAGGTATATACCTTCTACATATGAAAATAAAGGATTGTGGATCTTGCTTGCCGAAATTGCCCAATCATTATCTCCTTGGTACAGCTTTTAAAGAAACGAGAGAGGATAGTGGTGCTGGGATGAATGGGGTTGTGGTATATAGGTTGAATTTACTCACTGATCCATTTTACGAGGACCGTTTTTCACGTGGAATATATTTGATCGTTGAGAAAAATGACATTGTGATTTACTTGCAGATCTAATTGATTCAACATTTTATAGAAACCAGTTGAGAAAAGTTGAACAGCCAACGATCGACTTCTCAGGCATCTCATCGCCAGATAATCCCCACAAAAAACACTCTTGGCATTATATTTCCTTTCACTGCTATAAAAGCACATGTCGTGATTTTAAATAGAGCAGTATGCGCGTATCAATCCTTTCTCTCCTTGCGGCAGCCATTTCGATTCCAACTGCTACTCTCCCGAGAAGCCATACCCTTGGTAACCCGATATCGGCAATCAACGGTACAGATGGGATAGTCAAGGCGACCAATGATGATCCCGTTAACGATATTCTCACCGCCATCTCCAACACTATTGCTTCAGATGTGGTGAAGGGATTGGCCAATCTTATTGCCTTGGCCAACGCCGACTCACTCGATACCAGCACTGGCCCCTTCCTAGACGCCAGAACCACCAAGGATGCAGTCATCTTAAAGTAAATTATTATTAATCTTGAGCCAGCTTTCCCTCTCCTAATAGTAATATTGAATCAACGCCAAACAGCTACATCTGCAGGAGAATTTAATTTAATCAGGTGGGGATCATAAAAAATTAAAACGAAGCCATTTAATTTAATTTTAACATTTCTTGGTTTTAACTTGGCACATTTCAAAAAATACTTTTTTAACTTTCAAAATCTATCGATAACTTCTGCTGCTGATTAATCAAAGAACTGATCAGACCTAAGCTGCGTAGAGATTCCCATCCTTGAATTCCAGAAAGGCATAAATAAACCCCACATACCATATACTTTGAAACGAATGGATTTTATTAAACGTTTCAGTCGCCAGTAATAAAGCATTTGACATGAGCCCAGATTAATCTTCATCTCAGTCAATATCGCCAGGTAAAGTGGCATCAGCTGTAAGTAGCGTTAAAGGGACAGGAGGAATTTTGCAGCCAACCGAGCTGGTAATTAACCCTTCCAAAGATTTAATCAGATCCGCAGCAGCTTGGCTACTCGGGATCGCCAAGGTGGCATCCCCGAGACACCTGGAGAAGAAAGGGAGGGAATAAATGTGGCGACCACAAGCGAATACAGAGATGTCATGCATTTCAATCCCACCCGTGTTTATATTACAAGTCAATAAAGACCCACGAACCAATTGTAGAAATATGATTTACTTATTGTCAAATATATACTTCTTGGAAGTATATGAACCGAGATAAAGGGAGAAACTAAGAAGAGAACGATACTTCATTTGATGTGAAAATATATGTTTATATAGTATTGATAAGGAGCACCTTTTGGGGAAGCTTCAAATATGGAATTAGGAGAGAAGAGAAGTATCTTTTATTGGATAATATTTTAGACTTATATAGATTGGGCTGTGGCAGAGATTTAGTTGGATCAAACCTAGGGGTTGGTCATGTGCAGGATGGGTCCGAGCCACTGGATACTTGGATCGTCATGTGATATTGCTTGGTTACCATTCTTGGTATGTCAAACGGTATATTGGAAGGGCACCAAATTAGGCAATGGCTGGATGTTAAGTAGGTTGGCAGTAGCCAGAATGCTTGTACATCCAGACCCTCAACACCCCCTTAAGGGGTTACTCTGGTGCATCAGGAGGGGGCTTTATTTTAATGGCTGCTGCCTGATGCTCCTGGAGCTGTTTACTAGTTGGAACCAGTCTGGTTGACTGTTCTCCTTTACTAAGGCGGAGACGGGTTCTGTGATATTTCTTGACAATTGGGGTTTTGGCACCTTGTAATTTTACTAGATAGGTGTTATGATCTGGTCTGTACTTGATGATTCTCCCTGGTCCCCTGTGTACTGAGTCTAGTTTCTTTCTGTTGCCAGCTAGAACCCAGACGGGGGAGTCAATGGGAAGTGGTTCCTCTGTGAAGGTTACCTTTTGTGTTTGAGCCTTTTTATTTCTGCTATTTTAGCTTTGAGGCGTATGTGTTGTAGATTTGGTACTTGTTCTACTGTGGGGGGTTTCCTGGGGGGATCTTTATGTATGGCTGCTTGTTGCGGGTAATTATTTCTGGTTTATATCCTTAGGTTAGCTCAAACGGTGAATAGCCTGTTCCTTGATTGGTGCAGACCTGGGATACTAGTAATGCATGTTTCACGTATAGTGGCCATGTGTCTTTGGCTTTGCCATCCATTATTTTCTCTGAGGTCCTGATAAGGCTGCCGTTTAGGCGTTCTACTCTGCTGTTGGCCTGTGGCCTGTATGGGGAGGTTGTGGAATATTTAATGTTTTTGGATTTTAAGTTGTTGTTTACTACATAACCTGATAACTCAGTTGCTCTATCAGTTATGATGTAGTCTGGAGTGATGTAGTTTGCTACAATTGCTTTGTTAATGAATTGGTTGATGGTTTTTGCTTTATGGTCCTTTGTTGCCCAGCAGATGGGCCAGCATGTGGTGAAGTCAATAGCTACAATTAAGAAATATTGGTTTGTTTTTGTTTCTAGGAAGGGGCCCACTATGTCTAGCCTTCAAACCTTGAATGGTTCAGGGTCTGGTACTGGGTTGACTGTTTGCTGGGGAGCCTTTGTGCTGGTGTATTTCTCACACACTGTGCACTTTTTCAGAACATCAACTATATCCTGTTTGAGGTTGGGCCACCATAGGTCTCTTTTAATGTGAGGTATAGGTTGTTAGCCTTTGTATGTCCTAGTAGGCGGTGATGTCTTAATATGGTGACAACTCTTTGTGCAAGTGGGATGTATGGGACATTTTTGCCGTTAATGATTTGATATACAGTGCCATTTGATACATGGAAATACTTTTTGTTCCTTACTAATGTATAATGAGTCAGTTGGTGTTTTGAGGGGTCTTTCCCTTTGGTTTTATACTCAGTGTTTTATAGGTTTAGCCAGTCAGGGTCCAGGTTGTCAGGATGATCCTCTCTAGGCTGACATATTCTAGAGAGAGCATCAGCCATGACCAGCTCTTCTCCTTTTTGTATTGGATTTCCAAATTAAGCTGCTCCAAAAGGAACATCCATTTGGCTTGTTGCTGTGTGAGTGTGTTCTGAGTTTTGAAATATATTAAGGATTTATGGTCAGTTAGTACTCAGACGTTTAAATGTCCTTCTAAGTAACATCTCCATTTCTTGCATGTGTGATAAATTGTTAGCAATTCCTTATTGTGTATTGGGTATCTCTGCTAAGTGTTGGTCAGTTTTCTGCTTTCATAACATACTGGCAGGAAGTCTTGCTGCCTTTCAGGGATTCTTTCCCTGACTACCTTAATTTTATGGATGATATTTGTAATTACAGCAAAGCAAAGCAACACAACAATCAAGTAATTGGAAAAATGTTGTATTGGCAACTGCCAGAATTAACTCATTCTGCAAGTCAACTCACTGAATGGCAACAATTTGTCAACATTCAGTAAGTTGACATTATTTTAGTATTTATCCGCTGGAATTGGGAATTTCCAAAACTAAGCTAATTTTTCATAGTGAATTATTAAGTCTGAATTGCAAAATTAAAAAGGAACAGACATAAGGTTGACACCATTTAAACAAAGGCTTGATTTTAAGCCAAAAAAATAACATAATTTACTATGAAAATGTAAGTTTCTTTGTACTTTTACATTAAGGTCAACTACAGTAAGTAATATCTGGATGTTGACCCCAAATAAGAATCCATGAGTTTCTTAATAAATTATGAAATATTCTAAAAATAACTAATTTTTATATTATATACTACTGTTTTTATTAAATAAAATAAGATAAGCATTGAACAAAGACATATGGCAACTTCCAGAGCATTCTTTGTATTATTTAAATATTTACTGTTATTTTAAACTCACTGGATAAACTATAGCTTATTTCTGGAAGTCCACTTAAGCCAAAACACATATGTTAAAACTAGAATTTATATATGTAACTATAATTTCAACTTTGTGTCAAATTGACGTGTTGCCTAAATTGCAACAAAGGGGTTTGGCTAAGCAAACAAAGTGACATAATTAAAGCAAGATTTAATAGGAGAGTTACTATAAAAGAACACTGACTGCCTGAATGTTGACACCTTCACTTGTTTATTAGTAAAACACTGCCGCTTAACAAAAAGCACACATGCAATGGTATGGTAATTCAGGCCAAAGTACCCAGGGATGTACTTTAGACTTCCCTCTACAATCCCTATTATTTAGTTTTCATAAGTTACATATGCAAATCTTTAAATTTTTTAAATTTAAAATTAATCAATTTTGGCCTTAAAAAACCAACTCCGGAAAATATTAACCAAGCTTTATAGGTGATTTACATAGTGTTTTTCTACTTTAATGCTAACTATCAGTATGTCAACGTCAAAATTAAAGTATTTTCTTATGCTGACAAACTAAATTTAATATTTTTGACTATTTTGACTACCAGAATGTCAACTTTTTATTTAAACAAGGGTTTTTTCTATTCTTTACTAATAAACTAGCTCTAAAATTACTTTCCATACTTCTATAAACTATTTAATTCATAATAAAAAATAAAACAAGTGATTAATATTTAATTTTATTCATGTTTTACATGATTATTCTTACTTTATGAACTCTAATATAATTATTGTAGGACAAATCTTCCAAGAAACCACAAAATAACCCCAAGTCAACCAAGAAAGTACCCAAAGCCTCTGGAAAGGCCCAAAGTCCCTACCCCAACAAAAAAACAGCCAAAGAGCCCCCAAAAATAGAAGACAAAGGAGAAGACCCCAGACCCTGAAAGCAAAGAGCCCTCCCCTGCCCCCTCCTCTTCTCCAAGCTGGTATTAATCAGAAGGAGATGAGGTTCCACTAAACAAGCAAGGAAGAAAGAAAGAAAGAAGATACCCAAGAGTACAGAACCCCAGTCAAGCCCAGATGAATCAATCCCTAATGAATCAAGCTCATCCCAGTCCAAGAAGCGCAAGAATCCAACTCACGATAATTCCCCTCCACCGCCCAACAAATCTGCACCTCTATCCTCCTCATCAATTATCAATAAAGAAGATCCTTATGATTACCTGTCTGACTATCATCAAGCACCAATTGTCCCATGGGATCCCCTAAAGGTTCATAATATATGTAATGTCAAAGGAGAGTTTAAGCTCCCAAACAAGCTTCCTTGGGTTTCCCCTCTAATGTCTGTCAAAGGAGGTGCAAGTTTAGTCTGTGATGGCTATGTTTTCAGTTGCAACAATCAGAAGAGAGCAGGAAGAAGCAAGCATTATGTATGTGAAGATAGAAGCTGCGCTGCCAGGATCAATACAGAAGGATGGGATAAAGTCACTAGTAAAAAAGGAGAGCACACATGCAATGCTCCAATAAATCTTATTGAAAAACTTCTAAAGTGGTACCTCTACCAAATGGTCCCAGTATTCAAAGACGTCAAGGCTTTTGATCTGGTAGTTAAGGCCACCACACACCTAAGTGATGAGAACCTGAAGCTCATCCCTGACTGTGACCAGTTAGTGAAGTACATATGTGACAAACGCTGTGATCTATTCCCCCATAATAAATCTGCCATGGTCTAAGGAGAGTTAGTATTGACAGAGGAGTTAAAGATGTTCAATGGTGATGAGGCATTCCTTTTACATTATGATGGGCCTACAGCAGAGGCAAGAGTTATATGCTATGCTACACAACAGAACCTAGAGTAGTTAAGAGATTCAGAGACCTGGTTATGTGATGGTACCTTTTCAGTATGCCCCGCCTTTTTTTACCAACTATGGGTTGTACATTCCCTTATTGAAGACAAGGTGCTCCCATTTGCCTACTTTCTGCTTCCTAGGGCAACAGAAGAGATCTACACAAAGGCCTTTAAAATCCTTCAGGAGGGCATCAAAGCCCTACTCAGTAATAGAAAGAGTCCCCCTGGCCATAACACTAGAGCCAATCCAGATGATGTTGAAAAGGATGAGGCCACCCTTGCTGCAGAAAAAGAAGCTCAAGATAAAGCACTTGGACCCTCAACTATAATCATGGACTGTGAAACTGCCCAGTATAACGCTTTTGTAAACACCTTTGATGAAATGGTCCAGGGGTGTTTTTTTCATTATTGACAGGCTGTCAACAGGCAACTAAAGGGTCCACCTGAGCTCAGCAAGCTCCACCGTCTAGATACATCAGGAAAGTGCAAGTTCTTAATTCGGCAGTTTGTAGCACTAGCCTTTGTAAAGCCAGAGCATACTGGACAAGCCTTTGACCTCCTATGCCAGGATTCATATGCCAAGAAGCATGATGGTGTCTTCTACCCTTTTTTGAATATTATGAACCACAGTGGATTGGACGTAAGGTCACTAAGCGCCGGAGCAAGCCCAGAGCCAAAGCTAACTGGAACTGCTACCAGGCAGTTCTAAAGAATAAGATGAAAACTACTTCATCTTTGGAGGGCTGGCATACACATATCAAGTCCTCCTTTGGAATCAAGCCCATATACAACACCTTCTATGAGCACCTCAAAGTCCAACAGGGGAAGACTGTTGCATCCATCAGAGATATTGAGAACCGCCCATCCAAGAAGAAGAGAACCACCAAAGAGAAACAATATCAAGAGAAGATCAAGGATGTTGTCAAGGCCAAATATGAGCTTTCAGAGATTGGGGAATACATCAAGAAGATTGCCACAGTTCTTAATGGCAACCAGGTGATCACATTCTAGCTTTCAATTAAATTTATTGAGTATTGCCTAATGCTTTATATAGTTCTTATATATTAAGTATAATATTTTTAAATAAATAGTTATTCTAATTATCTCATTAATAATTTATGATACTGTTTTTATAAAATCATTGATTTTCTATTGATAGCTTGATGCTTTAGACTGTATTACATGGCCTATATTGGTATTTTACTAGTAAATTATATGTTTTTTGTAATTTCAATATAGAAAAAACTTTATATTACTGTTTCTGATTATTATATTTTCCTATAATACGTGAAACTTTATTTAGTAATTTTTTGTGTATTGGATTTTTTTTGTTTTTATAAGTGGGAAAAAATTTATTATAGTAAAGATAGCTAATTTCATAGTAAAATAAAATAAAAGTGTATTTTTATGAATTTTTTAATTATCATGTATGATTTTTTATAGACTTTTTAAGATCTATGTTGTCACATTACCCTAAAAAATATCTTGAAGCTTAATTTTTATTAAGTAAAATGTTCAGGAAACAGGTTTCTGCTTATTAAAAAAGTGTCAACATTTTGTAGTCTGCAGAAGTTAAAACTTAATTCTGACTTTTAAATGCTGTTGACATTAAATTATTTTTAATTCTGGTTATTGACATATAGTAGGTCAACTTGCAGAATGAGTTAATTCTGGCAGTTACTGTTGTATTCTAGTCTAGAACCCAACAGGAATCAAACCCAGAACCCTAAGAAAGGGTCAAGCGTTAGTACAGATTCAATTATTCAACTTAATTTACCTATTTATTTTGAATTCATTCATTCAATTTTTGCTTTTGACTCTGGTTTTGCTTTCAAAAACATTATTAAAACTCCTAGACACGTCACTTACCACTTGGATTCTGGTTGGCTGGTTTCTTCTTCCTTTTTGTTGTCAAAAACACTTGTTACTTTTCTGGACCTGGCTCTGCCTTGATCTTCTCAAAGATTAAGCATTTACACTGCTAAATTGTATTCAATCTTGTGGCTTTTTCTTTCTCCTCTGATCTCACCAATATCATAATGAATATCATCAAGGCACATTTTGAGGCAAAGATCACCCAGGTATTAGTTTCATTCAGAATAATCATGGTAATTCTCTGCAAATCCCTCTTACTCTCAATAGCCACTTAAAAGGTTACAGCCTCCTTTTGAGGTTATTTAAGTGAGCCATATTTATCATTTTTACTTTTCCAACAATAAAGAAGTATTTATATCCTATCTCTGTTCACACCTATCTCTTTGACTCCTATTTTGAAACCGTGAAAGGAATTTCATTCCTGTTCTGGTTTCTAGCCTCCTTATTGCCTGTGGTGCTAGCCTTGGAGAACCCCACTCCAACTACAAACTGGCACAATTCATCCCCAGACAATGCTCACTAGAAGGAGTATCTTGCCTATGGGTGGTTTAAATACCCCTCTGGTCACTGGGGACGCAAATTCCACTATGGTTGTCCCTCCACTCCTCTTCCAACTGAACCTTTGTTGGTTAAACCCAATGCTTCATTCTATCTGTTAACCTATGTGGTGGGATACTACCTGATAGGTTGCTTAAGCTCTATTATGGGAAGATTTTTCTATCTGGGCCACTTAGGCCATCTTGCCATGATAATGGTACCTATTGAATCTGTAATAGCCAGGCTCAACTTAGGGGCTTTGGCACACCAGACAAGGAAATTGTTTCCTATCAAGTGGGTCCCTGACAGTTTGTTAGAACCCATATTGAGTTCTTACTTAGAATCTCAGAAGAAACCCCTTCAAGTAATCTGCTTTATATTGCACTCATCAAGAGTCTGGCAGTCACCTTAATTAATGCCATCCTCAGTCTTACCATCTACCATCTTGTTTGACTTTTCACTCAGGAAAAGACCTCTGCTGCCTCCAAGAAGCCTTCACCTCAACAGGTTCAAAATTAGACGGTGGTACTAAACCAGATTTTAGCAGTCTCTCCAGACAATGACAAAGGAAACAAGATACTCATGCTCCTTGCCTTCTCCCAGTCACTCTTTGAAACATCCCCCTCTCAGTATCAGACCAATGCACAGAAGTTACACCATGTGGCTGAAAAGCTCACTAGTAAGGCCTGCATCTGGTACACCAAAGCTACTCTCCAAGGGGAGAAACTCCTGGACAACTATCTTGCCTTTTGTGATTCTTTACTGTCTACCCTATTACCAGCAGAAAACACCAAAGAACTCAGAGACTGTATAATGAATCTTTATCAAGGCCAAATGCCACCAAGGACTATATTGACAAATTCTCTTGCCTCAAAAAAGCTATTGGGATGACTGATGCCAAAGCTTGTTACCTCTTCCAGAAGAAACTGTCTCCTTAACTCAAGAACTTCCTGGCCCATCATGTATTACCTGACAAGTTTTTTGATCTTATCAAAGAGGTTTTGAAATGGTCCTCCAAGGTAAAACAGCTTCCTTATTGGAACAACACCAAGACTCTGCCTGCCTGTAACTTACCATCCCCCGCTGAGGTTCCTAAGGGATTAGTCCCAAAACCTGGGGAAGGTTACCAATTGGCCCTCAAAGAGAAACAACATCAAGTTTTTGAAAGACTTTGACTTTACTGTGGACAATCAGGGCATTCTGCTAAAGACTGACAGGCACTTTCAAAGGTACAAACTGCTTCAGGCCATCTTCTTTCTACCACAGATGCCAATAAATCTTCAACCCAGTCTTACGCTCTTTTGCCAGTTTTTTTAGACCATGAATTCAGAACTACTTTAAGCTACACCCTGATTGATACAGGATCAATGGGGAACTTTATTAATTAAGACCTATTGACATAGTTAGGTTTCAGGACATCAGGGCTCTCCTCTGTAAGACTGGCCAAAGGCACACCTGCCCAAGTAGGACACCTTGTCAAACCTCTCCACACTCAAGTAGGGAACAACTCATACCGCCTACCCACCTCTAATCTCTCTAATATGGCCTTTTTTTAGTGTTGGGATTCCCCTGGTGTCAAGAGGCCAAGTTACAGTTCAACTGGGATACCAATTCAGTCCTGCTTCACTCCCACAGGAAGCCAACTATGGTGCCTCTCAAGAGACCTTACCATCAGGTATCAAAGAATTTTACAACCTACTTGAACTCCCTACTTCTTATAGGGGATCCTGCATATGATTCTATTCCAGAGGAAATTTACAACCTGAAAGAGGCTTTTAGCAAAGAACTCTGTTCTGTCCTCCCTGAAAGATGACCATTCAATCTGAGAATTGATTTGATACCAGGCTCATCCCCTACCTGGGGAAAGCTTTATCCCATGAACCAAGCTCAAGGTATTGCAATGAAGGCGTACCTTGATAAAAAACTTAGCCAAAGTATTTATGCGTCAATCCAATTCCCCATGTTTGTCACCCATGTTCTTTGTAGGGAAAGCTGATGGCACCCTTAGGCCAGTGGTTGACTTCACCAAACTGAACGCAATAACCATTAAGAACCAAACCCCTTTACCATCTGCTGAGTCATTGACCAACCAACTGACTCACACCAAGGTGTTTTCTAAGCTAGACCTCCGCAGTGCATATAACCAGATATGTATTGCTGAAGGCCATGAGTGGAAGACAGCAGTCTGCACCCCCTTGGTCTTTATGAATACCTGGTAATGCCCTTTGGTCTGAGTAACGCCCCTGAAGCCTTTCAAGGCCTAATGAGTGAGGTAATCTTCCCTCTACTTGATGTCTGTGTGGTTATCTACCTAGACAATATCCTGGTATACTCACAGACCAAGGAGGCCCACACCATACACCTAATAGAGGTCATCCAATTACTCATTGACAACCAATTGTTTTGTAAGATTGAAAAATGCAAATTTTTTGTCACCAATATTGAGTTACTTGGATACAAGATTAACCCAGGCGGGTTTGCAGTTGCTCCCTCCAAGGTACAGGCAGTCCTGGACTGGCCTAGACCTACAACACGTACCAAGCTTTGGGGGCTCTTAGGCCTGGCTAACTTTTGCCACAATTTTATCAGAATTTTTCCGCTACCGCTCTCCCTCTCACTCACCTTACCTCCAAAAAGGTTCCCTTTATCTGGTTATCAATTTCTGATCAGGCGTTTGAAACCCTCAAGAAGCTGTTCACCTTGGCCCCTGTTCTTCTTTTCCCAGACCCTGAGTGTCAGTTTTTTTGACATGGATGCCTCCAACTTTGCCCTAGGAGGGGTGTTACTGCAGCTTAGGGAGAATAGTGAACTCCACCCTGTGGCGTTCTACTCCTACAAGCTGCTTGATAGAGAGAGAAATTATCACGTGTACAAGAAGGAACTATTTGCCATTGTCAAGTCCTTGGACCACTGGCATCACTATTTGGAAGGGAATAAATTCCCTGTGCAAATTAGAACCAATCATAAAAATCTCCTTTAATTCACTGAGAAGAGGAAGGTTAGCCCACACCTGGCCTGATGTGCTATCAATCTACTTGCCTTTGACTTTAAGATCAGCTACATCCCAGGACACCAGAACATAGTACCAGATGCCATCAGTAGGCGAGAGGATTTGGATGACCCAAGCCAGTCTTATGGGAAACAACATGAATGTGCAATACTCTGTGAAGACCATATCCTCTCCTAAATTATGATACTATCTTATCTATACACCTTGGACCAGGACATCATGGCATCCCAACCCCTTGACAAGGAGAACACTTCTACTGGCCTTACGCTAAGCAACAGATTGTGGTCAAAGAATGGAAGCCTCTACGTACCAACCAACAAACACCAACAAACAATCCTGGAAAGCTTTCACAATTCCCCCCTCACAGGAAATGGGGGCATACACAAGACAATCAAGAGAATCTAACAAAGATACTGGTAGCCTGATTTGAAGAAATCAGTTGCCCAATATATCTTCACATGTGTATTGTGCGGCCACAGCAAACCCTCCACAACAAAGCCCCAAGGATTACTCAAACCACTGCCTGTTCCTCCGCGTCCTTGGTACTCCATCTCCATGGATTTTATTGTGGACCTTTCAGAAATCAACAACATGACTGGCATCTTTGTGGTAGTGGATCAGTTAACAAAATATGCAATATTTACGCCCTTCAAGCGCGCAACTGCGGAGAACACATCCAAAATTCTCTTTACTCATGTAGTTGCCAATCACAGAATTCCCAACATCATCATCTTGGATCAAGGTACATAATTTACATCCAAGTTCTGGTAGTTCTTAATGAAGGAGTTACATGTTAAAACTCTTATGTCAACCTCCTTCCATCCTCAGACCAACAGACAAACAGAAAGGGTTAACCAAGTGCTGGAAGGTTTCCTCAGGAACTATGTTAACTTACAACATGATGAATGGGTAACTCTACTTCTGCTTGCCCAACTATGCTACAACACCAATCACCATGACTCTATTGTAGTATCTCCCTTCTTTGCCAACTATGGATATAATCCTGAAGACCTTCCTGAGCCTCCAATTAAAGACACTATTCCTTCTGTGCACCAATGGGTGACCTTGTTACTCAAGAATCACCAGTACCTCAAGACACACCTAGAGAAAGCCATCCTCCAGTACAAGAACCAAGCTGATAAACATCAAAGAACTCCTGAAGACATTCAGGTGGGAGACTATTTTTTCTCAACGCCAAGAACCTTAACCTTGATATTCTGGGCCAAAATCTAGGTCCAAAGAAGATTGGACCCCTGTTGGTTATTGAGCAACACTCTGATGTTAACTTCTGACTCAAACTCCCTGAAGGCTCCTCCGCCCATGACGTTTTTCACATCAGCCTTCTGTCTAAATTCAAGGGTTCATCATCTGACATGATTCACAAGGATCTTCCTCCTGCCATCTTGAACCATACTCTTGAGTGGGAAGTAGAAGACATCCTCAATCACTGCATCTCTTGAGGCAAACATCATACCTGGCAAAATGGAAGGGCTATGAGGTAGAATCCAACTCCTGGGAACCAGAAGAGAACCTATAGAACGCACCAGAAGTCCTCTCACACTACAAGAAGACTCTGGAAGGGAAGGGCCTTCCTGGGGAGGATAGTGTCAGGGATTCTTTCCCTGACTACCTTAATTTATTGGATTATATTTTTAATTACAGCAAAGCAAAGAAAAACAACAGCCAAGTAATTGGAAACATGTTGTATTCTAGTCTAGAACCCAACAGAAATTGAACCCAAAACCCTAATAAAGGGTCCAGCATTAGTACAGATTCAATTATTCAACCCAATTTACTTATTTATTTTGAATTCTTTTATTCAATTTTTGCTTTTGACTCTGGTTTTGCTTTCAAAAACATTAGTAAAACTCCTAGACACATCACTTACCACTTGGATTCTGGTTGGCTGGTTTCTTTTTCCTTTTTGTTTTCAAATCCACTTGTTACTTTTCTGGACCTTGCTCTGCCTTGATCTTCTCAAAGATTAAGCATTTACACTGCTAAATTGTATTCAATCTTGTGGCTTTTTCTTTCTCCTCTGATCTCACCAATATCATAATGAATATCCTCAAGGCGCATTTTAAGGCACAGATCACCCAGGTATTAGTTTCATTCAGAAAAATCATAATAATCCTCTGCAAATCCCTCTTACTCCCAGTAGCCACTTAAAATGTTCCAGCCTCTATTTTGAGGTTATTTAAGTGAGCCATATTTATCATTTTTACTTGTTCTAACAATAAAGAATTATTTCTATCCTATCTCTATCCACACCTATCTCTTTGACTCTTATTTTGAAACCATGAAAGGAATTTCATTCCTTTTCTGGTTTCTAGCCTCCTTCTTGCCTGTGGTGCTAGCCTTGGAGAACCCCACTCCAACTACAAACTGGCACAATTCATCCCAGACAATGCTCACCAGAAGGAGTCTCTTGCCCATGGTTGGTTTAAATACCCCTCTGGTCACTGAGGACGCAAATTCCACTATGGTTGTTCCTCCACTCTTCTTCCAACCAAACCTTTTCTGGTTAGACCCAATGCTTCATTCTACCTGTTAACCTATGGGGTGGGATACTACCTGCTAGATTGCTTCAGCTCTATGATGGGAATATTTTCCTATTTGGGCCACTTAGGCCATCTTGCCATGATCACAGTACCTATTGGATCTTAAATAGCTGGGCTCAACCTAGGGGCTTTGGCCTACCAGGTAGGGAAATTTTTTCCTATCAATTGGGTCCCTGACACTGCCCTGGATGGCAGATGCGCAGGACTGCTCCAATGGCCGTGTCACTGGCATCTGACTTGAGCTTGTAGCACCCGTTGTTATTAGGGTATTGCAAGATTGGTGCTTCAATCAAAGCTTGTTTTAATAATTGGAAATTCTTGTTACATTCTGGTTTCCAGATGAAATTTCTTTTTGACATTGCCCTTGGTTAAGTCATTGATTGGTGTGGTTAGTTTCCTGCAGTCTTTGATGTATTTCCTTAGGTAAGCTACCATACTGAGATTTCATCTGACTTGTTTAAGAGAGGTGGGGCATTGCATGTTATTTATGGCTTTTATTTTGTCTGGATATGCTTTGATGCCACTTTCAGAGACAATGTGTCCCAAGGACAGGAGTTCCTTTTCCATAAATTGACACTTACTTGGTTTTGCGTAAAGTTAGTGCTTTGCAAGTCAGTCAAGTGTCTTGCGGACATGTGTGAGGTGTTCCTCTTTTGTTTTTGAGAATATGATGGTATCACTGAGGTAGCATAATGTATTTGAGAGACCGTTTAGTGCTTGGTTCATCATGGTGAAAATTTTTGCAGGGGTGTTGGTCTTCCCAAAGCTCATTACCCTACATTCAAAAGATCCAAATTGTGTACAGAATACAGTTTTTGGTATGTCTTTTTCCTTTCTTTCAACTTAGTTATAACCTGAGGTGAGGTCAATTTTGGAGAAAAATTTGGCTCCTGAGATTCTTGAAAACAGATCCTCTATAAGTGGAAGAGGTTATTTATTCTTTACTGTGCTTGCATTTAGTGCTCTGTATTCAGTTACTAGACGCAGAGTGACTTCTTTTTTCCTTACAAAGAACACTGCTGCCCCCCCATGGGGATTCAGACAGGCAAATGAATCCTTTTGCTAGATTGTCCTCAATGTGTGTTTTGAGGGTTTGGGTCTCCATGGGAGAGAGTCTGTAGAGGGGGTGCAGGTTTGGGCATGGCTTTAAATAGATTGATGCCATGTTTGACCTCTTGTTTGGGTGATAACTCTGTGAGTTCTTCTTTGAATACATGGATGTATTTGTTTAGGAGTGCCTCAAGTTCTGGGGATTATATTTTTGTTGTTTGTATACTATTAAATTTGGTGTACCTAATTATGTGGAGGGTACTATCTTTAGTTAGACGTTCTGAGTTGTCTTGGTTTATGACCTGGGCAAATACTGTGTCTCTTAGAATGTGGTTGTTGGGTTCTTTGAGGATATTAAAATTGACTCTGCTGTGTTTGATGGTCATGGTTTTTGTTTTCCAACATATGCTGGGGTTCACTTGGGTGAACCAGTCCATGCCTGCTACAATTTTTTAGTTTATGTTGTTCATTACAAGTCCTTTGATGGACGTTTGTATGCCTTGGAGGTCAATTATGAAGGGAGTTGTTTTGCCTTCAAGTAGAACCTTTGATTTATCTGTCATTCTGGTGTATTTGAAGTTGGATTTGACAACTAGTATTTTGTACTTGGTTAAAAAATGTTTGCTAACCATAGTGTTTTGTGCACCAAAAGCAAATAAAATTTTATGTGTATGTGATTTTTAAGTGCATGGATAGACAAGAAGTTGTTAGTGATCTTTAATTTTTACGTTCATAAAAATGGAGAATTGCAGGACACGTGAGATGCGAGCAGCAAATTTTGTGCCTTGGTACAGTTTATTGTCAAGTTGGGGGGAGACAGGGGCACTTAAGCCTGTTACCCCTCCTCTTTTCCCTTTTCCTCTGTTTGAGACCTTTGAGGTTAGAGAATGTGGGGTCAGATTCATTATGGGTTGCTTTTCAGCATTGTTTACTTTGGCAGTGTCCTCTTTCTTGGGACGGGAGCGGTTTGCGCTTTGGCTGTGATTGCCATTGTTACAATTGGAGTTTTTGTTGCTATGATTGATGTTTTGGCATTTATTGCCATTGGAGTTTTCTCTGCCATTGCCGTTTGAGGAGCAATTGCTGTTGTGTGCAGTATATTCCATGTTTGCGCGTTTTTCTGTGTGCTTAGCTTCTGCAATAAGCACGGGCATGGAGGTGTTGGCCTCTGGGAAGATTAGGGCAGCAACAGAGGGTTTGATTCTGTTGATGAATGAGGCTCTGGTGTGTACGTTGTCAGCTTGTGCTGGGTTTTGGATTTTGCAGTATATTTCCTCAAATTCATTGGTGTAAGCTGTGATAGTGGTCTTCTGAGGAAGATTGCTGAGCTATATTGCAATGTCTTGGAGGGATTTAATGATGCAGAAATTGTGTGTGATGTCCTCTTTGAACTCTTCCCAGTTGTCAAGCTGGTTGTCAGTTTGTGAGCCAACCCAGGTAGCAAACCAGTTAGCTGCGGCCTTGTACAGGCGCTTGCTGGCTTCCTGGACCCATTTCTCATGGGGGATGCAGCTGGCACAGAGTTTAGCGGCTGAGTGGTCTAGCCAGTTGACAATATTTTCTTTGTTTTTACCAAAGAACTTGTTGATACCAATGTATTTGATATTGATAACTTCACCTGTGATAGGTGGTTGTGCGTTTGTTTGTGGTTGAAGAGAGCAACTGTATTAAATTATATTGGTGCATGCTTTGGGCATGATCAGACCTTCAAATATGGTGCATCCACTAGGTATATCTTTGTTGATGTTGTGGGTGCGGAAGTACGCTTTCCAGGTCTCCTGGGATGTGGCCTGGTTGAGTACATGAGCAAAGGTGGGCTGGTTTCAGTCAGTCATTTTCTCTTTCATGGGTGTGGTCAAAAAACTGTAGCTGCTACCAGTGATAAAGAGCGCCTTTTGGGAAAGCTTCAAATATGGAATTAGGAGAGAAGAGAAGTATCTTTTATTGGATAATATTTTAGACTTATATAGATTGGGATGTGGCAGAGATTTAGTTGGATCAAACCTAGGGGTTGATCATGTGCGGGATGGGTTCAAGCCACTGGATACTTGGATTGTCATGTGATATTGCTTGGTTACCATTCTTGGTATGCCAAACGGTATATTGGAAGGGCACCAAATCAGGCAATGGCTGGATGTTAAGTAGGTTGGTGGTAGCCAGAATGCTTGTACATCCAGACCCTTGACAGTATCATGATAACTACATCGTGTTTGTGTACAGGAATGTTCTATTTAGGATTCAAAATGTGTGATCCCCATATAAGATGAACTTCTGATAATAGCGCCACCAATCATTCATTAATTGGGGAATTTCTTGGGTAATGGTTTTCCCAAGCAGAGTAATTGTAGATGTTGCAACAAGTGGAAATTTTTAGAAGCTTGAATCTATTAGGGGTTTCAGAAAACTTCATTATTTTTAATTAGTATTATAACCTATATAAAGGGTTTAAATTCCTTTTGTTAATTATGATAATATTAATAAGGCAAGTTAAAGTTTAGCCACATGACAAAAAACGGCCTGTGGAATTCACAAAACAACTTTAAGCTTAAGTTAAGCATATTCAAAGTCAAGCCAACTAAAAATATTCCATAAAAATGATTCAAAATGAGAGCTGGTATCCAACTTTCTATAAGAATGGTATAGATCAGATGGCAGAAAATCTTCATGTCCCTTTAAATTGGTCCCCCTTCAGCATGCCTTCCATAAATTCAGCATAATATGTCATGGGTCCTCTACTAGATTCCAGATCTGGCTGTAGGTTCATTCTTTTTTCTGTTAAAAATTTCAGCAAGTGGGGTGAGGCTAGAGTCACTGAAGGCATCAGGCTTTTCAGGGCTGGAAGCTGGATTATTGAGCTAAAGCAAGGTCACCAAAATTTCCAGCTTAATACCATCCTCAAGTAACTCAGGCTTATCCAGAAAGGAAAGGACAAGAACAAATAGAAAAGATAATTATTGATCAAAGATTTGAATCAACCAGATTTATTTTGGGGCCAAGAAGAAGAAAGCTGGAATATGTGAGTAGAGGGAGAATAAGAGGTTTTATATATTTACTGTTTAAAGTTGAGATAAAATAGGGGCAATTGGACAGTTATTATGACCAAATGAATGCATTGCATTTATACATGGTGTGAAATATTGATCAGTGTGAATCCTATCATTTCAGGCTTACAGAAATGTATTCAAGCATTGAGATTGGCTTGCTATATTATGAGATACAAAACAAACCAATGAGAACATTTAAGAATTTGACAAAACAGGTTTCTGCATGAATTAAGAGGCTTTTAATTAACTAATTAATTTGATAAATATATAAAGCTAATTTAAAAAGCTTTAAACTCAATTTGAGAGCTTAAACATATCAACCAAGCATAGATAAAAAATATAACTGTATGCCAGGAGGATACTGACAAAGCTAAATTGATTTCCATTTTCTATCAAAAGCCTTGATCTATCATCATGATATCCTCAAGTACTATTGCCTGACAATGGCTCCAATTTCAATGCTTACTTGATAACCTCCATGGTAGAAGAAGTAGGGACTCCCTAATTGTTCTTTGTTTCCGGCAATTCCTCAACCTTTAGTATTATAGAGTGCATTAACTCCACTCTAGGGTCTATTATAATAAATACCACCTATTTTTTACTGTATAACATTATCTTTATCTTCCAGATGCTCAATTTACATACTTTATGGGAAGAATTTGAGTCACCAGGATCTTCCCATTCTCTATGATGTATGGAATTCCTGAGATTAGGCTGATTGATAACAAACAATCAGTTGTATCATCAGATCCTTAGTATACTTGCATATTACTTTCAGATTGATACTTTGAATTCATTGTTATATATAGTATAATCAATATTTTATTGATATTAACCAATACCTATACACTTTATTTTCCACCACAAATTATGTTGTATGACTGTCTTTTCAAATGGATGTGAGCAACTATTTTAGTTTCATCAACAATCCAATGGATGTAAAAAAAGACTAGATCACAATTACACCATACCCAATCCATACCAAAAATACTGATGCAGATCTTAACTTGTCACTTTGCAATCACTGATTCAGTAAAAAATCAAATTGACTCCTATATGGATTATAATCCCAACTTGAATTGGCTTAAGTCAGCCAACAGCGCTCCACCCAGTTAAGAAACTCTGATTAGGACCCAATATGGAAAGGAAGATACCAGGATTATACTTTCTGTGTGCAGGAGAATGGTGATGAAATATTTTTAAGCACCTCCAAATACATCTCACCTCTTTATAGTCATCTGGGGCATACAAAAGAGTATCCAACCAACAGTCATCAGTAGGCCATCTCAAGAGGAGTGTGAGCTGCAGCAAGCCATTATTCACACCCTGAAAAGGCCACCAGGGATAATAGAATCAAGGACAGACAAAAAGGTTATACAGAGCCAGAAAAACAACAGGATGACTTGCACAAGTAGCAACTTGGAACTTTCCAAAAGATTAGGGTAGATGGTGTTGTATTATAAGTTTATAATAGCACTTTGAAGCCCAATAAAAAGATCATAAATATTCCTAAAATGATTTTAAGCTGTTGGATAGATTTTATCCAGAAAGTAAAATAACCATTTTAAAAGTTCAATAATACTGTTGATTCTTTAGTGTCCTTTTACATAAGACATGTAAATTATATAATATTGGCAAGGCTAACCTGGCTGTCAGGATTTTTCATGGATATGAACTTATACAAGACTAGTAAGATTGCTTCACAGGCATGAAGCCCAAACTCCATTGCTCCTAGGTATCCCTTTATCAGTGCCAATGATGCTTATGGCCATGAAAACTATACCAATGATTTGGTTAACTGCACCCTTGCCACTCAGAATACTGCTTACATGACTATCTAAAAGATCAAGGTGCTGGAGCTTACAACAGAAAATGTAGCTAGGGCCCTCTTTAATAACTTTAGCTAGGCAATTATATCCTCTATTAACAGCATTTCTTTGATGGTTGGGCTCAATATTTAGACTCCCTGGATTGATCCTTTATAAATGACCTTCAAATCAGGCTCCAAGTGCACTGTCAAGGTGCCCTCTAGTGAAATTTTTTGTACCCATGTCAATAGTCTCCCCAAGTATACCATCCACAGACCAATCTAGAGGGGGAAAACTTTATATGGGCACATTAAGACAATCTCAATTATTTATGTTTAGTTGATGATTTCTAAGATAAAAACTACTTCTTCAATTTTTCTCTTTGCAGGGTTCTATTCCCTTAAAGGGGTGTCTCCAAATCCCCTTGACACCAATAGCCCAATAACCTTTGTCACATCTATGCTAGTTATGAATGATCCTTCTCTCTAATTGGTGACTTGTGGTTGCCTGAAGCTTCATAAATCTCTGAATGATCTCTGAATAAGATTCTCCTTCAGCTCACTACTCTATATTTTGAATTTTTCATACTCTGTCCCCTATTTAGACCTATCTAAAGGAGCCTATTGTATACTCTTCATTCCCAGGGCCTTATAGTAGCCCTTTATTTATCCCTAAAGGTTAGATATTGGCTTATTAAAAACTTAAACCTACAGGTAAGATCTCCCTGCTGTATTCTTTAGCCTCATCTAAAGAATTCCACACCAAAGTTTACGTGGGTGAAAGGGCTCTCAAAGTCCATGAAACTTAGTTCTCCAGTGAGGATATATTTGTATGCTACAGCTTAATTCCCAATAGTTTCAGTCATATGAGTTTCTCTAGTTCTTGGGCAATGATTGTGTTGATATCCTTGAGCATGAGTTTTTCAATGAAGGCCCCTTTAAACAGGTCATGCCTTTTATTCTGGGTGGGAGGGGGGTTTCAGGTCAACCCAATCTCTGGAAAATTTGGTGGCTATTCTTGCAAGCCCAAGCAAGGCTTTGTTTGCCCAAATGGTTTGGGATATCCAACCTGTTAGATCTCAGATCTTTTTCTTTGGATCCATAGAATGGGATTTTCTTGGTGTAAGCCAGCACAGGTGCCAATTTATGCAGTGTCTAGATGTTTAAAAGCTGCAGAAGAGATTTTGGGTGTTGCCTGAGGGCTGTTGGTTCAGAGTTTCTCTTGTGGTGAGATAGTTAAACTGCTTGATAGGCACATGAGAATTATTAAAGATGACATACCCAATGTGAATATCCTGTTTTTTTGGAGGCCCTTAAGATACTAGGTAGTGCTACTCCATGTGTCCTTGTTTTTAGAGTAATTGTTCCTTGATTAAGGTAGATATTCAGAATCTACTTGATCTACCACTATTGAGTATATAGTTCTAGGAAGTACATAGTACACAATAAAAGGAATATTTAAAAAAGAGTTGGTATCTTTATTGAATATAGGAGGGCTTTAAATATCCTTTCAACATTTCATAGAGTATTCATGTAGATCATGTATGTCATATGGTTTGGAATGCATGGATTCTTTTTGGGAACTCGAGGGGTTAATAACAGTGTAGTATCTGGATTGTGTCTTAGGGCCGCCTTCTATTCAATAGTTGAGTTGGTTCTCAGTAATTTTTTTCAAGAGGGAGTATTCAAAGGTGTTGCAGCATTTTGGGATGACTGCTACTCTCTCATATAATAGTTATAACTAGATCCGAACTATTATGCTACACGTGAAACTATACATTGGCTAGTATTTTGAATTTAATTTAAAATAGGTACGCTATGGTTTGATCTTTTGTCTTGGCTGAATAATAAATATTAGCGTTATTCTTAATTGTGAATAATTTATTATCTTTTTAAATATAAACTACCATTAAACCCTAAAATATATTTAATCTGAGTTTTTAGCAAAATGGTAAAAGAATGGCCCATTGGTTAAGCCCGTGAAAATAATAGATGTTGACTTTAAAATTTCTGCTGGAACTTTCATCTTTTTTAGCATGTAAATACTGAATCTTGTGCTTGTAAATTGAATTGCGTAAGAATGAAGTATTTTGAAAGGAAAGTGGCGACAAATCAGATGCAAGGAAACCAAATGGCTGCTAAAAAGGGGGTTATTCTCCTACATAACTAATGCCTACCATAAAAAATCAAAAGTAGTTAGGAAAGTTTATTTATTTGCTCTACCAGTGGAAAAAGTGTTGGATTCCTGATGCGATGGAATCAAAGCTGAAGGGAGAGTCTGCTGGTGGGTGCTCAGCAGCAACGGTGTGGTGCTTAACTTTATGAGTATTGGCAGTGGGGGTCGTCAATACTTTTGTAGCTTGAACGAAGTTGGTAGAGATGGTTGGGAAGTCATTGGCGATGGTAAACGTACTTTCAGTTATTCTACTCTTATTTATACTAAAAGATACCATGGTTTCTTTAGTGGCATTAGTAAGCTGACTGTTGGCCATTTCAGAGATATTCATACCAGCAGGGGATATCAACGTCGCGGCGGTGGTGTTCATGGAGTTGGTTAGGTCAGTGACATTGTTAAATGTATTTTCATTTATGTCACCAGGGGACATCAATGTTGTGGTATCTGTAGTGTTAGTAGAGATGGCTGAAAAGGTGTCGGCGGCATCGATCAATGTGCTGTTACTTATACCATCAGTGGACACCAATGTTGCGGTATCTGTAGTGTTAGCAGAGAGGACTGGAAGAGAGTCGCTAAGCTCGACGAATGTACTGTTATTTATAGCATCGGTTGACACTGGTGTTGTGATATCTGTAGTGTTAACAGAGAGGACTGAAAGCGAGTCGGTAAGCTCGACAAATGTACTGTTATTTATAGCATCAGTTGACACTAATGATGTGGTATCTGTAGTGTTAGCCGAGAGGATTGAAAAGGAGTTGGCGTCATTGGAAGGTAAAGTTTGTAACTCTTTAGGAGAATCAAAGTTGGAATTGGAGTCGGCACTGGCTGCAGCAAGAAGGGAAAATAGAGACACGACCTGCATTTTACTGGCTTAATCGATAGCTTACCATTGATAGCAACAACTGTTGACTTAAATAGTATAGATGCTTTCTTGTCTGAGTTGAATTCAAGCTTTGATAGTAAAAAGGTTATGAAGCTTTCGGCCAATGTTCCAAAAGCATATCCTCATATTTACCACATCAACTGATTGTAAAAAATATTCTAAAAATATGTAGATCATTCATTAATAAAAAATATTTTAAAATCAGGTGAACATCAACGCCTCGAAGTAGATCACTAAAAACAAAGGATCTGCACTTGCTATAATTTAACCTGTATTGGCTAAATGTCATAGCAACGGTAGATCGACGATCGACCAATATTGAACCACTCCTTCCTTTATAGCTTAATTAGCGCCATGTTTTAAACATATTTAACATGTATACAGTCTTCCAGATAATTAACAAGGTCATTTATTATATTTTTAAAGGCCCATATCCCATTTGACAGGTTTTTGAGCAACAAATCCCTTGACATTGAGTTTCTTATACGGTAGTTTTCAAAGCTAATGTGGTAAGCGAAAACAATTCAAATTTAAACGAAAACTCAGATGTAAATGAAATCGACTCAGATGCAACAAAGTCAAAAGCCAATTAATTTATATTGATTAACAGTAGATTTGGATTCACTTCTGTTTCGTTTCCTGCTGAGTTTATTTCATTTTCAGATGAATTGACTTCGTTTTCATCTGAGTTATTTTCGTTTACAGATGAGTTTTATTTTTCTTAGCGCCATAGCTTTAAAACTACTGTATTATTTCCTTAAATCTCATTTAAAGCCTCTTAAAAGGCCCAAAACTAGTTTCAACCAACGAAGTTGCATAGCCGAACTGTAAAACGATACTGAAATTGTGAATTGATGTTGTTTGGATCATGATTTCATGTCTAGAATAGTGGTTAATTTTGAAGTTTGGGGAATTTGGGCTGGCATAGGCTGAGTTAACGTAAACTGCACATTTTATACATATCATGTTTCATATTGTTTCTCGGCATCTAGAGTAATAAAGGCCAAAAAGGAGCTTTATGTTATTTAATCAAAGTAACATTTCGCTTAAACATCCGACTTTTTTAAAGTACATATTTATTGAAAGACTTTTTTGATAGATTACTAACAAAAATAGCTGTGCCTATAAGTTCCTATACTAAAATATAAAACTTTACTTGAAATTTAAAAAGGTTAATTGTAGAAAAGAAATTTTTAGAAATTATGAGCAAGAGCTTCTTAAAGACATAAGATTAAGTGCTGCCAATTTCAAATATCGTATCCTTTTTCACCTGTATTATCACATATTTTACAAGCGGAAGGCATATGGGCCTTTATTTTTCTTGTTATGCCTAAGCACCAGATTAAATATTTTATAGCTTAATTACATTAATCATATTCAAATTATTCAGAAGGCTTAAAATACAATCAATCCCAAATCTTTAATTGATCTTGGGCTTAGATGAATTTTTAAAATTAATATATCGATTTTAGAATTGAAAATTGCAACTTATAGTATTACTGAAAATATCTTAAGTGCTACTAAAAACTACAAATCAAAAATATTTATGATGAGTTACATAGGATAGTAATAGCAGCCCCAAAGCTATAAATAATATTGCCTTAGCTTTGGCTCATCTTAACTTTCCTTAGTTTGTTTTAGAAAAAAGATGTTGTCTTTGAAAGACTAATAACTCTATTTGAAATACACCCTCTATTAAGCCACCCTACTTCATAAACTTGCCCTAATACACCACTAATATCTTCTGATATTTTTTTTCTCTGGTAGCACCACATGATTTCAAATGATAAGTAATCTCAGAACACTCTGAGAAGCTTTCAAATGTTAAAGGTGAAGTATATAACTACCCATTCTTCATCAAATATGAAATATTAATGTGCAGATTTTTAACTTCAAGCACTCTTTTTATAGGCCTATTTCTTCCTCATAAATATAAAGGAATACCTTTTGAGAAATATCTGAGCCTTATAGCACTGAATTATACAATCACCTTATTTTTTCTTCTTGCTCTTTAAATAGATAATGTAAGAGTTCATATGATCAAAAATAGCCCCATTATAAGCCCATACTTTGATATGATTTATTCTTTTCAACCTATCTGATTTAAGAAGCTTATTAGACATTCATACAAAAAAGGGTCATGAGACAATAGCCAAGACAAAAATCATGGTACTGCTGTAATTGTTCTGTATTAGCAGAGTTACAAGAGGGGAAATGTTTGAGAACTGAATGATACCTTTATTGGGAAATGAGGGATTATATAGTTGGAGTAGATCAATTTATAAGGAGCAAGATTGTGACAATCAATCAATTAGATTAGACAGGGGGTGACTTGATCCTTGTAATGAGTCAAATGCCAAATCAAGCTGCCCAGTGAGTAGGGATAATCACTGGGTCCTATTGCCATGTTAAGAAATCCAAGTTGACTTTAACATTTGGATTCAGGTTATGGGGAAGTCAAGTTGAGTGACATAGGGTCTCACATGCAGAGCTTTTCCAGGAATAACCCTGTTTTTTGACAGCCTCACTGTGACAGTCCACATGTTTGGTGATTTTCAGGCAGGACTAATTATGGCCAAATAAAAGTTTGGCAGTTTGTTGCAGGTAGAGGCCTAGTAGGGAATATTGGTTTGAAGGGAAGGTAATGCCTGGCTAGTAGGTAACAAAGGAATACTAGAGGCAAATGTTGTCCCCACCTGGCAGGAGATATTGACTTGGTGGGTTAGAGGTCCTCACCCAGAAAGAAACTGTGGCTGCTAGAGGTGAGGAATGAGATAACTCAGCAGGGAACTTTATCTTCTTGGGGTGGGGAGTGGTTCAGCCTGTTGGGTAGTGTCTGCTACTCAGGCTGCATGTTGTTTATACCCTGGCGGGTAACACAGGCTGCCAGGGTAGGAAAGTGTGCCAGCATGGTAGGTAAATTGGCTACCAGGGATGTAAGTTTTGGATCCCTGATAGGTAGTGTGGGCTGACAGGGAGGGGAAGAGCTCTGAAGGCTCTATGTACCCTGATACGCTTACAGGAGGTCTGTGAGCAAGCATCCTACCTAACGGACTGGTAGGGTGTCCTACTTTATGCCCCTATGAGAGCTTTGGGGAGAACCTAAAGTGAGCATTGGAGGGCATGGATATGCTCAGGGGTGTCATCAAGGCGGCTGCTTGGGGAAGCAGCTGCAGAACTTGATATGATCAGGCCTCTGGGAAGTAAAGCTGATTACTTTGCAACTGAAAGCCCAGAATTAATCACCTGGGTGAGTAAAAACAATGGGATATGCTTTATTGATCTATGGTTGGATGGCTTAAGTGGATTGCCAGTTGCAAGGGCCCAGTCAAACACCAATAACAATATAGAATCATGCCTGGGTCTACAGGTTCTGGTAACAGGACTGAAATAAAGAGCCAAGGTGGTTCATGGTAGGGGATCATCAGAAAAGACTAGTAAGAAGGACTGTATGATCACAGTGAAGACTAGTTGAGGGACTGTTGACCCATGTTAAAGTTTGAAACCAAAAGAGTTCATTGTGCAGGTGGAACCAAGGTGGTTCCTAGTGAGGATAAGCTTTTTGAGGACTGAACAGAGCTGTTTGTGGACTAAGATGGACTGATTGCTGGTTAAGCTGAGGAGCTGGAAGATGTGGTTGAAGAGCTGATTGAAGGACCAGAAGATGATAGTGCAGGACTAGCTATGGAGCTATAAGATGTCTTAAAAGGACTAGCCAGACTGGATATAGAGGGTGGAATGCTGATGTTGTTGTCTTAAGAGAGTAAATATTAATATAAGAAGCAGTTAAATAGGTATAACATGTTATTTTGAAAACAGCACTTCAATTTACACCATCTCAAATTTAATTTGAGATGTCATTTTTTGTGTTAGTGATTTCTAATCACAAAAAAATAAAGTAATTACTAAAATTTTAAATTTTATATATACTTTATTAATACAGCATCTCAAATTTACGCCATCTCAAGTCTGTCACTTAAAGTCAGATTAAATAAATCTTATTTTGCTAACTTTATTTACATATAAAATCACTTAGTGTGGAGTGTGTTTACTCTATCTTGACTTTGCATAATTTCAAATCATGCTATTTACCTTTAAAAAAATAAGCTTATACCCAAACTAAAATAAAGCCTGTTGAATAGTGCCAGAAGATGTTCCTATAGTATTAATCTAAGACACTTATAATAAGAACAATCTAAAAAAGACGCCACTATGATAGTCCTTCTAGTGATTGTAATTGCTGGGTAAAAAAAACCAGTTTTGTTATATGTAAGTTATAAATTTATTATACATGGATATGTTGATAAGGGTTCTCTTAATAAAATATTTTAATAGTGATTTTAATATGGAAGGGGGTGATTACGCCATTTCAATTTACAACACTTCAAATTCCACCAAGTTTCATATCACCCAATTGATTCAATGCACACAATAAATAGGGGAAAATAAGGGGAAATTACATATGACGCCAGGCTACAATATATTGATTCCCCCACCTTGATTCTTGCTTTTCACTTTCCAAAAGTACTATTTCACGTCTAAAAACAATTAAGCAAAAAATGTAAGAAAACATATGAAAATTTGAAAATAATATTTTTTTGGCCTCCTCTAAAAAAATGGGTACTTTTTAATCCCAGTTGTATAAGCTAGTTTTTTAAATATTCAAGTTTTACTCTTTGGCCCGGTTGAGGTAGCTCCACCAGAAATTTGTTAATTTAATATAAAATATGGTCAAAAACACTATGTTTTTGAGCTACGGCACCTTGATTTTGTCACTTAAAAAACGCCATTTTGAGTGCAAGTTTTCAGTCAAAACTCAAAGTTTTGCATACTTGTGTTACTAATTAAAAATATTTTTTACAAAATAAAAAACACTCAAATTTTGATATTATATACTTTTAGACTTTTTCTACAATTCTATGTAAAAAATTCAACTTTTATATTAAAAACATTCTCAATTTTCTCATATTTTGATACTTATTCACTTTTAGATGTCTCCCAAGTCCATCAAAAAAGCTGCGTTCAAGGCCACCAAGGCCTCCAAGCCCAAGATCACTTCTCTCAAGGCCAAAAAGACCAAAAATACCCCTGAAAAGCAACCTTCTAAGGGTAAATCTCCCCCCCAAGACACCCACACCTTGCGCTGAACCTGAGGAAACAAGCTCAACCCCTCCCCACTCTCCTTTTGTTTACTCCCTTCAGACCCCCAAGAGAAGTTGTTCAACTTCAACTTCAACTGCCACTCCAATCCCACCTCAGAGCCTGAAGAGGAAGGGGAACAGGAGGCTGAGCCTGGTGCTTGTACAAATGAGCAAATTGAGCTCTGGAGTCTATATACCATGCATAATATCTGTAATTGAAATGCCACCTTTGCTGTGCCCGCCACATACCCAGCCAGCTACCCTATCATGACTAAGAAAGGGGCTGCTGGTTTTATTAGCAAGGGCTACAGCTTCAGCTGTCACAATGAAAAGACACCAATCTGCCAACATCACTATAAATGTGATAACTTTGTGTGCCCTGCTAGGCTCACTACATATGGGTTCACTAGATTCAGGCCCTGACTACTGGACATGACTGCGCTGAGCCTTTTGACCCCCTTTATCAACTGATCTGCTGGTTTCTTTGCCAAGTCATTCATACCATCAAAGATCAAACCGCCACTGAAGTTGTCAATGATGCCCTCCTCAATTTAAATGACACCCAACTTGCCACTGTTAGTGGCACCTCAAATTTACAGAGATATCTCACTGATCAGAGATATTCTCTGAGTACTGAAGGTGTCAGTA
Source organism: Entomophthora muscae (assembly GCA_014839935.2). Taxonomy (NCBI): domain Eukaryota; kingdom Fungi; phylum Entomophthoromycota; class Entomophthoromycetes; order Entomophthorales; family Entomophthoraceae; genus Entomophthora; species Entomophthora muscae. Next base: position 579,628 of record QTSX02004271.1, read on the forward strand.
CTTCATCAATTGAGCAATTGATGCTTACCAAGGAACAAAAACTATCTTGTCATGAGGAGAGATTCCTTCTCCACAATGACAGCCAACATGCACCTGAGCGCATCATTTGCTTTGCCACCTCACAGGATCTGCTCAACCTGCTAAAATACAAGACCTGTCTTGCAGATAAAACTTTCTTCACCTGCCCAAAGATATTTAACCAACTTTGGAACATCCATGGGAAGGTTGGAAATCTGGTTCTTCTCCTGATCTTCTACTTCCTTCCCAACAAGAAGCAGTAAACTTATGTCTGTGCTCTTACAATTTATAAAGGCCAAGTTAGATGAGATCCTCCCAACTATTGAAAAAGAGCCAAAGGAATTCAGAGGGCGCAAGAAGAAGGCCCAGTCCCAGGAAGAGGAAGCCACCCCAACTAGGAAGCAGCCAGAAAGTCTTCCCTACCTTAAATATCTAGTTGTGGATTTCAAACAGGCTCGGGAAAATACCTTCATAAGAGTCTTTATGAGCTCCCTGCAGGGATGCTACTTCCAATTCTGGAAGGCACTCTGCCGCCGCCTCCAAAAGTGCTCTGATCTTCATGAGCTGGTCAACTCTGAAGGCACAAAAGAAGCCAAGGACGTTTTCAATTGCTTTGCTGCCCTTGCCCTTTTAAGAAAGGAGGATACAAATGCCTTTTAAAACACCCTCCTTCACCATCCTTATATCCTTGACAACCAAGCAGCTTTTGTTCCTTTTATTGAGTATTTTGAAACTCAATGGGTTGGTATTTTTCAGTGAGTACGCCACATCAGAAAAGGCGGTGAATCAATCCAGTGGAACTGCTATAAGCAGGTAAAAGATGGTTTGATCAAGACCACCTTTTCCCTTGAAGGGTGGAATAGCCAGTGTGTTACAAGGGTCAGGGTTCATAAGCCCAAATTCAACAAGATAATGGTGTATCTAAAACCCAGCAAGCCATCTCTGCCCGGCTCTTCAAGACTGGCATAAAGTCCAAGGGCAACCCCCAAGCAGACTAAGGCTGAAAAGAAATATACTGAAATCAGCAGGGTGGCCCTTGCATACTATCCTAAGGATAGAAAGCTTGAGCATCTCCAAGCTATTGCAGTTGCTCTTTCTATCAATGTTTGAGCCCTTTTCTAATAAACAGCTCCCAATTTTCTCTCTTATTATCCTTCAGTTTTATTACTTTTTGACTTTTTTAGTATTTGGTACAATTCTATGCTTATTTTAAAGTATAGTTTATAATTATAATAGATAAAATAGTTGCTTTTGTGTATATTTTAACTTTTGGGATTTACACAACCTTGTTGCTACTAATTAACCCCATTTTTATTGCAGATTTGGAATACTGAGGTTTTTTAAGCCTAGAAAGATTTTTTAAAATATTATTTTTTGAGAAATTTATGGGTTATTTTTGGAGTTAAAAAATCTAAAATTTTAAAACCTGTTTTTCTTAATCAAAATGCCCTAAATTAAAATGGCGTTTTTACTATGACTTTGAGATAGCAAAAATTGAGATGGTGTATTTCAAAATAGCATTTTTTGAGATGCAGTTTTTGAAATTTGTGTTGTACTGTTAAATAAGAATTTTGAGCTGCCAAAGATATGATATAAAAGAATTAAATATCATACAAAAAGAAAGAAAGAGAGAAAGAAATTATTTACAGTGATTAAACTGTAAATTTATTAAGTTTGAATTGAGAAGAAAGGAGCCAGAAAGAGGCCAGAAACAGGACAGAGAAACTGTAAGGGCAAATAAGCAAACTTTGCTGAGAACAACAAGGAGAGTTGAGAGGCAAGCAACAGGCAAGTTCAAAGGCGCAAAACGTTAAAAAATCAAGGGTTTGAAATTCCCCTATGTAAAACATAGGCAAAAGTGCTTGAGATTTGCCAGATAATTGTGACGGGAATCATGGCAAAACCATTTGAAATACAGAGCAGTGGTTTACCCAGAGCAAGACAGCTTCAAGTATGAACCATTGTCAAGAGTGAGTTATTTAGGTAAACTGTTTGGTGAAACAGTCGAATTGAGGTGTATGATTGGCTGCAAGCCAAATTTTATTTGATCAATGTTTTGAGGGCTTTAACTTAAGAGTTTAAGCCAAAAAATGAAAGGCAGAATAAGAAAATTCACTGCTTTCATTGGCTGGTGTACTTTTAAAGTTTAATATATTGTAGAGAGAGAAAAACTGGATAGTTTAAGCCTTGGAAAAGAAGAATTCTGAGAGAGATTTTGGACTGAAACAAGAAGCTTTAAAAGGGGAAGCTATCTGAGGCTTAACAGGGACTGGATCAAGTGGATTACAAAGGCCACTAGGACTACAGAAGGAGATGAAGACCAAGCTAAAGGTGCAGAAGCCTAAGATACAGCAGCCAGGGCTAAGGATAAGAAGCCTGAGCTGGAACAGACCGCAGGAGCCTGTTGGAAATTGCGCCATTAATGCTATTTTGATCTGGCCTTCAAATAACAATATGTGCAAAGATTTGGTCAGTTTTGCTTTTGATTTTTGGGAATTCCTCACCTTCTGCAAATGGTTCTGGTTCAATCTCCATTCATTCCAGATTATCATACCTGCCCTTTACTGATCCTGGTATGATCTCATCCCAATGTGACCCCTTCTGCCACTCTGTCTATCTAATGAGTGATCACCAACCCTTCTCTTCTATTTAAGAAGAATCATTTCTCCTAATAAAGACAAGTTTATCCACATCTGTATTGACTTTAATATTCTTCAAGCATTTTCCTTTCCTTTTTGCTAAAAGGAATTCTTATTCTTGTATTCCAGGAAATTAAGATACATGTCCTTAATTTTGCCCTGAAGGATAACCCAAGGCCAGCTTCAAACCTCAAATCTTTTGTTATAAAGATTTACCACTGTGTCCTCCTGGATGCTGTCCCCAGGAGCCAAACACAACAAAATGGTGCTCACTACAGGGGCTGCAAGCCCCTTGGTTACCCTGTTCTCACGTGTGTTCTCTGGTCCTTCTCCCTTTGTTTCTGAAGTACCCAAAGAACCTAAAGTTTCTTGTCCTCCTCTAGAAGAAAACATCCCTGATGCTCCTTCAACTCCTATGGTGCTGGTGCTGTCTCCTGGGCCTGCATGAGCCCCCTTAAAGCTTTCTCTCTCAACTACAAGCAAGCTTGTGCTGCGCCTGCTCTCTCCTCCACTCAGGCACTGTGGCAATGCACACTATCCCTGGTCTTTGCCCTGGGTACACTTTCAAAGAACTATATTCCTTCCTCTTGGACTTTGGTCTTCCCCCTGCACTGATGGAGTCTATAGATACTATTGGCATGTTAGTCAACCAGTTTATTAAACCCGCCCTGTATCACCATCAACTTGTATTAGGGTCTCAGAACCAGCTTCCAAATGCTGTAGCCTCCACTGTCTCAAACAACCATGCTCAAAATATGGCATATCAAGAATGATCCCACAGCCTCTTTGTGTATATTTTGGACAACAAGAGTGACTTGCTGGCCTCCCAAAAATACCTAACCTCCTCTCTTAACTCCCTTTGTTCCTTGCTCCCTGGGTATGTCAAGGATTGGCTGTGTGAATTGGATGATCATCAAGCAATGTGATGTGGTCAAATCAAGGCCGCTATTCTAAAACATTTTCAGGATTTTTAGATGCTGGTTACCAAACTCAACCAGTTTTGGGAGCATATTAATTCTCAGCTTGAGTTGGTTGGGACTCATGTTGATACCTGGGACTGCCATCTACAACACCAGTATGGATTGGATAAGGCTTCATTGGGCAACACTCTATATCAAGTACAAAATTATGTGGATGATAGAGTAGCGTCCATTGAGGTGACTCCTCCCACTCCTCCTGTCAAGATCCCTCCTGACTTTGAAGCCCAGGTATGGGAAGCCATAGCTGAGCTCAAGGCCACTACTTTTTGTCAATATTCCATTCAGAACCCTCCTGTAAAGCCCAGCTTTAAAGACACAGCAGAACTTACTTTCTATATTAATATAGGAAAATAGATAGCAAGATTGGGTTGAACTTCAATATAGGCTTAGCTATCAACTAGTCAAAAATTATTTATTTATAGGTAAAAAATAGTGAGGGGAGATCGTGTAGGAATAGCGGGTGCAGAGAGTGCATTTGATGCATGTCAAATGAAGTTGTCACTTGTTACTTTCATAGTTCTGTACTCTACACAAATTTTCTTGTGATCTGGGTTCTCAACAAGTGCTCATTACTTAATAATAAAGATTTGAAATGACAAGGGCTTTCAAATGTGGGTTTGAACATGCAGATTTAATTCATATTTGCCAATATACAGTTTCATGTATGACATGACATCATTTTCATGTAACCAGTCATTTATGCTCAAAGTTTATTTCATCTTGATTTTGCTTGTGATTGGGGTTCTTGACAAGTTGCTATTGCTTAATAAAAGTTGTCAGGCTTGGCAAGAACTTTTGAATGCAAGTACAAACATTGATCACATTCTATACTTGATGAATTACGCTTGAATGAATAGGAACATTCATGCATTAATCTATTAATACAAAATGCATGAATACCCATCTTTGAATAAATCATGATTTTACTGTTATCTGGCCCAGATATTGGATACTTCACAATTTCTATTGGCTAGATAATTTATATCAGGATAATCCTGACACCTCCTTCAGTTGAACCTATGCCTGACCCTCACATTGCCTTGCTCACCAACCAAGTAGCTACATTGCAAGGAGAAATCAAGTATTTGAGACAAAGTCTCTCTAATCTTGATGATTTGTCCTCTGAGTCTAAAGGTGAGGAGGAAGCCAAGGCCACTAGTAATCCTGCTCATGTCAATCATGGTTGTTACCCTGGCTTGGAAGGCCAACCCCAGGTCAACTGCGCTCTTGCCTTAGATCAACTAGCAGAAGTAATAAATGATGTTGCTGATAGGCAGGTCACACTGGAAAAAGAGGTACAAAACCTCTCTCAATTAACCAAGACAATGAATGGGCAGGTCATCTCTTTGGTTGCTCAGACCACTTCTCTGACTACCTGCCTCAATGGGATTGCCGGCACCTTATTGGTGTAACAGATTAATATTGATGAATTTGGAGCTACCACCGCTACTGCTAGAGATATCAGTGGGCAAAACAGTTCTACCTTGGATACTCTAGAGGAGAGCCTTTGACTTCTCTTGCCTAGAAAACCTGCTGCTTAATCTGAATTTGAGGGCAATCCCCACATTAACATCCTTAACCCAGGTGATAGCAGCCAATCCACCTCATTGTCCATTGACCCTAATTATAAGCCTTCATTCAAACAGATATTTGACCCTAAAACCTCTACCATTGCTACCTTACTGACAATTTATGAGACTGCAATGTGTAGGGCCACTAATGAACTTAAGAAAGAACATATTCCCACCTGTCTGCATCCCACATGTTAAGAAGTTGTGGCCCCTGAGCTCCTTTCAATTGTCACTTTGGAAGACATGAAGCACCTCTTAATTGAGGAATTTGGAGGAGATCTCAGCTTGGAAGTTAAAAAGGATGCATTCATGCACATCATCTTTAAGCCCAAGGAAGCCCTGGCTGAATTTGCCATTTTTTTAAATTAAAGGATAGCAGTTGATCACTAGTCATCAGTCAACTCCCCGGGAAGCTTACACAGCTTGTTCAAATGCTTTAAAGGTGAACTAACTCCTATGTCTGCACTTTAAGGCCCATAAAGCTTCCCTTACTTTGATGAAGAGTATCAAGACCCTATTGCAAGATATGCACTTGATCTGTTGGGGTACTGTGGTACACAAAAATAAGGCCAGCAACACTGGAACCACCTCCTGCACCCTGTGTATTATGACTCTGGGCTCAAGTGGGCAGTCTAAGAGGCAAGGATATCATAACTGTGGTCAAATAGAACACCACTCACGTACCTGCACCAACCCTCAAGTAGAGGGTTGCAACCCAAAGGAGCAGGCCGGAAAAGAGAGGTTGGCTTAGAGGCAGAGACACTCTCTGCTGACCAATCTCCCCTGTCTCCTCCTGATCCCCCGTCTGACAAGGAATAATCTCCCTTGGCTGGCCCAACTCGCCTTCACCTGTTCCACAATCTTTCCAGTGATTCTGAACCTGAAGACTCTGACTGCAATGATTCTGATGGTTATGGTTACTCTGTGCTAGTAGTCCTGGAGACATTTTCTGTCCCTTACAAGATGTGTTCAGGGAAAACTACAACTACTACTTGCCCAACTTTGAGAAAAGCTAAGGCCATAGTGGCTTGTCCTTACTTAGCACAGGCCCATTGTCCCCCTGTCTTGGTAGATTCATCTGAAGAAGCCGCCAAGCTAGCTGAAGCCCTCTTTCAGAACGTGACCGTATCTCTCCCCTTGCAGACTGTGTATAAGGAAATTCCTGCCTTCCAATGCATGTTGACCAAGTGGGAGAAAGAATTAGAAGCTGCTTAGGACGTTATAGCTGTCTTGCCCCCCTTTGGGAAAGATACTACCCATGTGGAAGTATTGATCCAAAAGGTTAAAATCAAGGCTATCTTGGACACGGGCTCTTCAATCAATATGATATCATCTACACTAATGAAAAGGCTTAAGCTGGCTCCCAACCTCAATTACACTCAATAATATGGTACAGCTGGCATGGCCCAAACTAAAGCCATTTGTGCCTACTCTTCTCTGCCAATGAGGTTTGGGAAGCTTCTTATTGCTTTCCCTGCTGTTGTCCTTGAGAACAAAAGTTACAATTACCTGGTTGGTACGCAATTCCTTCAAGAGTACAATGGAATTGTGAAACTTTGAGATGAGTTTCTATTGCTCTTAGGGTATGAGGTCTCTCTAATCTTTGAAGAACCCTCACGTCTCCCAGGAAAACGTCTGAAGACTTACGTGCTAGAGTACCTCACTGGTATATTCTCACTCAATTACAGGACTTGTTCTTCCAATATGTGGTCCTCTTCCTCTTCCTGTCCTTCTGAGGAAGGTGTACCTCTTCTTGCCCCTACAGCTATCATCATCCTGCCTGGCTTTCAAGTGATTATAGACTCTCATATAACCTATGAACTACCCAAGAAATCATTTCTGGAGCTATATTCACCTGATTACTTAAGCTGTAGAGAGCTAGGCTATGTCCTGGGATTTTAGACTGGACTCACAAGGAGCCTGTGCAGCTGTTGTTGGCTAACCTGACTGACCTACCTATGCAGGTGACTAAGGGACAGGTTGTTGGGCATGGTTGAATATTAGGTTCAGAGCAAGTGGCGTCCCTCTACCCCTTTGGGATGTTTAGCAATTTCAACTTGACTGAAGGAGACCCCCAGCTTCTCTCTCTGTTCACCACTGCAGACTTCCTTCAGCTGTTGCCCATTCAACAGAAAGATGTTCTGGACCTGTTAGACCAGTTTAAGGATATCTTTGCCTCTGGACCCACTGACTATGGTTTAGCTAAGGGGGTCATCCACCAGATAGACACGGGTGATGCCCACCCTTGTGTGCCAAATCTTATTGCTGCAGTAGAGTGGAATATGCCCAGGTCTCTAAGGAGCTTAAACAGCTTCTAGATGCTGGGCTCTTAGCCCCCTCTCAGAGACCTTGGGCCTTTTATTGTTGATCCTAAAGAAGAAGGATGGAGGCCATCACATTGTGATGGATTACTGCCGTCTAAACTCACTCACCAAAAAGGACTCTTACCCTTTGCCTAGAATTGATGATGCCCTCAGACAATTAGGAGGATCAAAGTTTTTCTCTGCCATGGATCTAGCATCTGGATACTGGCAGGTCAACTTGTCTCCTAAAGATAGATAAAAGACTGCACTTATCACTGCAGAAGGCCTTTATGAACCCACTAGAATGCCCCAAGGACTCTTTAACGCCTCAGCTACATTTCAGCGGGCTATGGACTCCATCCTAAAAGATCTGGAACTCTCCTGTGTCCTTGTATACCTTGGCAATATTAATGTGTTTGACTCCACTTTCACCAATCATTTTGACCATCTCAAAGCTGTCTTCATCAAAATTTTGGAGGCAGGTCTGAAACTCAAACCTTCTAAATGCTCCTTCTTCAAGGAACAGCTTGGATTCTTGGACCACAAGGTCAACAAAACTGGAATACACCCTATAAATAATAAGGTGGAAGCCATTGACAATATGCTGCCTCCCACAAATCAACAGGAGGTCCAAGTATTTCTTGATATGATGGGGTACTATAGACAATTCATCCCTGATTTTGCTGAACTAAGCAAACCTCTTGTCCAGCTCCTTTGCAACATACCCTTTGAGTGGACTGACAGCCAGCAGCAATCCTTTAAGCGTTGAAAGCCAAGCTCAAAGAGACTCCCATACTAGTCTACCCTGATTATAATAAGGAATTCATCTTGTACACTGACAATAGTGGAGTAGCTGTGGATATCATCCTAGCCCAGCTTGATGATGAAGGTGTCAACCAACCTGTGGCCTATTCTTCACGAGTCCTTAACAAGCATGAGAAAAACTATAGTGTTACTGAAAAAGAATGCCTAGCTGTTCTGCATGCCGTAAAACAGTTCTTGCACTACATCTATGGGACTCATTTCACAGTAGTCACAGACCACTCATCCCTTAAGTGGCTGCAGCAATTAAAGGAGTCCAAAGGTCAATTAGCCCGCTGGGACTTACGCCTGCAAGGATATGATTTCACTTTGGTACATTGTCCTGGTGCACAACATCAGAATGCTGATGGTTTGTCAAGGATGCCTATACTTGCCATCCATTCTGCTGACGCTGATTGCCTATATGAGTTGATAGGGTACCCTGACTCCTGGACCACTGAGCCAGAGGACATCTATTTTGCATTGCAAGCCCTATGAAATGATACTGTGATTTGAGATAGACAACTCTTCAAGAAAGCCAACAAAGCATATCTGCCCTACGTTTGCCCCAGTATGAGAATAGCCATCATCCTTCAAGCTCACATTTTACCAGACATGGAGGTACAGCAAAGCTCATGACTGGTTGTGAAAGAACTTCTACTGGGAAAACATACATTTCCTAATCCCTGATGTCCTTGCCTCATGTAATTCTTGTCAGCTCCAACAACCTTGACCCTCTCACTATCAATTCAAGATCATCTCTCCTACGCATGCCTTCCACACTGTGAGTATTGATGCTGTTGGGCCTCTCCCTTGTCCTAGGTCTGGGTGTCAATTCATCTTGGTGACCATGGATCATTTTAGTAAATGGATCAAAGCCAGAGCAATCAAGGATATAACTGCTAAGACTACTGCTAACTTCTTGTTGCAAGATATCTTCTAATGTCATGGTTGCCCTCAAGTCCTGCTTTCTGACAATGGGACCAACTTTAATGCCTGACTCCTAACATCTATTGTAGAAGATATGGGTACACATCAATCCTTTTCTGCACCGTATAATCTGTCAACCAACAGGACTATGAAGCAAGCCAATTCCACCCTTGTGTCCATCATGAGGAAGCTTACCCTCTATGATGCTGCTAACTGGGATATGTTCCTCCCTGCTGCCCTATTTGCGTATAGACTCAGCAGACATCAAGTGACTGGTCAGTCCCCCTTTGCCATACTATATGAACAGAAAGACACCACCCCCTCAATCTTGGGACCCCCATTAATTGAAGTTGATTCCTCTGCCAATCCTGAAACTCATTTCAAAGACTTGACTAATTGGATCATCAACATTCAAGCTACAGTCTATTCTACTGCTTATAAAGTCAAAGCTTTAGAACTCTCGCCCTCCAATGCTACCAGAGCCCCCTTCCCTGAGTACCAAATAGGTGACCTAGTCTTCTATTATAAAAATTGTACTGGAGGCTGAGCCCATAATCTAGACTCCCTCTGGGTTGGGCCTTGTGAAGTCACCTATAAGAAGGGTTTTGAGTATACTGTGAAGCTGCTGTCTTCTGGCCTCCCCTTTGCTTGAGTTCATTCTAAATTTCTCTGCAAATATTGACTCCCTGTGTCCAATCATGAGGGGGATGTCAGAAATTGCACAATTAATGCTATTTTGATCTGGCCTTTAAATAATGATATGTGCAAAATTCAATCAGTTTTGCTTTTGATTTTGGAATTCCTCACCTTCTATAAATGGGTCTGGTTCAATCTCCACTCATTCTGGATTATGATACCTGCCCTTGACTGATCCTGGTATCACCTCATCCCAATGTGATCCCTTCTGCCACTCTGTCTACCTAATGAGTGATCATCAACCCTTGTCTACTATTTAAGTAGAATCATTTCCCCTAATAAAGACAAGTTTATCCACATTTGTGTTGGCTTTAATATTCTCCAAGATTTTTCCTTTCCTTTTTGCCAAAAGGAATTATTCTTCTTGTATTCCAGGAAATTAAGGTATGTGCCCTTAATTTTTCCCTGAAGGCTAACCCAATGCTAGCTTCAAACCTCAAATCTTTTGTTATAAAGATTTCCCGCTGTGTTCTCCTGGATGCCGTCTCCAGGAGCTTAACACAACAGAGCCCAAAATAAAGGTACAGGAACCCAAGTCCAAGTACAAGGAGTCCAAGAGATTGTTAAAGGACTCCAAGTATTGGCAAACCCATATTGTTTCCTTGACCCCCTGGGCCATATACCAGAAGGTTTCTAAAGGGATCTTTCTTCTTAGAATGAATAAAAGCCCATTTTGACCCTTATACATATTTTGAGATACATTTTTCCTTACTAGAGAATGACAACCCCTTCCAGATGGTCCATGGCTATGACCCAGGACACACTTTGGGGACTGGTGGACAGGAACCCCACACTCCCCCAGCTGAAGATCTGTTTCCCCCACTGGAAGATCAGCAGGGGGTTGCTGGGGTTTGGGCTCTATATTCCACTATTTACTGTTCTGTAACTGGAACCATTGCCTTTTACTGTCTTTAACAGGCTTTGGATGATTGTAGCCTCTTGTGGTGCAGGATCTTGTCCTGTTTCCTTTTTCCAAGCCTTATACCTGGTAATTACTGTTACCATTTACCTTTTGGATGGGATCAGTTGGCATTAAAACTTTCTGCATGTCAACTATCAAAATTAATTTTATACCCAGGTTGATACATTAGAAAAGTCTAGATAAAGTTGACTGTCATGTAGCCTACTGGAAGTTGACACTTTTTTAACAAGCAGAAAACCAAATGCTGAACTTTTTACCTAGTAAAAATTAAGCTTCAAAATACTTTTAAGGGTAATATTATCATGTAAAATCCAATTATAAAATAAAAAATAATGCAAAACTATTTAAATATAATGAAAATGCACTTCAAAAACAATTTACTATGAAAATAAAATTTTTCACTATAAAGTTATTTTATTACCATATAAAAAGTTCATAAATTCTTTTTCCAAAAAAGCTTGATAAAAATTAATTATATCAAATAAAAAAAATAAATTTAAATACTTATTTTAAGAATAGTTGACATAGCAGTAACCCAAAATTATATATACTTTAGTACTAAAACACCTATTTAAACTAGACAATCCAGACTCTAGCATAAAAATCTGTTATAAAAACTATTAATTCTTTCTACCATTTTAATTTAAACTGTCTTGTTAAAGATTATTAGTTTAAATTAAAGTTACATAATAAAATATCATAAAGAGCCAAAAAAATCATAAAATAAGTTGGAGGTTTGTTGCAAGAGAGTAAAGTGGCAATTTTTTCTATCTGCTTCCCAAGCTCAGATAGCTTGTACTTATTCTTGACAGATATCTTTATCTGCTCTTTGTAAATGCTAGCCTTGCACTGTTTTCTCTTCTTTGGAGCCCTTACTTCCATATCCCAAAGAGAGGAGACAGTCTTCCCCTGTTCAGCCTTAAGGTGCTCAAAGAAGGTGTTGTATCTGAGATTCACACCAAGGAAGTACTTTAGATGGTTATGCCAATTTTAAAGGCCCAATTTTATCTTCATTTCATCCTTGAGAACAGCCTGATAGCAATTTCAGCTTGCCTTTGCTGCTGGCTTGCCCCTGAGCAGACCACCTTGTGCCCCACCCTTTGTGGCACATAGTAGTCAAAGAAGGGTTGTAACTCAGCTTCATGGCTCAAGGCATAATGGTCATTACAGAGAAGCTCAATTTCTTGGCCAATATTCTCAGGCTTAATAAATGCAAGAGTAACAAACTTCTGGATCAGAAACCTAAATTTATCAGTTGTATATTGTTGTGTGTGAGAGCTGAGGAGGTTCTTTCCCTTAAGGCGTCTATTGATAGCCTATTGGTAATGAAAGAAACACCCTTTTGCCTTGAAATTGAAGGTTTTTACAAAGGCATTGTATTGGACTGTCTCATAATCCATGCTAATTATTTTTGGGCCAAGGACTCTATTGTGTTCCTTCTCTTCAGCAGCTAGGATGACTTCATCTTTATCAGTGTCATCAGGATTGGCCCTTGTTGACAGACCAGGATTTATTCCAGCCTCAGTGGAAATATCTTTAAGGCCCTCCAGTAGAATCTTGAATGCTCTTAGTTAAATCTCCTCTGAGGCTCCAGGAAAAAGAAAATATGCAAAGGGGCAGACTTTATTATCAAGCCAAGTATGCACTACCCACATCTGATAGAATAACTTAGGACATGTTGCAAATTTTCCATCACAGAGCCAAGTCTCAGTGGCACACAGTTTCTCTAGATTTATATAAGTGGCATAACATATGATCCTTTCTTTTGCACCAGGTCCATCATCTTAAAGAAGTAACTGTTCATTGTCTTAGCTCATCTGCAACTCAGGAGTAAGGACCAGGTCTTTTAGTTGGGTTGCACTTTTTCCAATTAGGTTTAGCTCTTGGTGTCTATCACAGATATACTTAGCAAGTTGTTCACAGTCAGGGACAAATTTAATATTCTCTTTGCTCAAGTGCTTGGTGGCCTTTACTGCTAGGTGAGTTGCTTTAATGTCTTTTGATACTGGGACCATTTGGAATAGGTACCATTTGAGCAGCTTCTCAATCAAAGTGGTGGGAGGCATGCAGGTATGTTCCCCCTTTTCCAAGGTAACTTTTCCCCAACCTTGGGTGTTTAGGTGTGCTGGGCAGCTTCTGTCTTCCTATATGTAATGTTTATCTTGCTTCCTTGCTTTTGATTGTTACAGTTAAACATATAGCTACCACTACCATGCTTGAGCCACCTATGGCATACATTAATGAAAAGAATTTTGGAAATCTCTTTAGGATCCTGAAGGAGCCCTTAACATTGCAAATATTGTGGGCTTTTAGGTCATCCTTTGGCCCAGAAGGGGCATGTTGAAAACAAGGAAAGTACTTATGTTGTCTATCATCTTCATGTTCATCAGGGGAGAGTTCAGGAGAGGGCTAAGAAGAAGACTTGAAGCTTTTCTTTCTTTTATTCTTATTGATGGGATTTTCATCTTCCTCAGACTCATATCAGCTATGGGAAGTGAAACCATCATCAGAGTCCTTCTCAGAAGCTGGAGGTGTGGGGGGTTTCTTTTTTGTACATCTTTTTTAAGCTGTCTCTTGAGCACTTTTTTGTAGAAGAAGTCTTAGGCTTAACAGTGTTTTGGCAGTTTTTTATTGGGTTTATTCTTATTAGGCTGGGGGTCTTTGATTTATCCCATAAAGAAAAGGAGATTAGATAAATAACTGTGAGTAAAGTATAAAAAAAATGAAAGTTAAAGCTGAAAATATATCAAGTTGTGGAGGATTATCATATAGCCTATGTAAAAAACCTTCAATGATAATGTGGATTCAGAACCTGAACATAAAAATGTGGGATTATCAAATCTTTGGTCCAAATTTTGAATCACTTTTGTAGGATAGCCTTTTTAATTAAATTGAATTCTTTGTATTTTTTTGGATTTTTAAAAGTGCTGGAACTTGTAGACACTTTGCAAATTTCAAGTCAAACTGCACATTTCCAAGAGACAAAATGAATTAACTGGAATCAGATTTGAAGCGTTCATATCCATCAACCATTTTCATTAAGTTTACTATGTTTTTTGAAATTGCGGGATTGTCAAATCCAAGAACCAAATTTCAAATCACTTTTGAATGCTACTAGTACACCCAGGTATTAATTTCAAGAGCTGGAATCCAAATTGAATGTACAGTAAGAAACTAGGACAAATCAACCCAAATCAAGAAGCTCCACTATGGATAAAATCAAATGAAAAATCTAATCTCAACAACCATGTTTAGATATGAAATTAAGTGAAATGTAAAATTGTCTAAACTGGAAACAATGCAATATTCTAAACTATAAATCACTAATATAGCAACCACAAACCCATATAATGGTATATGAGCTACCCTTCTGATGACACAGAAATTTTTTAAAAGTTTTTTGGCCCACAGGGTAACCTGGGGCCATAAACTTTTTTTCAAGGAAGGAAGGAGGGGGAAGATAAACTATCAATTTACTATAAAAGTGTTAATGTATTGCTATTGAGGATACTTGATTATAGTAGATTTTAAAAAACGCTAATAATAAAATAGAATTATATATTGCAATCTATCTTATCATGTTATCTTTTCCTTGATGTGTTGATAGTACATTTGCTGTTAATAATGTGCTTGCAATTAATTGGATAGTTTTACCTCCAGTTGCCTTGGCAATAGGAAATCAAGTCACCTCTGCAACCACAGCTGGTCTTGCAGAGGTAACTTGATTTCCTATTGCCAAGGCAACTGGAGGTGAAACTATCCAATTAATTGCAAGCACATTATTAACAGCAAATGAACTATCAACACATCAAGGAAAAGACAATGTGATAAGATAGATTGCATTATATAATTCTATTTTATTATTAGCACTTTTTAAAATCTACTGTAATCAAGCATCTAAATTTTAACTGCCCTAAAATGGAATAGGGTGATTTTGAGAAAGCCTATGATTCCTAAACAAATTAACACAAATCCACTCTAGATCCTTTAGCATCCTTTTATCACTCATAAATTATATTTATTTCAAATTCACCTCTTTTTTGATTTGAAATTTGGTTCTTGGATTTGACAATCCTGCAATTTCAGATTTGTTATTTTTACATAGTGTCTATGATTTGATTGACATACAGGAAATCTCAAATTGTACATTAGAATCCTGTATTTCTGATTCATGTATCCCACATTTGTTAGCTGAGTTTTGTCTTTTGTTAGTTGAGTTATCTGCTCAAGGGATTTGAAAATTGCCAATTTAAATAAACCAAAAAAAGCTAAATTAAATGGTTGATTTTATTAAATATTTTAATTTTCACTCAGCTGAGTTGCCTGCAAAAGTGATTCAAAATTTGGACCAAGGATTTGACAATCCCACATTTTTATGTTCAGGTTCTGAATTTACAGTATTAAAATATGTAGTTTTGAGGCTTTTTATTAAGAAAAAGTTGGACAAAACTACATTTAAATGTTTAGTGTTAACATTTTAAGTGTTGACATGTATTAAAACTTTGATTCTAGACAGTTAGCCTAAAATATTGTCTTAATTCCAAAAATTTACTTGAAAAAAGTAAGTATTATTGAGGTAAATCACTATGTAAAAAACATATAAATCTTAATTAAATTAAGATTGGGTTTAATATCTAGTCTGAAAATAGGCTATTTGGGGGTTGGGCTATAATAAATTTATATTCAAATAACTTTTAATTACTAAGTACTAAATATTGTAATAAGTAGTTTTATTATTATGTGAAGTTTTGGGGTTTTAAGCTTACCATTCTGTAAGTTGAAACTGTTAAGCTGCATCTTTTGCTTATTAAGCCAGTGAAGGTGACAACTTTGCCAGAGTTGGCCTTCTTTTATAGTGGAGCTACTATTAAATCTTGCTTAAATTATTTCATTGTTAGTGCTTCATTTATTCCCCTTGTCCCAAATTTGAATTTGTGTTGGGTTTTCTTAGTGTTGACTTTAAATGTTACTATATAAACCCTAGTTTTAAGTTATATTATCCGGCTTAATCCAATGTTTAAGGGTTAACTGGAACACATCCAACAGTTTCAAAGCTATAATGAACCACCAATATAATATAAAAACAAAGCTTGAAATTTTTACCCATTATATATCAAAAAACTATGAAACAAAGGACCAAATTAAAATATAAATAACTTATTATAAGTAAAGATATTTCAGATTACATGTATTTTTATTAAGAAATATGATAAACAGTTAATTTATGTCAATATTGTGTAGATTTATTGTTGAATTTGGGCTTAAATTAAAATTTATAATAATTTGGCATTTTTAATAGTCATTTCCTTCTTATTTTGTAATAAAAGTCAAGATTATTCTAAGTTGATGTCTACATTGGCTTTGTTTTATAATTGCTTATCAATGAAACTATGGGATACAAAATAAAAATCAGTTTAATTAGCAAACAGCTGGTAGGCTTTGTCCTAAGTGCCAAATTAAAGTCAACTGTCTTTATGTCAACACTTTTTTGACATGCAGATAGTCAACATGCAGACAGTTTTAATGCCAATGTTCTCTTTTGATGATACAAGGGTCCACTTTCTTGGGCTGTAGCTTGCTCTTATAAGTGCTCCTCATTAAACCTTTTCCCTGACCTTGTGCCTTTCTTTAAGAAGGATCAGTGTCTCTTGTAGCTGTTTTTCTTCTCTGACTTGCTGATTAGAGTTGCCCTGGATACATTGGGGTTGATTCTGGGTGGAACTTGATTTTTTATTTTCAACTTTGGTCCTGTAAGGCCTGAATTATGTTGGGCTGTGTGGTGTTCCAGCTCCTCAGACACCAATATATGCCCTGGGTCAAAGCCAGGTGCCGTCTGGATGAGGGCGTCATTCTCCAGATGGGGCAACTTCTTGGGCAGTAGCTTGTACTTAGACTGTATGGCTGCAAACACCTCTAGTACTTTTTTATGACCAGGTAAGAATCCCCTCCATAGAAATTCGCATCAGCTGAGCAAGACCATCCTTGGGCTGATACCAATCCTTAAAAAGTCTCTTGAATTCATCCCCTATGAGCTCCTTGCCTCTGGTGGTCATCTATAGGTATTTGGACAATTTTTCCCATTCCTTGTCTGATATATTGCTTATTGCAAACCTTCAGAAGCTCTGGCAAAGGATATCTTCTTCACCTGAGCTAGGGTAAAAAATGTTATGGGTTTTATCAATTGAGAACAATGCACAACCAGGGATAATGAATGGGGGTCAAGAGTGGCATTTACTGTACTCAGAATGAAGAATTTCTTAGAAACCTTCTTTAGCCAGTTTTGGAAGGAATATATTTGGTTTGCCAAGCCCCCAAGTTCTATTTTTGTTTCTTGGACTTCTTATACTTGGTCTTTGTCTTGGGCTCCTTGTTCTTGGTCCTATCATCCTGCTCCACGTCTTGGAATCCTTATGCTGTCCTTTGTGTCCCACTTCCTGGACTTTAAGTCCTGTGTCACCCTGATCTTGGCCTTTTATTTTGTTACTGTGGTCCTGGCTGTGACAGTCCACATGTTTGGTGGTTTGCAGGCGGGGCTAATGTTGGCCAAGCAAAAGTTTGGTTATTTGTTGCAGGTAAAGGCCTATTAGGGAATGATGGCTACTAGGGATGATAAGGCCTAGCTAGTAGGTGTAAAGACTACTAGAGGCAGATGTTGCCTCCACCCAGAAGAAGATATTGGATGCTGTGGGCTAGAGTTCTTCACCTAGCAGGGAAAAGTGGCTGAAAAAGGGTGAATAATGAGATAGCTAGCAGGGAACTTTGTCTGTTTGGGGGGGAGTAGGTTTTGGACCCCTGGCGGGTAACGCGGGCTGCCAGGGAGGGGAAGAGCTCTGAGGGCTCTATTTACCCTGATACGCTTACAGGAGGTCTGTGAGAAAGCATCCTACCTAACAGTCTGGTAGGGTGTCCTAGTTTATGCCCCTATGGGAGCTTTTGGGGAGAACCCAGAGTGAGTATTGGAGGGTATAGATTTGCTTGGAGGTGTCACCAAGGTGGTTTGCTTGGAGAAGCAAGCTGCAGAACTTGGTGTGATCAGGCCTATGGGAAGTAGAGCTGATTACTCTGCAACTGAAAACCCAGACTTAATCACCTGGGTGAGTAAAAACAACAACATAGGCTGTGAGAATCTATGGTTGGATGGCCTAAGTGGAATGCCACCTGCAAGGGCCCAGTCAAACACCAGTTCAATGTAGACTCATGCCTGGGTCTACAGGTTCTGGTAACAGGGACTGAGATAAAGAACCAAGGTGGTTCACAGAATCAGCAGAGAAGACTATTGAGAGGAACTGTTTGATCACAGAGAAGGCTAGTTGAAGGACTGTTGGTTCATATTGAAGTTTGGAACCAAAATGGTTCATTGTGCAGGTGGAACCAAGATGGTTCCTAGTGATGATAAGTGGAAGGGCTCAAAGATCATGATGCAGAAGTAGCTGGTCATTATGAAGAAGTAGCCAGAGGACTGATAGGCTGTTTAAAGACTGGAAAGGAGCTGTTCTGTGAACTAAGATGGACTGTTTGCTGGTTAAGCTGAAGAGCTGAAAGATGTGATTGAAGAGCTGGCTGAAGAACCCAAAGATGATGGTGAAGAACAGTTTTCTGGATAAATGAGCCAATATTTTGCTGAATTAATATTCCAAAGTGGAAAAATGTAGAATGTTTTGCTTTGGTTTAGTAGTAAAATCAAGAAGGGATGTGGATAGAAGTGTGGGTAAGATATTTATTTATTATGTTCCTGGGATAGATGAAGGTATATTGCTATGAGAGCTGGATATAAAGTTGTTTTGGTGGGACATTTTCCTTGGATTTTACAAGATTTGTAAATATACGGGGAAAATGTTGAAAAGATCCAAAAAGAACAGTTTAAATAGTATTCTACTATTTAAATGGGTTTAGGTTGAATGAAGGGAAGATTGGTGCTGGAATAATGGACCAGTTAACACTTTGGTGCGCAAAGAGTTGTTGCTTTGAGCAGTTTGAGCTGTGGAAATTATTTTTCTAGTTGGATCCTGGTGGAACTTCAGAAATAGTCTATTTCTGCACTTTGCATTCATTGGTTGAGTTCTGGCAGGTTTCCTGATGAAAATGATTGGTTGGAAGCCAAAAGCTTAAAGTATAAGCAAGGAAATAGTGAATTAATACTTTAAGCTTCTGAGAAAGTAAGTGTGTAAGCTTAAGTTATTATAGGAAAAAGTGAACAACAATGGTTTAAGCTTATGAAGAAAGCCATTTTGAAGGCGGAACCGTTGGGAAAAGGACACTATAAGAAGGTGGCTGGCTGGAAAGTTACAGGGTCTTTCTGGGTCTTTGACAGGGTCTTTCTGAGGCCTTTTGAGTTTCTGCCAAGAGGTTTTTGAAAGCCTTTTGATCACCAGTAGGAGCTTGATTGTACTGATAAAAGTGGAATACCAAGGCCACTAAAGATATACAGAGAGCTGAAGCCCAAGATAACAGAGCAGGAGCCCAAGAATAAGGAGCTGGATCCTAAGCACAGCGTAGAAGTCTGATTCTAAGGCGCCAGAGTCCAAGTTTAAGGAGCAGGAGTCCAAGTCTAAGGAGAAGAAGTCCAAGACTAAGGTGAAGGAGTCCAAGACCAAGTACAAGAAGTCCAAGATATTGTTGGAGGACTCCAATTATTGGCAGATCCATATTGTTTCCTTGACCCCCCAGGCCATATACCAGAAGGTTTCTAAGGGGATCTTCCTTCTGAGAGTTAATAAAAGCTCATTTTGACCCCTATACATATTTCTGAGATAGATTTTCTCTTACTAGAGAGTGACAATCCCTTCCAGCCAGTCCCTGGCTATGATCCAGGACACACTTTAGGGACTGATGAACAGGAACCCCACACTGGCCCCCTGCTCCTATGTCTTGGGCTCCTTGTACTGGCTTATGGCTTTGGAAACATACTATTCCCCCCTTGTTTCAGTATCTTTCCCCTTAAATAGCTCTTTGCTTTCAACCTTTTTTTCTAACTCTTTTGTTTTTCAGGATTAACTATACTGTTTTCTTGCTCTATAATAAATTAAATTTATGTAATTACTGCAGCCAATAAGAGAGGACTTTTCCCTGTCAAAGCCCTTATTTTTTTAGGGGGTTCCTCTTATGTGTTACAAATGGAAAACATTGATGAAACAGGCTTTGGCCTGCAGCCAATAAGACTTCTGGATTGGCCTGTTTTTCTAAATGGTTTCCCTGGATGACCTACTCCCGATTCCTGCTCAAACCTGTTGTCCTCCTGCTCCAGAAAAACTATGGCTCTGTGTTTCAGACAGTTTCTCTGTGTTTTCTGTCATGTTTTGCTTGGCTAATCCAAAAGTATTCCCCTATGTTTTACTTAATGGATTTTCTTACTCACATTTTCTCATTGTTTCTCTGTGCTTCTCCACTCCTTCTCCTTTCTTGGCAAAACTCAATCCTGCCTGTTGCTCTGTTTATGCCCCTCTTTGTGCTACAGCAAATTCCAGCACCTGCTCTCAAAGTTTTCTTGTGTTGTTCCCATCTTCTCCTGCCTCT